>OY728130.1:623176687-624426687 GCA_963277665.1 Viscum album | reverse complement strand
TTAAGTTCGGTAGAATGACTATAAGAATGGTTGACAACATAAGAAATAGATTTTTTAATGAGTCCAATAAAAGAAAAGATTTTTTTTTGGTATTTCATATCATATAAATTTATATTATTTCATGTTCTATAAAATTTTCATTATGTATGATGATTATCATGGAAAAATAAATTATATAATATTCCTGCATGGCTATTTATATTAAATTTTAAATGATGCATGGTTTGTGGATAGATTGAAAATTCGATGGTTTGAATGAAGAGGTCATGGTTTCTATGTGTTGACATGAAGTTTTATGAAGCTATAGGAAATTTGAATTTTTTTCAAAGAGTAATTTTATATCCAATTTAGTTGGTTCACTACATATTAAAGAATAAAATTTATAGGTTTTTTCCTTGATGAAATACACAGTGAATGTTATCACGTTCATTTATATATATTTAAAAGAAATTATATAATCATGCATAAATCATAGTGTAATATATGATCTATGGAATGATGATTAATAATTACATGATTAAATGTCAGTTTAAACATTAATTTATACATCAGTTATAAAGAGAGAAGCGATTGGTGTTCTTGAAATCCCATATCTAGGTATTCAATAGGATTTAAATTAAAACTATTATAGCATAATTTTTTAGATTTGGGATACCAATATAAAGGAAATAAAATAAATATTATGGTTCACATGGTATTCTGGGAAAAATATTTTCTATTGATGAAGAAAATAATTTATATTGTAACCTGTGAAGAAAATAATTACATGATTTGGTCATGATGTTCTATTATATTAGAGAAAGAAGGTATATGTTTTCATTTCCATTATTCATTAAAGGTTTTTATTGTCAATTGTGGTGTATTTACCCTATGAAGTTGCTTAATGTAGTGTTTTTTCATGGGATTTAAAGTGAATAATATATCATGACCCTTGAAAACTAGATAATTTTTTATAGGAGGAAGACGTATCTATTTCTACAAAAACATTTTATATCATTGTATTGGTGTTATATTCACTAATTTTGTGGGATGTACAAAAATTTGTAGGATACTTTTAAATAAAGTTATAAGTATTTTCCCTTCTTTTTATGGTTCATAATGTTTTACTATTGAATCTTGTAATCATAGGTTTTACAGAATCATTCCAAGGAATATCTACTCACACTGAGTAGTGAAAATTATAAATCACATGTTCCTTATTTTTGTGTGGTTTTTTATTGTTCAATATAAAATAATTTCACTATAATAAGTTTAATTTTTCATTCAAATATAAAACCTTAAAATCAATAGATCACTAAGTCCCCCCCTCTATGTGAGGTCATAGATCATGTGTCTCCACCATTGGTATCGTATCAAGGATTAATTTACTTGTGATTGGATATTTAATGATATAGTTTTTGAGTTCTCACTCAAATTTAAGAATTCTCTTATTTAATTAATCTTTAATAAATAGTTAAAATTCAGAAAATAGAAAGATCATTTCCGTAGATGATGGGAAGGATTTTTAGATTTGGAAGGACAAATGTTTTTTATATCTCTTAGATAACAATCATGATATATTAGAAGTAAAAAATGGTGGTTTTTTTCATATTTTTTAAGGTTAATCTGTGATATTAGTAGATAATATGAATTCTAAAAATGATAGTGGTTCCATGAATGCTATTTTATCTTCTTTTTTAGATATTTAATATTTTATTGTTGAATAACTCAATACAAAAAATATATCTACGATAAGATTCATAATATCTATAAAGGATATAATAAAGTGAATAAGACTAAGTTTTAGTTTCAAAAAATTAATTATGAAGATATTTATATTCATTAATATGATATTATTAATAGTTTCTTTACAATTTTTAATGGAGTTGTAAGTAAGAACAACGGTTTTTGGGAAGATTTGATAGAATCCTTTGTTATTGGGAAGATCCTTTATATCTTGCCTAATAGATTTAATTCAACGATCCATATGATATCTCCCTAAATTAATTACATAGTTTTATTTTATCTTATTAAATAAGGAAGGAAGATGTTGATAAGAAATATGAAAACAAAGAAAAAAGTTTTCCTATAAAGAATAGAAATCTGAGAAAAGTAACAAAGTTGTTTGTGATTATGGTTAAGTTAGATCTTTAAATTAGGATTCATATGTGAATTTTTTTGTCTTATAAAACTATTTCTCTCATATTAAGAAATTTTATAACAGAAAAGGTCATGTTCAAAGGGAATATTCCACATAAATTCTTCAATTTTACTGTTATAGGACATTTTGTAGTAAATAGTCCAAAACTAAAAGAAGATGAATCTAGGTATGAGGAAGAGGAAATTATTGAGGATCCTGAAATAATAATAATTCTATGTTAAAATAATTTTCTATAATAAAGGGAAATTTTTTCTCAAGGAAAAAAAATAACTTTTTTAATAAATATATTAAATATAAAAGTAGTGATGATAAAGAAAAAAATCACGCAAATATTGATGTTTGTTAAAACAATATTTGTTAACGTTCATAAATATTCCATTAGTGATGGAAGTACAAATTTTCTAAGTGAATGTGAGTGAAATAAAATTTAGTTCATTCTAATTATAGATTTGAGAGAATATCTCATCAAAATTTGGGTGCTTAAAAAGTAAAACAGGGAGTTAAAGAAATATGATAAATCTACCAACAATATGGGATCAGTACAAGAAGAAGAAAAATATAATATGATGAATGTAGGATAATTTTCAAAGAATAATTAAGTTAAAAAATATGAAAAAAAATCATATTCTCAAGATGATGTTAATGTTCATAATGTTGGTAAAGAATATGAGACGAATAAGTTGGTCAAAAGAACCATGTTTGTGGATAAATCAAGTGAGTCTCAAAAATACATAACTTCTAGAAACTAAAAATTTGATTAAAAACTAATACAACTGAACAATTATATTATAAAAGGGGATATTATAGTAGTTTATAAAAAAATTCAAAAAGAAGAAAAAAATTCTAGTCAAAATATGGAATAAATTCATATTAATAATTTTAGACAACATGCTTATGTCAAAGGTAAATTTTATTTTTATAGCTACTATTAGAACTATAATTTTTTTTTTGACATATATTTATGATTTGTTGATTAATTTTATATTATAAATGTTATTCGAAAAATCATAGAAGATAATGATTTAGGGGTAAATCATGTGAGTCTCAAAAATATGGAAATTCTTGAAACTCGAATTTTGATTATAAACTAATACAACTGGTAACTCTAAAAAGTTAGAGAATAAGTATATAATGAAAGGGAAGATTTAATGATTTCATAAAAAACTATCATAAAGAATCCAAAAACTCTTCTCAAAAGAAGGAATAAAGGCGGATTCATAGTTTCATACAAAATACAAGTTTCAAATATAAATATTCTTTTTTTAGATATTATTGGAACTATAATTGTTTTTTTGAATATAGTTATGATTTATTGATTAAATTTTTAATATCAAGGTTATTATAGAAAGCATGGTAAATAGATATTGAGGTTTATTTATCCAACTAAATTGATATATTTTCCTAAATAAACTAAAAATATATATTAAAATTGAAGAAAAAAAATAAACTAATTGAACAAGTTTGTGAAATATGTGATCAACTAGGTTGCTTTTCTAAATAATATCTCATTATGTTACATTCCCAACTAGGAAAAAAATATCAATGAAGATATATAAAAAAGTAAATAAAAATGTTATGTTGTTGATGTTTCAGTTAAATAATCAAATAATAAATGTATGTGGATATTTAATAGTGCATTATCTTCCCATATGGTAGAGACATAAATATATTTAATGATGTTGGAAATAATAAAAAATGTTTTGTATCCTTTGTAAATGATGGTAAAATAAATATAAAATGGGTTGGATTTAGTGTAATTGGAAAAGAAAATTTAAAATCAAGAAACACCTTGCATGTTGATGGGATGAAACACAACATATTGAGTGTTTCTAAACACTATGATCAGCGAAATGAGGTGATATTCCTAAAATATTTTTTAGAGGTAAAGGATTAAATACATAGAGTTTGTAATAGGAGGGTAGTGAACAAAGGATAACTTATTTCATGTTCAATATTGTCACGACCCCCTCCCACCAAAGTTGTCCCTCCTGAGCTGGCAATGGTGAAAGGGAGATAATGACCCCCGAGTCCCGCATCCAGTAGGCCCCGGGGTGGGAACTAGCACCAAGGGTATGAGTTTTCACAAATATGGGAGGCATTACCCTTTTTATTTTTAAAGATCAGGAAATAGGACAAGTCAACCACCAAAAGGGAAAAAAAGAAAGTGTATAGAAATAAACCAAAACCATTCCCACATGCATGTTTAAACAATTTTATAACAAGGTACAAGTACAACAAAGCTCAAAGTAAAATACCAAAAGAAAAAAAAGGTACAGCAACAGCAACACCTCCAACTGTCTGACTAGTAGGGTCCCGCACGGCCCTGGTAGTCCTCCTGGAAACCTGAAAGTAAATGTAGGGTGAGCATACAACTATACTCAGTAGGGAAAACTAAAGCTCTCGTGCACAAGTGGGGAGACATCCTAATGTCCCATGAAAACAACAGAAGAAACCTAGCAAGGAATTCTATCCACCCAACCTCACCAGCCACACTCACCAAAAACAAAAGCACAATAGGTAGTAGTATATTAGAAACAAGAGTATTGGGTACCCCGCACCATTTCCCTTTAGTTAGCTACTCTTCCTAATGACGAACGTCCTGACGCTGCCACACTCTCCCCGCTCGCACACACCTGGGCCTCACAACCACGTATCCCGCCCGCACACACATGGTCCTCACAACCACGTATCCCGCCCGCACACACCTGGGCCTCATCCCGAAGAGTCTTGGGAAAAAGTAGAACCTACCTGAAGAGTCTTGGGCTAAATCCACCCCAATCGAAACCTACTCGAAGAGTCTTAGGTGTAAGGTCGCCTCAAGCCATCACAGCCTAGGGTAGAATGAGCAGGAAGGAGCTAGTAACTAAGGGAAAAACACCCTCTCCCATAAAATGGGAGTGTTCGGCACTAAGTTCTCAACATGGGTGGGGTGCGATAAAACACAAAAGATACAGATATATATAAATATATCAACCACACAGCCCGACCTATGGCTTCTAAAAAGAGAAACTGAGCACGTGCCTCGGCACTGCTACTAAGAAGCATGCATACAAAAAACAAGCCCAACCCCCCTTTAGGTTTTCATACTTCAGTAGAAATAGTTATTTAGTTCCTTGACTACTGGGAAACTATCTACAACCAACCACACCAAACATTCGTAAAACATATCCCTGTCATCCACAAATCAAGTTAGGAAAACACAAGCAACACAACCAAGCCATTCTTATCAAACAACCAACCCCATTGATTATTATTTCCATTTCATGCCCCACCATTTATTAACTCTTCCACTTTAATTTAATAATCACAACCCACTATTCATTCACATTTAAACTCATCCCTTCCGCCCCGTTGCTGACCACCATAACAACAACTGTACCGTAACCCATACATCATCATCCCTTTAATACCATTTATCGCATCCCCACCTCCCGTTGCCAACATAACATTCATACCAACCCACAACCAAGTCAACCGCAACCCCACTGCTCACCCGATCCACAACAACCTACAAAACACCCCCAACACATGCCATGTAACCAAGCCAACAACCACATGTCCATTATTCCATTTTGTTTAACCGGGGTGCTCACACAAGGGTTCTAGATTTTAAACATCCAAAATTATGTGATTAACCAAATTCCACATTCCACAAGGTTTTCACCCATAAGAAAATCCAGAATGAGAGGGAAACATTTAATTGCATAAGAAAAGGCCCCTAACAACTGTGATTTTCTGTAGGCAGAAGCTCATTCAATTCACAACATAACATCATAGGATATAAAGTAACAGCAATCACAACTTCCCATCCCCGTTATATAATCCAGTTATTATCTTTATTAAACCGGTTCAAAAGTGTTTCACGTAAACAATAGAACACCCACCCCGCATGATGCACAAATTAAAGAGACGAAGGTAAGATCCCTACTTCAATAGGTTCTTGATTGCAACGCTCCCCCGGATCAACCTTAGTAGCCGTCCGTTGGCATCCGTCACTTCTGTCAGGTCCCGGAAAAACCTCCTCGGGTGGAAGTCGGAAAGAAAAGGCCGCAGGAAAGACAACAGACCCAGGCTCGGAAGTTCCGCCTCATTGTTATGATCTCGTGGCCACTGAAGGATCATAAATCGGAGCTCGGACAAAGAAGTTATGGAAGGAAGAGCCTTCGAGTATCTTGATAGATTTCTGCTCAGAGGAGAGGAGATGAGAGGAGAGGAGTGAGTTGAAATGAGGAGGGGACCCCTCCTTTTATAGGCGTGAAAAGAAAAAGTACACGACGTGTACTTTATGGTACACGGTGTGTACTCGGTTCTTTCACACGGTCTCCACACGGCTTCCAACACGGCTCTGCGGACGTTGACTGGCCAACACACTGTTTGAGGGTAACGCATACGCGGGGAAGGACTACACGGAGTGTAGTTTAGACACACAGCATGTAATCATTTATTGCACATGGCAAGGACACGACTCCAACATGGTACACGGACGTTGACTGGTAATGCATACGCGGGGAAGGACTACACGGCGTGTAGAACTAGACACATGGCGTGCACCCATTACTCCACAC
Source organism: Viscum album (assembly GCA_963277665.1). NCBI lineage: Eukaryota > Viridiplantae > Streptophyta > Magnoliopsida > Santalales > Viscaceae > Viscum > Viscum album. Next base: position 624,419,982 of record OY728130.1, on the reverse strand, counting down.
AGCAAGGACACGACTTGCAACATGGGGTGTACACGGAAAGGGAGTACAAAGCGTGTACCCAAACTACACGGCGTGTAGTTTCAAAATTCTGGAAAGTGTGGGAAAAGTCCATTTTACCCTCCAGAACACTTCTTGACCTTCTTTTTGATAAAGGAATGGGCCTGAGAGGTCCGGGCCATTACATCAGACACCTCTTAAAACATTATCATCCCCAAGAAATCAAAAACTAACCCAGAGGAACCCAACAAGATACCTCTTAGGGTTCTCGTTATAACAGGAACCCAACCAACAACCCTAATCATATGTGTTTGGAATTATTTCTACTATGTCGAGATATTATCCGCTTTATGCGGCACTGACTCTCCTGCACGGGTTTAATAACATCCTCATTAATGCGTCTCGATTAAGAATTGGGTTTTTCCACTTTCATACATTAGGATTTTTCAACCCTCACTAACTCCAACACCACACAACCAACACACTGCCCGAACACGTGGGTTTGGGAAATTCCTTCACCTATGTCAACATATTATCCACTTTAGGCGGTACTGACTCGCCCGCACGGGTTCAATCGCATCCACATTAATGCTTCTTGATTAAGGGTCAGGTTTTTCCCGTTCCCACACATCCGGACATGCTACTCATTACCAAGGAACAAGGAAACAAAAGGTATCACAACTTACAAGACAAGCATTCCATATAACAAGGGTACAAAGTACAACATCAACACAAAGCTCAGAAGAATAAGGGAAAAAACACAAGTCAAAACAACTCCTGGTACTAAGAATGCATCTGGGTCTCCCGCTCCCAAGTTCTCTCCTCGAGGCCGCCATGACTCCACAACACACGAACCAAGGGAATGGTTCGTCCACGGAGCACCTTCTCTTTACGATCTTCGATTCTGACTGGTCGTTCCTCGAAGGTCGCAACGTCTCCCATATCTAACTCTCCCCAGTCGATAACGTGGGAGTCATCGTGTAAGTACGGATGAAGCTGGGAGACGTGGAAGACATCATGAAGCTTCTCCAACTGAGGTGGAAGGGCCAGCTAATATGCCACCTCACCGACTCGCCTCAACACCTCAAAAGGTCCGATGAACCTGGGTGAGAGGTTGCTCCCCTTCCAAAACATCTGATGTCCCCGTCGAGGGGAAACCTTCAAGAACACATGATCCCCCACCTCGAACTCCAAGGGCCTCTTCCGATGATCAGCATAAGACTTCTGTCGGTCCTGAGCCGCTTTCATCCTCTCACGTACATGCTGGACTTTCTCGGTGGTGCTCTGCACTACCTCTGGACCAAGAGCACCTGTCTCACCAACCTCTGCCCAGTAAATGGGTGAACAACATGGCCTTTCATACAAAGCCTCGAATGGTGCCATGCCAATAGTAGAGTGGAAGCTGTTGTTGTAGGAAAAATCTAATAAAGGAAAGTGGCATACCCATGATCCTCCGAAATCCAGAACGCATGCTCGCAGCATGTCCTCCAACGTCTGGATAGTTCGCTCCGTCTTCCCATCAATCTAGGGGTGGAAGGCAGTGCTAAGGCGTAGCTAGGTGCCAAAAGCATGTTGTAACCCCCTCCAGACTCGTGAGGTAAACCGAGTATCCCAATCTGAGAGGATAGCCTTTGGAACTCCATGAAAATGCACCACCTCGTCTATGTACCTCTGTGCTAAGGTACTCACCGGGCCTGACTCCTTGATTGCTAAGAAGTGAGACGATTTCGTCAGACGATCCACCACTACCCAGATAGCATCATAACCACCCTGATCTCTGGGTAGTCCTGTGATGAATTCCATTGAGATGTCATCCCACTTCCACTTGGGGATATCTAAAGGATGAAACAAACCACTGGGAACACGGTGTTCATCCTTCACTTGCTGACACACTAGGCATTTAGCCACAAACTCCGCCACTGCCCGTTTCACCCCAGGCCACCAAAACTGATCCCTCAGGCCTCGGTACATTTTTGAAACTCCTGGATGTACTGCCAAGGCTGAGTTATGGAACTCACAGAGAACTCCCCCACGCATCGCCTCCAGAACAAACAACCTTCCATGGAAAATCATCTGATGTCGGCTGTCCTCTGACCATCCTTCTGGAGTGTTCCCCTGATCGACTCGATCCCGCATCACTCTGCCTCGGAGTCCCCCCACTGAGACTCTTCCACCTGCTGCAACAAAAAGGACTGCATCGCCATCTAAAAAACAGCCTTTAACACCTTCTACCCTTGCATCCAAGTGCAAGGCAGCCAACTCTCCCATTGCCTTCCAACCATCAGCAGATTCCTGAACCACTTCATGATGTGACTTCCTGCTCAAGGAATCAGCCACAACATTGCCCTTACCTTCAGTGTAAGAGATCTCAAAGTCATAGTCTTGGAGAAACTCGACCCATCTCCACTGCTGTAAGTTCAGGTCACGCTGGGAAAAGATATAACACAGGATCTTGTGATCTCAGAAGACCACAAAGCGCTCCCCAAAGAGGTAATGTCGCCATAACTTCAGTGCAAACACTACTACTGCAAGCTCAGGGTCATGGGTGGAATAATTACGCTCGTGAGGGCATAACTGCCTAGACCCATAACAGATCACCCCCTTCTTCTGCATCATCACACACCCCAGACCAAGGCTAGAATCATCACAAAACACCTCATACAACAACCCTTCCTCTGGAAACCTGAGTACGGGAGCACTGACCAACTTCTCCTTCAGGTATTCAAAATCTTTCTAGCACTGCTCGCTCCACAGGAAGACCTGGTTCTTCCTCGTCAAAGTTGTCAAAGGATCAGCAACTCGATAGAAGTCCGAAACGAACCTCCGATAGTAACCCGCTAACCCCAAGAAACTACGAACTTCTTCCACGCTCTTGGGTGCTACCCAAGAAACAACTGTCTCTACCTTCGACGGGTCCACTGACACTCCATGCTGAGACACCACATGCCCAAGGAAGTGTACTTCTTGTGTCAAGAACTTACACTTCGACAATTTCCCATAAACCTGGTGGTGTCAAAGGACTTCTAAGACTACCCTGAGATGCTCAACGTGCTCCTCCTCTGATCTTGAGTAGATAAGGATGTCATCGATAAACACAACGACGAACCGGTCCCGAAACTCTCGGAGGACAAAGATCATAAGTCCCATGAACACAGCCGGTGAATTCATAACTCTAAATGGCAACACTACAAACTAGAAGTGCCCATACCTACACCTGAAATCCGTCTTCGAGATGTCACTATCCTTCACCCTCAGCTGATGATATCCCGATCGTATATCAATCTTGGAAAACCAACCCGCTCCCCTCAGCTAGTCGAAGAGATCATTTATCCTTGGGAGGGGGTAAAGGTTATTAACCATTACCTAGTTCAACCTTTGGTAGTCTATGCATAGCCTGAGACCACCATCTACCTTCTTCACGAACAAAACTGGAGCACCCCATGGCGACACGCTGGGTCGAACAAAACCCTTCTCCATCAGATCGTCAATTTGAATCTGCAACTCCTGTAACTCCGAAGGTGCCATCCGATAAGGGGTCATTGAAATAGGACGGGCACCAGGCTGTAAGTCTATCCCGAACTCAACGTCTTTTCGGGGGGGTAGAGTCACAACCTCCTCAGGAAAAACATCGTGGAACTCCCCAACAACTTTCAGGACATCCATAATCTCTGTATCAGTTGGAACCACTAATAACCCGCCTAACAAGGAAAGGATAGGCTCCACACGCCGGCTTCCCGCCTGATAGCTCCTATCGCCAACAAAAGATACGCGCTGCCCATCTACGTCGGAGAACACGACTCTTCTCCGGAAGCAGTCGATAACGGCACTAACAGAAAACAACCAGTTGATGCCTAGGATGAGATCGTATGGTTGTATCTGTAACAGAATAAGGTATCCACTAGATCGATGTGGTCCCAACGTCAGCCCACATCCCCGAAAAACACAAGATACGCTGGTATAACCCCCAACTAGTGTACTCAGTACCAGTGGCACGGAAAGTCTCTCTGCATCTATTCCCAAAGCATGGGCTAGAATAGGTGCAACAAAGGAGTGTGAGGCTCCCGAATCGAACAAAGTACAAACAAGAGTGCTGAACAAACAAATAGTACCTCGCACCACCTCTGGTTCTGCTGGAGCTTCCAACTCTACTGCGTGCAGCTTTCCACGCCCAGCTCCTCTGCCTCTCTGATTTCATCCACATCCCCGACCACGCCTTGGTCGAGGTTCCTGAGGAGCACCCTGAGATCGACTTCCTCCTGCTAAGTCTTCCCTCGGAGGATCATGGTCCTGCTGCAGCGGGAAGGGCCTCGCCGGCAACTGGTGCTGCTGAGGTGGGCGTTGAACCTGCCCACCTCCACCGTACTGAGCTCGGGTCGGGCACCGACTCTGAACGTGCCCGAAACCATCACAAGAAAAACAAAACGGTCCTGGTCTCGTGAAAAAGGGACGAGGACCCGAAGATCTGAACTGGTGGGGCCTGCTCCCCACTGGCCTGAACCTGGAAGGTCCCGTCGCAGGAGCCCTGCTACTGACTGCCTTCCCCTTCGATGAGCCTGGCTGGATCCCCTCTCGGGGTGCACCTGTTAGCGAGTTCATCCTCTCTACAACCTCTGCCTTCTTCTGTACCGCCAAGTATGTCGGAAGGGTGAAGGGGGTGACAGCATACTGAAGCGAAGGACGAAGTGTCTCCTCCAAACGTCTCGCCCCAGACTCCTCATCCGGAAAGAGATCCGGAGCAAAGCGCAGGAGATCATCGAACTTGATCCCCAGCTCTCGTACCGACATACTCCCCTGCTAAAGGGAGAGTAACTCCTACCGCTTCTCCACCTTGATCATGGAAGAAAGGAATTCCTCTCAGAATTCCTTCTCAAAGTCAGCCCATGGAACCTCTGCCTCTATCCTCTCTCTGAGGTAGAGCGTCCACCACTGTCACGCCGCACCTCTTAGCTGACTGAATGCTAGGGGAACCCAGTACTCCCTCGGAGCACGGATCAAGGTAAAAGCGATCCCTAGCTCCTCAAGCCACCCCTCCGTCTCCGTATCTGAAGTACTACCCTCGTACTTCTTAAGGGTCTCATGCTGGAAAGAACGGAGAGTCTTCTGCCACTGGCTATCTTCCTCCTCTCGTTCAATCCTCAACTGATTGACCGCCTGAATCTGCTAGGCCTCAGCCATCTGAGCCACCCGGGGATGGCGTCCTGGTGCCATAGCTGTGCGGTAAACAAGGATCGCCTAATCCCAAGTAGTAAGGAAACTCAAGGTTTTATTTTTTTATCATTTTATTTCAATTTCATTCCCACAACACCCAAATCAAGTAAAACACAATCATGATGATGCATGTACCTTCCCTAGGGTCTCTACCCTGCAATCAATGTAGTCTCACTTGGTCGTTCGGTAGGCTCAGAGTCCTTGCATCGGATCACGGGGGGCCCTAAAATCCCGTGTCCTAGCTGGTCTTCCCTGGCCTATGTCACGAACCAAGATTAACTAACATTGTTGCCCTACCATCCCATGAAATCCTCTCTGTGCCTAACTCCAGACTCCATCCTATCTCTCAACCATCACCTCTAATACCATTCTGTCATGACCCCCTCCCACCAAAGATTCCCCTCCTGAGCTAGCAATGGCGAAAGGGAGATAATGACCCTCGAGTCCCGCCTCCAGTAGGCCCCGGGGTGGCGACTAGCACCAAGGGTATGAGTTTTCACAAATCTGGTAGGCATTAACCTTTTTATTTTTAATGATCAGGAAATAGGAAAAGTCAACCACCAAAAGGAAAAAAAAGAAAGTGTATAGAAATAAACCCAAACCATTCCCACATGCATGTTTAAACAAATTTATAATAAGGTACAAGTACGAGAAAGCTCAAAGTATAATACCAAAAGAAAACAAAGGTACAGAAACAGCAACAACTCCAACTGTCTGACTAGTAGGGTCCCGCACGGCCCTGTTAGTCCTCCTGGAAACCTGAAAGTAAACGTAGGGTGAGCATACAAGTATACTCAGTAGGGAAACCTAAAGCTCTCGTGCACAAGTGGGGAGACATCCTAATGTCCCGTGAGAACAACAGAAGAAACCTAGAAAGGAATTTTATCCACCAAACCTCACCAACCACAGTCACCAAAAACACAAGCAAAACAGGTAGTAGTATATTAGAAACAAGAGTATTGGGTACCCCGCACCATTTCCCTTTAGTTATCTGCTCTTCCAAACAACGAACGTCCTGATGCTGCCACACTCTCCCCGCCCGCACACACCTGGGCCTCACAACCAATATCCCACCCGCACACACCTGGGCCTCATCCCGAGGAGTCTTGGGAAACAGTAGAACATGTCTGAAGATTCTTGGGCTAAAGCCACCCCAATCGAAACCTACCCAAAGAGTCTTAGGTGTATGTTCGCCTTAAGCCATCACAGTCTAGGGGAGAAGGAGCAAGAAGGAGCTAGTAACTATGGGAAAAACACCCTCTCCCATAAAATGGGAGTGTTCGGCACTAAGTGCTCAACTTGGGTGGGGTGCAATAAAACACAAAAGATACAGATATGTATATATATATCAACCACACAGCCCGACCTATGGCTTCTAAAAATAGAAACTGAGCACGTTCCTCGGCACTGATACTACGAAGCATGCATATAACAAACAAACCCAACCCCCCTTTAGGTTTTCATACTTCAGTAGAAATAGTTATTTAGTTCCTTAACTACTGGGAAACTATCCACAACCAACCACAACAAACGTTCGTAAAACATATCTCTGCCATCCACAAATCAAGTTAGGAAAACACAAGCAACACAACCAAGCCCTTCTTATCAAACAACCAACCCCATTGATTATTATTTCTGTTTCACGCCCCACCATTTATTAACTCTTCCACTTTAATTTAATAATCACAACCCATTATTCATTCACATTTAAACCCATCCCTGCAGCCCCGCTGCCCACCACCGTAACAACAACTGTACCATAACCCATACATCATCATCCCTTTAATACCATTTATCGAAGCCCCGCTACTCGTTGCCAACATAACATTCATACCAACCCACAACCAAGTCAACCACAGCCCCGCTGCTCACCCGATCCACAAAAACCCACAAAACACCCCCAAAACATGCCACCTAACCAAGCCAACACCCACATGTTCATTATTCCATTTTGTTTAACCGGGGTGATCACACAAGGGTTCTAGATTTTAAATAGCAAAAATTACGTGATTAACCAAATTCCACATTCCACATGGTTTTCACCCATAAGAAAATCCAGAAGGAGAGAGCAACATTAGATTTCGTAAGCAAAGTCCCCCAAAGACTGTGATTTTCCATAGGCAGAAGCTCATTCAATTCACAACATAACATCATAGGATATAAAGTAACAGAAATCACAACTTCTCATCCCCGTTATATAAGCCAGTTATTATCTTTATTAAACTGGTTCAAAAGTGTTTCACGTAAAAAATAGAACACCCACCCCGCATGATGCACAAATTAAAGATACGAAGGTAAGATCCCTAATTCAATAGGTTCTTGATCGCAACGCTCCCCCAGATCAACCTTGGAAGACGTCCGCCGGCGTCCGTCACTTCTGTCGGGTCCCTGCAAAACCTCCTCGGGTGGAATTCGGAAAGAAAAGGCCGAAGGAAAGACAACGGACCCAGGCTCGGGTGTTCCGCCTCGTTTTTATGATCTCGTGGCCACTGACGGATCGTAAATCGCAGCTCGGACGAAGAAGTTATGGAAGGAAGAACCTTCGAGTCTCTTGAGAGAGCTCTGCTCAGAGGAGAGGAGAGGAGAGGAGATGAGTGAGTTGAAAGGAGGAGGGGACCCCTCCTTTTATAGGTGTGAAAAGAAAAAGTACACGGCGTGTACTTTATTGTACACGGCGTGTACTCGGTTCTTTCACACGGTATCCATGCGGCTTCCAACACGGCTCTGTGGCCATTGACTGGCCAACACACGGTTTGAGGGTAACGCATACGCGGGGAAGGACTACACGGTGTGTAGTTTAGACACATGGCATGTAATAATTTATTGCACACGGCAAGGACACGACTCCAACATGGTAAACGGTCGTTGACTAGTAACGCTTATGCGGGGAAGGACTACACGACGTGTAGAACTAGACACAGGGCATGCACCCATTACTCCACACAGCAAGGACATGTCTTGCGACACGGGGTGTACCCGGAAAGGGAGTACACGGCGTGTACCCAAACTACACGGCGTGTAGTTTCAAAATTCTGAAAAGTGTGGAAAAAGTACATTTTACCCTCCAGAACACTTCTTGACCTTCTTTTTGACAAAGGAATGGGCCGGAGAGGTCCGGGCCATTACAAATATGCACATAATACATGTTATTCCACCCTAAAAGTAGAAAATTAACATTGGTATCGATGACATGGCTATATTGGATAAAGTAATATGAGTAAAATTCCCTACAGATAAATATTTTATGATGTTTCTAAGATAAACAGGGAGATTTATGAGATTTTTTTATATGTTATAAGATAATATAGAAAATTCATTTCAAAAAAAGGATGTAATTCACACATCTTATCCATTAGATCTTATACATTATGATATTTCTTGTCCCATGATAATGCATTAAATAATTTGATATAATTATTTAATTTACATTATTCATGACTTTATATTCACTACCATCATTATGTTTATGAATCATAAATTAGAGTCTATAAATACGTTTAGTATTTTTAAGAGAATTTATAAGAAATATTTTAGTTACTCCTAAAGATATTCTATATTGGTAATAGTGATGAGTACACTAATAAAAAATTTAATCATATCTTGAAAGGAATGGATTGTGTCAGACTATTAGGGAACATTACACACGACAAAAAATTTGTTTATTTGAATTGAAGAACATAAGATTTTTTGAGATAGATTGAATAATGTTAATATATAATGATAATTCCAAGTATTTTTTAGGTAAGAAATTTGAGCTTTGAGTTATATTCAAAATCATTTTTCATAGACCACATTCTGATAAGATTATTTATGAGATTTACTAAAAGAATAATCCAAGTTTAAAATATCAAAGAGTGTTTTGAAACCCCTTTATAATCTAAAAAAATGTTAAAATCTAGGTAAATTTGATCCCATAGGATTTTTTGGAACATTTTTTGGTTATCGCCCAAATTGATGGAGATACTGTTTTTATAACAAGGTGATTGGATGAATTATTGATAAAAATGATTTGATGATCCATGAACATACAATGAATGTGGTTTTAGATGACTAATAAAGTTCCCAAAGTAATTTTTATTAGGATTGTATTAAACATATTGATGAAATTCCTGAAATAATTAAAGTGATGAAAAAGAATAGGTCATGAAAGAAGATTTATCTAATTAAAATTATGAGGAATGATTACATTCAACTCATCCAAGGATGATAAAGAATGTTTTAGTCAAAATATCATTGGAAATCATGAAAATTGTGTAAAAACGAAGGGAGTTGTGAGAATAGATTCTTTTAATTCATTTTTTTATGTTTATCCTCAAGATGTTGAAGAATACTTTGATCATAAATAATGGGTTGATTCTATGAAAGAATAATTGGAAAAAAATAAGAATAATGATACATGGATGTTAGTTCCCAAAAGTAAAGAAAATAATCTAATTACAACAATGTAGGTGTTTTAAAAAAATTAATGAAAAGGGAGAATCATTTTTTAATAAACTAATATTGGTGTGTAATAATTTTTCATGAGTTAGAGGTGTTTAATTTTATAAGACCCTTTAACTAATGTAAAGGATTGAAATAAATAGAATTTTTCTTATTACTGTATAATAAAGGAAACATGAGATATTCTAAATGGATGTCAAGTCTTATTTCTCAATGAAGAGTAAAAATATGAGGTTTTAATTGAGATCCTATATGGGTTTCTATTTTTAGAATATTATACCTATGTTATTTAGGTTAAATAAGGCTTTATATAGGTTTAAACTGGCCCTAAGACCATGTAATTCTAATATAGATTCACAATTTAAGAAGATAAATTTTGGAAAGGTAAGAGTAAATAAAAAATCGATACCTCAAAGATAAAAAAAATGAGTTATCTCTTATTTTTATTATTAATATATATGATTTCATATTTTCTAGATTTTATGAGTACATTTGTAAAGGTTTACTAAGGAAATGAATAATTTTTTTGAAATATCCATGGTAGGGGAAATGAGGTACTTTACTGGATAACTAATCTCTCAAAAGAAATAACACATTTTTATTTCTCAAGATAGATATTCTAAGGAAAATTATAAAAAAATTTAATAGATGATTCAAATCATATTTAAACACTGATTTTAGTGGTAATAAATCTTTACAAATTCAAATAGGGAAAAGTTGATGAACTAAAGGATATTAAAAAGTTGATTGGAAGTATTCTTTATTTCTTACCTTCAAGTCAAAATTTAATATATGTTATCACTCATTGTTTTATTTATTAATGTGAATCTAATGAAACTAATTTTATAGAAGAAAAAAATAATTATAATTTTTATATAAAGGGTAAAATCGTTTTTTGGTCATAATGTGATTGAAAATGAATGTTTGATTTGTTCGATTATATAGAAGAAGATAGGGGAAGTTGTTTAGATGATATAAGATCCACATCTATTGGAGTTTTATTCCTTGGTGATTTGTGTTTTTTTAACACAAAGAAGTATATTTTTGGTGAATTTAATCCATTTTGTTGTATAATATGTGGATACAACCCATGCAACAACTTAATTAATATGTTTGAAGACATAGTTAGAATATTTTAACGTTTAAGTAAAGCATACACTACTTCTTAGATGTGATAATAATAGTGTTATAAATTTTTCAAATAATATTGTTTATCATTCAAGAAGAAATAAAATTGATATTAAATATTACTTTATCAAGGAGCTTGTAGTGACAAATTAATTAAATTTGGAGTATGTTCCTATAAAAGATAAACAAAATTATGTTTTCACCAAACCTTTGTCAAAGAAATATTTTTTGAATCTGAGTTTATTGTTAGGTTTTATCCCATGACAATATCAAGGATAAGGTATGGTTTTCTATCCACTATCTCATATTTTCCTTGGATATTTTTATTAAAGGGTAAAAAAATAAATGAAAAGATAAATCCTTAAATTTATAATTAAATTATCTTATTTTCTACACCATGTTTTCTCATGTAATATTATAATTATAGAATTATAATTCATAGATAAATGTGGTAATTTTGATAGTTATTTATGTTCCATGGTTTCTAAAAAATCAAATTGGGTTGTTGATACCAAGTATGTAAATTGATGAAGTTCATATAGACTTTGGTATTCATCTAGAGATGTTAGAATGGATTAGGTTAATGTGGATTTTATTCATGTGTTTTATTTGGTTTTTAACACATAAATCAAGTTTTAATTTAAATATGATGATTGGGAATATATTCTTAATGTATATCAAGGTAAAGTGTTGGTGGAAATAGAGACACTTTTAACTACATTCATGAACTATAAAAATAAAAGTGATTATGAATTATCCTTATAATTTCAAAAGTTTTTTAAAGAGTTTGAAACATATTTAGAAGTATTCTGAATATACTGTGTATACTTTTGTACCAAAAAAAGTTTAATTCAAGGTTTATGATCCATGAATAAATGTTACCTTGAAATATCATTCCTCAAGTAAATTTCATTTAATTTTCAATTATATGTGAAACTGAAATTTAGATGAGGAATAATGGTCACCTGAAAGATTCACTACACATGTAAAGTTTAAAATAAAGAAAGGTGTATTGCATAAAGTTAAATAAGGTGTTGTGTAAATTTTTTATTTAAGTTACACTATCTATATAATGTAAGTCCAACCTTTGTGTAAGCGTAACTCACAAATTCAAGATACTATGAAAAGGTGATTTGATATTGCGTAAGGGTAAATGTGAGTTGCATAATGGTACTTTAGTACTATGTAAGGGTAAATGTGACTTTTGTAAGGGTACTTTAGAGTAGTAGAAAGGTACTTTAGTATTTAAAAAAATTAATCTGATGATGAGAAGTAGTATTATATTGAATGAGATATACATCATGATATAAATTATCATGATCCTTACTAGCTGAAGAAGATATTCTGGAAGAATAAATAATGGAGTTTTGTTGTAATTGAAGTACCAGATCGAACATGTGTATAAGATATAAAATTTCGTTTACAAAATATAAATATTTAATATGACCATCTCATGGTAGGTAGATCAAGCATGATCTTTGCCCAATAGGTTTATAGGTTGAATGGTCGGGAGACTCACATAAAGGATGGGCTATCGCATGAGAATGAGACTTTTTTTAAGAGTATGGAAGTATAAATGAATTTTTGTTATATTTAATATCACATAAATTTAGATTTTCCTCGGAGCCACATAGTGCTCATTATGTATGTTGATTATCATGGGTGTATAAAGAAGAGAAGTCACATGCATTCATATTTATAAGTAATTATAAATGTATGTGAGGATTGTGTATAGAGGGATAACATGACTATTTGAATGGAGATGTTTTAGTTTCTATGTTCTAATATTTAGTTGCATATAGTTATATGAAATAATAACAAGAAAATTTATTTTTCTAAGAATAATAGGATTCCAAATTTAGGCAGTTCACTGCATATTGAATAAGATGATTTGTAAGTTATTTTTTAACATAATGGAAGTTCTCACATGAATATAATTATTTAAAAACATTATTTAGTAATTTATGAATTTTGGAGGAAATATAGGTTTGATGGAACAATGTGAAATAATTTTAATAATAAATGGATTTTTCAACATGCATTCATTCACCGATTATGAATAGAGAAGAAACAAGAGTTTTGGAAATCTCATATCCAAGCTTTCAGAAGGATTTAATTTCAAATTATTATGAACATATTTTTTATAGTTGTAATAAAAATATATATTAAATGAAATAAAAAATATATTTGAGTTGAATTTTTATGAATAATATTTTATAATGATAAATGAACTAATTTTTGGTGAAATTTTTGAAAAACACAATTGGGTGAGATGGTCATCAAGTTTTCATCTAGGAGAGAAAGAAGGGAAAAGTTATTACTTGCTTTATTATTTAAAGGTATTTATTATCATTGGTGATGTATTAAACTTGTGAGTTGATTTCATGTAGTTATATGCATGCGATTTTAAGTGAATAAGATCTTATCACACCTTAAAATTGGATAATTTTCTATAGGAGGAAGTTATATCTATTATTACATAGAAATTTCATATCATTGTATTTTTTTGGGATTCACTAACTTTGTGATATTCACACTAACATATGAGAAACTTCTTAAGAAAGATATAATTATTTTCCATGCTCATTTTGGTTCATAAATATTTTCTAGTAGATCATGTGATCAATGGTTTTACCAGATCATATCAAAGACTAGAAACCCAAACATACTTCTGAACCTTATAAATAACTATTTCATGGATGTATGTTATTTTTTTTGGTTCAATAGAAAATCATTTAACACTAACAAGTTTAAAAGGATATTCAATGAGAAACACTTAAAATTGGTAGATCATTGATTCACCCCACTCTTAATGATCTCACAGATCATGTGTCTCCACTACTCTGAACTAACTTAACTTCTTCTTTGGATTTTTTTTGTAAAATCAATATGGTTTTGATGAAATTTTTATATTTTATACTTAAGATAATTTCTCAAATTTTATTCTTCATAATTTGGTCAATCTCTTCATGAATTTACTGGATTAAGTTATTTTTTTTAAGGTTGGGGTCGAAGCATTAATTTATTATTTTAAGAAAAGACCTCTTCAGACTGGGTAGAGGGAGACCCATTACATAGCTCAAAGGTCCAAGGCCAAGTGGCCTGAAAACAAGGCTTGAATGATTTTTTATTGAGTATTCATTATTTTAATTTCTACCAAAGTCATCTGGTGACTAATGATGTTATCTTGATTGATCATATCCTAGATTCTTAAATTACCTATATCCACTGATATTGATTCATCGACCTCATCATCTGTGTCTTCTTTAATATCATAAAAAACTATGTAAGCTCCCCTTGATATTCTTACTTTTGAAACCCTTCATGATTTGTACACTAATTAGAGAATTGTGGTTGTTTTCTAAAACAATGACATCTTTTCTTTAAATTATTTTACCAAACCATGTATTTAATAACTCAAATGACTTTTTCTTGGATAAAAAACCAAGAAATATACCTTCATCACCATAATATTTGAACTTCTATTTTCTGTAATTATTTATAATAAATCACTTACTTCCAAAATTTTAAAATAATTTCAATATTGACTTATTCTTATATCATATCACATAAGATATCTTCACTTCACCCAGACACAAAAATTCCCTATTAGTAATGTAAATTAATGTCAAAACCATTTCTTTCCATTATTTCTCTAGAAATTACTTCTCAGGGATCATATTCTAAGGTATGTTGTTAATGATCTAGTTCCTTATAAATACCCAAAAATTCAATATAAATTATTTTTAATTATATGGGAATTTTATGGGACCATGAAAATTGACGTCACGTGATTCTGAGGCCCTGTGTTCCCGAAATGAATTTCTGAACTTTATTTTTAGGTGCGTTCAGTAAACATGCGAGAGAGTTTTTTTAACTTTTGAACCGGTGCTCGGAATTAAAATCCAAGGACACAGTTGACCTCACATCACCGGTTTTCGCTTAAGGAGACCTTTACCTCAACTGTAGTAGGTCGAGGTTGAAAGATAGTTTTTCACATTTTCATGGGAAAATAAAAAAAATTATTTAACATTTTATTTTTTATTTTTATTTTTTTGAAACCTCCCATTTGATTGTTATGGAGGTGGGGAACACCGAGCTTAAAACCACCCAATTTGAATTATAGTGGTGGGGACCACCTGAACCTCCTTTAATGGGAGAAAACCTCTCAAATCTCCTACTTTAATTATTCCTACATAATTCATTTAATTGATCTAATTAATTATGACAAATCTCCAATTAATTATATGAGCCATTTAATTTTGTGCCAATGTAAATTAAATGTATAAACCTACTTTAATTTATGTTGGATCCTTATTTTATCATTTGGGGAAAATTGTTTGCAAAGTGGATAGTGGAAATAACTTTGTAGAATCATTCTCCAATGAAGAACTCTTCTCCTTCGATGAATAATTCTCTAATGAAGAACTTCATTGAAGGATCTCCAACAACAAATGAACTGAAGATCGAGGAAATGCCAACATCACCTACTTCACCCTTTCCTCTCCTCACCAAAGTCAACAAGAAATCAAGGCAGGGTTTGATGTTATGAGTACCCCCCTTACTGTTCTTGGCATTCCTCATACAAGATTTTTATTAAGCCGCTTGCTACTGCCCTAACGCGGAGGGTGTAGGCCAAACGAACATGGCCCGACCTCTCTACAATTTTCTTAAGGTTTTTGATATGTTCCTCGCAATCGAAGAGGGCGGCGACCAGTGCCAGTGAATGGCACCGGTGGGACTCGGATACGACGGCTGGCACACCACTGGTTGCGACGAAGGCGACGGCGCAACCGCACCACCCAACGGAAGAGAACTGCGGCTTGTTACACGGTAGTGAATGGAGGACGGCTAGCTGAGCCATCCGCTAGCAAAGGCGCGGCATACGACTGTGCCACACGGAGAAGACGGCTGGCCATCCGACCAGCCACGGTGGACCGCCACCCCACCGCTCTACAACAACCCCACACCATGGGTCGGACCACCCAGCGCGGGTCGGGTCAGACCTAGCGGGCCTGGCCAAACCAGACCTAGCAGGTCGGTTCGGGTCGACCCAAACCGGGTCGGGCTGGTTCGACACAAACTTGGTCGGCTCAGGCCGAGTCAGGACGGACTGACCAGTGTAGCATGCCGAACTGTTTTCTCTAAATGTGTGTAATCTATGGTGAAACATTTGAATAAATTATAAAAATGGTTGCATAGAAATTCTCCCCACACACATGATTTTCGCCAAACCATGCTCAGTACGAGAATGTGATACATGGTTAGCCAGAAGTGGCTGTAAGGTTTGCCCAAAAATGTTCACCTTGACCTAAATGTCATGAACCAGCTCGGGTAACCTAGTAACCCAATAACAGAACCGAACTTGACATAGCTCTAAGGTTTTTCCCAATCCCCACAGGTCAATGAATAGCACTTGGAATCATACAACATGCATGTGGGAATGAATTTTCCACAAAACGTAGAGGAAGAAAAAAACAAAATCTTATGCATAACAAGGAAGTTCCATCGGGAGTATTGTACCATAATAAAAGGAGGCATAAAAAGCCCAAAGTACTACAACCCAAGTACTAAAAATAGGGAAAATAGACCCAAGGTCCCAAAAGACACAAGTCAGCAAGTCCAAATCCCAACAATTGTATCCACCTCTAATAGATCCCTTCTATTTTCTCAAACCTGGAAAAAGAAAGTCTAAAAACACCCATATTTAAAAGTAGGGCATGAGCCTAAGCCCCGTAGGATTCCTCCAAAGATTCTAAAATAGATTCCAAATATATATTATCCAAATAAAGGATTTCAATTTTCAAAATAATATGGTTTGTCAGTTTAAAAGAATGTTAAATAACAAGCTATTCAATTTTAAAATGATGTAAAATACTTAAATCACATGATTTAATTTAAAAGAGATGGAATATTTCTAAAACAATAACTTAAATAAAATAGTTACACAAAAAAATTATATAAATCCACCAAAGGCATGTAAATAAGTTTTACAACATTGGTATACATTTATATCACATATATAAATAAACAAACAAGAAACATGGTCATCTTCCATGTAGGAATGATTTTATTAACTAGTTATAGGATTTTTCCCTCTCTACAGAATCACATCAAAATGAGTATACACGCGTCCCCCTAACACTATCTAGAGGAAACTCGGCACCCTCCCATAAGGGATGTGACCCACCATATATTTGTTTTATAACATTGTAATAGTGTAAAGTGTATACAAATAACTCACCAACTACTTAAGCCTTGCATGTGCTCTTATGTGATGGGAAATTCATCTTAAGACTACTTAAAATAAAATAAATCCCATTCTTTCATTCCAAAAATTTAACTTTATTTTCATTTAAAACAAAAATGGGTTTTAATAAAAAAAAGATGCTTTTTTTCAAAAGAAAAAACCACTGGTTCTCTATCAAAACATTTTTAATCCATTTTAAAAAGTTTAAAATCTATTGAAACCCAATTATATCATTCTCAAAATTCATTTCCACAATTAAATTCAAAATTTTAATTGAAAAATTTTCCATTTAATCCACGATCTAATCTCAACAATTTAAATCAACCAATTTTTAAAAACACACCCCTATTCAATAGAATTAAGGGTTTTCCAAAATTTTGTTCCAAAACAATTTAAAATATCTCAATTCATTGGAATAGTGTTCTTATAAATTTAATTGAAATAAAATTTGAGAAATTTATTTTAGATCAACAATTGAAATAAATTAAGGAATACTAGGATAATAAATTTGGATAATTAGGACAGAACCACTTACTTTTTTCCCGAAACCTAACACTCATAATGACACTCGTCAATGAGAACGAAGGTGTAGAAGATCTCAAAACCCAATCTAGAAGAGATATCCAACATCATGGGGAACCAATCCATCAACTTTTGTATGATACATATAAATTCAAAAAAAAGGAGAAAGAGAGATAGATGAATAACAATGATGAATGCTTACCTGGATGTCACCCGCCAAAGAAATAATGATTGAACGACAAATGAATGGATCTGGTAGGGTTGGAAGGATTGTAAATCACATGGGTAAGGATTTTTTTTAAGGAGAGGAAATCAAAGAAGAGGATGTGATAAATGACAATCACACTTTTTCTTTTATATGCGCTATTCAGGGTATTACACGAAATGTAATATACTACATGTCATGAAATCTTTAAGTAATGTTATTGTAGGAAGAAAATGTGTTGTTATACATTAATGGTTGATACAGGAGTCAAAGGAGTGATTTGAAACATTTTCACATTGTCTAAACATGGATCACTATGTGAAAACCTTCACATCACGAATTTCTCTTTCACGGATTGTACCCTATAACAAATTACATGTCGTGTTACCTAGGCCCATGACATGTAATTCCCTTTCATCCTACAGTTAAAGTCTAAAAAATAAGTGATATTTTGACAAAACTATGAATTCGCCATTTAAAGAATCTTATCAACACAAATTCAACCGTACCCCATTAACGAAAAGGAAAAAACTATGGAAAAGTTAAAGATGTACATGTTAGTTTGGTAACGAGATGTTACAACCTCCCCACTATAAAAAATTCATGTTCCTAGAAATCTTATGAAGAAGCTTCCATGATAAAGAGATGATTCCACTACTCTCTCATCAATACCTTGCATTCTCATATCTCTTGATTAACAAAACCATGCTTCTGTAACACTTAAACCAAAGGTATCATCCTCCCATGATGTTCCTTGGTGTCAAAATCAACTATCCTGACTGGCCACTCAGTCAAAGATAAATCAGGTTCATTATAAAGATAAATCTATCCTATAACGTGAGATTGATCAAAGAGATACTTTCTCAGCTTCTATATATTGAATACATTTTTATATTGACATTAGTTATGGTGGAAAGGATAAAAGGTAAGAAACTTTCCCCACTTGATCAAAAACCTCAAAAGGTCCCCCAAATTGAGGAGCAAGATTCTCTTGCCTCTCAAGACATCGATAAACCAACCGGGGTAAAACCTTCAAGAGTACCTAGTCACCAACTGAAAATTCCAAAGTTCTATGACGAAAATCATCATAATACTTGTACTAGCTCTATAATGTCAATATTATATGATGAATCAACTGAATATATGATATTGTTTCTTGC
Organism: Viscum album; assembly: GCA_963277665.1. Taxonomy (NCBI): domain Eukaryota; kingdom Viridiplantae; phylum Streptophyta; class Magnoliopsida; order Santalales; family Viscaceae; genus Viscum; species Viscum album. The sequence goes on along the minus strand of OY728130.1, from coordinate 624,401,072 downwards.
ACCAAGATTGGTCCAACTAAAGAACATTCACAAATCTCCAACCAACATAGTGAAAATTCATAAGTCTAACCATACAAGGCCTCAAAAGCTTCCATTCTAATCACGAACTAGTAACTATTGTAATAAGATAAATAAAATAGTCCCAAGTGATCATCCCAAGCCAAACTGAAATCAATAACACAAGCACGAATCATATCTTCATGAATCTGTATAGCTCTCTCAATCTAGCCATCCGAGTGTGGATGGTAGGCTATGATCAAACAAACCGGAGATCCCAGTTCCTCCTAAAGGCCTCTCCCAAAACGAGAAGCAAACCAAGGATCCTTTTTAGAAACTATAGTAGATAGAACTCTATGAAAACGTACAATCTCTTTCACATAGATATTTCCCAACTCCACAACTTTGGTTGAATCACAAATGGGTATAAAGTGAGCTGACTTGGTTAGATTGTTGATAAAAACCCATATCGCATTCTTCATTCCTTTTGTATGAGGGAAACTAACCACAAAGTCCATAGAAATTTCATCCCACTTCATTTTAGGGACCATAAGTGTTTAAAGTAAAACTGAAGGATTCTGATGCCCGACCTTAACCTATTGTCTTGTGTAACAGTGTAAAAAAGATGCATCAATGCCTTGTCTGATACCTGGTGACCATAACTACCACCACATATCATAAAACATCATAGTGTCTCCTGGGTTCACCACCCACTATAAATTCTGACAATCCCCCATCATAGTCTACTTTACCAAAAAATGGCACAATGAATTGGTTACGATAACAAATAACACCACTTTAGAGAATGACCACTAGACAATGATCACCCCACCATAAAGAGAGCCTCTAATTATAAAAAATTCATCATTAAGCTCTTATTATTGAATAATCACCTTGAGAAGAGTATATGTCAACTGAAAACTGGCTAAAGAAACTTTAACCCCTTTCTCCTAAACTCCAATATGCAACTGTGCCAAAATAGACATCAAATTCCTCTCTTATGAAGATTCATTCACTACATGGGTTGGAATTTTCCTACTTAACACATCTAAAAAAATATTCTCTTTCCCTGAGGTATAGGTGATGTCAAAGTCAAATGATCTTAGGTAGTCCACCTAATTCCTCTGGAGGAGGTTCAAATATTTCTTATAGAAGATATAAGTATATCTTTTGGGGTCTGAAAAGATGGTAATCCTTTCACCATAAAGGTAATGACACCAACTCTTAAGTGTGTTCATCATAGATGCAAGTTCAAGATACTAGGTTTGATAATTCTTCTTGTGTGGTCTAACCAGAAGATATCTATAGAATACAACATGATTACTTTGCATAGGAACACAACCCAATCCCAAACCCGATATATCAAAAAAGACCACATAGCATTTCCTAGACTCTATAAGAGTCAACACTGGTGAAATAGTCAAAATATCTTTTAAATCAATGATAGAAATCTGGCATTTAGTATCCCAAGAAAAATTCACCCCTTTCCGAGTTAGTGCAGTCATTAGAGAATCCAACTTTGATAAGTCCTTCACCAAAATACGGTAATATCAAGATAATCCCAAGAAGATCTAGATCTTAAAGAAATTTTATGGTTAGTCCGAAGTCATAACGGCCTTTATCTTTTTAGGATAAAATGATATACCCAGTTTAAATACCATGTGTCACAAAAAATTCACTTCTCAGATCCAGATATCACACTTCGAAAGATTGGCATAAAGCTGATGATCTCTCAACAAACTCAAATATTTTCTCAGTTGATGCACATGATACTCTTAGGACATGGAGTAGATAATAATGACATCCAAAAAGACTACCATAATGGTATCTAGATATTCATGGAAAATACTAGTCATCAAATCCATTAAAATTGCAGGAGAATTTGTTAGGACAAAGGTCATAACACAGTACTTATAATGTCTACACATACTTCAAAAAAGGTTTTCTGAATGTAAGAATATTTTATCCTCAACTGATGGTAACCAGATCAAAGCTCAATATTTGAAAACCACTTCTCTCGTTTCACCTAATCAAACATATCATCAATCCATTGAAATAGATACTTGTTATTTATCATAACTCGATTGAGTTTCTGATAAACAAAATATAAGAGAAGAGATCCATCATCCATCTTAGTGAAGAGAATCTATGATGGACAAGGTGACACACTAAGGCATATAAATCCTTTATAGAGAAGAACGTATAACTGGGAATTAATATTTTTTAGTTAATCTATAACTGTGTGGTAAGAGGGAATTGGAATTGATTGAATATCATGCATAAAGTCAACAGAAAACTCAGCCTCTATCACCGGTGGTAGACTAGAGATATCCAAATGAAACACGTCAGGAAACATGATGATGACCGGAGGGAGATCACCACACATTGAATCCTGATCCAAATCAAAAGAAAACACTGATATCACTTTCCCCAACTCTGGATAAGAAGGTCTAGTCCTTCTCTACCTTGGGTCCCATTCTATATGAAAGACAAGAGGCACACCACTGGGTGTAGTAAGGTAGACTCATCAAGGATAACAATAAATTCGAAAATTATTTCAAATGATCGTATCCATCCAAAATATGATGTCAAAAGATTTCATGTTGAGAATCAGAATACTCCATGCAATATCGACATCTAATAAAGAGAAGACACAAGCAAGACTATAGAGACCCTTCTATTTGTTCATACTAAGGGGTATTGTAATATCCATAGAATAAGATAACATATCTATAGGAATATTTATCAGATTAACAATTCATGTTGAAATAAAAAATGAGATGCACCAGTATCAAGTAGAGCAGTCACTAATGATGATGTTATAGTAGTGGTGCCTCTTACAGTCAGTGGACCCATGTCTGCTTCCTCTAGAGACACTTTCACAACATGAATTAGCTTTGTTCTAGATGACTATTTCTGGAACCCTTTTATATGTGAATAATATGATTTCTATGTAATTTTAATAGGATCCGATGATCCTGTTCCACTATGTGAAGTAGAGACATGATGGCATAATCTCTGTAAGTGCCCTGAAAATCCACATATTTATTTTAAACCTCAGTGAAAACCCTCTTAGAATGACATGGATTTCCATACTAGTAGCAAACAAAAGAAGTTTTTACTAGAGCTATAGTAAGTTTGGAATGACACTGTCATCAATAATTTCTACGAGAATAATTACACTTCTGTTTTCCATTGAAGGAACCAACACTACCACTGGGAGAGAAAAGGAACTTCCATCAACCATAAATTCCTAGCCAGGTCCATATGAACCATCATCAGCCTATCCATCACATCAACATAAGTGGTAATATTCAGTAAGAAAACATGAGAACAAATATTTGATCAATGCTCAAACTCAAATCATTGAGCCTTCATCTTCTCATTAGAAACAATCTTAGGAGAAAACTGCACCAACTCAGAGAAATCATTTGAATACTCAGTCACAATTCTGTCATATTTATCAATCTTAAAAAAATCCACATCCATATTCAACACCATTGAATATAGATAGATCTGATTGGTGAAAAGAACCATGAATTTTTTCCACTCTATTCCCTCATGTTTCTTTTTTGTGACCATCATGCCGCACTATCTCCTTCTTGGTCCTTCCAGCACAAAGGTCTCACACTTCACCTTGATCAGGTATGGTGTCCCCAAGAACTCAAAAATACATTCTATATTTCCCAAACATTCATTATAATTTTTAGAATTAGGGTATAAATTGAAAAATGGTGGCTTCTAGTGAAGTAACCCTTCATAATGATCCTAAAGAACATCCCCTAGAGGGTCTATGGTTGGAGCCTGAACAGGGACAAGAGGTGGTGTATGTCCTTGATCTTAGACATTGTGAACGATCACCTCAATTAGATTTGGGTACAATGGATTATTCACTCACTATGGTTCAACATCAACCTCCTCTTGGATCTGATTCATAAATCTTTTCATAGGCGTGATGTTACACAACATCAGTGGATTTAATTGAAGATATTAGAGAATTCTCAAGAAGAGAAATGAGGGAATCATAAATCCCAACAAATAGGATAAATTTAATTTGGATTTAACTTTATCCAAATCTATGGAAAATATTATAACTAGTCCACTAGAAATATTTCCATAACTACTCTTTGTGACATAAAGTTCATTGCGGTGAGAGATGGAATGACACTCAATCACAACTACCTCATAAGTCCCATAAAGATTTCAAAAATTAATACTCACATGAAGACAAAAGCTGAACAACCTCATCTAATAACACTTTTTCAAGAACCATCTAGGGTACCCTAGTAACCCAATAAGAGAACCAACCCTAAGACCCCTTCCCTTTTCTATAACTCAGAAGAATAAAGTCTACAAACACCCAAAGGAAAAAATAGGGTGTGATCCTAAGTCTAGTAAGATGCTACCAAAGATTCCATAACAGATTCCAAATATAGATTATCCAAATAGAGGCTATCAAATTTTCAAAATCAATTAGTGTAGAGATTTTAAATTATATTTAAAAAACATTCTATACAGTTTTAAAATGATTTAAAATACTTAAAGCACATGAATTTCGTTACAATAGATGAAATATTTCTAAAACAATGTCTTAAATAAAATAGTTACATAAAATAGTTTATGTAAATATAGAAAAGTCATGTAAATCAACTTTACATCATTGTAATACATTTATATCTCATTTATAAATAAACAAGTGAGAAACATGGTAATCTTCCAAGTAGGCACGATAGTATTTACCAGTTATAGGATTACACACCCTCCAAGTGATCACAAAAAAATGAGTATACTGACGTCCCCCTGACACTGTCCATAGGTGACTCATCACCCTCCCTTAAAGGATGTGACCTTCCATAGGTATGTTTTAGAACATTATAATTGTGTAGAGTGTATCCAAATAACTCATCAACTACCTAATGCTTGAATGTACTTTAACAATATGGAAAATTATCTTCATACCTCTTAAAATACAATAAAAACCTCTCTTACATTTTAGAAATAGAAATATATATCCATTTAAATCAAAAATTTGTTTTAATGAAAAACATACCTTTTCACAAGATAAAACCACTGGGTTTATTTAAAACATTTTAAATCCATTTTCATAAGTTTTAAATCCATTAAAAACTAATTCAATCATTTTCATAATTCATTTCCACAATTAAATTCAACCATTTAATTGAAAAAAATTCCATTAAATAAATAATTAAAATTCAATAATTTAAATTAGAAAATTTTCATAAATACACCCCAATTCAATGGAATTGGGGGTTTTCTATATTTTTGTACCAAAACCATTTCAAATCTCTTGATTCATTGGATTTAGGTTTTTATAAATTTAATTGAAATAAAATTTTATCAATTTAATTTATATCAATAATTGAAATAATTCAAAAAATATATAAGGACAATCAATTTTGTTAATCAGGACAGAACCACCTACCTTTTCCCAGAAACCCGACACTCGCAATGGAACCCATCAATGAGAATGAAGGTGTAGAAGATCTTGAAACTCAACCTAGAAGAGAGATCCAATGTCATGTAGAATAGATCCTCCAACTTTAGGATGATTGAAATAAATCCCAAAAGAAGAGAAAGAGAGATAGACGAAGAATTATAAAGAATTCTTACCTGAATATCACCCGCCAAAGAAATGATGATACAACACCAAAGGAATGCATCTGGTAGGGTTGTAAGGATCCTAAATCTCATGGGGGAGGCTTTGAGTTAAAGGAGGGGAAACCAGGTAAGTGGATGAGAGAAAAACCTAGTGTACTTCTAGTTTTATAGGCACCTATCACGGTATTACATGGCGTGTAATATATTAAACATTGTGAAATTCTTAAGTAACACAACTGTGGGAATAAAACTTGTTTCCATGGATTGAAGGTCGAAATAGGAGTCCAAGGAGTGATATAAAACTTTTTAACGATGGCTAAACATGGTTCACAATGTGAAAACCTTCAAAACATGCATTTCTTATTCACACCTTATAAAATGTGGCAACATTCTCCTAGTGTAACCCAGGTTCACGACATGTAATTTCCTAGAAGCCTGCAGTTAGAGTTCAAAAGAAAGTGAGAGTCCTACCATTTAAATCATCCTATCAACTCGAACTCAACCCTACTATATTAATGCAAAGGGAAAACCTTGACAAGGTTAAAGATATACCTATCAGTTTAGTAGCGGGATGTTACACTAAAACTCCCAAATAGGTTCATTGGGCCTCTCATGCTCCCAAGAGTCTTCAAAAAACCCTATTATTTATCTAAACCCATAAAACCATCCAAGTTAAGGATATTGGATTGAATAAAATAAATAAATTGAGTTTTTATGCCCAAAAAAGAATTGGCAGAACCCACAAATTAAAATTTAAAAGAGGAGAGGTTTTTAACCCACTTCAAAAAAAATCAGGATGTTACAGAAGAAGTATAAAATAATTATTTTCTTATGGAAATTACAAATTTAAAGACACTATTTTTTAAAAGTGATATTTAAATATTTATTTTTTGGTCATTTATTCCATTTTTGAATTAAGTTTTATATTTATCAGCTTTAATTACACATTTTTTGGTTCAATAATCTTGAGATAATAGTTTTTTTGTGGAACCTATAAATGTAAAGTAACTATTTTTCTTAACCTAGATATCTATGTATCTAAATGTCGGTCATTTAATTATTTTTTTTATTTTCATTTAAAAATTAAATGTTTGAAGAAGCATGAAATTATTATTTTACTTCAAATATTTCTATATATGCATTATTTTGAGATATAAAATTTTACTCAGATATATTAGTCAACAAAATATATATACATTGATTTATGTAAATATTTTTTTTACTTCTAAAAATTAATTAATTATTATCAAATTAAGTTACACATAATTGAATTACATTCATCTATTTAAATGATGGACATAGAGGAATAAGAAGATTTACTAAGGTATGTGTACAATTTTTGTTTATAATATTTACATAATAATTATTTTTTTAAGGAAATTAATCTTTAATGGGATTAAATTAATGGTAGCACAGCTAGGGATCCTAAAATGGAGGATTAAGATACTTTTTTCTAGAGAATATTATTCCCAATATGGGTAGATATAGTATCACAAGTTTAGCAATACTTTTACTTTACATGGGTAGTAGAGGTTTCTAATTGATCATGATGATAAAAATAAACCATTAATCCCAAATTAAAAGAATATATGGAGTTTTATGGACATGTAGAGTCATTTTAAGAATAAAATTTAATATCCTAACTATAGTAGAGTTAACCAATTTAAAAGAGATTAATTTTTTGTGTTCGTAATGGTAAAATATCTAAACTACATAATTTTTTTCCAATTAATAAACTATTATATATTTCCCATGAATAATAATTAATCAATTAAATGATATATGAAATTCTAATTTTGTGATATGAAAAAAAATTAAGAAGATGTGGTTGTTTTTACGATGATTATATAGATAGATTTTAGGTCTAATTTGAATTTATGTTATATTTTTTGGAAATAAAAGAATGAAAAATCCGGACTCAAATATGGGTTTTTAGATATAGATAAATGAAAGAAATTTATCACAAACAACAAAAGAAATAATTTATTGTATTATAATTATAATTTTAAAAATTAATTTGTAATATTATTTTTTTTAATTAGATCATGTCTTATTTATTTATTCTTATGTAATAGTCCCTAAGGAGATCTCAAAAGAGATATTGTCAACAAATGTATACCCACATAATTTTTCATGTAAAGGGTATAACATACTATTGGATAAAAATATTGTTTAAAATTTTTGATGAATTATGATCTAAATATAGTAGTTGATCCGAAAAGGTCCAGGTCACTCCTCTACCCCCACTCTCCATAACAAATGGAATAGTTCAAGGATGAAAAAAGGAGAAGATTATTATTGATCTAGTAAAACAATTAGCCAATAATAGTTTAAGAAATTAATTATTATATTTAATTAATAATAGTATATTGAATATTTATCACACTAATATAACAATTAAGGATATCTTTTCAGGACTCCCCTTATGAGAAAGTGATGCAGGGGAACATTATCCTTGATGGTAGGATAAACATTCTCGTGACTACTTCAAGAAAATGAAGACAACCATGTTGCATAAGATAATATAAAGGGGGTGTCAATATTGAATTTTTTTTCTCCCTTGTATAAAATCAATGGAGAAAAAATATAGGATGAAAATAGTTTCCTTGAAAGTTGAGCTGTGAGATATGAATCATTCAATAGATGACCAAATTAAATTATTTATACAATGTATGTTTATTTAAATACAAAAAAAATATAACATTCATAGCCTATATTTTCATATCCTCCACCTCCTCATTCATACATAACTGTATACTATGAGTTTCATACTAGGGATACCTATATTCATATTATATCATAAAAAATCATATGTAATTTAGGGTTTTATACACATCACTAGATTATAAAGTTGGATTAAGTAAGAGTAATGGTACATGATATTATTGTTATAACTACTCTAATGTAATTTATTACTAAGGATTTCAATATAGTTGGATAAATTATGAGACATTTGTTACTCTCTCTAGTTAGTCTTTGTCATTTGTATATGAGGTTTGTATAATTTTTTCAATTTTTATTTACTTTTACTTTTAAATTATTAGTTTTATTTATTACATTAACTTTATATAGATGTATCTAAAATATAAGGATTCATTAAAAAAATATCAAATTTTTTTGGAACCATCACCTTAATATACTTATCAAATTTCTCAAGGTTTAACAATATTATTAGGAAATTATTTTAGGTTTGTATGTTTTTAGGCGTTTCTAATGAGTGACTCCATATATGGGAGAATATATCTATTAATTGTTTTTTAATAGTACATCATTGATGTTTTTAATAGTGATGAGAATTTCATATCAATTTTTTATTTTTTTTCTATAACACGCTAATATTTTATATATGTTTTCTTTGAAATAAAACACGATATATTCAACAGCTTTCCATACACGCAACCACGATTCTATATGTACTGTGATATACTAAACCATTATAACATATACATTAAATTGAAAGTTTTTAATAAAAATAAAAAAATTATGAAAAATATATACATAAAATTTTTCATTAATTAAAATTCATTTATTAATGTATAATAAATAAGTACTCAATTTTAAAAAAAATCATTTTATGCTACAAAAATATGTTTTCTTATAAAATAGATTTTATCACATTTTTTAAAATGAAGAGTATAATTAATTTATACTATTTTGATAAATTTTATGTTGATAAATTAATATTATTTTTATAATCATCATTTCAATATTATATTAGGGTTATTTTTTAGGATTTTTTTTAAAATATCTATTTTTTAGGGAGTAGTGAAAATAAATTTTTTTTATATAAATTGTCATATATTTTGAATTAAATATCTCATTATTTTTTTTAATTTTATAATAAATTAAAATAATAATCCTTCAATTATAAATAATCTAATTAATTTCATTATGATCTCTATTATACTTGTTTTTTGTATAAGTTAATATTTGGCCTTAAATATAAATTTTTCTAAAAAAGTATATTTGTTCACACAATGTGTCTTTATCTTAATAGATTAATTTAATATCTATTTATTAATTTTAAAAATGAAATATATAGATTAAATATTCAATATAACATTTTAATAATAAATTTATATTTTTTACAAGGTATCTAATTGAAGTTAATTAATATTTATGCTTAAAACTTCATGTTTTAAAAATGAATTTTCATTGCGTTCTGAACTCTTAATTAAAATTAAATTATTCCAATTATAGAAACTGAATATTGTAAAATGAATTTCATACTCATAATAATAATAAATAATGTAATTTAATATTTCCAGCTTTATTTTTGGTCATGGTGAATTGTAAAAAGAGTAAATTTTTTTTACCATGGTTATAGTTAAAATGGGTTTACTAGGGGGTTAAATCATGAGATATAGGTATAATTTACACCGAAACCTGTAGAATTGTTATTGGTAAAAATTATTTCAACTATATATTATTGAAATATATAATCCCTATCTATTTGGAGACACTTTCCCATTAAAGTGGCCTTAAATCATTGAAATGTTTTAAGAAATTCCACATTTTTCCCTCCCCTCACTTAAAAAAGGGAACCTATTATACTCCCTTATTCACAACATTTTAAAACTATAAATAACAAAATACTAACTCAAAAACCTTCCTATAATTTTTATATTAATTATAGATCTGTTTTTATTCTCATAATACTAATTCTCTAAGTCTTAAAGAGTAAGCCAAAGGAGGTCACTCCAATAAGAAGTATAGATATCAACCAAGATATTTCATTTTAATTTATTATTTTAAATGATATGGAATTGTTGTATCCCTAAATGCATGATGAATCTAGTATTATAAATATACTCATATGTTATTATGGTGATTCCACAACCATTTACGACCTCTTATCAATCCAATGAAAGATGAATGTATTACTCATGGGTACATGTTGACTACTTCCTCCACATAGCGATATGACTCATTTCCCACCACCATCATTCATGGAATGTTATTATGATAAATTTAATGTTTATATATGATATTTAAATTTTGATTAATATTATTTAAATATGAATTAATATTTACCTTTCATTCATTTAATCAATTGAGAAATCAAATCTTCACTCATGCGTACATACAAACTACCGTCTCTACATTGTAATGTAATTAATTTTTCATCAACAAATTATAAAAATGGTTATAAATATGAATATAATGTATATATATAATATTCATGTCATTATTAACTTTTTTTTAGGATGGAACCATGATCAATGTGTAAAGACCATAACCACAAAACCAAAACATACATGAGAAACAAAGCAGTTAACACCCAAAATAATGATGATAATGAAATATCATTAATGAAATGTGATAATTTGTTATAGGTAAACCATGTTTGGTACCTTAGGTATGATTATTGTTATAGTATATAAGTATATTAAAATAAAATTTATTATACAATAGGTTATATCACTTTTAAAGAAATACCAACTTGAGCTAAGGGTTTTCATATAAAACTCTTCAATTTATGACATTAGTATGTTATACATGATGTTTGTGTCTCAATAGTGTAAATAATGACCAATTTTAATATTTTCACCAAGATTAATTTTATTTTATTGTATAAAATGTTCTATTTAATGTTTTAGCAATCAAGGGGCATTGAATCAAAAATTTCTAAATCTATAAGGGACCAGGTAACTCAAACTCATTTCTTTGAGTTATATAATTTTTTTGAACTTTTTTTCCACGAATTTCTCTTTTAAATGATGTTATCTTATTTACTTCTAGTAAAATATAATTTTTGAAAAAATTTAATTTTCATTAAATGTTTTCAATTTTTTTCTTAAAAAATGAGTCTTTTTAAAAATAGACCCATAATTATGAATTTTAAAACAATTAACACAAAATGATATAAAAAAGATATTTTTTGTAGTTTTTTTAATTAGCTTAAATGGTGATATAACACTAATGTATTTAGGTTTCATGTTTCACCCAATGTTATTATTTTATTTTTTAATTATTTTGGGGATCATGTTTTTGGAATCAAGTGATTTAAATTATGATGTTATTTGAATATTCAATGAAACTCAAATTACATCGTAAGTTCTTAATGAAAATAGAATGATATCCATTTAAATGAACTATAAAACTCATTATATTTCCATGTTTTCATTATATGATGTTTTTCAATTGTCACTAAACCCATTTTTCATTATATGGGTTATCTGATGATGTGAATATTGTTTTTTCTCAAGTGGAACATAAATATACAGATTATGGTATAGATGAGACCTATATCCACCTCTAATGCATTAGGTAAGTAAGGATATCTCAAGAAATTATAAGGGATAAAATGGGGAGATTCCTAGTTTAGTAATATAATTTTTCCAATTAAATATTCATGGGAGTAAACCCTAATCAATGAAATGATGGTATGGGGAGTGAACCCAATACACTTTTATAGTCTTGGTTGTGATACATGACTATGAGAATTATTTTATATTCCTATGTGCATTACATAAACTTTTTCTTATGCTTATGATATGTTTTCATGGATCATGATTCATTATTAATGATTCTATACTCTTTTTTATCATGGAATTTTTTTGAAATAAACCTCATGACTTGTTCCATTTTAAAAATATTTTTTACTAATTGGGTATCAATATTATAAGTCTTGATCTTGTTCTTAAAAATTATCATTATATTTTTCTCACATATGATAATTGATTGACATATATTATATTTACACTTACAAAGAATAGGACCTCACCATTTTTTATGTTCCCCTTACCTAGGTTATGAATAATAGTTTTAATTATGATTTGTCTAATAAGGGTGATAGTTTTGAAAAAATTAATCAGAAATGATATTTTTATTTTATGTACCTATAATTTATGTATCCATGTATCCAAATAAACCAAACTTATTTGTTCCTAATGCATGTATTATTATGAAATTTATTAAATATTCTCCTAAAATAATGTAAAATATATATATGAAAAGTATAGGTCTCTATAGTTTGTGTTAGAGGAAATATTTTTTAACTTTTAGAAACTAGTATGAGGAAACTTTAGGTTGAACCCTTAGTACAATACTAAGTATTGAAGAACATACCATGTTATTTTAAATAAATGAGTGAAGTTAACATATGGAATTATATCTATATCTGGATACTTCAATTGTTTCCGGTTTTAATAGAGATATATCGGGGGTAATAACCTTAAAAAGGGTTGGTCAAGTATATCTTGATCATTATTCTGGTTCATGGTGAATGAAACCTTTCTTATAAACTAGTTTGACACTCCCAAGGGATATTATTAGTTTAATTCACATTTTTCTAAGATCCATTATGAATGAATTATATAGATAATGATCATGGATGACCTTGGTTAAACCTAAGGTTTCATATATAGAAAAAAGGTGTCATGATATAGATATCATATAAAAGATTTTCATGACTATATGATTTCACAATATAATTATTGTTCTTATATTATGTTTTTTTTTGTTTTAGTCAATGGATAGAACCAAAATTAACTATGTTAATGATGAATGTAATGGAAAATACAATAATTTTTCCCATGAGAAAATGAATGTTATGGGAGCTAGAATGAAAAATATTTTTTCTATGATTACGAAAATTTTGATATACATGAATCATGCAGAGCTTAAAAATGAGAAAATGATGGATTAGTATAATATTCATTCCTTTGTAAGTAAGAAACCACTATTTTTTAGTGGATCCTCTAATCCAATAATTGACAATTAATGAATCTATACCACTGAAAAGTTATTTTCCATTATTAAGTGCTTGAAAAATGAAAATATTTTCTTAGGTGTTTAATTTTTTGAAGGTGGAGTAGATCAATGTCAAACTCTTATAAATAACATAAGGTAATGGTATGAAATTTACTCTAGGGAGTGGTATGGGTTTAGGATATTATTTTTCAATATATAATTTTTTTATCCTTCTTATGAAGATTCAGAATTAATTCCTTATTCTTAATTATAAGGATGATGGATTAGTTGGAACCTATTAGGTTAATTTTACCAGACTTGTGTGGTACTCTTCTGGATTTTTTATTGAACTAGAACGTATGATTGATATATTATCCAATGGAAGAAAAATAATGCACTAAATGGTGTTATCCATAAGATAATTTAGTATCTATGAAGAAATAATTCGATGTTCAATCAAGTTGGAAATGGAGATTTGAGTCACCCAATAATCTCATGTTTTGGATGAAAAAAGAAACATGGAATAAAATATAAATTCTAATAACTAAATCCATTCATGGATGGAAATGAGTTTTCATTTATCATAAAAGTGGGGAAATAATCAGGGAGAAAATTTTATTAAAGGGAATGGTAAATATTGTTTTGTAGAAAATAAGTCAGTTATGAAATAAAATATTGAATTAATCAGAAGAAAATAACTAATGATGAAAATAGTGAGAAATCTCAACAAAAAGCACCACCCACACTGAAATTATATAATTATAAAGAGTACAGACATTATGATATCAATTTCTTGAATCCTAGGTTTACTGATGATAAATTATTCCATCAACCTATTAATCCCATAGAAAATGGTATGTCTCTTTCAATTACTATTACCAATGTGGTGTGTGATAATGAAGTGGTGATATATACACTTAAAATCCTCTCTATAACTTCTAATTTCTTATTTGGTTATGGTTCTACCCACACATTCTTATTAAATTACCACCTCAACAACTATATGTTGTAATACAATTAAAAAGCTTAATGGTTTATTTATCACATCTCAAGTCTATGAATCTTACCCAATTGAAGTTTGTTAGAATGTGCCTCCTGAAAAAATTCTTATTCTTCCATTAGTTTAATTTGATGTTGGTTTGGACATGGATCGAATTTCCATATATAAATCCCATATCAACATCTGAGGAAGGTAAGACACATTTTATATTTTGAACCAACCTTTCGATTTCTATTGATACTGGGATAAATGTGAACTTCCAATAGAAATTACATCTATTGAATTTTTCTTTATTTTCATTCAAAGTGGGTTTTTATCTCAAATAGTTGGCAGAAACTCAACTTCAATTATATGCCTATTATAATGGGGTTTGTTGATGTCTTTCTGGAAGAGTTTCATAGAAATCCACCAAATCATGAAATTTATTTAATAATTGAACTCATACGTAGTGCTAAACTAATTTCAATAATCCATATATAATTTTCCTAATTCAGTTACGTGAATTGAAGAAGAAAATCCAATAGAATATTGATAAGGGATTCATTCATCCAACTGCATCTCCATGGAAAAAATGAGTACATTTTTCTAGAATAAATATGAACCAAGGTGATTCTTTATTTATTATTGGGAAGTTAACAAAAGTATGATCAATAATATGTATCATATACCCTATATTGATGATTTTGTTTAACAATTATGAGGAGCTCAATAATTTAAAAATATTGATCTTCGATTTGGATATGATCTATTGAGGATAAAAAATAAATACAAACCCAAGAAAACATTCCTTCTGAGGTATAGACACTATGAATTTATAGTGATTCCATTTAGTCTTAAAAATCCAATCATTATCTTCATGGTCTTAATTAACTGAGTATTTATTGACCACCTTGATCAATTAGTGGTAGTATTTATAAATGACATTATTATATATTCCCATATCAATAAATTGTATGAATATTACATGAGGATTTTTATAAAGACCCTCACGAAGAATAAGTTGTATGAAAAATTACCAAGTGTGAATTTTGGAAATAGAAAGTTTAATCATTGGTTCATATAATATAAATGTAGGGTATATCAGTGGATCCATAGTAGATAAAATTTAGTGAACATTATCACAAACCAAACACTATGACTAAAATCCATAGTTTTATTATATTAGATTAATGTTATTAATTCTTTGTGAAGGTTTTATCATAGATATATAATTCAATTATCATGTTAACTCGAAATGGATTTATGTTCCTTTGGAATGGTGAGTATAAAAAAAATATCAAAGAACTAAAAAGATGTTTTGTAAGTGAACCTATCCTCACACTACCCTATAGAAAAGAATGGGTTTCCATTTATAATGAAATATAAATGAAATTATTTGGATGATTATAATGTAGAATGATATGGTGATAGATAATAACTCACACTAATTTATGGTTCATGAGAAAAATTAACTAACTCATGATTTAGAGTTTGGAGTGAAAATATTTACATTAAATATATAGAGGAATTATATTTACAGATAAAGGTGTGAAATACATACTGCTCATAAAATCATAAGTTATATAGTCACCTAGAAAGTGGTGAATATGGGACAAAGAATATAGTTTGATTTTATTATAGATTATGAATTCTCAATAAACTACCACCATGGGAAAGAGAACAAAATAGATGATTCTTTGAGTTGAAAGGATCATGTTATATTATCAATGATTAGGATCACAAAAGATACAATATTTTTGGATTTTCAAAGGACGGACCTTGGAATCATGAAGGAAGTGGATAAAAATTTTCTTTATCAAATTAGTTTTCAACCATATGTCCATGTAATATTTATAGAGGTTCTAAATGAGGATGTGGAACTACAAAAGAAGGTGATAATATTCTAGAGTTTATACTTCATTATGATGCAATGATAAGGATAAATAACCAAGTATGTTTCTAATTAATACCTGATCTAAATAACGAAGTATTGAAAAAATATCATAGCTCACAATTATGTATTTATAATGGGAGTATGAAGATTTATATGGATTTGGAAGATTATTTGTTGTTCGAAAACATGAATAGGGATATTATAGAGTATGTATCATGGTTCTTGGAATTCCAACAAGTAAAGTTTTAGAGATAGAAGTCTAAGTTGATGTATTAAACATTACCCATATAATAATGGAAATAGGAAAACATAATCATGGATTTTTATTTATAACTCCCCAAAATATATAAAGTCCATAATGCAATTTGGGTTGTATTTTATTGACATATGTAGTAAGAAAACATCATTTCTATTAGAGAATATTTTTATCTTGATCAAATTTCTAGGATATACATTATCTAATTGGAAATGTTACATGGGTTACTATGATCTATTTTATTTTATTAGGATTTTAGGTTTACCTAAAAGTTTTAGACAGTTCTTTATCAATCTATAGATATGTATTTTAGTATTTCTTATCATCATCAGATGGATTTTCAGTCTATGGGGAACACTAAAACCCGGGAGGAAATGTTGATATCCTATTATATAGATTATAAATGGGTTTTGTATTAACACCGTACACTATTTGTGTTTTCCTAGAACAATTTATTTCACTCTAGAATTCAGATATCTCTTCATAAATACATAAATGAAAATAAGTTTAGAAATATAATATGTTATTATGAGGTTGGAGAAATAAAACTATTAGGACTTGAGCTGTAATGACTCACCAATTCTCATTGTCTTGAGATCACAACAAGTCATTACTTGGCCTTAAGAGACATCCCCAAGATGCCAAAGGTTGGAAATAAATGTTGAAGGGTTTCGAATACAAGTGTGGCAAGATTTACCCTTTAATATATAAACCAATAAACTAACAAACCATATCCAAACATACACTAAATGATGCATGAACAAAAGGAAGACACCTAAACCACTTCATTTATCTCAAACCACATCAAAGTACACAAAAATAGAAGAACAAAGAATTATAAAAGTACATAATAGATAACAAATAAAGACCCTCAAGATAACACAAGACTTCATTACCCACAATCTTCAAGCTCCACAATCACCGAACAACCCAAACGTCATGAGGTAGTGCTAAATATGTGTGAAACATTAACTTTTCCCCTGTCCTGGAAGATAACATTTGAAAAAGCACCATAGTGCCAAATGTGGTTGAGTATAAAACTCAGTAGGTTTTACCCAATGACTTTGCTACTCATTCCACTTAGATAGAATAGTTAGAAACATTTAAAATGAACAGTTTATATAAAACATTTTCATAAAAATGTTTATAACAAGATATAAACTAGTTTCCCAAAACTATTTATAACAAAGAGCATATAAGGTCAATTGAAACCAATTTTCCAGCAAGTTATTTTTTTAGAAAAAAGCTTTTAGGATGAGAAAGGCACAGGAGATTTTGATACTTGGCTCTCTTGAGGGTGGTTAAGGAGGCCATGGTGTCGGAATATTGTGTTTCATGGTTTCAATAGGAAAGGTTATGTGTAGTGAGAATATGCTTCATGTTACTACTTTCCCTATCTATGTTATATATATAAATATATATATATATATATTATTGGGTTTCTTGTCCATGTGATGGTCCTCAATGGGTTCCTCCTAGAGAGCTTAGATTGATCTTCATGAGGATGATTATTAGTTTCATAAGACCATGAGTAACTTGAGGCCCATAAGTGATAGGTAGAGTAGGTAACGGCCTAGGGCCTGGAATAGGTTGTGGTTCAGATCTAGGTGGTGCAGCTGCAAGAGTTTAATTCTTTTGGGAAATGGATTGATGAGCAGCTTAGAGCGAGCCTGGTTCATGTGATCCAGGGTATCAGTAGGGGAGCTCAGTTAGTAGATCCATCTATAGAGTATCTTACTTGGGAGTTATAATAATAGAAAATTCCAATTGTTTAGGGTGAGGGTGGTCCATAGGTGGCTGGGAACTAGATTGATGTGATCCGGATGATCATTGAGAAGCTAGAGACACCTTCAAGGATGAGGATGAAACTGGAAACATATATGCTTAAAGGACCGAATAAGTGTGTGGGGATTCATGTGCAGTAAGAATAAAATTTGGGATTGGACTATAAGGAATTTGAGTCTTGGTTATTTGATAAATTTTTCTTGGATATGTTGATGGTATAGATACCTTGGTAGTTCTTGAGCCTTCAGTAGGGTAGTAGACTGAATTGTCTTGTTTTTTCACCTTACATGGTGAGAAATGACACCTCAAGGGTGAGGCACTTTAAGGATGGTTTATATAATTACATTATGGTATAGGATGACATCTTTAGGTTGGAATCATTCTCAGAGGTGGTGAACCAGGAATGAATATAAGAGGGAAATTTGATGGCTATGTTGAACTAGATCCAAATAGAGGTATTAGGTTACTTCAATAGTGACACTTCATATGGCAGGAAATAGGGAAAAGATAAGTTTCAATAGGGTGGTAAGGTTGAGGACTTGAGCAGATCAACTCAGAGTGGATCATCGATGGATTTCTTTTAGTGTGGGTAGTCAAGAAATGTTTGGACTTAATGTGAGTGAGCTCTAAAGGAGTGTTGATCATGAGGCCAGGTCATACATCTCAAGAGGTTTATAGGAATATTTTTTGGATAGATAGCATTTAGGGACTGGGGAAAACTCTGGGTTATGAGATTAAACTAGTAGTGGAAGTATGTGATGGTAGTTGAGATTCAACTTCACACAGAGGACATGGAAAAGATAGAGATACCTAGTAGTGTGTTCAGTGCCTGGTGTAGCACTGCAAGATTTCATGCTTCAGTGTAGGTACATAATTTGGAGTAGCCTGGTGCTTAGTAGGCCAGTGAGCAGATGAAAATCTAGGTTACACCATGGGGATGAATGGAATTCCTTTTGTTTTATTGTAGAATGGCCTATTGAGCCGTGTCTTTTTTGGTGCACGGGGTGCACCAGATGTAATTATGGACTAACCATATTCTAGTTAGTAGGTTGGAATTGTATCGGATGATATATATATATATATATATATATATATATATATATATATATATATATATATATATATATATATATATGATGTGTGTGGCACCAGGTTTTGTATGTGATCATCGTTGGGTGTGAGATTCTGGGGTGCCTGGCATCGGTGCATCGATGAGATGCAGGTTACATGATGTATAAGGCATCTATTCCTCATTACGGTGTGTTACTTGTTGAGGTGAGAGGAACCATGTTTTGATTTGTTCATCTATTGAGATGCAGGTCCTTATGGGTGCCATGTGAGCCATGGGAACGAGGTGGGCATAGAGGTAATGCAGGGTCCTTATGGGTGTCAGATTATGACATGGGAACACCTCATGAGGTTCAAGAGTGATGATGCATCATGGGAGAACTTTTGAGTATGGTAATTGTCCAATGAACCATTTCATTATTTGAGTTTTTGGTCGGGTTTTGATCGAGGTAGGTCACTCGTGATATGGGAAGCCACCAAGAGGTAGTTGACATTTGCCTTTGAGATCATGGAATTTCGGGTTATTTTTAATTGGATGGGTATGTTTGGTACCATATCTATGTTTTTTATAGCACTTGGAGATCTATGTTATGGGGAGAATATTGTAGCATCTCGAGTGTTTTTAGTGGGTTGAAAACCTCTCCCATTTTGAATTTTGAATTGGTGGGTATGTGCAATTCATTTTCTGGCATCAGAACTCAATTGAGAGAGTTTCACTTATCCAATATCCTTAACTTGGATGGGTTAAGGGTTTTAGATGAAGCCTTAGGTGTTAGGGAGGTTTTCGATAGTGTTGGAGGCCTTAATACCCTTTTTGGTAGTTTTGGGTCAAGGAACATGTTTTGGGGTAAATCATGCAGCCTCTTCTCGCTAATCATGCAGCCCATTTTTGTACTAAGCACGATTTGGGGGAAACTATGCTTGTGTGGTTCACAACCATGTGGCCATGTCTATAGTTTTTGCAGAGGCTTCCACGTGTTTTACACGCCATTAGAGGAAATAGTAGGACAACCCACATGGGTAGTGCCACTTAGGAAGTACTCGTTCATTTTAGCCCGCACGGTTAAGAAAACCATGTGACCTAACCATACATATCTTTAAAGAGGGGAAATTACCATTTTCCCTACTCTCCAATTTCCTCCTTTATTCTTATTTTCCTCTTCATTGGTCACATGCATAGTAGGGAGCTCACCCCTTCTTCTCCTCCACTAGGTATTGCTCCCCGTCCATCCATCATAATTTAATCCATCATTGGGTGAATTGAAACCATATTAGTAAGGATCCCCTCTCTTGTGCTTCTCTTTTCCTTTTCTCTCTCCCCATAGTCCACTAAATTCATTTGAGCTGCTTTTCTTTGTTTTTAGGGCATTTGATGGAAATATATATTTCTTCCAAATCACTTTGAGTTAGAGGATAATACCGGATGTGCCTACATCTATGACACCAAGGTAGGTGGTGTATACCTTTATTTGTGTTATTATGGTCAATTTTGGGGTGCGTATTTTATATTTCCATTGGGTAGTTGAGTGAGACCCTCGTTTCATGATATTAAATTTTTCATATGACCTTATGGGATGACATTGGGCATTCCCTCACCTTATTTGCTCGTGCAAGGTTGGGTTAGAGGTAATAACCCACCTTAGGTACTTAGGTTGGGGTCTGTTCTTGGTTTAATTTGAAATGTTTTTTTAATTGTAATCGTACAATTCATTTTATATTTACTTGTCGGTTATTTTTTTGGGTTTCTAAATGTAAAATTCTTGTAATATACTATTCCGACCAATGGGTTCGTGACGAGTTGGGCCTGAGGAATTGAGGTGGCATGGCCATCAATATTGAAGAGATGTTTTTAGTCTTGTTGGGATTGTACTAGGTTATGTGGGTGATGTGATCACTGGTTGGTCGTCATGGATGTTGGATGAGGCGGTGAGGTCGTCAGGTTAAAGGAATGGTCCATGATATTGGATGGATTTCCCATCAAACATGAGATACATCGTTGAAGGGGCATGAGGTGATGGATGGATGTGGCTTATGTACTAATCTGGTGATCACCACTCAATTGCGATGGCCAAAGCACCAATTTGAGTCTTTTGAAAATATGATAACTCAGTGATGAGGTGGTTTTGACAGCTCAAGTGGGTAGAGGCCACCGATAGTTCTACTTAACAATTTTTTGGGGGTGATTTTTATAGAAAGCCATGGGGAAGGGGGAGACTTCAATTGATAGTGATGAGGTTGTTGGTTTGGGGATGACACTCATTGTATTGTGGTTGTTGGGACATGACTATTTTGGGAAGATGAAGATCATCATTACTTAGGACATCATACAATGATCTAATGGTGATGTTTTTTTAGGACAGATATTGATGTGCCTCTATATGTCGGGCTTCGAGTCGATGAGTTCTTTTGAGCAGGTGTATGAGGAACTAGGGTTCTATTATCTTGGGCACGCCTTCGGGGTGTCGGTGATTCTTTTGAGATACGAGATGTCAGGAGGCATGATCATTATGCCAAAATAGGAATTTAGCAATGGTTTAAACAACCACCAATTCATGTGTGAGTAGTTATTTAATGGAAGTTTTTTAAAATGAGTGGATTCATTTTGTGGTAGTTTAAACCGTCACTAAATGATTTCACAGAGGGTTTTTAAAAAAATTTAAAAAAATTACTCATTTTTTTATTATTAAATTTTTTTATAATTTTTTTATTAGTTATTATTTATTTATTTATTATTTATTATTTATTATTTATTATTTATTATTTATTATTTATTATTTATTATTTATTATTTATTATTTATTATTTATTATTTATTATTTATTATATATTTATTATTGTTTATTATTTATTATTTATTATTTATTATTTATTATTTATTATTTATTATTTATTGTTTATTATTTATTGTTTATTTATTTTATTATTATTATTTTATTATTATTCTATCGATTATTCTCGTGATTATTTTATTATTATTTTGTTGTTATTTTATTATTATTTTCTTATTATTTTAGTTTTATTATATTATTATTGTATTATTATTGTACTATTACTGTACTGTTATTATTATTATTATTTATTTTCATATTTTATTATTATTGTTTTATTATTTAATTAAATTTGTTAATTTTTGAATTCTACTAATTAATTTATTTAAGATTTATTATTATTCACATGCACATGCATGTAGACATGCACATGTGTAAGCCATATATAGAAATTTTGTGTTGGGTGAGATTTTAACCCCTTACCTATTGCTTATTCTCAAAAGAATTTACCACACCAATAAACTCTTCATATGGTGAATAAATAGACTTTAATATACTTATATATATTTTGATGTATAAGGAATAAACAAAGAATAAATAAATAAATAAATAATGAAGGAATAATAAACTAATAAAAAATATTAATTAATAAATTAATAAAAGTTAATAAATAATAAATAATAGATAATAAATGAATTTACAAATAATTAATTAATTAATAATTAATAGTTAATAATTAATAGTTAATAATTAATAGTAAATAATTAATAATTAATAACTAATAATTTATAATTGATAATTGATAATTAGTATTTAATATATAATAGTTATTGTTTAATATTTAATTAATAATTCATTAATAAATAATTAATAAATAATGCGTAATGAATAAAAATAAATAAACAAATAAATTAATTAATTAATAAAAAACTAATAATAAGTAATTAATTAATAATTAATTTGTACACAATAAATAAATAAAAATAACTAATTATATATATAAATAATAATATAATAATACAATATTGAAAGATAAAAAATAGTTAAATAATAAATAAATAAATAAATAAATGTTATAAGAAATTAATATATAATATATAATATATAATATATAATGACTGATAAATAATAAAAAATAAATAATAAATAACATTTAATAATTAATAATTAAATAAAATATATAAAAAATTAATAAAAAATAAATTATTGTTAAATAAATAAATAAAAACAAATAATTGAATAAATAATATATAATATATAATATATAAAAGATAATAGACAAATAAATAACTAATTAATTAATTAATTAATAATAATATTTAATTAGTAAATATTTAATAATTAATTAATTAATAATGAATACATTAGTAATAAATAAATAAATAAATAAATAAATAAATCTGAAAATGTTAAAAACTCTAAACCCCATAAAAACACTGAAATGGCCATAAAATCTAATTCGGGAGTCCTTTTTCCACTCCACAACCAATCAAATCAAAGATCCTGAAATGATCTTTGATATGATATGTGGTATAGGCCGAACGGACACCTGTATTAGATGTTATGGTCGTTTGAATGAAAAGAAATCGGGGTCGGTGACTAAAAACTCTGTTTCGGAGGCCTTCTCGGCCTTTTTGGGGGGAAACGGAGGACAATGCTCAGAGAGCTGATCCCATACCTAAATGGTGTAGATATCGTCGTGAGATTTTCTTTGATGTGTAGTAGATTCCCAAAAGACACCTGGATTTTAAATGTTTAATATTGCATCCCGCCTTTTTATAACATAAACTTTCATTACATTACACAAAACTGTGGATCTTTAAGGTTTAGTGTCTTGGAAACCAGGAACATAATAAAAGAAAAAAACATAAAACATTTTTCTTAAACACTTGAAAGTCTTCTCCTTAATTTCATCCTAGTTTCATTTCTGCATCTCATAACCTGGGGACATACATCAAAAGAAGGGGTGAGCAGAAGGCCCAGTAAGGGAAACAAGCGAAACATTTTACATATGAACTTGAGATACATCAATAATGTCATGAAAAGAACTTCAAGGCATGAGAATGAAATCATGAGGCATATCATAATAAAAATAACATTTTTCATAACTTGAAGATGTGGCTGCAACATTTAATATAGACAATCATGAACATATCACCAAGGTCCATCCCCAAGGTGTCATTTGAAAATTACCAAGGTTATTCACCAAGGTATCATGAAAATTGTAATCTATAGTGGTTACATAATTACCCAATGCATTGGAGCGCTATCAGGGCACACCCTTAAATTTGCCTTTATTATCATGTGAGCCACATATATCATCATCAAACATTTCATAAATAACCCATATAGCATAAAATAAATGGGTTTCATTTCATAATCATAATTTTTTAAAAACTGCTTTAAAGACATGATCTTTAGGTCACTTTAAAACCAACAGAAAAGGAAGGTGGGTCTCATGTATGTAAATCCCAGAATTTAAAATAGAACATTTTGTTATATATTTGAATACCCCTTTAGAAGAAAGAGCTTTGAGTATTCACTTAATAATATAAAAGAACTTTAGAAAAAGAGAGAGACATTTTGAGACGGAAATTCTGCAGCATAACGGCTATGTTTCGAGGTTTTAGAAGACATTAAAAAGAGAGGGGAAATGGGTCACCCACTCATAAATGATCCATAAAACAGTAGAGGCACAGAATATGAAGGATATATGAACATGGTAATGAAATTTGAAAGATGTACCATATGAAATGAAGATCATGAAAGGAAGACAAAAATAAGATTTCTCTTATGAAAACTCGGCAGCCTAACGGCATCACATAAACTTCAATCAAAAATGAATTGATGAGATAAAATAGGGTCTCTCATCATATGAACATAAAAGATCAGTATGATAGATATAGAGATCATACCCCTACATAATAGAAAATGAACTTGAAACTCTTGACATGAAAGTTGATCTTTGAAAAACGAGAAGGGCGAACGAATCCCTTAAAAATTCGACAGCCTAACGGCGTCACTTAAACTTCAACCAAAAATGAATTGACAAGATCAAAATAGGGTCTCTCATCATATTAACATAAGTATTCAGTATGATAGATATAGAGATCATAAACAAACATAATAAAAAGTATCTTGAAAGACTTGACATGAAAATAGATCTTGAAAACGAGAAGGGTGAAAGAATCCCTTAAAAAATCAGCAGCATAACGGTGCCACTTAAAACATAAAAATACTGAATTGAAGAGATAAAATGGGGTCTCTCATAAAATGATCATAAAATATCAGTATTATATATATAGATATCATAACCCAACATAATAAAAAGAACTTGAAAGACTTGACAAGAAAATAGAACTTGAAAATGAGAAGGGTGAAAGAATCTGTTACAAAAATTTCGGCAGACTAACGGCGCCACTTAAACTTTCATAAAATGAAATGATGAGAGTAAGAGGGGGTATCTCATCATATGAACATAAAAAGGAAAGTATAAGGAATATAAAATAACATCCTCCAACATAAGAACATGGAGCATAAAAGAAACGACATAAAAGAGATTACTTGAAAAGAAAGAGAGAGGTCGGATCCCTTACCTTAAAATGTAACTCTTAAAACTCAAAGGTTTGGACCTTGATGGCTTGGGGGCACCTTGGGAGGACTCCTTGGGAGGTAAATAGACCATAACTTCGTTGAGGATGGTTTTTGGAGTATAATGGATGAGAGGAGGGCTTGGTATTTATAGGGAAAGTGAGGGGACAAGGCATTAATGGCCAAGGGACACCTCACTTGTGCTTTTCTCAAAACCATGTGCTGTCCCATGATATTTCCCATTAAGTTAGGCCACATGGGGCCCCAAAAACAATAATTCATCACCTTAGGTCGGTCAAACCTTAAAATATCTCATGACATCACCATGACACAGTTATGATGTCGTTAAACATAACGAAACCCTAAAACTGTATTTTTACTATTCACTGAAAATTCTACTTTCTCAGAAAAATCCCAAAATTTCACACTAACCAAATATCAATGCTCTGATTTCAAAAATGAACTCCATTTTATAAAAATAATTTTCTAAATATTTATAATTTTATTTTTAAATAAATACACTATTCGCCGAAAATTCATTTTTTTCAGAAAAAAACCCCAAAAATTACCTTAACATAATATCGATGCACTGAGTTCAAAAATGAGATCCATTTTATAAAAATAATTTGTTAAATATTTTTAATTTAATTTTTAATTAAAAACACTATTCACCCGAAAAAACTAATACTTGAATAATAATTTATGAAACTGTTATTTAACCATTTTATTGAATCACATTACTTAATCAAGGTGCCTAGATTATTTTAAAACTTTCTTTAAGTGAGATTACTAATCCATTTGGTCACATTACTAATCCTAATCATAAAATCACTATTCATAATTTACTATTCATCAAAAATTAAGTTGATCTTATCAGACTCTAAATTTTGTACTGAACATAATTGTAGAAGACCATTTTTTGAAAATCATTACACATTTTTAATTATTTAAGGTTTACATAAACATTTTTAAAATATCCATTTTCTAAAATTCATCAAAAATATGCATACTATATTTATCCGGACATTTGAAAAGTCATAAACATTATCATAAGAATAAATCCCAATTTTTATTTAAAACAAATGATTACACAAGGTAGTTATGGTCTCCTTACATAGCCCCTTATCACACCAGCATAGGACCTAAGTGTAAAGTGTGCTAAGGTGAAAGAATCTGAGGGAGGCTCGGCCAACATCGCACGAGTAGTAATTTCTATCAGTTTTAACTTTTTGCGAAGGCGATTACATTCTAGCTTCACATGATGAAGTTCAGCTTGGGTTTGATCCAGAGCAAATCCCAGTGGTGCTACCTCCTTCCCAAGTTCTGTTAGATGGGCTTCGATCGGTCCAAGACTACTCGGTGAGGCCATCGAATCTTCTTTCTATATTAATTAACCAAGATTACTTGTATTTAGAGATAATAATCAAAACGTTTAGTTTCCATCGGTCATATTGACCAATCGTCATATAACAGTCAAAACCCAACGGTCTCATTTTAATTATACTCATGTCATCAAATGAAACATTTTTGTTGAGTATCAAAAATAAAATAACACACAAAATTAGGAAACAAGATTTATTCAAAATTTCGGGTCGTTACAGTCTTCCCCCCTTAAGAAATTGCGTCCTCACAATTTTTTTAAAATTGGGTTTTGAAATTTCATTGAAAGTCCCACATCAGAAAAAGAGTCAGTAACACTATTACTTTAAAAGAAAGAAAAGGAAGTACAAAGGTCATCCGAGTTAACCCATACTAGGATTCCATGGAGGAAAACATGGACATGGAAGAAAAAACAAAGGGTCAAGTTCAGGGGGAGAGTGATAGAAAACATGATTAGGAGAAATTTAACAATAAGAAAATCACAAACTTGTGATGTGTGTAAACAGTATTTGTTTACCTGGTAGGAAACGTAAACCAAAAACATTTTTGTTTTACGTTCCTTTTCATAATTTTGAGGAATTCATTTACTAAATAGAACAAAAACATAACAAAATATACCTACCTTCAAGTATAGTTTCATCTTTTAATAAGTCTCTACCAAAACTAATCTTTTCTCCAAACGATTAGAATTCAAAAACACTTAGTCTCATCAAAAGCACAAGAATCATCTTCTAGAGAGTCACATAATCCACAAAAGATTAACTATCATTTTCTTATACCCTTAAACATTATCCGAAAAACAGAAAGGATAAGGTAAAACAACTCTTCAAAAAGAAAGAATCCCATAGGAATGGAAACTACTTTTAAATCTTAAAAGTTCCTTGGTACTACCCAAAGTTCATCATAGACCATTCCATAAAGAATAGTCCTTAAAATTCCTCAAAATAAATTAAACTAAGATTTAAACCCAAATACAAGAAGAACTTGATAACATAGTCTTCTAAGATAAACTTTGTCGTTCATCTTCAAACAACATCAACCACTCCTAACATCTTAAAACAAAAGTAAACAACCTAAACATATTTTCCCCAAGATAGGTCAATCATTTCCATAAGTAACCTATATTACCATAAGTTCACCTTAAATCCATCGATTCATCAAAATATAAGTCAACCTTACTCATAAATGAAAATACTGTAGTAATCTATTTACCTCGATCATATTGGGTCCCCAAAATAGTGAACGTCTTCCAAAATAATAATCATCCTTTAATCCCCTAATCATCTCTGTCATATTAATACGGCAATCATCGCATTTCCTATCACATTGGTTGTTGGGACATGTTCTTCCATTTCCCTCCATTAACTAAGAGAAGAAACTATAATTAGGGTCTTAAATACTTAGCTAATAATCATGAAAAGGAAACTTTAAGCATAAAAGGATAAACATGTAGAATAAAAGTATATCCTAACTTGTGATTCCCTAGGTTCAAAACTAGGTTATCCATGATCATATATTCTTATGTGAATCTTTATTTTGTTTTATCCTTGTTCCTTTAATAATGGTTCATACTAAGCTTATGAATTTACAAAAGCATATCCCCCGGGAGTGTCGTAACCAAGAGTGCAGTAAAGCCCATTGTCGTGTACCAGTTCCCATTCGAGTCTAGCTCAAAGCGGTGTTTTCGGGTTTTACCCCTATGTACATCTGTGCCAGAGCCACCTCTACCTGCTCGTATCCAGACAGGGATGTATTTTCTTGGCAACCCATTACTCAATACTCACCAAAATACCAGGAATATTTCCAATATATAAACTTTTCTATAGGCTTCTTCCTAAAGTTTTCATATCCTAATTTCCACAAATAACTAAACCATCCTTTGATACCAACTATAGCATCCCACCTTTTTATAACATAAACTTTCATTACATTACACAAAACTGAGGATCTTTAAGGTTTAGTGTCTTGGAAACCAGGAACATAATACATGAAAACAACATAAAACATTCTTCTTAAACACTTTAAAGGATTCTCCTTAAGTTCATCCTAGGTTCATTACTGCATCTCATAACCTGGGGACATACATCAAAAAAGGGGTGAGCAGAAGGCCCAGTAAGGGAAACTAGTGAAACATTTTACATATGAACTTGAGATACATCAATAAAGTCATGAAAAGAACTTTAAGGCATGAGAATGAAATCACGAGGCATATCATAATAAAAATAACATTTTTCTAAACTTGAAGATGTGGCTACAACATTTAATATATAAAATCATGAACATATCACCAAGGTCCACCCCCAAGGTGCCATTTGAAAATTACCAAGGTTATTCACCAAGGTATCGTGAAAATTGTAATCTCTAGTGGTTAAATCATTACCCAATGCATTGGAGCGCTATCAGGGAGCACCCTTAAGTTTTCCTTTATTATCATGTGAGACACATATATCATCATCAAACATTTCATAAATAACCCATATAGCATAAAATAAATGGGTTTCATTTCATAATCATAACGTTTTGAAAACTGTTTTAAAGACATGATCTTTACGTCACTTTTAAACCCACAGAAAAAGAAGGTGGGTCTCATGTATGTAAATCACAGAATTTAAAATAAAACATTTTGGTATATATGTGAATACCCCTTTAGAAGAAGGATCTTTGAGTATTCACTTAATAATATAAAAAACTTTAGAAAAAGAGAGATACATTTTGAGACGGAAATTCTGCAGCATAACGACTATGTTTCGAGGTTTTAGAAGACATTAAAAAGAGAGGGGAAATGGGTCACCCACTCATAAATGATCCATAAAACAGTAGAGGGACAGAATATGAAGGATATATGAACATGGTAATGAAATTTGAAAGATATACCATATGAAATGAAGATCATGAAAGGAAGAAAAAAATAAGATTTCTCTTATGAAAACTCGGCAGCCTAACGGTGTCACATAAACTTCAATCAAAATTGAATTGATGAGATAAAATAGGGTCTCTCATCATATGAACATAAAAGATCAGTATGATAGATATAGTGATCATACCCCAAAATAATAAAAAAGGAACTTGAAACTCTTGACATGAAAGTTGATCTTTGAAAAACGAGAAGGGCGAACGAATCCCTTAAAAATTCGGCAGCCTAACGGCGTCACTTAAATTTCAACCAAAAATGAATTGACAAGATCAAAATAGGGTATCTCATCATATGAACATAAGGATTCAGTATGATAGATATAGAGATCATACCCCAACATAATAAAAAGGATCTTGAAAGACTTGACATGAAAATAGATCTTGAAAACGAGAAGGGTGAAAGAATCCCTTAAAAATTCGGCAGCATAACGGTGCCACTTAAAACATCAAAATACTGAATTGAAGAGATAAAATGGGGTCTCTCATCATATGATAATAAAAGTTCAGTATTATAGATATAGAGATCATAACCCAACATAATAAAAAGAACTTTAAAGACTTGATATGAAAATAGAACTTGAAAATGAGAAGGGTGAAAGAATCTGTTACAAAACTTTCAGCAGCCTAACGGCGCCACTTAAACTTTCATAAAATGAAATGATGAGTAAAAGGGGGTATCTCATAAAATGAACATAAAAAGGACAGTATAAGGAATATAAAAGAACATCCTCCAACATAAGAACATGGATCATAAAAGAAATGACATAAAAGAGATTACTTGAAAAGAAAGAGAGAGGTCAGATCCCTTACCTTAAAATGTAACTCTTAAAACTCAAAGGTTTGGACCTTGAGGGCTTGGGGGCACCTTGGGAGGACTCCTTGGGAGGTAAAGAGACCCGAACTTCGTTGAGGAGGGTTTTTGGAGTCGAATGGATGAGATGAGGTCTTGGTATTTATAGGGAAAGTGAGGGGACAAGGCATTAATGGCCAAGGGACACCTCACATGTGCTTTTCTCAAAACCATGTGCTATCCCATGATATTTCCCATTAAGTTAGGCCACATGGGGCCCCCAATACAATGATTCATAACCTTAGGTCGGCCAACCCTTAAAATATCTCATGACATCACCATGACACAGTTATGATGTCGTTAAACATACCGAAACCCTAAAACTGTATTTTTACTATTCACTGAAAATTCTACTTTCTCAGAAAAATCCCAAAATTTCACACTAACCAAATATCAATGCTCTGATTTCAAAAATGAACTCCATTTTTTAAAAATAATTTTCTAAATATTTTTAATTTTATTTTTAAATAAATACACTATTCGCCGAAAATTCATTTTTTTCAGAAAAAACCCCAAAAATTACCTTAACATAATATCGATGCACTGAGTTCAAAAATGAGATCCATTTTATAAAAATAATTTTTTAAACATTTTTAATTTAATTTTTAATTAAAAACACTATTCACCCGAAAAAACTAATACTTGAATAATAATTTATGAAACCGTTATTTAACCATTTTATTGAATCACATTACTTTATCAAGGTGCCTAGAT
This sequence comes from Viscum album, assembly GCA_963277665.1. Classification (NCBI taxonomy): domain Eukaryota; kingdom Viridiplantae; phylum Streptophyta; class Magnoliopsida; order Santalales; family Viscaceae; genus Viscum; species Viscum album. Next base: position 624,369,563 of record OY728130.1, on the reverse strand, counting down.
TATTTTAAAACTTTCTTTAAGTGAGATTACTAATCCATTTGGTCATATTACTAATCCTAATCATAAATTCACTATTCATAATTTACTATTCATCAAAAATTAAGTTGATCTTATCAGACTCTAAATTTTGTACTTAACATAATTGTAGAAGACCATTTTTTGAAAATCATTACACATTTTTAATTATTTAACGTTTACATAAACATTTTTAAAATATCCATTTTTTAAAATTCATTAAAAATATGCATACTATATTTATCCGGACATTTGAATAGTCATAAACATTATCATAAGAAGAAATCCCAATTTTTATTTAAAACAAAGGATTACACAAGGCATTTATGGTCTCCTTACATAGCCCCTTATCACACCAGCATAGGACCTAAGTGTAAGGTGTGCTAAGCTGAGAGAATCCGAGGGAGGCTTGGCCAACATCGCACGAGTAGTAATTTATATCAGTTTGAACTTCTCACGAAGGCGATTCCGTTCTAGCTTCACACGATGAAGTTTGGCTTGGGTGTGGTCCAGAGCAAAGCCCAGTGGTGCTACCTCCTTCCCAAGTTCTGTTAGATGGGCTTCGATCGGTCCAAGACTACTCGGTGAGGACATCGAATCTTCTTTCTATATTAATTAACCAAGATTACTTGTATTTAGAGATAATAATCAAAACGTTTAGTTTCCAGTGGTCATATTGACCAATGGTCATATAACAGTCAAAACCCAATGGTCTCATTTTAATTATACTCATGTTATCAAATGAAACATTTTTGTTGAGTGTCAAAAATAAAATAACACACAAAATTAGGAAACAAGATTTATTCAAAATTTCGGGTCGTTACATTTAAAGTGTGGAAAATAAGGTCATCATGTTGTTGAATGCTGAAGTGATGGTAAAAAGATGTCTAATGATGTGAATAGTTAAATGGATACATAGAATGAACCTTCTACACTTCATTTTTACAAGTTCAAGGAAATAGGGAATTACGCCAATCAATGCCCTAATCTAAGGGTTATTGATGATGATCGATGTCAGAAAACACTTGAGGTTAAAGACAAAGGCAAGTCATATGTGATCACTATCGTTGATGTGGAGTAAAATTATGAAGTGGTGAAAGGTACACTTACTATCCACTCTAAACTAGAAAATGTTTTATCTGATTCTGGATCCATCCACTCTTTTATTTTTGAAGAATTTTATAATGGTATCTTCTTATTTCCTCAACAATTAGATGTTGAGTTAGGTTTTACAACTCTTAATGGCACAACAGTCACATTAAAAGTTTGTAATTATTCTCCAATTGAAGTTTGGGGTAAATTGATTCCTAAAAATCTTATAATCCTTCCTATAGTAAAATTTTATGTTATTCTTGGAATGTATTTTCTTTCTCTATATGGATCTCATATCAATTTCCAAGTAAGGGAAGTCACATTTCATATTCTAGATCAATCTATAATTGACTATCATTGGAAGGATGAGTATGACCTTTCGGTGAAATTTGTTTCCATATTTTTGGGTCTTGATTCCTATTAATGAAACCTATCGATCTCAAATGGTTGGGGAGAAACTCATAATTAAGAATACACCCATTATACGTTAGTTTGAGACTGTCTTTCCAGAAGATTTTCCATATCTCCCACCAAATTGTAAGGTTGAGTTTTCAATAGAACTTATACCGGTTGTTATGTCTATTTCAAAAACACCTTATAGAATGGCCCCAATTGAGTTATAGGAATTTAAGAAGAAACTCCAAGAGAATCTTGAGAAGGGATTCATATGCCCTAGTGTGTCACCTTGGGGTCCACCTATTCTGTTTATTAAGAAGAAAGATGGATATTTGAGACTCTTCATTGATTATTAAGAACATAACAAGATTACTATCAAGAACAAATATCCTCTTCCCTGAATTGATGACTCATTCGACCACCCATACATAGCTCAATACTTTTCCAACATTGATCTTCATTCAGGATATCATCAATTAAGGATCAAGGAGGATATACTAAATATTTCATTTTTTAAAAGGTATATACACTATGAATTTATAGTTATTTTTTTTGGTCTTACTAATGCCCCCTCTATATTCATGTATTTAATGAGTAAAATCTTTAGAGACTGTCTTTATCAGTTTGTGGCAGTATTTATACATGATATTATTATTTATTCAAATATCAAGTAAGAACATTAAGATCACCTGATAATTGCACTGAAGACCCTGAGTAATGAGATGCTTTATAAAAAATTTACCAAGTGTACGTTTTAGCTTCATAAAGTTTCATTTTTTGGGTCACATAATCTCAAGATAGGGGATATCTATGGATCCATCCAAAATAGAACTTATTAAAAGTTGGTCGAGACTAACACTGACAAGTGAGATCTAAATTTTTTCTAGTTTGGATGGATTTTCTCAACGTTTTGAGAATTATTTTTCATGATTATCTAATCCACTCACCAAGTTTACCCGAAAAAGAGTTAAGTTCATGTGGATGGAGGAATGTGAAGCGAATTTAAAAGAGATCAAAAGAAGGATATTGTGTACACCTATGCTCACACTGCCTTGTAGTGGAGAAAGATCTGGGATCTACAGTGATGAATCCAAAAAGGTGTGGGGATGTGTTCTCATTAAAAGTGTTATGGTGATAGATTATGCCACATAACAATTTAAAATCTATGAGAAAAATTACCCAACTCATGATTTGGAGTTATATGTGGTAATCTTTTGAAAAATATAAATGTTTATACATGAAATAGGGTTTTTTCGTACCCTGTGGATAAAATATATATTGGATGAATATCAAAAATATTTTATTAAATATATAAAATATATATTTCATTAATTTTATTTAACAATTTTAATTCACTTAATTTATTAATAAAAAATATAAATATATAATTGATTTAAATTTTACATAAATAATTAGTGGCCAAATCATTCACCATACGTTTTCATTAGTTAGTTATATTTATTCCCAGTAACCTAACATAAAGCCTGTAATAGTTATTTTATACTAAGGGTATCTTTTAATTCTTTTAAACTCATGATTTCATGTAATTAAATCTATTGAATAATTAAAATTATTTAATGGAAATATTACATAAAAACATCTGGGTGTTATATTCTACACCCCCCCCCCAAACTGAATTTCACCCTCTAAATTTTTTACTTGGATGTAAATAGATGATGATATCTCTCCCTCATAATATTTTCATGTTCCCACATAGCTTCCTTAAATCGGTGGTTCTGCCACAAAACATTAGCCAAGTGATTGGTTTTGTTTCACAAAACCTTTTCACTACAATCCAGAATCTCTTTAGGTTGTTCTTTATAGGAAAGATATTTCTTCAGAAATATGAATTTTGAGTTTAGTACATGAGAAGGATCAGGAATGTATTTTCGTAGGATGGATACATGGAATATATCAAGAAATTGAGAGAGATTCGGTGGAAGTTCCAATCATTAAGATAACTTCCCAACACGATCCATAATTGAAAAGGAATGATATACCTAGGGTTCAGTTTTCCTTTCATTCCAAATCTCATTACTATCTTCCGAGGAGATATTTATAGAAAAATATTGTCACTCACTTCAAACTCTAGTTCTTTTCTTCGTTTGTTAGAATAAATTTTTTTCGGACTCTGATTTTCTCTTATGTGTTGTTGGATAGATCTGACATTTTCTTCCATTTCATTACCAATATCTGGTCCTAATAGATTTCTTTCCCCAAATTCAACCCAGTAAGTTGGAGTTATACACTTATTTACATAGAGGGATTCATAGGGTTCTATCTAAATGCTAGAGTTAAAGATATTGTTGTAATAAAATTCCACCAAATTTAGGTGTTGATCCCAACCACCTTTGAAATCAATAGAGAAACTTAACTCTTTTTCCAGAGCCTACTAAAGACTTCACCAGAACATTGAGGTAAACCTTGGATCCTGATCAAATATAATTTAAAGTGGTACTCCATGAATCATTACCACTTTCTTTATATATATCCCATAATGCTGATAGAGAAATAAATCCCCTATAATATCAAATGAAGTGTGTCTAATTCTTAAGGAGATCAACTATAATCCATATAGCATTATGGAATTTAGATATTTTGGGAAGTCTGATGAAAAGGTCCATAGTGATGTTTTGGGATGTCTAATGAAAAATTTAGATCAAGGGTCGATTTATTGAGCATTTGTATTCTTATATAAGAGATTATGAAAGTTATATTATTTTATTTAAACTAATGCTAAAGTTTTTGCATTCATGCATGAAAAATTATAACATTTTTAATGTATATTTTTTAAAAAGATAAATTCTACTAAAAGTTTTATTATAAAAACAAGTATATTTATCATCATCATAGTATATTATGTTAAATTTTTATTAAACAAATAAGTATATTAAATAATTACACAAAATTTGATGTAGTAATTATTTTAATAATGGAGATAAAAAATAAATGTTATTAACAATATTAAAATAAATATATTTTTGGGGTCCTATTAATTTTATATATTAACTTGAAATATTAGTAATATAATGAAATATTTGGTTCTAAGTTAACTTGTTATCTTAATATTTTTTAAAAATAATCAATTTAATATAGTCCAAATTGACACTATTTTTTCTTAGGAAAATATTATTTCATTAACTTATTTAAAAATAATAAAACTTTTTTAAAAATATATAATAATTTTGATATGGTCTAAAATATTCTAAGGTATTTATTTATGGTCTAATTGAAATCATATAATTAAATATTTCACCCTTTTGATATTTAAATATTGGTTACCCTAGTTAAAAATTAAATAGAGTAACTAAATGTGAATTAAAATATTAAGGTTTAAATTGATAGAAAACTTGGAAAATATTTATTGTTTAATGATATTACAAACTTATTTCATCTCATCTTCTAAATTGGGATATTTTTGTTATTTTTTGTTTGGGTTTGATTTTATTATAAATTATTATTTATCGAGTTTCTCAAAGTGCCCCTCACCTCAATTATAAAAGGGAACCTCCTTCGTCACCTCTTCACTTAACTTTGATCCTTCATGAATCCCCTACCCTTTTCCCTTATCAACTTTCCTAGTTACATTATACAGGTTCTGGTCTTCTTCATATACCAACTCTAGTGCTCTAAGAGAAGATTTAGAGGAAGCACGTCGAAAAAGAGGTAATCACCTCTATCGATTCTTTCAAAATTATTTCTTTATATACTTCCTCTTCATGAGTTGTTTTATTATAAAGTAATAAAATTGGTATAATATATATATTGATATGTTATTATAATTATAAAACAAACTGATTCCACCTTCTATCTATCCTATGAAAAATAAAATCACAACGCGTGCGTACATACGGTTTAACGTCTCCACATCGTGGTGTAAAATCTTTCTCACCTCCACCTTATTTGGATGGATATAATGATGTAAATAATATATATATATATATATATATATATTATAAAATTATAATGATTCTGAAATATTATACACAATCCACTTCAATTCCATTCAATAGTTATGGGAATGATATTGTCCCTCGTGCATATGTACGGCATGTCGTCTCCACGGTGGGATGGTATTCATTCCACATGATATTAATTAAAGAATGATTATATAAATGAATTGAATGAAAAAATATGATATATATTATACCAATATAATTATGTAAATGTTATAACTATAATCTATGAAGAGGGACATATCCAACAAAACATGCGTAAGAAAATAAAGAAGTTAACGCCCGATGGATGAGTAATAATGTTACTAACAAGTGGATGATAATATGATCATATATGATATCATTAAATTTACTATTATTATTTAATAAGTCAATGAAATTATTTAAATCATTATATATGAGATTTGGGTACAAGAAAAAGAAATTGAACCTCATGTAATGGATAATTGTTTCAATCTCATTATTATCTGATATTTCTTATTAATAAGTATTTACTGGCATATATTTATCGTCTATTTACATAATTTCTAAATATTAATTCAAAAATATTCTTTATATCCTCTGAAAAAAATTAAAGTTAATTTTACCCAGTGGTTAATTTTTCTTAAATGGTATTAAAGGAATATTTTTTCATTTTCGGCACGAGGTACTTTTTTAATCTACGATAACTGTATGAGAAGAATGATTTATCTTAACTTATATAACATGAATGATTTTTTAAATTTTTATAACAACATATTTCCATGAATCTTCCTCTATAATATTCCAAGTTTATTTTCAATTGAATTCTTTTCTATTAATATTTTGTGAAATTTTGAGAAAAGAAAATATTTTTGAAGAATAAATGATATTTTCCTCAAGAATTAATTTCAAGTGTGTAATAAAATTTATTTTTCATCTAAGATGAAATTATTAAATAAGGATCTATTTCAATTATAAAATCCCTATTATTCATTTTATTTTTTATTTTTTTTGTGATGAACTTGTATTTATGAAATCCATTTGTTTTCTATGGATTATGTTATAATGGAATGATGTTTAAGAAACCCATTTTATTCCTTGGGTTATGCTATGATTAATGATTTAGGTTTTTTTGGAACACATAGTAATGATTTCATTATGAGATGGGTGGTACCTATATCTCCCTCCAATTCATTGGGTAAAGATTTATATCTCATGAGATATACATGGCTGGAATGGGAAATGATCTCAATTCAGTAATACATGGATGGAACAAGGAGTGAACTCGGTTCAGTAATGGTATTTATCCACTATGATGGTCTTGGAAATAATCCTTGACTAATATGAAATGTTTTTCTATTCTTATATGTATGAAATAAAATTTTATGTCTTATGTTATGAATTTTTAGATTGCATCAATGGTTCTTATGAACTTTTGTGATTTATCCCATGGCATGATATCACGATATTTCTTATATAGGATAATATTTTAAAATGTTATTTTCTTATATCTTATGATTATGATATGATTTATATCTTCCTTGTTTACCATTATTGATTATTTTAGATCACCATTTCATATGTTTCTTTTCCCCAGGTCATGAAGAAGGATATTAAATAAGATATGTCAAATAGGGGTTGAGTTATGACGAAATAAGTGGGAGACAATGAAGTTGTCTTATGAACTAGTTTTTTATGCTTCCCAGTTTCTAAAGACACTATACCTATATGTTCCTTTTGTATTCTTGTTATATTTTTTAATAATTATTCTTCAACTTTGAATTAATATAAAAGTATGTAATGTGTGGTTCGTTCTAGTTGGTATCAGAGGAATGTTTTTGTTAATATTTGGAAACTATGATGATAAAACCATAGGAAGAACCCTAAGGATATGTTGAAGTATAGGTTAAAATCCTAGTGTTTTAGAAATGATCATGAATAATCTAGGATAAAACCTACATATACTAAATTGAAATTTTATTCATTATTATGTGGTTTTCCCATTATGCTTATTGTTTATCATATTATGATTCTTTGTTTTAGTTAATAGTTGGAACCCAGAGGATCCACTTTAAAACTGAATGTGATGGGTAATGTAATGATTGTCCTCCTGATCAACAAAAGTTTGTGGGATATGGAATTAAAAATATTATAGTTATGATCACACAACTTTATTATTCTATGAATCATGCAGGACATCCAAATGAGAAAAAGAGGGAATAATATTCTATTAAGTCCTTCATGAGGTAGCATTCACCTTTTTTTATCAGGTCTTTTGATCCATTAGAAGTTGAACAATGTATCATTACCACTAAAAATATATTTTCAGTACTCTAATGTTAAAAAAATTGTAAATTCATCTTAGCAGTCTATCATTTAGAAGGTGAAGCTGATCAAAGGTGGAACCTTATCAAGAATACGAGGTAAAGAGATAAAATTGAATTCATAGAATGGGATGAGTTCAAGAACTTATTTTTCCCTAAGAACTTTCAACATATTATTTGAAAAAATATGGATAATTAGTTCCTTGATTTTAAGAAAATGGATGAAGAATCTGTTGGTATCTATGATGAAAATTTTATAAAACTTTTAATTTAAACTTCTGGAATTATTATCCAGCCTAAGAGTAAAATTTATAGATTCTCTAGTGGCTTAAAACTAAGTCTCTGATGGGAATTATCCATAAGTTACTTCAATAGCTATGAATATATCATTCATCATGCTCTCAAGGTTGACACGGACATTATAGTATCACGTCAGTCCAGTGGGTATGATAAGAAGAGAAAAATGGAACTCAAGGGAAAATATAAATACCACATTGAAAAGAATCTATGTTTTACCTTATGCTCAACATTTGGAAAGATACATGGATGAAAGTTTCTTAAAGGGACTAGTAAATGTTTTGAGTGTGCAAAAAAAGTTCATCGGGTAGTTGAATTCCAAAGTGATTGGAAAAATATATCCAATTATGTGAATAGAGAAAAGGATACCCAGAATGCACCTCCCACACTTCAATGTTATAAGTCAAAGGAAATGGTGCATTATTCCAATAAATTACCTAATCAAAGGGTTATTGATGATGATCTATGTCAGAAAACCCTTAAGGACAAATACAAAGGCAAGTCACATGCCATCACTATCGGTGATGTAGAGTATGATAATGAAGTGGTGAAAGGTACACTTACTATCCATTCTAAAGTAGAAAATGTTTTTTTATTCTGGATCCACATACTCTTTTATTTATAAAGAATTCTCAAAGTTTATCACTATATTACCTAAACAATTAGATGTTGAGTAAGCTGTGACAACTTCTAATTGCACAAAAGTCACATCAAAAGTTTATAATTGTTCTCTTGTTGAAGTTTGTGGGAAAGTGCTTCATGAAAATATTAGGATCTTTCCTATAGTGGAATTTGATGTAATTCATGTCCTTGATTTTCTTTCTCTATTTGGAGATGATATAAATTTCTAAGGAAGGGAAGTCACATTTCATATTCCAGGTCAATCTATGATCATCTATCGATGCAAGGATGAGTATGACATTCTGGTGAAAATGTCTTCCATCTTATGGGACTTGATTTTTATAAATGAAGGTTATCTAACTCAATTGGTAGGGGAGAAAGTCACAATTAATAATACACCCATTGTATGTAAGTTTGATGATTTCTTTCCGAAATAATTATTAGGTCTCCCACTGAATCGTGATATCGATTTTTCAATAGAACTCATACTGGGTGTTATGCCTATTTCAAAGACACCTTATAGAATAGCCCCCATTAAGTTGTAGTAATTGAAGAAGAAACTCTAATAGAATCTTGAAAAGGGATTCATAATCCCTAGTGTGTCACCTTGGGGGGAACTTGTTCTGTTTTTTAAGAATAAATATGGATCAATGAGAGTCTTCATTGACTATAGAGAACTTAAAAAGATCACTATCAAGAAAAAATAACCTTTTCCACACATTAATGACTAATTCAAACTACTACACGAAGCTCAACAGTTTTCCAAAATTTTTCTTTATTCATGATATCATAAATTAAGGGTTAAGAAAGTGGATATTACAAAGACCTAAATCTGTACAAGGTATGGAAACTATGAATTTATAGTGATGCCTTTTGGTCTTACTAATGCCCTCGCTATCTTCATGGAACTAAGGAATAGAGTATTTAGAAACTATCTCAATCAGTTTGTCAAAGTCTTTATAGAGGATATTCTTATCTATTTAAAGAGTAAGGAAGAACATGAAGATCACTTCAAAATTTTTCTAAAGACCTTGAGAATGGAGAATCATTATGAAAAATTTACTAACTCTAAATTTTAGCTTCAGAAAGATTAATTTTTTGGTAACATAATCTCAAGAGAGGGGATATATATGGATCCAACAAAAGAAGAAGTTATTGAATTTTGTTTGAGACCAAAAACAGTAACTAATATGTTATTATAATTATAAAACAAACTTATTCCACCTTCTATCTATCCTATGAAAAATGAAATCACAAAGCGTGCGTACGTACGACTTAACATCTCCATGCCATTGTGTAATCTGTTTCTCACCGCCACCTTATTTGGATGGGTATAATGATGTAAATAATATCTATATATTATTATTATAACATTATAATGATTCTGAAATTATATACACAATCCACTTGAATACCATTAAACAGTTATAGGAATGATATCATCCCTCATGTGTATATACGGTCTACCATCTCCACGGTGCGATGGGATTCATTCAACATGATCTTCATTAAAGAATGATTATATAAATGAACTGAATGAACAGATATTATATATATTATACCAATATGATTCTGTAAATCATATACCTATAATCTATGAAGAGGTACATATCCGACAAAACATGTGTAAGAAAATAAATATGTTAATTCCCGATGGATGAGTAATAAAGTTACTAACAAACGGATGATAATATGATCATATATGATATCGTAAAATTTACTATGATTGATTAATAAGTCAATAAAAGTATTTAAATCATTATATATGATATTTGGGTATATGAAAAATAAATCAAACCTCAGGTAAAGGATAATTTTTTCAATCTCATTATTATTTGAGATTTTTTATTCATAAGTATTTACTGGTGTGTATTTATCATCCATGTCCATGATTTCTAAATATATATTCCAAAATATTCTTTATATCCTTCTAAAATTTTTTAAAGTCAATTTTACCCACTGGTTAATTTTTAGTAAATGTTATGAAAGGAATATTTTGTCATTTTCGGTACGAGGTACTTTTTGACTCTTCAACAAAAGTAAGAGAAGAATTATTTATTTTAACTTATATGGTAAGAATGAATTTTTAAATTTTATAAAAACATATTTACGTGAATATTCCCCTATAAAATTTCAATTCTATTTTCAATTAAATAATTTTCTTTTGAAATTGCATAAAATTTTGAGAAAAGAAAATTTTTTTGAAGTATAAATGATATTTTCCTTAAGAATTAATTTCAAGTGTTTTATCAAAATTATTTTTCATCTAAGATGAAATTATTAAATTGGGATCTATTTCAAGTATACTATCCCTACTATTACTATGGTTTTATGTTTATTATGATGAACATCTATTTATGAAACCCATTTGTTTTATATAGATTATGTTTGTATGGAATGATGTTTAATAAACCCATTTTATTCCTTGGGTTATGCTCTGATGAATGATTTAGGTTTTTTTAGAAAAAGTAAAAATGATTTCATTATTAGATGGGTGGGACATATATCTCCCTCCAATTCATTAGGTATTGATTTATATCTCATGAGATATGCATGGATGGAATGGGAAATGATCTCAGTTGAGTAATACATGGATGGAATAAGGAGTGAACTCGGTTCTATAATGGGATTTATCTGCTATGATGGTTTGGGAAATGAGCCTTGACTAATATGAAATTATTTTATATGCTTATGTGTATGATAGAAAATTTCATGTCTTATGTTATGACTTTTGATATTAAGTCATTGATTTATATAAACTTTTTTTATTTATCCCATGGCATGATATCACGATATTTCTTATACAATACAATATTTTTAAAATGTTATTTTCTTATATCTTATGATTATCATATGATTGATATCTCCCTTATTTACCCTTATTGAGTATTTGTTATCACCCTTTCATATGTTTCTTTTCCCCAGGTCATGAAGAAGGATATTAAATAGGATATTTCAAATAGGGGCCGAGTTATGACGAAATAATTGGGAGGCAATGAAGATGTCATATGGACTAGTTGTTTATACTTACCAGTTTCTAAAGAAATTATACCAATACAGTCCTATCATAGCTTTGTTATATTTTTTTATAATTATTCTTCAACTTTGAAGTAATATCATTTTTTGTAAAGTATGTTTTTTTATACTTGGTCTCAGAGGAAATGTTTTGTTATCATTTGGTAACTAGGATGAGAAAACCATAGGAATAAACCTAAGGATATGATGAAGTATAGGTTAAAATCATAGTGTTTTTGAAATGGTCATGAATAACCTATAATAAAACCTAAATATACTAAATGGAAATTTAATTCTTTATTATGTTGGTTTCCCATTATGGTTAGTGTTTATCATATTTTGATTCTTGGTTTTAGTTAATGGATTGAACCCATATGAACTGTGTTAATACTTAATGTGATGAGTATTGCAATGATTTTCCTCCCTAGCAACAAACATTTATGGGATATGGAATGAAAAATATTATTGATATGATCACACAAATATCTAAAGATATGAATCATACAGGACATCAAAATGAGGAAAGAAGGTAATAACATTCTATTGAGACCTTTAGGAGGTAGAATTCACCTTATTTTAGTGGGTCTTCATATCCATTAGAGGCTGAACAATGGATCAGTGCCACTAAAAAGATATTTTCAGTACTCCAATGTTTATAAAATGATAAATTAATCTTAGCAGTCTATTTTTTGGAAGGTAAATCTAATCCATGGTGGAACCTTATCAAGAATATTAATCAAAGAGATGAAATTGAATCCATGGAATGCGATGAGTTTACGAACTTATTTTTCAATAATAACTTTCCTCATCTTCTTAGAAAAAATATTTAGGAGGAGTTCTGTGAGATTAAGAAAAAGAATAAAGAATACATTTGTACCTTTGAAGAAAATTTTATAAAACATGCAAGGTACTCTTCTAGAATTATTATCCAACCTAAGGGTAAAATTTATCAATTCTTTAGTGGCTTAAAACCAATTCTTTGAAGGGAATTATCCATAAGGGACTTCAATATCCACTAAGAAACTGTTTGACTTGCTATCAAGGTTGATATGGAGATTAGAGTAACCCATCAGTCCTATGGGTATGATAAGAAGAGAAAATGGATCTCAAGTGAAAATCTAAAGACCACACTGAAAAGAAGATGATTTTTCCCTTATGCTCAAAGTGTGGAAAGATACGTGAAGGAAATTGTCATAAAGGGACTAGTAAATGTTTTGAGTGTGGGAAAGAAGGTTATTAGGCAGTTGAATGCAAAAGTGTCCGAATAAATATATCTAATTATGAGAATAGATAAAAGGCTACAAAGAATTAATCTCTTACACTTAAATGTTACAAGTGAAAGGAAATGGGGAACTATGCGAATAAATTCCCTAATATAAGGGTTATTGATGGTGATCAATGTTAGGAAATCCTAAGGCCAAAGACAAAGGCGTGTCAAATGTGATCACTATCGGTGATGTGGAGTACGATAATGAAGTCTTGAAAGGTACACTTATCATTCACTCTAATGTAGAAAATGTTTTATTTGATTTTGTATCCACCCACTCTTTTATTTATGTGTAATTTTCAAAGGTTTTCACTATATTACCTAAAAAATTAGATTTTGAGTAAGTTGTGAAAACTTCTAATGGAACAACGATCACATCATAAGTTTATAATTGTTATTTGGTTGAAGTTTGTGGGAAACTGATTCATTGAAATATTTTGAGCCTTTCTATAGTGGAATTTGATGTGATTATTCCCATTTATTATCTTTATCTATTTGGAGATCATATCAATTTCAAAGGAAGGTAAGTTTCATTTCATATTCTAGATCAATCTATGATCATCTATCAATGCATGGATGAGTATGACATTCCACTGAAAATTCCTTCCATCTTATGTGTCTTGATTCCTATAAACGAAGGTTATATATCTCAAATGGGAAGGTAGAAACTCACAATTAAGAATACACCAATTATAAAGGATTTTGAGGATTTCTTTCCAAAAGAATTACTAGGTCTCCCACTAAATCATGAGGTTCAGTTTTCAATTGAACTCATACTGGGTACTATGCCTGTTTCAAAGACACCTTATAGAATATCCCCCATTGAGTTGTAGTAATTGAAGAAAAAAAATCCTAGAGAATATTGAAAAGGGATTCATAATCCCAAGTGTGTCGCCTTGGGGTGCACTTGTTCATTTTTTAAGAAGAAATATAGATCAATGAGATTCTTCATTTATTATCGAGAACATAACAAGATCACTATCAAGAACATATCTCATTTTACTACATTAATGACTTATTTGACTAACTACACAGAGCTCAATACTTTTCCAACATTGATCTAAGTTCAGGATATCATCAATTGAGGGTTAAGAGTGAGGATATACCAAATTAGGAATTCTGTACACGATATAGAAACGATGAATTTATAGTGATGCCTTTTTTCTTATTAATTCCCCCTATATCATCATGGAACTAATGAATATAGTCTTTATAGAATATATCAATCATTTTTTCATATACTTTATAGAGGATATTCATATTTATTCAAAGATAAAGTAATAACATTAAGATCACTTAAGAATTGTATTGAAGACCCCGAGAAAGAAGAATAATTATGAAAAATTTACCAAGTGTAAATTTTGGCTTCATAAAGTTTCATTTTTGGGTCACATAATCTCAAGAGATGGGATATCTTTGGATCCAGCAAAAACAGAAGTTATTTAAAGTTGGATGAGACCAACAACAGTAATTGAGATCCGACTGTTTCTTGGTTTGGCTAGATATTGTCAATGTTCTGTGAAAGAATATTTCTAATTATCTAATCCAATCACCAAGTTGACTCAAAATGAAGTTATGTTTGTGTGGATGGAGGAATGTGAAGAGAATTTCAAGTAGATCAAAAGAATATTAGCCAGTTCACTTATTCACACACTACCTTGTAGTAGAGAAATATTTGTGATCTATATTGATGCATCCAGAAAGGGGTTGGGGTGTGTTCTCATGCAAAATGATATGGTTATAGCTTATGCCTCGTGAAAATAGAAAATACATGAGAAATTTTACCTAACTCTTGATTTAGAGTTAGCTTCCATAAAATTTTCATTAAATATATGGATGCATTATCTTTATGATTAAAGGTGTTATATTTATAATAATAATAAAATTTTAAAGTATATTATCACACAAAAGGATTTTAATATGAACCCAAGAAGATGGTTGGATTTGATTAAAGATTACGAAATCCCAATACATTACCACCATGGGAAAGAGAACAAGGTGGTAGATGCTTTGAGTCCAAAGGACCATGCTAGCCTATCCATGATGAGGATCACAAAAGATCCAATATTTATGGATTTTCAAAGGATGTATCTTGAAATTTTAAAGGAAGGGGAGAAATCATATCTCTCTCAAATTAATGTTAAACCATCTATACAAGTAAAGATTAGGGATGTGTACAAGGAAGATATAGAGCTATAAAAGAAGCTGAGAAATGTTTCTGAATTCACCCATGATTATTATGAAATAATAAAGTTCATGAATCAGGTTTTCATGCCTCCCATATCAGAATTAAATAAGGAGTTGTTATGTGAGGCTCATATTTCATTATTCTCTATTCATCATGGAATTACAAAGAGTAACAGCAACCTGAAATAGTGTTTCTGGTGGGTTTGAATGAAAACTGATGTTGTTGAATATGTCTCCCAGTTCTTTTTTGTCAGCAAGTTAAGGTTGAGAGATGGAAGTTTATGCGGATGTTACAACCATTACACATACCATAATGGAAATGAAAAATAAACTCATTATGCACTTTTTCGTCGGAATTCCCAAAACATATAAAGTCCATAGTGTTGTATGGTTTATAGTTGATCTCCTTACAAAGTCTGCGCACTTTATTGATATTAATGATTATTTATCTCTTGATCATCTTTCCAGGATTTGGGTAAAGTAAGTGGTAAGACTGAATAGAATACCACTTTCCAGTATATCTAATCAGGATCTAAGGTTTACCTTGAAGTTCTAGAAAAGTCTTCAAGAAGATCTAGATTCATAGTTATGTTTCAATACTTCTTATCATCCTCAAACATGTGGTCATTCGTAGAAGACAATTCAAACACTAGAACACATGTTTAGAGCTTTCTCTATTGATTTCAATGTTTTTTGGTATCAACACCTACCTTTGCTGGAATTTTATTACAACAATAACTTTTACTTCAATATTCATATGGCTTCCTATGAATCCCTCTATGTAAATAGGTCTAGAAATCCAACTTTCTAGGATGAATTTTGGGAAATAAATCTTTTAGGACCTGATCATGTTGATGAAATGTCAGAAAATGTCAGATATATTCAACAACACATAAGATCATCTCAAAGTAGCAAAAAAAAATTTACAGACAACCAATGAAAATACCTATAGTTTTAAGTGAGTGATAAGGTTTTTCTATGAATATCCCCTTGTAAGAGAGTAATGAGATTTAGAAAGAAGGGAAAGATAATCCCTAGGTATATAGGTCCTTCTAAAATTCTGGATCGTGTTGGAAAGGTATGTTAACAATTGACACTTCCTCCAAATATATCTCATGTTCACGATGTATTCTATTTGTCCCTCATGATAAAGTACATACTTGATCCTTCACATGTAATAAAATCAGAATTTGTACTATTGGAGAATGATCTTTCTTATGAATAACAACTGATAGAGATTCTAGAACATAGTGAAAAAACATTCTAGGAAATAAGACCACTCACTTGGATACGGTTTTTTGGCCGAACAACCAATTTGAGGAAGCTACGTAGAAACTTGAGGATATGATGAGGTATATATATCCTCATCTATTTATATCCAAGTTATTAATTTTAAGGGTGATATTCAGTTTAAGGGGGTATAATGAAACACCCGGAAGTTTTTATAAAATGTTTTCTTTAAAAGAATTAAATTCTTTAATAACTGGCATTGCACGCAATTGTGATTTTAAACAAACAGTGAGATATTCATAGTACAAAATTACCATTATATCCTATCCATTAGATTAGTAGTAATAAATATAACTATCTTGTGAAAATGTATGGTGAATTCTTTTGCTACCAATTATTTATGTAATATATAAATCAATTATATATTAGTATTTTTTTATTAATAAATTAAGTGAATTATAATTGGTAAATGAAATTAATTAAATATATAAGTTATATATTTAATAAAATATTTTTTATTTTCATCCAATAGATATTTTAGTCATATGGTATGAATAAACCCTATTTGATTTATAAAAACAAATATTTTTCAAATCGATAATTAAACACCTTTTAATAGAGAACCCCTTTTAAATTAAGATTTTTACAGTTTAATAATTTTTATATGACATAATAAGCATTTTCATTGGAATTAGGATATAGAAAATTACTTTGGATGAATTTTTGATATTTTTTTGATAAATTTCAAGTTTGATGAATAGTAAAAATAGACTAAATTTTAACCGAAAAAACAATTTTCATTAAAATAATTTATATGGTAAGATTATAATATTAAATAGTTTTAAAGTATAAATAGAATATATTTTCATCATTCAATATAATTTATTTCATTAGCATTAATTTTACATTGAATTCATATGTAAAAACATTTCAATATTTTGTAATGTTTTAACTTTCAATATTTGTTCTCTCTTTCCAGCACCAAGATTAATTTTAAATTAATTATTATGACTTCTTGGTTCTAAATTTTGAAAAATGGATTCCATATTTGGAATCAGTAGGTCCAAATTATGTAAATAGATTTATTTTATTATTGATCATTATGAATAGTAAATTCATTAATATTTATTAATATTGTAAAAGTGTAAATCCAGTAATTAAGGGTAATAATACTATAATAATCATACCCTAACACTTGTATTAATATAAATAGATGAGTTTATTTTTAATTAAATAATTCTTGGGTTTAAATTATGACCATTGGAAACTGCTTGGATTATTTTAGAACTTTAAATTTATTTTTATTTAAATAAAAGTTAAATATGTCTCACTCAAATTTTAATAAATTTATCATTTTTAAAATAAGGTTCTACAGAAGATAAATTCTATTATAAATACTCATTTTAAACATAGACTGTTTTTATTTATCATGATAATTTATTTGTAATTTGTAGGAAATATATAATTTCCTTAAATACTTATACTTTATTGATGCATAAATTATTTAATTGATGAGAAATAAATAAAATAATTAATATTAAAATAATAATAATAATTAAAAGACTCAAAAAATTTACTAAATCTTATTAGTAGATTATATCACAACTATAACCATCTAAAGGTCGATTTATTTAGAATTTGGAGTCTTATAAAAGAGATTATGACACTTATATTATTTTACTTAAAGTGATTTTAATTTTTCAAATTCATGTTTTCAAAATTATAAAAAATTTAATGTAGGTTTTTGTAAAACATGAATTTGACTACAGGTATTCTTATGAAATCCAGTATATTTATCTTTATCAAAGTTTTTTATTTTTAATTTTTATTTAAATAATTTCCCAATATTGATGTAGTAATTATTTTATTAATGGATATAATAAATAATATTTATTAACAATATTAAAATAAATATAATATGGGATAATTAATATGTTGAGTAAGTTTTCTAGATGATCTTGAACTCTTAGTAATATAATAAAATAGTTGGTTCTAATTTAACTTGTTTTATTAATGTTTTTAAAAAATAATGAATTTAATAGTGTAAAAACGGACACTGTTGTTTGTTTTGGAAAATAATGATTCATTAAATTTTTTAAAAATAACAAAACATTTTTTAAAAAATATAATAATTATTATATGGTCTAAAATGTTCTATGGTTTTTATTTCTGGCCTAATTGACATCAAATAAATAAATATTTCCCCCTTTTAATATTTAAATATTTATTACCCTATTTGAAAATTAAATTGAATAACTAAATATTAATTAAAATATTGTGGTTTTAATTGATATAAAACTTATCAAAAATTAATTTTTTGATTATATTAGCACCCTACATCATCTAATAGTTTCAATTGGTACTTTTGGAGGTTTTTGGGTAGGTTTTGATTTTATTATAAATTATTATTTATAGAGTTTCAAAAAGTACCCCTCACCTCAATTATAAAAGGGAAACTCCTCCCTCACCACCTCACTTTAATTTGATCCATCAAGATTGAAAATCCCATTCCATTTTACCTTATCAACTTAACTAGTTACATTATCGAGTTTATGTTTTTTTTAAAGAACAACTCTAGTGCGCTAAGAGGAGATTTAGAGGAAGCACATCGAAGAAGAGATAATCTCTTCTACCGATTCATTCAAACTTATTTCTTCTTATAGTTAAACTTTATGTGTTTTTTCATTATAAATTAATAAATACAGTATCAATTATATAATTTTATTTTATTATAATTATGAAATAACCCTATTCCACCTTCTATCCATCCTATGAAAAATAATGTCATCACACATGCGTACGTACGGCTTACCATCTCCACGTCGTGGTATAATATGTTTTTCACCACCACCTTATTCATATGGGTATAATGATAAAAATAATAAGTATATATTATTATTATACCATAATATGCATTAGGAAATATTATACACCATACACTTCAATACCATTCAATAATTATGGGAATGATATCATCGCACGTGTGTATGTACAGCCTACGGTCTCCCTGATGTGATGAGATTCAATCTACATGATCTTCATTAAAGCATGATTATTAAAATTAATTTAATTTATAAATATTATATATATTATAAAAATATAATTTTGTAAGTTATATAATTATAACCTATGAAGATGATCTTATTCGACGAAATATACATAAGAAAATAAAAAAGTTAATACTCGAGGGATGAGTAATAATGTTAGAAACAAACTGATGATAATATGATCATATATGATATCCCAAAATGGTTATGATTCTAATGTAATTAATTGAAATTATTTAAATCATAATGAAGGAGATTTGGGTACATATAAATGAAATTGGACCTCGGGTAAGTGATAATATTTTCAATCTCATTATTATATGAGATTATTATTTGTAAGTATTTACCGGGGTATATTTATAATCCACATCCATGTATCCTAAATATATATATATATATATATATATCAATATATTATTGTTATCCTTATATAATTTTTTAACGTCAATTTTTTCCTATAGTTGAATTTTTCTTAAATTGAATGAAAGTAATCTTTTTTGTCTTCGATTCGAGATACTTTTTAACATTCCGAAAAAAGTACAAGGAAAAGTTTTTATTTTAACTTATACTGCATGAATGGATTTTTACATTTTCATAACACTATATTTCCATGTATATAACTTTATAATATTTCAATTTTATTTTAAATTAAATTATTTTCTTTTAAAATTGTGTGACATTTTGAGAAAAGAAAATGTTTTTAAAGAAGAAATGATATTTCCCTCAAGAATTAATTTCAAGTTTTTTATCAAAATTATTTTCCATCTAAGATAACATTATTTAATAGGAATATATTTCAGGTATACTATAATTATTATTCCTAGGTTTTTGTTTTTTATGATGATGTTCTATTTATGAAATCCATTTGTTTTATATGGATTGTGTTATGATGAAATGATGTTTAAAAACCCCATTTTATTCCTTGGATTTTGCTGTGATGAATGATTTATTATTTTTTGGAACTTGTAAGAATGATTTCATTATAAGATGGGTGGGACCTATATTTCCCTCCAATATATTAGGTAAATAATTATATGTCTTGAGACAGTCATGACTAGAATAAGAAATGGTCTTGGTTTTATAACACAAGCTTGGAACGGAAGTGAACTCAGTTCAGTAATGGACTTTGTCTGCTATGGTTGTCTTGGAAATGAGCCTTCACTAATATTAAATGATTTTATACGCTTATGTGTATGCCACAAAATTTCATGTCTTATGTTATGAATTTTGGGATTACCTTCACTGATTCTAATAAACTTTTATGATTTATCCCATGGCATGATATCATGATCTTTCATATGTAGGATAATATTTTCAAATGTTTTGTTCTTATGTCTTATGATTGTTATAGGATTAATATCTCCATTGATTAACCTTACTGAAAATTTGATTTCACCCTTTTATATTTTTCTTTTTCCGAGGTCATGAAGAAGGATATTAAATAATATATGTCAAAAATGGGTCTAGTTATGATGGAATAAGTGGGAGACAATTAATATGTCTTATGAACCTATTGTTTATGTTTCCTAGTTAAAAAATGTACTATACTTATAAGGTCCTTTCATGGATTTGTTATATTTTTTAATGCATATTATTCAAATTTGAGTTAATATCAATGTATATAAATTATGGGTTGTTATAACACAACAAAAATAAGTGGTGAATATGACATAAGTCTCACAATAACAAAAGTGAGATTGGAAATCACATTACAACTTGACTAACTTTTGAATCAAGACATCCATGAAATCATAAAATAAATCAAAACATTGAATATAATTAAATAAATTTAATCCATGATATAACATTTAATACATAATTATATACATCATATAAATTTAATTAGGTACATAATAACAAAAAGTCTCAATGGGATGTATATTAAGACGAAACCCCGTAAAACTATGGTAGCATCTGAATCAGAAACCCAAAAAGTAATAATTATAAAATGAAACATTTAAATTAAATTAATATAAAATAATTAATGATATAATATATAAATAGGGGTAGTATATATACCACATAAAATAAGTAAGTGGTGAATGTTACTTTTATCTCACAAATAGAAAAGGTGAGATGAAAATCCCTTACTACTTGAGTAACTTTTGAATCATGAGATCTGTCAAAGAATAACATCAATTGAAACATTTTACATCATGAAATAAATTAAATTCATGATATAACATTTCATATGGAAGTATATACACCATATAAAATTAATTGTGTCTGTAATAATAAATAACTCTCAATAGAATGTAAATTGAGATGAAACCCCTTACAATTGAGGTAACATCTGAATCAGAAAACCAAAAAGTAATAATAATAAAATGAAACATTTAAATACTAGGAATATAAAATAATTCATGATATAATATATCAATAGGGTTAGTAGATACACCATACAAAATAAGTAAGTGGTGAATATGATATTTATCTCACGTATGTAAAAAGTGAGATGAAAATCACTTACCTTGAGTTTGATTTGTCATGCATATCCTCTATATTCCTGGATAATAAAATTTTGCTAATTATTGTGTTTCTTTATAACCTTATCAAATAATATTATTACTTTTATTTTACTTATAAACAAGTTATATACAATTACATAATCAATTATTCGTAAGTCTGATGTTTTGACCATATTCATGTTATGTTTCAAAAATGGCTTTGATAGGTCGACTATGGTCAATGAGGTAATTATCTAAACATATATAGAATATTACCCATGATGTAATTATAAAATTTTTATATAAATTATACTTTTAAAACAATTCAGAAAATATGTTTATGAAAAATGAACTAATGTTATGATCATGGTGACAGTAGGTCGTACGTACGTATGAGTAATGTTCCTATTTTTCAGTGATCATTATGTAAATATAGTAAGTAAAAGGTTCCTATGTGGGTATGATGACATACTGATGATGTACTAGGATCTTGTCTGGGTTTGATGATGTACTGACGATGTACTAGGATCCTGTGTGGGTCTGACAATGTACTGATGATGTACTGACGATATACTAGGATCCTGTGTGGGTCTGATGACGTTCTGACGATGTACTAAAATCTTGTGTGGGTATGATGAGTTACTGACAATGTTCTAGGATCTTGTGTGGGTCTGACGACGTACTGACAATGTACTTGGATCTTGTGTGGGTCTGACAACGTAATGACAATGTACTAGGATCATGTGTGGGTCTAATGATGTACTAGGATCCTGTGTCGGTCTGACGAGGTACTAAGATCCTATGTGGGTCTGAAGATTTACTACGATCCTCTGTGGGTATGATAATGATTTAGTATCCTTCATGGGTCTGCCTCTTAAGAGAGTAAGATGAATTAGTAGTTACATCTAATCATATCTACTACTATACCTAAGTTATACCTAGTGAGAACTGAGTCTTTACCTATGTGGTACTTTCCTTTGGGGTAATACCTTGGTGGTATTCTTCTATGTGGTGTACCCGTGTTGTAGTTACCTTTGTGGTACTCCTTCCTTTGTGGAACTGTTGAGGTTGGGATTTTGGGTTGGACCGAGTGTTTCCTCATGATTGAGATGGGTATACTTGATAACTTAGGTATATGTATGGGCATATAGCTAATTAGGGTTTTCAGTTGATTTCATGCATTTTGGTTTATCCTTTGTGGATTTTGTGAGAACTTGAAGGTATCAGGGTCCCAACTTAGTAACTTTATACTCACCACTGCACGGGATATGCCTGAACCTTTTTGTGTTTGGTATAGATGAAAAACAGTGGTGATCGAGGCTAAGTGTACCAGGACAGGACGATGCCAGGAGGTAGACCATACGGTGTGTCGGTATACAGAGGAGACTTGCAGAAGTGGAGTGCTGAGGAGGTGATCTATACCTACCCTTCCAGTAGTTACATCATAGGATGACCCAGTAGTTGTCTTTCTCTTTCTTTATTTGTATTGTATTTTAGTTGTACGTGTACATTTACTGTTGGGCTTGAATTTCGGACCCTCTTACTTTCATCACTCTTTTTTCTATATAGTTTACTTGTGTACGTATATTTTTGTGTTCTTGGTTGCGTGTGTTTACAGGATATAAGGAAATACCTTCCCGGTTTTTGGCAATAAGCCTTTCGGTGCTAGTCGTCAGCCCCTGGCCTATGAAAGGTGGGCTTGGGGTAGTCACGGCATGGGCCCCGGGGGATGGGTCCTGACAAATAGGTATCAGAAGAGTTGGTTATACCATAGAACATAGGACTCTGGTATTTTTTTTAATGGAAATAGTGTTAAGTGTAGTGTGTGTGGTTATCAGTTTAGGGAACCCAGTGTTGGTGTGGTGGCCGACGTATCCACACACCAGGACTCTGACTTCTGATTTCCGACTCAGTGCACGAAAACCCTGATTGTGTGTGTGTTTTTTAAAGAGTTTTCTTTGTTATATCTTTGATTCATCTCACAAGGTATAACTTATTGATAGTGGTGCACCTGTTTCTTTTCAGGATGCCTCCACGCAGACAGTCATCTAGGGTTCCAGTATAGTACGCACTGAAATCCCACCAAGCGACAAGGCCTTAGTGCAGGGCCCTCTTCCAGTAGAGGCACCATCGGAGGCACCAGCAGTACCATTACCCTTTGGTCCACCGATTCCACTATCCCCATTAGAAGAGGGTGCACGCTGCTTGAGCGCGTTTCATGAGTTCCAGCACCAGAGGACACCTAGTTTCTGGGTAGAGATGGACGCACAGGTGGCTGAGGATTAGCCAGAGGCCGTGGTGAGAGTCTTCTGACTGGTGGGGACACCAGCTGATCTCAGGGTGATCCTTGCCACCAGTATTCTACATGAAGAAATAGGCAGATGGTGGAGCTTGATGCTCTAGGTTCATGACGAGGTGACACTTCTCTAGACCAACTTTGAGAGCCTATTTCTGGCATAGTTTGTCTCAGCGACTCTTTGTGCAGTGCGCATACAAGAGCTTCTTCATCTGCCGCAGGGTAACAAGATTGTGGCTCTATACTCAGCGAGGTTCACTAACCTCTCATGCTACTACACCAATATGATGCGGGACCCATTCTTCAGGGCCCAGACCTGAGATTAGGGACTCGGGAGAGAGATCAGGGCTTTGATGATTTCTCTCAGCATCCCAACGTAGGCGGGGGTGTTAGAGTGAGCCCTCTTAGTGGAGAGTTTTCTTGCTGAGAAGACACCAGTAGCGAGACCCACCACTGGATTTCACGTAGTGGAGTCTTCTGCAGCTGGCAGCAGAAAGATATCGCAGAGGTCCAAGAGGACCAGACCTATAGGTGGGTGACCGCATGAATCAGAATCTCTTGTGCGGGGTACCAGAGATAGAGCATGTCATGTGAGGTACAGGCAATGTTTCACATGTGGCAGGTAGGGTCCCATGGCTCGTGACTGTCCGACCCACCATACGGATGATCAGCAGATGGTTGAGGGACCGCCCAGGAAAAGACAGAGGTTTGACCAAGGAGGTCCGCAGAGAGCAGGTGGACATGGCAGAGGAGCTGGTCGTACAGCTGGTAGTGGGCGAAGATTCGAGATGTTACCTCCACCAGCACCAAAAGGTCCACCTTGACCGCAGGAGCAGGAGGATAGGGGTGAGCTTAGATCCAGGAATCTGAGGCCTACGATCATGGTGCTCCAGAGATTATACGAGGTACGATCTATGTCTACTCCACCATAGCTGCAGTACTTATAGACACAGGTTCCATCCATTCTTTTATTACCACTTCCCTCATTCGGAGTTTGGAGATTCAGAGAGAGTCGTTGGATCGATCCTTGTGGATAGAGACTCCTACGGAAGAGGATTGGATGATTACACACTGGTACCAGTAGTGTGAGCTTTCTCTAGGAGGTGATAGCTTCAGTTGGGATCTTCTAGTAGAGGCGTTGAGGCATTATGAAGTCGTATTGGGTATGGACTGGTTATCTATAGTACATGCTCAGATAGACTGTATTAGGCACAAAGTGTGGTGTGTCAGCACGGATGGGACTAGTTTTACCTTCACCGGTGAGAAGGGAGCCTTGGCAGCACAGGATAGACTTACCCGGAGGAGAGTGCAGCTGATCACTCATCAACTATCTAGCCTTTCCCTTGAAGTGATTGATGTGGGGAGTCCAATATATCCTGTAGTGGTGGACCAGTCTGTGGATGTCTTCCCTGATTAGGTTCTGGGTCTTCTTCCTTGTAGAGAGGTGGACTTTAACATTGACTTGTACCCCAATATGGCATCGATATCTACACCAGCGTATCAGATGGATCTTGCAGAGCTTCGTGAGTTGCGGGTACAGTTGGAGGACTTACAGGGGAATGGATTCATTCCACCCAGTGTTTCTCCTTGGGAAACCCCAATTTTGTTCGCCAAGTAGGCATATGGGAGCTTGATACATTGTGTCGACTATTGGTGCTTGAACCAGGTGACCGTGAAGAACAAGTACCCACTCTTGAGGATTCATGACCTCTTTGATTAGCTGAATGGAGCATAATGGTTCTCAAAGATAGACCTCAGATGAGGTTATCACCAGTTCAAAGTGCGAGACGAGGATATGAAGAAGATAGCTTTTCAATGTCGGTATGGTCATTATGAGTTCTTGGTTATGTCATTAGGCATAACCAACACCCCAAAAGTGTTCATGGGACTCATGAATTGGATCTTTTAGCCATACCTTGTTCGCTTTGTGGTGGTTTCATTGATGGAATTCTGATCTACTCGGCTACTAAAGAGGAGCATGTCTATCATTTGTAGATAGTTATGAACACACTACGAGAGCACTAGATGTATGGTAAGATCTTGAAGTGTCGGTTTTGGATCAGATAAGTTCAATTTCTAGGACATGTCATATCGGAGGCTAGAGTTTCTGTAGATCCAGCGATGATTGAAGCGATACTTTCTTGGGATCCACCCAAGAGTGTGATAGAGGTAGATATTTTCTTAAAGTTGGTTGGATACTACCGGAGCTTTGTGCCAGATTTCTCTAGAGTTTCAGCACCTTTATAAGCATTGACTAAGATGGGGAAACCCTTCATGTGGTCGGAAAATTTTCAGTGGAGTTTTTAGGAGCTGAGGCATAGTCTAACTAGTGCCCGCATCTTGAGGATTCCAAAGGAGGGTGTAGGGTACGTAGTCTACTATGATGCATCGGGGACTAGGCTCGGATGTGTCCTAATGAAGGAATAAGAAGTGATCTCATATGGTTCTTGAAAGCTGAGAAAGCATGAACAGAACTACGCTACCCATGACCTGAAGTTAACACCAGTGGTCTTTGCCTTGAAGATGTGGCGACATTACTTGATGGGTGAGTGTTTTACAGTCTGCTCGGATCACAATAGATTTAGGTATATCTTCTCACAGAACGACCTGAACCTGAGGCAGCGATGTTGGATTCAGTTCCTCCAGGACTATGACTTTGAGATAATTTATACTCCTGGTAAGGGGAACATTGTAGCATATTCACTTAGCAAGAGAACTGGTATACAACTGCTAGGTGAGGCGATGGAGTAGCTGGCCACTTGGCAGATATCCTTTGTGAATCGAGATAGAGCATCTTTTCTTCAGTCTCTTACAGTCACTCCCTCACTTCTTCAGCGATTTAGGGATTCGTAGCATGGGAACGCTGATTGGGAGGCTCGATGTGGTCAGATATCCACAGGACAGACACCTGATGGATTTTTGGAAGGTGGGGAGCATGTCATCCTCTATAGAGGACATACTATGGTACTAGTGTCACTTCGGGAGGAAGTGTTGAGGGATTTCCATACATCCCCTCTAGAGGTACATTCGAAAGTGGAAGATATGTACTAGGATCTCTGATGACAACACTGGTGGTTGGGAGTGAAGAAAGTAGTAGTAGATTTTGTCTCTCGGTGCCTCACATATCAGCAAGTGAAGGCGGAGCATCAGGTACCAGCAGGCTTGGTTCAGCCTTTAGAGGTACCAGAGTGGAAGTGGGATGGGATATCCATGGAATTTGTGAAAGGATTTCCATGTACATTTAGAGGGCATGATTTTTTCTGGGTGATCATCGATCGACACACCAAGTCGGCCCACTTCCTACCGATCAGAGAGTAAGGTTCGGTAGAGATCTTGGGATGCCTCTATGTGCAGGAGATTTTGTGGCTACATGGAGTACCCTATCATGATAGTCTCCGATCATGATACATGTTTTACTTCCTGGCTATGGAAGGGGTCGTTGGAGGATTTCGGGATGTAGCATCGTTTGAGCATTGCCTTCCATCCTTAGACGAATGGTCAGAATGAGCGGACCATTCATAACTTCAAGGACATGTTACATTCTTTCGTCCTTGACTTCGGTCGCAGCTGGGAGGATCACTTTCATTTGGTGGATTTTGCATACAACAACAGCTATCACTCCACTATTGGGATTGCACATTTTGAGGCCTTGTATGGGTGACCTTTCATATCATCTTTGTGCTGGACTAACCTAGGGGAGTCAGCACTTGTGGGACCAAAGATTGTATGGGCTACCACAGAGAATGTGCAGATCATCCAGGAGAAGATGAAGACTACACAGAGCAGGAAGAAGTCTTATGATGATAGGAGACAGAGACCTGTAGAGTTTGAGGATGGAGACCACGTCTTTCTACGTGTCTCACCCAGACGAGGTTTGCGGAGATTTGGATGGGGAGGCAAGTTATCTCTGAGGTTCATTGGACCCTTCCAGGTCCTCATTAGAGTTGGTGAGGTGGCATACCGCCTAGAACTTACCCTTCAGTTGCACAGGGTGCACGACGTCTTCCGTGTATACCAACTAAGGAGATATGTGCACAACCCTTCTCACATCATCGACCACGGCGAGCTGGAAGTCGACGATGGGGAGACTTTTACAGATGTTCTATTAGAGATTGAGGATCGACAGAAGCCGTTCCTTTGTCGGTGGTCGATACCTTTGGTGTGTGTTCGCTAGAAGCACAAGAACCTCCAGGAGAGCACATGGGAGCAGGAGGTTCAGATACGTGCTTAGTACACCCACTTGTTTCCCTATTTTTTGTGATGTGGCTTTTGGGGACGCAAAGCCCTGAGGTGGGGAAAATGTAAAGACCCAGAAATTCCATGTAAATGTTTTTAATTATATGGGAATTTTATGAGTCCAAAAAAGATAATGGCGTGTGATTCCAAGGCCTGGTGTGCCCGGAATGAATTTCTAAACTTTATTTTTAGGTACGTTCAGTAAACGAGCGAGTGGGTTTTTGTAACTTTTGAACTGGTGCTCAGAATTGAAATATGAGGACATCGTTGAACCCGCAACGCCATTTTTCACTTAATGAGGCCTTTACCTTGACCAAAGAAGGTCAAGGGTGAATGATAGTTTTTTACATTTTTGTGCGAAAATAAAAATAAAATTATATTACATTTTTTTTTGAAACCTCCCATGTAATTGTTATGGAGGTGGGTACCATCAAGCTTAAAACCTCCCAATATGAGTTCTAGTGGTGGGGACCACCCGAACCCCCTTTAATGGGAGAAAACCTCTCAACTCCCCTACTTTAATTATGCCAACACAATTCATTTAATTGAGCCAATTAATTATGCCAACTCTCCAATTAATTATTTGAGCCATTTATTTTTGTGCCAATGTAAATTAAATGTATAAACCTAATTTAATTTATTTTGGCTTCTTATTTTATCATTGGGGGAAAATTTTTGGCAATAGGGAGAGTGGGAAGAACTTTGGTGAAGAATTATCCAACGAAGAACTCTTCTCCTTCGACAAATATTTCAACAACAAAGAACACCGTCGAAGGATCTGCAATGAAGAACGAACTGACGATTGAAGAAACACTGATGCCACTGACTACAGACTTTTCTATGCTCACCAATGTCAGTGAGAAATCAAGGTAGGGTTTGATGTTTTGATTACCCCCTTAACGTTCTTGGCGTTCTTCATACAAGATTTTTATTAAGTAGCTTGCTACCGCCCTAACACTGAGGGTGCGGGCCAAACGAACATGGCCCGACATCTCCACAATTTTCTAAAGGTTTTTGATGTGTTTCTCGCAATGAAAGAGGGTGGTGACCGGTGCT
The DNA here is from genome assembly GCA_963277665.1 of Viscum album. Taxonomy (NCBI): domain Eukaryota; kingdom Viridiplantae; phylum Streptophyta; class Magnoliopsida; order Santalales; family Viscaceae; genus Viscum; species Viscum album. Next base: position 624,340,120 of record OY728130.1, on the reverse strand, counting down.
GGAGAATGGCACCGGTGGGACTCAGATACGGCGGTCGGCACACCGCCGGCCGCGACGAAGGCAATGGCGCAACTGCGCTGCCCGACAGAAGAGAACTATGTCCTGTGCTGCGGCGGTGAAGAGAGGAAGGTCAGATGAGATGGCCGCTGACGAAGGTGTAGTGTGCGACCACACCATGTGGAGAAGACGATTGGCTATTTGGCCAAACGTGGCGGACCGTCGCACCGTGGCCGCCCCATCGCACCGTGGCCACCCTGCACCGCGGGCAGCCCAGCGTGAACCGAGCCGGACCCAGTGGGCCAAGACAACCAATGGGTCGGGACGCACTGCGGTCCGGGCCAAACCCAGCAGGTTGACCCAAAACAAGTCAGCCCAGGCCAGGTAGGACTGGACACAGACCAGTTTCGACCCTATACCTTCTTTCGGCCATAACTTTGGCACCGGGCATCCGTTTGACGAACCGTCTGCGATGCCAGAAACCTTGGGGCGATATAGTACTTTTGGTATACCTCACTAGAGAATTGGATAAAGTTTGGGTATGGTACGGTAGGCTCGAGCATGAATCCTACCTGGCCCTCGAGACTAAAAATCTAATAACATACAGACCGGGCATCCGATTAATGCACCGTATGTGGTGTTGATACCCCTATGAATTGGTAGTCCTTTGGGCTACATCTTTGTGGGACTTAGTAATAGTTGTAGTATCGACTAATGTCTTGAGGAACAGACCCTCTGGGAGACAAGCGAGCTTAGTACGGGAACCCTATAGCTAGTTGTGACGATGTACTAGGATCATGTGTGGGTCTAATGACATACTGATGATGTAATAGGATCTTGTGTGGGTATGACAATGTACTGACGATGTACTAGGATCCTGTGTGGGTCTGACAATGTACTGACGATGTACTGGGATCCTGTGTGGGTATGACGGCGTACTGACGATGTACTAGGATCCTGTGTGGGTCTGACGATGTACTAGGATCCTGTGTGGGTCTGACGAGGTACTAACGATGTAGTAGGATTTTGTGTTGGTATGACGACGTACTGACCATATACTAGGATATTGTGCGGGTCTGAAAACATACTGACAATGTACTAGGATCATGTGTGGGTCTGACGACATACTAGGATCCTGTGTGGGTCTGACGAGGTACTAAAATCATGTGTGGGTCTAATGATTTACTATGATCCTCTGTGGGTCTGATGATAATTTAGGATCCTTTGTGGTCTTTCCTCTTAATAGAGTAAGATGAATCAGTAGTTACATCTAAACATCTCTTCTACTATACCTAATTTATACCTGGTGTGAGCTAAGTCCGTACTTGTGCGATACTTTCCTTTGTGGTAATACCTTGGTGGTATTCTTCTTTGTGGCATACATGTGTGGTACTTACCTTCATGGTACTCCTTCCTTTGTGAAACAGTTGAGCTTGGGATTTTGGGTTAAACCCATTTTTTCCTCAAGATTGATATGGGTATACTTGATAACTTAGGTATATGTATGGGGATATAGCTAAGTAGGATTGTCAGTTGATTTCATGCTTTTTGGTTTATCCTTTTTGAATTTTATGAGACCTTTAGGGTCTCAGGGTCCCTACTGAGTAACATTATACTCACCCCTGAATGGGCTATGCCCACACCTTGTTGTGTTTGGTGCAGAAGATGGATATCATTGATCGAGGCTGAGGGTACCAGGACAGGACTGTGCCTGGAGGTAGACCATACGACGTGTCGGTACGCAGAGGAGATGGGATGATGTGGAGTGCTGAGGAGGTGATCTGTACCTACCCTTCAGGTATGAACCTTTGAGGATTACCCAGTAGTTGTCTTTCTCTTTATTCAGTTGTATTGTATTTCAGTTGTACTAGTACCTTTACTATTGGGCTTCTATTCCAGTCCCTATTACTTTCAGCACTCTTTTTGCTATACAGTTTACTTGTGTACACATCTTTTTGTGTGCTTGGTTTCAAGTGTTTACATGATATAAAAGAAATGTCTTCCTAGTTTTAGGGAATACACCTTTCGGTGCTAGTCGCCAGCACCTGGCCAATAGAAGACGGGATTGGGGTAGTCATGGCACGGGCCCCGGGGGACGGGTTGTGACATTCCATCCCTCAATGAAACCATTTTTTTAGGATTCTTCATCATCAAAACTTGGTTATTAATTTCATGATTCTCAATATAATGTTTTATTTTATTATTGGTAAATTATGTTCCATTTTTCAATCTATAGTTTCTTTATTTTTTCCTAAAATATTTTCCACCAATATCTAATAATCTGTAATACACTTTAACACTTAATATTTATGATATATAATAATAATCCAAGACATCCAGTTATAATCATCATTGAAAACAACATATTATCTTTATACATATATGGTATTATATAATATTATAAAAAATCAATGTACAATAATTCAAGAACCTTTTTGAGTTCTTATCCTTCATATATTTTGATGATTTTTTTCATGGGTAGTTTATTTCCACCATCATATCATAAATTCATAAGGTTCTTTATAGTGAATTTACTAACCTTTATACATTGGTAAAACATGATTTTAATCTTTTTATTAAATTTTTTACTTCCACTCTAAGATTTGGGGAAGGGAAATACATAACCTAATCAACTTCCTTATCATTAGGATCATATTCTAATGAGAGTTTCTTTATTTACATAAAATTTGTTTCCTTGGATTTTTAATTTGTTAAGGAAACATTTTTATTATTCATTATCGCATACGAAATGATAGTACTATAAATACTATATAATTTAAATTCCTTTAGATCCTTGTCTTTGAGAACTTATAAATTTTCATTGAATCATTGTATCAATATTTTTATATTACACATTACAATTGTTATATTAACAAAGTTTTATTTGAATTTATACATATCATCCACAATCACATTCACATAATCAAAGAATACATTTGTGGATTCATTTTATTATATTATCAAGTCCAAATACTTGTTCCAAAGAAGTTGTAATTTAGCATCAAATATATTTTAATCAAGTTTATAGATTTTGAGGGATTTTTCCAACATAGAATGTAAGGATTTACATGATATCACCTTCATTTATATTTCATTGGACCAAGCTCTCCCTTACACATTAAATCCTTTAGCGTAGTAATCTAGATCCCTTCAGTATTTCTCAGATAATGATATGATTTTCTTGTCAGCTAAGATATCATGTATGGAATCCATATACACACCCAATCTAAAAGATCATAAATATTGTTTTATCTTATTCTTGTATAATTTAAAGTTATTTCCCTCAAAGTTAAGAATACCTTTATGGTTAATGATCACTATCATATATTATAAGATATATTTCAACCAAATATAATCATTCCACTTTGATATCACTTTTTTGGTCCCAAAAAAGATCAATAACTTAGAGGGGGGATGATTCAGGTTATATAAATTTTAATAAAACAACCGCTTCTAATGATTTTTTTACATGGTTAATAGGTAAAATTCTATCCCACACAACAAAATATGAGGTGATAATTCAAGTAATGTGATACGCAATTGATTTTTTATTTGGTGCACTTGCACTAGGATGCATCCAAAGAGCATAAAATGGTGATGTGTTGATGTGCCAAATTTACTAAGTACACTTATTTTTTCTTTGTAATCAATATTTTCTGCACTGCCCGTATATGCTTACAACCCTCACCAAGTAAATAAGTCCCTTCTCTAAATCACTCAAAAATATTACTACTCTAAGAAATTTTTTCATGAACTTCACTAAACAATAATGAGATTACATCAATAATAGTGTTGAAATCATATCCTCTTTTATCCAAATGATTCAACAAATTCAACTTATAGTGTTATAACCTCTTATAAATCACACTCTTCTCTCTTCTTTCCAATGATTTATATAAATCAGTAATATCAATTATAATTATTTATCTTCCTATCCTTTTTAAAAAATAATTATATACCTTCAATGTTTATAGAGTCTACAAGTTTCCATTATTTGTTACATTCAAATTACTATGAGATTTATAGGAAAATTAATTCAGAAAATTTATTTAAATTTGAGTTGAATTTTTTTAAATTATATTAAATAAAACCTATAAAATATATGAATTTTAAAATATAAAATATATTATTAACTCAACCCATTTTTCATTTAACAAGTATCATTACAGGTTAAGTCCTTTTTCAAACTAGAAACTATGATTCTTTTGTTGTCACTATTTCAGCGTGATCACCTTCACTGTTGTACAATGGTCCCCTCCTCCAAGTCCCATAGTTGGAACTTCTATTTTTATGCCATGTTAAAATAATAAGAAAAAAAATTTGAATTTCACTTCATAACGCAACCCTTCCTTCATGACTCAAAGTTCATTAGCCAGTGGATCAAAAAAACTCTATGGCTTTCACTTTAAGACATATTTTCACCCTTCATGATATAGTCTAACTGTTTATAGTAGAAGATCCCTTGAAGATCTAGATAGAGTATTACCAAGGTTCTTTAGGTTTATCTTTGTAGTGTGAACACTTCCAGTCATCCATGTTTTAAACTAACGTAGAATATTTGCGGAATAAACTCCCACTTTATAGAATAACCATGCATCCTACCACATGATTATGGTTTGGTTCTTGGTTTTACATTATCTTTATTATCCTAAACATTGATCTTATTTATGATCCTTCAAACGCCTTAATACATTAAGAAATGGATTCTCAAAAACTCTTCAAGAATTAATGAATTATTCTCACCATTATTTGACAACAAAACTAAACCAAAACTATAATATTATATTTTATAAAAAAATATGTGTCAAATAAGTATTGATTTCAAATAAATTTTTAAAATTTTTTATTTTTAGTTTTGTGAAAAATGGATTAGATCATGGTAGAGATCATTGATTTAGATCTATAAAAAATCTACTGATTTAATTTTACATAATTGAGTTTTTCAATGAAATCATAGAATTTATTCAAATATATTTTTGATATAAAATTCATGAAAACTATAATTTTTGGAAAATGTGTATTGATTTTAAATAGTGATTTTTATTTTAAATTAAAAAATTTTATTATATTTTTTTGGAAATTAGTTTTTTGAAGAAAATGGATTATAGAAATTAGTTTAATCATAACTATGGGAAATTATGGGATGTAATATATTAATGTATAATAAAGATTATAATCAGTCAAAATTTATAGAAAAAAATCCATTCTGTCACTCACAACTGAAACATGTAGAAATCAAGTATAATTTTATCAAGGAGAAGGTGGAGCATGGGTTAGTAATGTTAGAGTATGTTTCTAAAGGACTTCAAGGGGAAGATATTTTGATAAATTCCTAATATAAAGAATAATTTTAATGAAATTTTATGGATCTTAGAATCTAGTATAATGACACACTTAAACAGTGTGGATGTGGATCCACTATTACCTAAGGTATGGTGTGTAATTATATATATACTAATATGTGTTCTTTACCATGGTATAGATCACAAAGGAGTGGTATTTGGGTTTTCTAGTAAAGTAGGAGAAGTCATGTTAATGAAATTCATGTAAGCTAATAAGGGAGTAGAGAAACAAGGGGGTTTTAAATCTGAATACGATGAAGATACTCATTTAATATAGATTTATCATAAAATTTTAACATATGGGGTTCCTGATGAAATAAGTTACCCAATGGGTTTGAAGAAGTGTTATTCTTGATTTTCATCATTGTATCTTGATAAAAGGGTTTGAAGAAGGAATTGGTCATCTCGGGTGCCATCATTCTTCTTGGTGATGATGAAATGGTTCTATTATAAAGGAATAGTTCCATTATGGTTCTCTAGATATGATTAAATGTTTTTGTTATAAAGTTAGAGTTCCAATAAATTTGGTATTAAAAATTAAGTGATTCATTTATTAGATTATTTTGATACTCTTTTTTCTCACATAGAAAATGGATCATGTGGGTGTAGCGTATGAGTCAAGCAAAACATTGATTGTTATTTAGAGTAACAAAAAGTGAATTGTGGTTTAATATATAAGGGAAAAAAGTTTTTCCACCAAGATAAAAATAAATAGATTAAAGAGGCTTCAAAGGGTTGAGATTTTTCAAATAACCCAAAGGGGTACTATTGGGAGGAAATACCTTTTAGTGGATATGCAGTGTTTTTGGAAAGGTCTTGTTCATTTAAAAAGTAATTTGTGACATTATAGCATGGTTGTAGATAAATTATGTTGAAAATTATCTAAGACCATAGAGATTTATATCGAGATATGGGTTGAATATCTCCAAGAAAATAGTGGTGTCGGGTTCTATAAGGTCTGGTATTTTCTCAGGTTGTTACACAGTAAAAATATAGGAAAGGTGAAAAGTTTAATGAAAAGGTGTAATGTTTCATGAAAATAGAGTTTCAAGGAAACATCATGAAACTATGTAATATGTAAGAAATTCCTAAATGTTTTTTTGTTTTATAAATTTTTATTCATGATGGTTATCTTCATGAATGTAGTGAGTTCTGCATTAAAATAAATGACAAATCTGAGATGTTTTTTGTATGATTATGTGAATGAAATATTTTCTTAAATGTTCTATGAAGATTAGAAGTTACATGAATAAAAAGAATAGTTGTAAAAGGGTTGGTGACAAGTTTGGAATATTATTTAAGGTTATATAATTTCTATAAAGAAGTTTTTTCTCCCTCCATTGAATACTAAAGCCACAACAAATGTTTGAATGCTTTTAATCCACAAAATAGTTTCGAAAAGGAATTTATTTCATGAAACATTAACATGAACATTAGTTCATGAAGAAATGAACTTGTGTCAATTTGATCAAGGTATTTTTTCGATAGTTTAGTGACATTTTTAAATGGTTGTGAGTTTCAAGAAATTAAAATGTTTTGTGGAATGTTTTGAAGTTGTGAAAAAAATTAATGCAAAGGTTGGGTGAAAATGAATGTTTTGGAAATAAGAAATAATTACACAAAAAATATGTGGTAAATTTTTATTCATAATGTGGAATAAATTTGAGCTTCATGAAAAACTAAATATGGTGTAAAAATATTGATTCATGTAATCAATGAATTAATCATCTAGATGAGTAGTGAGCACACTATAGTCAAGAGATCAATTATCTTTAAAAGTGTGGAAGGAAGTGGACCAGGATGGACAATGAGTATACTTTAATCATTATAATAATAGTATAATTTAGTATTTTGGGTGAATCAACACATTATTATATTATGCACCTTGGGTGTATCTGAGTTAGGATGAACCAATTAAAATTTATGTTTCATGTGTATGTTTTAATTTTAATTTATACTTTTCGATGGGAAGGAGAGTGAAGATAATTTTTTTTAAACAATATCCAAATAGGAGAGTGTTTTAATCCATCATACACTAATTCACCATCCCCTATCAAGGAATTTAACCTAGTGGTACTAAAAGGATTTAGTGTTGATACATCAATAATTACATATGAACACTCCCTATGTAAAATAATACATTTGTCTCAATATCTCTAATCAAGGGGGTTGCTTATTTCATGTCATCAATCCATGTGATCTATTTTCATTTATTTAAAAATATAGAATTAGCTCATTAGAAATCATGGAAATGGAATTTATTAGATTGTTATATCCCAATCAAAGTGACTAATATATCACATTCCATAAATATTGAAGGGAAAAATTCCTACTCAAATTATTCATTAATATAATATCTTTTGTAATGCATCAAACATACCCAACTCACTATGAACTATCTCACTATGGTTTATAATAACACATCTAAGTGTATGAGTAAGGAAATGAATTAATAATAATCTTAATTTCTAAGGTCTATTACACATGCTCAAACATAGGAATATTCAATGACATGTAAATAAACAGAATTAATATAGGCGGGTCTGTCCACATAGCCTTCTCTATTAAAGATTACTAAATGAAAACTTCAGGAGGTAAAGTTTCATCTACTTGTGTGTAATCACACTTTATGGAAAAAATAATTCCTCACCCATCACAAAATTTCATCCTAATATAGAAGTGATATATAAGAGATGTAATCATATCTCTTCAAGTTCCTTGTTATAGAAGGGAACAACTATGGCCTATTACGATGCGACATATACTCCAGGACATTATCAAATTAAATTCACAAAAAATAATGAATAATATGTCATAAGATATTTTGTTGATATTCAACTGTTTGAATATTTATAGGTATTCTAAAGTATAAATGAGTTATTTCTAGGGCACAAACTTCAATATAAAATAGGGGGAATAATAAGTGATTACTTATGGTCGGAGACATTAGTATATGTATTGTTTTAGGTTCTAATATAGTTAAAATGTTTTTAACATGTTTTTAATAAAAATACTTGGTATATTGAATAACTCTCCTGATTTAAAAGTGAACAGGGGGATCATTGAAGATCTCAATTGATACTTGATCATTATAGTATGGAAATTTACACCGAGAATTAGATAACTCTCAAATACACTACCATATTTAATAGTTTTTTATTTAGATAACTCTTACATTATGATATTTCATTTAATTTTTTCTTGAGATGATAATTCAGAATTTTTATAGATAATTTCACATTTCATTTATTATCAAAATATTTATGGGTTGATGAAAACTCGATTCAAGTCGAATGAGCTACAAAGGAATGAATAGATTCTTGGGAATCACAAATAATTTTATGTTGTAAAGTAAAACATGTCATGATAAGTGATCAAGAAAAAGGTCTATAAAGTATTAAGGATAAATTATTTTGTATGTGATTAGGGATTCATTTTGGTCTATCATATGGGCATAGGAAGGTAAACCACATCGTTGTTTATATCATTATGTTGTGGTCTGTAAAATTAATTCCCATGGTTCTTTTGTATTTTGTTTAAATAGAATTGGGAGGTGTAGTTATTAAATCACCATGAGGAGTGGAATGATCGTGTTTATTCACTACATTATGGTCTTGATGAAATAATTATCCAGTAACTTAAAAGATTTGGAAATCCATTAAAAATATATTATGTCATATATCGTGATTTCTCTCCCTATATCCATTTTAATAATTTTTTCTTGGTATTATTAATGATTTTATGATTTATCTGGAATGGGAATAATTTTTAGGAAATTTTATGGACTATTGATTCACTCCCCCACTTAGTGGTCATGCATCTTTCACATATACCTTTCATACTAACACACAAAGATATTCATATAGGGGTAAGTAATAATATAAATATTACAATTTCCCTAAATAAATCTCATAAATATTATTGTATTGTTTATCCAATACAATATAATATATTTAATTTGTAATAAATCTAACACATTAAAAAATAATAGTTTATAATATTTTACCTCAGGATTCCAAAGACTAAAATCAAATTAACTCACTGGAGAGTCTTCCAAAAAATAGGTAATCTTATGTGAAATATAAATGATTATTTCAATATAAAATTATATAAAGTATGAGAAATATAAATTATTATTTCAATAATAATACCACCTATGATCAAAGTGTTACTTCCCATGGACTTCCAATCATATGGATATTTACTATTATTCAATTACAAGACCAAGGATATCCATTAAAACCACAAAAATAAATGAATTTTAATCACCTATTTCATACAAAGAAGATATTAATGATGAGGCTACTAGGATCATATCATGTACTATATATATCCTAACACTCTACTCCCTATAAATTGGTTGTGTTATATATAACTAGCCATATCCATGAACCTAAGCTTCAACCTAGCCTTCCTGAGTAGGTATACTCTATTGTCACTTCACCACCTATATTTATCTTCCTTAAACCTAGCCACAACCTTGACCTAACCTTCTAGTAGTACTCTAGTTTCCTACCTCGCATAGAGCCATTGACCCCACTCCATAACCTGGATCTAGTGAAGAACCTCTACAACTAGACATCGGTGGAAAGTTCCTGAAAAATATATGTAGATATAATATTCTATAATAGTCTTGGAACTCTATTGGTTCACTTATTCTATAGTTTCATGTGACCCTTCCTTCCACACTAATGGAATACCACGTAATTAAAAGTTGATATACTCTGACTCTCACTGCCCTTGTGATAAATCTCAAAGTGATGCTTCCTTCCACTAGATGATGCACTACCTGGCCAAAAATATGGAACACCATACCTTGTACCTTAATCATCTCTCGTAATAATCTAGAAGATAAGAGGCTGGTTTACTATAACATATATGGAATTCAATCGAGAGACATTCACCAAAGATAAGATGGAATACCTAAAATCTTCTTCAAAACACCTCACCCTGGACAACTCATCACTATATATTGTGGGTAAAAAGTGATGACACTCAATTAAATGAGCTGAGTAATCCATGACGCACATATAACCCTTCTCCATATTCAATACCTCTCTATATCAATCAACCCTGATTGTTTTTGGGTAAAATTATTCGTAGAATCAATTCTGGAAATCTCTTCAGACCATACCCTGATGTTAATTTTACTATGTAAGAACTTCCCATCATAAATTAAAAGATCCATGTATTTTATAATATATGATCTTTACCCTCATTTCTCAAGGTGTCTCAAAATGATCAAAGAACACAATTTTTCCCTCTAACCAATATCCATTTATCATGGGACCACCGTCCCCTAAAAAAGTAAGGTGGCTTCGCTGGTGGAATTACATGGTCGATTCAACATAAATGGTATAGTTCATAGATCTACCTCTACAAAATACACTATAAAATGGAAACCCACTCAAAGTTGAGCATAAATTACCATAATGTAAACCATAGTTGGTACTACAGTAGGTGCTACAGGTGGAACTATATGTAGTTCAGGACCCACCACCTTAGGATCATAGTCGTCACCACATTTATACCATTCAACCTGAGGCCATCATGATAAAATTTATATACAATTCTAAGAACACATTTCAAAAAATAATACATGGAAGAAAGTATATAGATAGAGAACAAGATAGGTATAAATCCTCACTACTCAAGAAATACACTAACACAAATACCCACTATTAAAGTTAGGTCAAGAATGATATTAAACGTTAATCCTAAAGGTTTTTTATATAGAGCATTAATTCCTTGTTATAGAGGAAAATTATCTTTATGTTACAATTACAATCTGCATTTAATGGAAAACATATTTATTAATTTTATAAATTGAAATTTTTTTCAGAATAACATTTAATGGTTTTATTGTACAGCCTGTCATTACAAAGTTATAAAGACATAAACTTTATAAGTAAAAATTAGAATTTCATTTAAATATAACATTCCTTTTATATATAATCATAGAATATAACAATATTATATATGATGGTCTGGTTATATTGATTTTTATTCCGAATTTATATAGGCATAATAATATAAATTTCAATTAGAAGTCCATTTAACTACAACCAACTAAAATTTTCAATTTTTGAAACCAATTTTCCAATGCTTAACTGATTTAAAATTGGATAAATAAGCTATCATCAATAAGGTGTGTGGTAAAGTACCATTTAAATTAATGTAAAAACATTAGGTAACCAATTTATTTTTATTTTTCCTACCTAGAATATTATAAATTTGAAGTATAGAAATAGATATACAATAATAATAAAAAATAAAAATGGGAAATTAAATATGTATTCCATGGAATATGAATATCATATAAATCTTTACATGCATATGATGATTCATAAACTAATTTTCCATTATCATATCATCCCAAGGGTAACAATCTATAAAATACAACATTGTAAAGCATGTGTATCACCCAATGGTGAAAATAGTACAACGGTAACATGTGAAATCTAGAATAATAATTCTCTTCCCTAGAAACACAGGTTTTCCACTGAATGTGGGTTAGCTACTCCCACGAATAGATTATTTCCAAGTATTAAAATTTTTTTCTCTCTGATCTAACAATAACAACCTATAATAAACTGTAAAATAAACCCCTATAATATTACTTTGTGACATATCATGCCCATTTTACTCATAAGTAACTAAACTTGTGTACCACATAGCCTCAAAAATCCCTCCATGTAGTCCAGAAGCTATAGACTAGCAGTGAGAGTGTATGGTGGTATGATGGGGAGACTATACCATCTTTATCACTATACATAATATTGGTAAATATAAGGTAAAAAAATATAAATATTATATATAAATATGGTAGAAATATTGGAACTAGATATAAATCGTCTAGATAATAAACAATAAAACATGGATTAGTAAAAAACAATATATAAAGATGATTCCATGGCTATGAAAAATATGAGATAGGAAGACATAGAAGTAGGAATACAACAATACTAGTATATTAAAAATAAGAAAAAATACCAATATGACTATCTACATCGACATCCATAGCATCAGTTCATGCACATTTTCCAAGATCTCATCCTAAAAAGAAGCCAACCTCTATAGATAGGCACTTATCTTTATCCCTACCTACATCCATGAAGTCTTATTGGGTACCAAACAGTAGTTTGAATTGGGTGTAAGAAAAAATCATTTGCCCACCACCAATGGTGTCTAATAAAAATCTATTATATTCATGTAATTTATAATAATGTGTAGAATATAAATGAGGGAAACTATAAAATTGAGGTGAACCAGTAAAGGAAACCAGCTTATGCTTAAGATGGATATCTCTAAGAATAATGCCTTTCTGTCAGCTAAAAACCCTAGGCTCATGGCCAATGGATATTTATCGAGTTCTATGAGTAATTCCAAGATAAAATTGAGATGCACATGATTGGATTCAAATAGATAATCTAAAGTAGTATGTTCATGAGGAAATTAAGAAGAATCTAAGGAGTTCACCCCATGAATTTTAATTTTTCATATTTTTTAGGTGATTCATTGGTTTCGGGTTGATGAATTAACAAATATAATACATTTACCAAGTTCAAGCCTAGTGTACCACTTGTAAGTAACATCAATGTATTGGGTTCCTTCCTATGAATTCACTCAAGGTATTCTGGGTTAGGAATTCTGGGATTGATAGAGAGAGGACACACCTATAACCATGTGATCAAGTCCATAGTAGTAATCAAGTGTAAATAATAATAGATCATAAGGTCATGTGAGTTTAAATTAAATTAATAATTAATTAATTCAATTAAATTATTTCCCTCTCAATTGATGATCCAAATACACCTTATAGGTTTTTCGGTCATAAGGTGAGTATGTTGTTCATGGGAATTTAATTAAACATACCTGATGGGTGATTCAGGTAGTGGTTTTCAACCTAAAACTATATCATGGGATCTCATGGAACATCTAATCAAAGTTTTGTGTAATTAATTAAAGGGGTTACACATTTTAGGGAAAATTCATGAAAACTAAAGTGTGCAGCACGATGATGCAATTTATAGAAATCAATACTTTTAGGGAAAAGTGATAGACAACCTACTTTATACCTGTATAAGACTCCTAAGCTAGTATCAGCCTTATATTTGGGATGTAATGATAGAAATTGGAAAACTAAATAAAATTCCTAAATTAAGTTATATTAGTTCTCATGGAGATAACTCCAAAGACAGTGAAGACAATCGAATAAGGAAGTAAAAGAAGTGTTAGACTTACCGAGGGTGAACCAACATGATGAACAGGAATTGAAACAGAATATAGATGAAGGAGTTCTATCAAATATCTTAATGAGGGAGAGTTATATCCACATCCCCACTAATATGCAAATGATAGAGAACAAATATAGTGTTATATATTTAAGGTAAAGGAGGGAAAATGGTAATTTATAAGCTTTTTAAATGGGTTTATGGTTTGGTAACATGGTTTAGAAAACCATGTGTCAGCTATACATATTTAATATCTAGTTGAGCTATAAATCACATGGTTTAGGATCACCGTTATAAAAACTGTGTGTAGCTACTACCCAATGCACTACACCTTGTAGGGTTTAGGTTCACAATTAGACAAACTATGTTAAACCATGTGATATAGACCTATAATAAATTTCATACATTTCAAGGTTTTCTAGGACCCTTCATATGTCTAAGTAAATTGTTCTCCACCCTTTATAGGATGCATGGTTGAGTTTTGTGGTTATACAACCCAAGCACTAACTCTGCACCCTATCTAGTCTTCCAAAAATCCTTATCTACAGGTTCTTGATCCCATCTTAACACTGTTGAAACATCTACTAATCCATCAGGAACATACAAATAAATAAAATCAAAGGGTTTGATAGAAAATTAAATTGTATATTCCTCAAAGAAAACTCTATTTCATATAATCATTCTCTTATATTTTACAATTATCCTTTTTTTAATAATTCTTGATTAAAATCATTATTTGGGTGAAAACTCATCTTTTTTTCATGAATGATTTAGCTCAATGATTATGATCCTTTCACCTTTTTCATGGTTTCATCATATCTATAATCATAATAATGTCATAATCATCATATTTTTTCATTATATACAGTATTATAATCTTCCATATAGGGTGGTGATGAAAAATGAATTACATCACTTTTTGGAGATGGTAGTCCATATATATGCATGAGTGATGCTTCCACATTTAAATGGATGGAAATAAATAAAGGTAAAAAATAATTCCCCATTTTAGAATCATAATTATATCATAAATATCATATATATTCCTTAAATCTATCCATATTATCAACCATGTAAATTGTAAATGCAAAAAAAGTCATGTTGCTTCATAGAGTTGGTTATCCACACATACTCATGAATGGCGTCATCATTCTCAAATGGATGGAAGATAAGAAATAAGATAAAATATTATAATTATAAAAGAATAATTATCTCTTAAATATAATATATAAACATTAAATCCATCAGAGTAACCATCTATGAAATACGGTGATGGAAAATGAAATACATCTCTTAATGGACATAGTAGTTTTCATGTACACATTAGTGATGATTTCATTTCCCATTGGTATTGAAATGAGATGAAAAATGTAACAACCTAAGATTTTATGATATACTTCTATATAATTAATTTTTTTCCTTTGACATCTTTCTTTATACATAACATTGGTCTTAACAAACCATGGAATGTTAACAAAATATTATTATTTAATGTGACAGTAATCACCTAGACATTGGATAGGTGGGTATGAATTGGGATAACTAAATTATGTAAATGTATGTATAAAATTAATTCATTGATTATAAATTCATAATAAATAAAAATAAAAAAACATTTGAAAATAAAGGAGTTGTTTTTACAAGAAATATTTTTTATGTTAACAATGTGTTTTTATCTTAATAAATTAAATTAATCACTATTGTTGAATGATTTCAATGAAATTTATATATTATATATTCATTTAAATATTATAATAATCATCTAATGTATTTTATATTTCCATGGGATAGTAATAAATGAAGTTTTATACACTACCACAAAACTAGATTTCCGCAGCGCCACCCTTTATCGGAGCTAAAAAAGCACTGATAAAGGGGGGGATTTATCAACACTAAAAAAAAGCCGTGATAAAGGGAACTTTTAACAGCACTAAGAAAAGTGATGTTAAAAGTTACCCTTTATCAGTGCTTTTTTTTAGCACTAATAAACCCCCCCCCCCCTTTATCAGCACTTTTTTAGTAGCGTTGATAAAGGGGGATTTTATCAGCATGCATTTTCCTAGTACTGATAAATGTATATATTTAAAAAATAATAATAAAAAATAATATATTGATATATAAGTATATTTATATTGATATAAATATAATAAATATTTTTTTTAAATACGTTTTTATCGATTTGATATGTCGTAGACCCAAAATGTGCACCCTGAAGCAAAATTATGGTTGTTTGTAGGGATTAAGGACCTTTTAGTACCTTGAAGAATATGAGAAGGTGTTACAATGGTCACCATAGTGTAGGTATGGTCATAATATTTGATTTTATATGTGGTTGATGCAAAACGGACACCCGGAGCAGAAGTAATGGAAAAACGGACCCTCGGAGCCAAACTTATGACCGTTCAGAGGGTTTTTTGTCCTTTTTGAAACTCAAAGAATGTGAGAAGGGGTTTCAATGATCACCAAAGTGTAACGTTTTTCAATCTTCGATTTGATATGTGGTAGATACAAAAAGGATACTCGGAGCAAAAGTTATTATCGTTTGAAATTTTTCAACTCTCGTATCTCCTAAAAACATAAGAAACCAGCAACTCACTAAAATGGGAAAAACTTCTGATCTGATTGTCTATTAGAGTGCCGAGACCAGTCAAATCAAATCTTGTGAAATGAGTGAAGAGCATATTTAGTCGAAACCATTAGAAGATCAGTGGAACGAACGATATATTGGTTATAGCACTCCAAAAAAAGTCCAACTTCAAACGATCATAAATTTTGCTTCGAGTGTCTATTTGGGCTCTATAACATATCACATCGAAGGAAGAAAAAAGATATATACATTATATTGACTTAGAAATAGTCTCCATCAAGTTTGGGAATGGAAAATACCAAAAAACCACCAGAAGTCCTCCAAAACATAGTTTTTGTGTTCGTACCCCTATCAAATGTTTCTTAAAACTGTCATAACTTCTTATATGTGTGTCTGTTCAGAATCCACCACCTGTTTTATTGTAGTTAGTTCAATGAGCTTCAGTTTGACTATTCATAGAGCTGAAACGGACACCTGTAGAAGAACTTATGCCTTTTCCTATGATTCTGTGATTTGTTAGGTTTTTCGAGACCCTATTTCTAGCACTTTTGTATATATATATTAATATATAATATTTGTAAATATATATAAATATGTATAATTATACCTATTGATATAAATATAATATATATATTTGTGTGTGTGTGTTGTATATATGTATGTATGTATGTATTTATTTATTTATTTATACAAACACACATAAGAAAACATATTTTATAAATGTATTTAAAACTAATCTTATAAATATATATTAATATACAAATAAATATTCGAATAAAAAATTATAAATAAATATATATATATTAATATAATTAAATATATTTATATATTAAAATTACTATATATATATTAATATAAATATATATATGTTAATATATATATATATATATTAATATACGGATATATATATTAATATAACTAAATATACATATATATTAATATATGAGTAAATATAACTAAATATATATATATATATATATATATATATATTAATAAATGAAGAGAAAAGAAATATGGTGGAGTGGTAAAGGCTTTGGCGCACAGGCAGGAGGTCTCAGGTTTGAATCCTTGGGGAGGCAGGTCGCGCGCGCAGGTAGGGGGACTTACCTAATGCTGTTAAAGGGGGTGGGGGATGGGTGGAGTTGGTCGGGGGTGTGTGTGGGCTACCATGGGTGGTGGGCGCTGTTAAAGGGAGGCTTCAAGCACTATTGAAGCCCCCATAAATTGAAAAAATATTTTTTAAAATATTTTATAATATTTTTTCAACTTTTATCAGCTCTAAAAAGAGCACTGATAAAGGACCCTTTTATCAGTTCTTTTTTTAGCACTGATAAAAGTGCCTTTATCAGCGCTTTTCTGAGTGCTGATAAAAGGGACCCCCTTTATCTTTTCCTAGATTAACAGAACTTCTTTTAGCATTTTTAATCAAGTTTTCTAGCGCTGATAAAGGCCATATTTGTAGTAGTGATGCTTCAAAATGTATTTTACTAAAAAATGGTTTTTTTGTGTTTTTCACACATATTTTAAATAAATTTTATACTACTTATAAAAATTGAATATTTAAAAATTCAATCCATATTTTGAAAAATGAATTTCAATTTTTTTAAATAAGTCCCTTTTATTTTTTGGTGTTATGAATAATAATCGTCGTAAAATATGTCACCTCAATAAAGGGTAAATCGGGTTAACCAAGGTTAAAACAGAATGTTAAGGTCGTGATTTTTTATGTTAATTATTATTGGATTAATTTAATTATACCATTATCAACTTAGACTATAAATTTAATTTTTTTTAGGGAAATTTTTATAAAAAAAATGACCGATATAATATGTATAGTAATGAAAACTAAAAAAATGTCACTCTCTTACATTTAAATATCTCTTATATGTTCACATAGGTAAAAAATAAAGTAGTGAATGAATACGAATGGTTATTTTGATTATAATGAAATTATATTCATAATGGTTAATTATATCTATTTTATTAATTATATAATTACCTTAAATTCTTACGCAACGTTGACACTATATTTCTTTAATTAATAAAAAACTAAAATAAATGATATAAAAATTGTTAAATTTAATATAATTTGAGTGAGTGATAGTGTTAAATGAATTTTATTGTCAAAAACAATTTATTATTATTATGTTAAAATATTATATTTGAATTACAAATTTTTATTGATATTTTTAATGTTAGATTAAATGACTAGTGTAAAAAAATGATATTAATTGTATTTATAATTATAATATCTTATTAAATTATTTAAAAATAATAAAAATATTTAAAGAGATAATTTTGGATAATATATAGTAGATAATTTAATCCATTTTCCATTTACGAGCCGATTTTCACTTTATGAGTAAAATTATAACACTTTAACAGTGAAAAAATGTTACCGCGGTTAAGGTTAAAATAGGTTAACTAAGGGGTTAAACCAAAAGATAAGATTTTAAACACCATATAAACTTATCCAAATTTTATTAGTTGAAGGTATTTAAACCAAATAATAATTTTTCTTCAAATATCTATGCATTTTTATGAATTTTTCTAGATAATTACATTTTTATATTTCATTCTTATATGAAATTTCATGAGTGTCCCTCCCCTCACTTATAAAATAGAACCCCTAATTTGTCTTATTTACACCACTTTGGGCCTTATATATCTACCAAACCCCAAACTAATATCCTCTAAACATTCTTATTCACAATCTAGAGGATTTGGTATTCCCAAAATACAAACCTTGGATCCTTAAGATGAGATCTGAAGGAGTTCTTTCAAAGAAAAATGTAATCTTCTAAACCAATCACTTTATTTTTAATTATTATTTTACCTCCTATAAATCTGTGGTATTTATCATAAAATAAAAAATTATTTACCCTAAATATACTTTAATATTATTTTCATTATGAAACCACCATTATCCATCCTCTTTTCCATCAAATGGGAAGTTAAATTATCGCTCTTGTGTATGTATGGATTACTGTCTTCACATAATAATATAATTTATTTTTCAACACCATATTTGATGAATGGGTATTATTATGGGTTTAATATTTATATATTATATATAAGAAATTATTATTATTATTTTATGATAATACCATATCTACCTTCTTACCTTCCAGTCTGTTGGAAAATGATAACCTCTCTCATGCGTATGGGTGGACTACCGCCTCCACGAAGCGATGTGACCTATTTTTTCAATTACACATTAAATGGACATTAATAAAGATATATTTTATGAACATATATTATTTATATGATATAATTATTATTATTTAAAGTTTAATTAAAATCTTTTCTTTCATTTCATCCTTCAAAAAGTGAAAACAACCTTCATGTGTATGTATAGCCTACCGTCTTCATGAACAATTTAATTCATTTTTATATCTATATATTTTATGGATGGCTCTATACATATATATATATATATATGATATTTTTATAGTTATTAAAATCCTATAAATTATGAAACCATTATTATAGTACAAGGATCAAAACAACCAAACTGAAATTCTTATGAAAAAAATAGTTAACATTAGGAAACAATGATTTTAATAAGGATTTGTTGATAAATGGTTGTTGATAGGTTATAACGGGATCATATATAATATTATAATTATTTAAATGATTCTGGTATATAATTATAATAAATTTAAATTTATTATATTGGAGTATAGATTACTTTCAAAGAAATTTGAACTTGAGGTAAGGGTTTTATGTTACAATCTCATTATTTATTGGAATTGTTTATGATTAAGTTTTCGATAATGAAATGTTATAATTAACCTCTCAATAATATATTAAATTTTATTATCATATCTTAATTTATGGATAATATATATTTTTTATTTCATTTTCCTCTCTTTGATAACTCAAGAGACCAGAAGAATTTTTTTAAGGAAAATCTACTTTATTTCTCTTTCCGATCGAAAACCCTTTTTTTTCCATGACCATGTTTTCTAAAAATATTTTCATGAATTTATTTTAAATCATCCTATTATTATTTAAATAATTTTTTAACCATATTTTATTTTATTTTTTTAAAATTTAATTAATCTTATTGTCGTTTACCGAGTGAGGTATTTTTAAAAATTTTTACAAAAGTACGAAAAAGGAATATTTTTCTTAAACTAATATGACAAGAATGGAATTTATTACTATCACGAAAACCCAACTATTTAAAGATTACTTTGAAAGTTTTCAAGGTTCATTTCAAATAAAAAAATTCCCATAATATTTTGAAACATTTTACATTTTAAATAAGTGATTTCAAATTGAAAAGGGTATTTTCCCCAAGATATATTTCAAGTGATATTTTAAAGGAATTTTATTTTATGATAAAATCATTTTTTGTTACTTATAATTTCCCGGAATATGATGTAAGGGAACAATCCTAATTATTTTTATATATGTTTAATGATTATGATGAAAAGATAATTATGAAACTTGTTCCTTTTCCATGGGTTATGCTATGATGAATTGATTACGAAAACCATTTCTTTTCCACAGTTTATGCCAAGATAAAATGATTATAAATTTCATTTCTTATTAATGGGTTATGATATGATGAATTATTTAGGATATTTTGTCACATATATATAGGAATTTCATTATGTAATGGGTGGGCCTAAAATTATATATTCATCCAGTGTATTGGATAAGGATTGATATCTCATGAGATAAACAAGATTGGAATGGGGAGTAAACCCAATTTAGTAAGGGACTTTGTTCAATATGATAGTATTGGTAATAAACATTGACTAATAAAATGTAATGGTAAGTGAAGTGAATCCACTATGATAGTATTTTCAGTGATCCTTTATTATAAAGGAAATTATATTATATTCTTATGTGTACTCCATAAATCTATGTATTATGCCAATGTTATGATGTTATATCTTGTATTCTTTGATTAATTTATCATTCATGTCTTATGAACTACCTATATTTATTCCATGACTCAAGATTATGATCTATGATATATAGGGTAATGTTTTAAAATTTTATAATCATTGTTTCGGGTCGGTCTCAAAACGCCCAACGGTTCCGTATCCGATGACACATGGACCTACTTTCCAAAGGCAGTCGTCCGCCGAATGGTCTGACCAACGACGCTTGAGAACTCACATTGGTCGAGAGGATGGGAAGTCGGGATCATCGCACCCTTTTGGGGGGAATTATTACCTGTTCTGGGACTCTCTTATAGATTTAAGACGTATTCATATGTTCGTGAATCTTTGGTTTATACCCAAGCATAGCATCCATCGATTTCTCATGGTTTGCAATGGTCAGCTGAACGCAGGGGTCCAGAATCATTTACGCCTGAGGTTTACCATCCCTTGTTGGATTAATTACCCCATGGAGTCGGGACTCATTGAGGTGGCGCTGGGATTGGTGTAGTGAACCGATGTGAAGATAGTCGGATCGACCGGTTGTTGGGCTTAAACCTCATGGAGACTTCCTATGTGCCATGCCTAGGGGACAGGGATCAAATTCCACATAGTTCGAACGGGAGCATCGGAGAACTGACGTGAAGGTGGACCCGGGGATCCACTGGTGATCGGGTTTGAACCTTATGGAGGCTTCCTACGTACCCTGCCTAAGAGACAAGGATCAAAGTCCACGTAGTTCGTATGGGTATGGGGCTTATGCTCTAGAGCGGACCAAGGTGTGGATGATGGGATTGAACCTCAGGGAGGCTTCCTATGTACCCTGCCTAGAAGACATGGATCAAAGTCCACGTAGTTCGTAATGGCTCGGGACTTATGTTGTGAGGCAGCTCAAAGGAATGGATTGGGGCTTACACTCTCAGGAGGCCCAGGGAGATGGATTGGGACTTACACTCTGAGGAGTCCCATAGCGATGGATTAGGGCTTACACTTTGATGAGGCCCATGGAGATGGATTGGGGATTACACTATGAGGAGGCCCATAAGAGGAGGTCATGGTCGATGCTTACTCTAAGCCCACATGAGTCATGCTTGGTGTGAGAAACAAGAGGCTGCAGGGACCAGAAGATCACATCGCGAAAGGTGCGTCCGTGAGAGGTGGAGTGGGACTTACGCATGAGGGTGGCCCAAAAAGTCGAGGCTTACTCCGTTATGGACGCCCATGGCAATAAAGCGCAGCGGGAGAGGGAAAGGGGTGCTCATGTGACCATCACCTCTCTTGTTCCCCGGGGAAGTACCGAGGTGCATGGGGACAGCTGCCTTTAGATGGGTATGTCACCCCCTCTCTGGGGAGGGGATAAGTGCCCGACCGCCGAAGCATGCAGTCCACCATCCTGGTTAGTAGAGGAAGAAAGGGGGCTCTCAGGCTCAGACCCCGCATTACCGTGGGAATGTGAACCCAGGCATGCTTCGGGAATCCACCCAAGGGTCGAGGCAACCCCTTTGCCCCTATTTAGTGTGGGTATGTGAACTCAAAACAACGCTCTGATGTGACTAAGGGTTACACTACATGGACCCGGTGGCTCTGGTGGAGGCCTCGGATTGGGGCCGATGAGTAGGCCAATGAGGAGGTTGTGAAGGATCAGGCCGGATTAGAATTGGAAGGATTTTATCTGGCTTGGGGAATGGGAACTCTGAAGTTTTTGGCAGGCCACAGAGAGGTATGGGTGGTGGATCCCTTCGCATAGGGAAGTGCTATGCAGTTGGATAGGCCTTCCTCGAGCCAAGGTGGACCACAGACTGATTGGCCGTCCGCGAACCAGGAGGGTCCGCGGACTGATTGGCCATCCGCGAACCAGGAGTGTCCGCGGAGTGATAGGTATCCCACGAACCAAGAGGGTTCACGGCTTCGGGTTCAGTCCATGTACAAGGTTGGTATGCGGAGGAGTCCACGTGAACAGCAGCGGACAAGGGCGGCGCTGGCCGAAGGCTCGTCAGTCGGGGTTCACCCGCGTAGGAGGGTGCTATGCGGTGCGGCAGATCAGAAGAGGCATAAACTCCCTGGTCCGTAGGGAGTACATCCGCGGAGGGACACTGGTTCACGGTTTTCTCTTCTTTGTCCTTTTAAGTTCGCGGTTCCCCAAGTTATTATGTGTTTTTTCGTTCCTTATTAGTTTGTTCCCAGGTTCATACCTGCTCTGGTTCGCGAAGTGGAACTTCTGAAATCCTAAGCCTTCCTTCGAAATCCTTCCACCCGAATCTGACCGATCTCCTCCCCGTTCTCCCTTCATCCTCTTATTTTTCAATCCCCTTTTATAGAGCAGGGAAAAGGATGTATCTATGGTCATGCAGCACCTTTTTCGGAGGCCCATGACCGAAAACCCGGTTCACGGATGACTTGGTCAATCTGCAATTCGCAGGGTATTAAACACTCCTCCTCCGCGAACTAAACTCGGGGAGAGATTTGTGGCCGTGGAGGGTTCCGCCTCCATTTCGTGAACGATGGCGGAGGCGGTTTGGGTCGGTTGATGCGGCTCATGTCTGGTGGTGAACTGGGTTGGCGCCTGTCCCGCCTCGCGACCGCAGAGGATCTCCTCCACCATCTCGCGAACGAAGACGGTCCGCGGAGGAGGGACGATTCGCGGAACCGACCGTGCGTCACTAAAATTAAACCGGTCTGCGGACTGGTTCATCCTTCACCATCATTGAGTATTCTCAACATTTTCCCATTCCTTTTGAGGCGAAATTGAGTAGAATTTCCCTTGAGTTAAATGGGATCATCATTCTCCTTTGCGGATTTTTCAGGACCCTACAAATGCCCCCCATCGGAATGGGGTCTGATCGGAACGAAGAGGAGGATATTCCGATGCAGATTGGTCCTGAAACTCGGATAGTTTGCAGTAGAAAGGTGGTCCTAGTAGGGGACCACGCCTATAAATACAGAGGGCCCTTCATTTTTCTTCTACCGGATTCTTTGCGAATACCAGCGCTCCCTCACTTTTCTGCCTCTGTGTGATTGTTCCTTCGTGAAACGCTTCGTCCATGAACTGGCTGCTACTTCCGTGAACCGTTTCTCATTCACATAGTTATTCATTCACGGACCAACATCCCAGCCATGAACTAACACTTTTAATCAATTAAAAATTAAGTCACGACGGGCCATGTAGGAACTCGCTTCACGGTTTTGGTGCTCCGTTGTTTCGATGCTCAACGGTTTCGATGCTTTGCGGACTAAAATCTTCTAAACTTTAAAATTTTCTAAGTCTTCCAAACATAACCACTTAAATTTGAGATTGAAATTCCATGGAGCAACCTGGTCCATGGTTTTCTGGCCGACGCTCCACGGGCCGGAGTATCGCGAACTACTTCCACGTAGGGTTGGTTCGCGGGGTGTTATCATCATGAACCAACTTTCGAGGTCTCCTCACAGATTTTTCTATGAATCTTGGATGGACTCCTCTGCAAATACTTGGTATTTTTTCCAAGTTTTATTATTTTTGGACTAAACATTTGTTGGATTTCGTTTTTCAGGGAGAAAATATGGCTCCCCCTCGTTCTGCACCTAGGCCTTCCACCAAGCCCCTCTCAATTGGTGATCAACGCCTGAAGGACATGGCCACCTCTGTTCAGGATGGAATCCACCACTTCCCACTGTATTCATTTCCTATTGTCCAGCTCTCCAAGTCACAACAGGAGTACCCCTTTTCTAACAGCCTTCTTCCTATGGGTTCTCTTTGCTGTCTGATACCCCGATTCTGGTACCATCCTGTGATAAGAATCCTGAAGCATTGATATTTACTGCCACCATTCCTCGGTTCGTGATACCTGTCAGCGAGCGGCCTTCCCCGAGGGATATAGTTGTTGGATCTATTTTGAATCACCTTCCAGTATCTCCGACAGGAGAACAACGTCAACAGGAAGGAACAATTCACATCTACCGGAGTATTGCCCGTAATGCCATGGTAAGTGACCGGCATGGCTGGTCAGCGAATCAGGACCTCCGGCCTGGAGGAGTATTTAATTCCTTGGATTGGGGTGGCCCTTATTACCAACTTTGTTATGGAAAAAAGAAATATTTCTCTTCAGTGCTCTTTTCGTCTTCTCCTGTGATAGAAATTATTTGGAAAGATTACTGCATATGTTAATTCCCCGAACATAGAATAATCAGAGTTCAGGACCATTGATAAAAATAAAACGAGCTCTAACTTTTTCCTGGACCATGGGATCCAGCGAGCATAGTTTGACTATTGCTAGGGATTTTTAGAAAATCCCCAAAAACTTTTTGACTTTTCTTTTAATGCCCTAACTTTTCCTGGACCCATTTAGTGCAAACCCAGTGGGTATGGTCTGACTTTTTCTTAGGTCACCCTTTTTGGATTTTCGGCCTAACAGGTTTGGTGCCTCTTTTCTTGGGTGGTTTAAATTCCCACCTTCAAGACTATCATTACTGATGTTTTAGGTCGAACATCTTTGACCAAGTATGGTGGGGCAAGGGCCCCAATGAGGTTTGGTTGATTAAAAGATGTCTTGGTGTCTTTAGATGCATGTGGAGGGAGTGTGTTTAGATTTTAATGACACGCATGGCATGTCTCAAGTCATAGGAGTCGTATCTGCATGTAGAGGTGGGAGGATCATTACCTAAGGAAATATTGCCTTTGGTAGATAGGCCAGGGGAGATCAATATTCTAATCTACTGAGGGAATGGTATGCATAGTCGTGCAAAGGTGTCCTTAAGTCAATGACTCTCCATTTCTGATGGCCATAGGACTTCATGAAAGTCTGGCTTATGGAAACCACCATGGGTGTCTTGGAAATTTATGAAAACCACCAGGGGTGTCTTGGAAAGGGTATGTGGCGTCTGAAAGGTTTTGGGAACATTTTCATCAATCAGTAGTGTGGAAGCAAGGTTCTTGTCCTACGCATTTATCTAGCGTAAAGGATGGTTGAAGCTTGGTGAATTTTAAAGTCATGCAGATGGGACATAATCTAGAATGGAACGGCTTATCCTGGTCCTCGGTAATCTTTTCATAGATGTTCCACTATATTCAGGAAGTGTTGTGAAAGAGGTTGGTAAAATATAACTCAAAGGGTTTCCGAATCCCGGGATAGACATGGGGGCTTAGAGGCCAAGAGGCGTACGGAGAGAAGCATTGCCTAAGTAAATCCTGCCTTTGGTAGACGGTCTAGGGGCGATCAATATGAAGAGCCGCTGAGGGCATGGTATGCATATTTATGAAAAGGTGTCCTTAAATCAATGATTGTATTCCCCTGATAGCCAAGAAACTTCAGGGAAGTTGAGATTTGGGACCACCAGGGGTGTCTTATGAGAGTCCGGCCTTTTTCTGAGTACAGAGTATGGTTTATGATGAGAGGGTGCCTGGATACAGGGGAAACATCTAGACTAAACTTCCCAAGAATGGGTGAATTAATCCCTTCTCATGCGGGTGTGAGATGGTGGCTTGTGTCGGTCTAACCCGTGCACTTAAGGACAGAGAAAAGCCTCTGTTCCTTACTGAACTCGTGATGGGTTTGACCGTGCAGTTTAGAATCATGCGGTAAAGACGAAGAGCATTATTAAAGGATGTTGTGTAGTTTAACGTCATGCAGTGAGGACGGGGGGAATTTTTCATTCCTTTTCCAATGCTGTGTAGTTTAACGTCGCGCAGCAAGGATGATTGACCATGCATTTTAACGTCGGGTGGTAAGGAAAAGTAGCATTATTAAACCAGTAAAAATTCTTTTTGTTGGAGGCATTCCCCTGAATGTTTAATTCCTGGTATTTTTAGCCTTACGCCAAGTGGCCAAGATGTGATTTGTGTCGTTTGACGTCATGTGGAAAGGACGTAGTAAAAAATACCGCTCTTGATTAGAATGTAACCGGGCCCGAGTTTCCTGGAATGTCCAAGACATGGAGGGGGTTGATGGTGTAAATCATGGTTCTAGGGCTTCTTGGACTAGGAGAGATGACATGGAGGCTATGGGGTCGGTAAGCGTACGGAGCTAGGAAGAGTATCGCCCAAGGAAATCTTGCTTTTGGTAGACAATCTAGGGTCTATCAATATGCAGAGCCTCTGAGTGCATGGTATGCATAGTCATGTAAAGGTGTCTCTGGGTCGATGGCTTTCCACTTCCGATGGTCATGAATGGTTATTAAGATCCACAATTATCCAGGCCATGAAGTCTGTCGTCAGGGGAGGAAATGTCCGAACATGTTGGGCATACTCGGCCCTGGTTGTTGTTAAAGCTTAGAGTTCTCCCTACGCTGATTTATTTTTCATGCGGGGGTGTACCATTACTCCATGCAGTTTAACGTCATGCGGTAAGGATGAGGTACTCCCAGTTTATCTATCATAGAGCTCAGACCATTAGGTGAATATTACTGCGGTCACTCGAAGGATAACTGGGTCAACACGCTCTGATATACTTGGAACAAGGTGGGGGATGAAGGTCGTCAACTGAAACTTTGAGTTTTCCCGGATCATGAGGTGTGGCGTGGGGGCTCTGAGGCCGGTAAGCATACGAAGCTAGGAAGAGTACCGCCCAAGGAAATCTTGCCATTGATGGACGAGCCAGGGGCTATCATTATGCAGAGCCGCTGATGGCATGGTATGAATAGTCATACAAAGGTGTCCCCGGGTCGATAACTTTCTACTTCTGATGGCCATGAATGATTATGAGAATCCGCGATTTCTCACAGTGTAGAGTTCAGCATGTGAGGATAATGTTGTCCGAGTATACAAGAAACATCTTCACTGCAATTATCTGTTGAGTCAAAGTAGCCTAGTCCTGGCTTGTTGTTCGTTGATGTAGGTCGCTATGTGAACCACCGGTGGACATATAGGCTAGCCAAGTAGGGGTACCCTGGCAACATTTGGATGTGAAAAAAGGAATGAACTTGTAAACCACTTCTCCAAAAAAAAATTGGATCGGGAGATGTGATACGGGGGCTCTGAGGCTGGTAGGCGTACGGAGCTAGGAAGAGTGTCGCTCAAGGAAATCTTGCTTTTGATGGATGATCCAGGGGCTATCATTATGTATATTCTCTGAGGGCATGGTATGCATAGTCGTACAAAGGTTTCCCAGGGTCGATAACTTTCCACTTTTGATGGCCATGAATGGTTATGAAGATCCATAATTATCTGTGTCGTGGAGTCTGATGTATGGAGAGGATGCATCCAAATGTGTAAGGAGTATCTCCATCTCGTTTCTCCATGTGTCTTGGTTGGGTCGTGATGAAGTCTGTGCAGTTTAACATTATGCAGTGAGGACGAAGTCTGTGCAGTTTAACGTCATGCAGTAAGGACGAAGTATACACCCCGGGCAGGTCTGGTCCGTACACGGGGGAAGGGGGAATTTTTAACATTATTGTCCATGCAGTTTAACGTCGTGTGGCAAGGACGTAAAAATACAACCCGTGCAGGTCTAGCCCATACATGGGTAAAAGGGAGCGTTTTTAAATCTTTCTATCCGTGCAGTTTTACGTCGTGCGGTAAGGACGATGAGTACACCCCGTGCCGGTCTGGTCCGTACACGAGGGGAAAGGGCATTTTTTATCTTTTATTCAGGGGGATGGGCCAGGATGGGGAACCCTGGCATCACTACGTATCTTGTGGGGGCATAAATCAAGCCACACATAGTTCTCTGGAAGAATTACACCCCATGTAGGTCTAGTCCATACACAAGGGAAGAGGACATTGTTAACTTTTATTTTATTTCATTTCGGAGTGGCTGGGCCAGGATGGATCCTGGCGTCACTAAGTATCCTACAAAGGTGAGAATCAAGTCGTACGTAGTTCTCTGAAAGGAAATACACCCCGTGTAGGTCTGGTCCATACACGGGGGGAGGGGACATTTTTAACTTTAGTTCGGAAGTGGCTGGGCCAGGATGGGAAACCCTGGCGTCACTACATATCCTGTGAGGGCAGGAATCAATCCATACGTAGTTCATTGAAATCCGTGCAGTTTAACATCATGTGGTGAGGACGTGGTCCATGCAGTTTAACGTCGTGCGGTGAGGATGCAAAAATACACCCCGTGTAGGTCTGGTCCATACACGGGGGAAAGGGGAACATTCTTAACTCTTGTTATCTGTGTAGTTTAACGTCATGTGGTAAGGAAGAAATGATCTTAGTTTAAGGTCATAGAGTTTGGACCATTGGGTTCTTGGCAGTTTAATGTCATGCAGATCGGACGAAGAATACACCCTGTGCAATTCTGGTTCATACACAGGGGAAAGGGACATTTTTAACTTTAGTTATTCGTGCAGTTTAATGTTGTGCAGTAAGGACAAAATGATCTTAGTTTAAGGTCATAGAGTTTGGACCATTGGGTACTTGGCAGTTTAACATCATGTAGCTCAGAAGATTGACTGTGTAGTTTAATGTCGTGTGTTAAGGATGAGATGATCTTAGTTTAAGGTCATAGAGTTTGGACCATTGGGTGATTGGCAGTTTAACGTCATGCAGCTCTAACGATATGCTCTTAGTTTAAGGTCATAGAGTTTGGACCATTGGGTGTTTGGCAGTTTAACGTCATGCAACTCGGAATAAATGCTCTTAGTTTAAGGTCATAGAGTTTGGACCATTGGGTTCTTGGTATTTTAACGTCATGTATCTCGGACGAAGAATAGAACACCTTTAGTTATTATGCGAAATACTTCTTCAGGAATCTCACATTTGTAGGAGTGGTTGTAAATTGTCCATCCATGGAGATCAGGTTATATGATCCATTGGAGTAGACCTTGTGTACAACGTATGGTCCCTCCCACTTGTGCTCCAGCTTTGGAGGCTTCTTGCTGGGTATCATTGGGGTCCGAAGGACCAACACTAATTCTCCTTTCAAGAATGACCGAAGACGAACCTTTTTGTTGAAGGATCATCCGATCCGGTTCTGGTATACTTCTAGATGGTGCAAAGTGTGCAACCGCTTCTCGTATAGTTGTTCCAATTCACCTAGACGCTTTTCTGATTGCTCATCATTGGATAATTGATCACAGATGGCAACAAGGAGTGAGGGAAGTTGGAGTTCAATGGGAAGGACTGCCTTTGTGTCGTACACCAATGAGTACGGGTTAGCCCAAGTAGCGGTGCGGGCTGTGGTTTGATAAGCCCACAACGTATGGAAGAGTTTATCAGGCCATGACTTCTTGTCTTTATCCACCATTTTCTGGAGAATATTGGACAGAGTCTTATTGAAAGCCTCTATCTTTCAGTTGTCCACTGCATGGTAGTGGGATGAGTGGTTTGCCTTGATACTGTATTCTTGGTATAATTTCTCCAATTCAGCAGAGCAGAAGTTGGTGTCGTTATCCGTCAGTATGGTATGAGGGACACCGAATCTGGTGATGATATTAGTCTTCACAAAGCTGAAAACACTTCTTGCCCCGACTTCCTTAAGAGGTATAGCTTCTGCCCATTTTGAAAAGAATTCGGTTTCCGTGAGGATATACTTTAGGTATTTGGTCATGATGGGAGGATATGGTCCCATGACGTCCATCCCCCAGACAGAAATGTTCAGAAGTACTTGGCTTGATAAAGTAACTCCAGGGGTCGGTGAATTAAGTTGGCATGAATCTGGAATGAGTGGAATTTCATGGTAAAACACTCACAATCTCTTGCCACTATGGGCCAGTAGTACCCAAGCCTTCGAACCAAATGGGAAAGCTTAGTCCCCAGTTGATGTGCTCCACATGCTCTGGCATGTACTTCATTCATTACAATAGCAGTTTCTTCTCCATCAATGCATCTGAGGAGCACTCCATCGAGGACTTGTTTGTAGAGGACCTCTTGCTGACCCACGCCGCCATATAGGGAAAAGTTGATTTCCCTTCTCTGTATTTTCTCTTGTTAAGCCTAGTCTGGTGTAATTTCTCCCCATTGAAGGTAGTTTGCAATGGGGGTCATCCAGCCGGTGGCAGGTGCATATGGCTCTGGGACAGGACTGACTTCGTGGATTTATTCTATCTCAGCTTTAAAAAATGGCAATACCATTCGACGGTGAGAAATACTGATAATTGTTTCATCCCGGCCTGGGTCAGCTAGGGCTATGGCCACATTGGCTAAGGCATCAGCTTGAGCATTCTGAGACCGGGGAATATAGGTAAATGTTGGTTCTATGGGGAATTCCACCATCAACCCTCGGACATGGTCAAACAGGGGGATCAGATCTTCTTTTTTAATAGCATAGTCACCATTGAATTTCCTGATGACCAGCTCTGAGTCACCTTTTACCTTAAGGTGCTATATTTGTTCCTGGAGTGCGAGCTCCAGGCCTGCAATGAGAGCTTGATATTCCGCTTCATTGTTTGTACATCCCTCTGACAGGAGGAAGGAATATGGAAAGACTGCCTTTTCTAGGGACACGAGGATTATCCCCAAACCCACTTTGTTGAATCTGGGATCCTCCATCCTCTTCCTGGTTGGGCTTCGGGATGCGTCGTCGAAGTACATTTCCAATGCTGGGAACTCCTCTCGAACCGAGATGATGTCTTCATCAGGTAGTGTGGTGTCTGGTGCAGTGGTCCCTGTCAAAGGGTGATCTTCCAGAAAGTCTGTTAATTTCTGGCCCTTAATGGCTTTCTGAGGCACAAACTAGATGTCAAACTGTTGTAGGATGACTGCCCATTGGGATAGGCATCCGGTTAGCATCGGGCGGCTATGGATGTACTTGGGTGGGTTAATCCATGAGATCAAATGGACTTCATGATGCTGCAAATAATGTCACAGATTTTGAACTGTGAAGACCAAGGCCAAACAACTCTTCTCGATATTTGAGTATCGAGTCTCAGCATCAATCATGGTTCGACTGAGGTAATAGAGACTGTTTTCACTGCCCGCGTCATTATTTTGTGCGAGGAAGGCTCCCAGTGATCGCTATAAGGCTATCACATACAAGATTAGAGGTCTTCCTTCAACCGGGGGCATGATCACCGGTGGTCTTAAGAGGTACTTCTTCAAGTTGTCGAACGCCTCTTGGCAGTCATCCGTCCATTGGTACGTGACCCCCTTCTTCTTTAACCTGGTGAAGGGAAAACATTTTCCTGCCAGGTTGGCTATGAACCGCCTAATATAGGCTAGGTGTCCTTGGAATACCCTCAACTCGGTGAGATTTCGGGGAGGTGGTAATCCAAGGATAGAATTTGTCTTCTCAGGGTCGACTTTGATGCCACGATGGCGTACAACGAAGCCAAGGAATTTCCCTGAGGTAACCCCAAAGGCGCACTTCAAGGGGTTCATCTTTAAGCTATGCTGTCGGAGTTTGTTGAAGACGGTCTTAAAGTATGACAAGTGATATGAGCGCTGTCTGTACTTGACCACCAGGTCATCCACATAACATTCAATGAATTTCCCCAGGAACAGTTTAAAGATCTGATGCATGGCACACTGATATGTGGTGCCAGCGTTCTTGAGACCAAAGGGCATGACCCTGTAACAAAATACCCCTTGTGGGGCCCTGAAGGCAGTGTCTTCTTCGTCTTCTCGGGCCAACCTGATTTGTTTATACCTGAAATAGCCATCCATGAAGGATAGAGCCTCATACCCAGTTGTGGCATCGATTAATAACTTGGTGTCGTGACCGTGAAATCATCTTTCAGATAATGCCTATTGAGATCTTTGAAATCAATGAAGATGTAGATTTGACGGTTCTTTTTCTTGATGGGGATGATGTTGGCCAACCAAATGGGGTACTGGACCTCCCGAATGAAGCATGGTTTAATGATCTTATTGACTTTAGCCTCTTTTTTTGTGACATGTGAGGGATGCGTCCTTCTGGAGGCCTATTTATAGACCTGGTGGTCTTCTGGAAGACCCAGGTGATGCGTTGCCACTTTGGGATCGAGTCCCAGCATTTATATGTAATTCCAGGAAAAAAATCCCGATGTTGCCTCAGGAAAGAGGTATATACCTCGTGCTCCTTGGGGGACATGGCTTCACTGATGATAGTAGGGATCAGATCTTCCTTGATACCCAGGTTTATTTCCCTGAGCTCGTCCACCGTGGTGGAGATACCCTCCTCAAACGCGGGAGGTGCATCCTAGAGATCTTCCCCCTCTTCTTCTCCCAAGTCCACATTTTCATGATCCGGTGGGGGAGAGTTTCTGGTCTAAGCCTTCGAGGGTTTGAGGGAGAGGCATCATGGGCATCCCCGCTTGAGTATTCATCCCTATATCGAGGGTTGGCGGACATTCCCGCATTGTCGTTATCGTCCATCGTGGCTGAATTCATGAGGACATCCGAGTTTGTGTCCATACTTGAACTCCTACTCTCAACATGGTTGATGGGAAGGACATAATTTATGCCAAGATGCCTGAGGGTGTCATTAGGAACCATTTCCAGGTCATTTGGAGTGGGGATCCAGTCGCCACCATCGACCAAAGGCTTCTTCTTCTTTTGCTCATAGAACCCGGCGTCAATGTAATGTGACTCGAAGAGCTCGAAAGGGGCCTTGTCGGTGTGCAGTGTTCCACTTTTTCCATTGACACAGTACTTGATACACTGGTGGTAGGATGAAGGAATGGCCATGTGCTTATGGAGCCACGGCCTTCCCAGAAGGGCATTGAATTTTGTGCTTTTCTGGACCACCAAGAATTCTGTGTAGGCTAACAGGTCACCAAAATGGGTCTTTATCCTAATTTGTTCCATTGGTTTCTGGTCACTCTTTTTGTAACCCAACAGAGTTGTGGCTGAGGGTATTAGATCGTCTTCACTGTATCCCAACTTACGGAGTGTCCATAGGGGAAGGAGGTTAACTCCATATCCATTTTCTATAAAGAATTTCCAAATCTCAATACCATTCAGTGTGCCGGACACATATAGTGGTCTGATGTGTCCTTACATGATGGAATCTTCATCCTGATCGGTGAAGGAAATCACCGCATTGCATTCAACCGGGTCAGTCTCCATCTGGTAAATCTTGGAGGCAGCTACCTCGGCTTGAAACTAATGGGGGTTGATCAAAGCTTCTACAAGTGCCTCCCTGAGGTCTGCTGACAGACTTAGGGCATTGAGGATTGACAGCATGGCTAGTACTGATGCCAGCTGCTTAAGGATATCGTATTTCTGCTCCAGCGGCCGACGCTTCTCTGTTGGCGGGAGAGTCTTAGAGGGTGCTTTAGGGGATGGAACATTTGACGAGGAGGGATCGGTCGTGGGGTCATATAACGATGGTGTTCCCACATTTTGAGGACTTGGCCCGGCCAGTCTGTTCGTGCGCACCACACGGCCAGAAACTTGCTCCTCCTCTGGTGCGTATTGCCGAACAATAGGGCCAAAGTGGCTGATTATGGAGGTGGAGGGTCAATCTTTCTCCTACTGAGTCCATTGAAGGGCTCTCTCATGGGTTTCCACGATTTTAACAGTTTGGGCCGGGGTCCAACCGTAGGGTTGGTTTCAGACGTGGCTGTATCTCCCCTGGTATCCCCTACCTCTATGATTCCTCCTCACGGCTCCTCGTGTAGGGAACTCAGGTTCATAAATGTACCCTTCGTCAGGGGACGATTCCATGAGATGGATGACGTTAATAGAACCAAATATTGGGTCTTCATCCTCTGACAGGTGAACCTGGTCAGTTGTCCCTGATGGTGACGTTTGGTGGGTCAGTGCCCGGGGTGCCAAATTCGAGGGCATATAATCTTCCAGGGTCGGGACTAAATTTGTTCCCATCACGGACTGCTCCTCTTGCGATTGTTTCCTCCTTCTTCGATTACGCCCAGATGAACGGCTCGTGGAGGGTTGTCAGGCCGATACGGCCGGCTCTACAGCTTTAGGGGTTGTTGGTGGCAACACTGGCTACTATAGTTGATCTCGGATTATGCCTTGGGATCGGTTGATATTCTTCCAAGTCATCCAGTTGTCAAATTTCCGCCCCTGCTTGCTGGTGACTTTCTGCCACCCCTCCTCTTTGTCGGAGTCAGTGGTATAGATACATGCCACATGTGATGGGGGTGGTCCCAGCTCGACCTGCCCAAAGTCTACCATCCTCTGCAGGAGGTCTCTGAAGATGAAGCATTCTCGGATATTGTACCCCAAAATCTGATGGTAGGGGCAGTAATTTGGCATGTCATCTTGGCCGACTTCTTTAGGTTTCCTCGTCTCCGGGAGGCGGATCAAGTTACAATTCATGGTGGCAATGAAGTAGCTGCAGACTTGATCATCTCAGAACGAGTATACTTTTTGTCTTCATTCCTCAAACTGGTTCCGCTTCAGTCCTCATTGATCGTCCCATTTAGGTGGAGGCGGCCGCTGATATGTAGGAGGCCCGTGACAATTTGGTAGAGGCCTGATCGGTGGAGGAGGCACAGGGCCGGCTTGAGTGTGACAGCGGACGCTTCAGCTCTAGGGGCTATTTTTGAAGGATCCTGCAAGGCTATTCGGTACTTAAAATTAGTCTGATGTAGGGAGTCATCAATTCTCTGGGAATGGCCGAGAGATGGCAGAATACAATGGTGCACTCCACTGGTATGAGCGGTGTTCGCAGCTCATCTCGAAGATTATTGATTCATATGGCTAGCATCTCATCTTGAGGCATTGGCTTGTTCAGGGAATAGTTCAGACCTTTCCATCTGGTGATGAAATCTGAGACCCTCTTGTTCTCCCTCTACTTTCAGTTCATGAGGTTGTTGATCGTTGTCTTGGGCAACGTTGAGCTGAAGTGGAATAGGAACTGCTGCCGAAGGTCCTCCTGGCTCTTTATTGACTGGGTTGGCAGACTCGTATACCAGACGAAGGAAGATCCTTGCAAGGTCTGTACGAAGCATCTGAGTTTCACTGCTTCTTACTGTTCTGGAGTCCCCATCATAGGGTCTCAATAAGACGCGTAGTGCATCAAATGTTGTTCTGGATCACCTGACCTGTTAAAAATAGGGTATACAGGGCTCCCAAAATTGGGTGAGGTGGTGTGTTTGTCACCCAATCTGGGTAGGGTTTCCACTCTAGTTGTATCGGTGTGCTTCGACCTTCCATCGCTTCCAATTGAGTTGTTAGTGCCTCGATGGTGTTGGTGAGACCCTGGTTTACATCTTGCTGGGCCCGGTCCTGGGTAGGCGTAGCCCGAGGCATTGCCTGAGGATCCGGATTGTCCAGCACTAGGGGTGCGTGTTCCATTTGTGGCACCTTCGGAGGGTATAGGTGTACTCGCTCTGATTTCTTTATGATTGGAGTGAAGTATTGGTATTCATACGAATCTACGTTTAGGTAGTTGGAAGGGCCAGTCACCTCGTTGGACGGGAGCTCTGACCGTATTTTGTTTTTTGGGGAAAACCATAGTCTTTGAGGTGCACTTGATGGGAGTGCATGATGTGGCTCCTCCTAGGATGCACTTTCAATAAGGTGGTTCCTCTAGATTATCTCGGCGTTAAGCCACCTCAATTCTTTCATCTTCTCTTCCTGTCGAGCGAATATCTCTTCGAGTGTGAGTGGCTCATCTTTGTCGAGAGAAGGAGGCGGGTTAAGTGTAACCAGTCCTTTATTCTTATCCTTATTGGAAGCTCGCTGGGCAGGTGGAGGAGGGTTGGATGGAAGGACGTCCATATTTAGGGCAGCCCTCTAGTTCCGGGTGTGCACACCTGGTGGTTCGTTGTGAGTCACAGCCTGACCGGAACTATCATCTCCCGATCCATCCCGATTTGCATCATCTCTGGTGTCACCTATGGGGTTAACCTCTATGACGTTTATAGATGAATATCGTGGGGTGGAGAAGATGTCATCTTCCAAATGGGAAGAGTATCTCTCGCGTCTTCTATTGGCCTTCCCTTTCGTGACCTGGGATTGCCTTCGGACTTCTTGACGAAGGGTGACGCAGAGAGTTCTTTGATGTGACCTTACGGTGTGCCTTCCTCTCGGAGGGGATGATAATTCAAATGACGGGATAGGACGAGAACCTCCTCTTCTGATTATCCTCCCTAGAATAGAGAATACTGACTGTTGTGGGGGAGGTTGTTGTTGAGGGGGTAATAATGCCCTCAACCCTAAGGGATGGGGTTGGCTCCGTTCCTTGGAAGTTGAGTCTCCTCCCTTTTTTATTGGTCTTATTGGGCTATTTGTTGTTGAAAATGTCCCCAGTCCTGCAGGCTGGGGTTGACCCTAGATTGCAGTTGTGGTTGTGGCTATCGCAACCTGCATGATCTTGCGTGCCCCCATTTGGGGGTGAACTTGGTTTGATGCCGAGTTCTTTTGTGAACCTATCCTTTCTGGGGAGGCAGGAAAAGATCGCTGATTTTCCTCTCTTAGGTGAGAGGCGTGTTGTATGCTCTCAGTGGCATGATTCAGGAGTTCTTGAATGGCTTGTTCCCGTCGGGCCTGATGCATCTGGGACTTACTCAAGGCCTGACTCTTTTGGGCGTGTTGCCTTTCCTGAAATGGGAGACCACTCGATTTCCATCTTATTATGATGACATTGCAAGACACAATGTCGAACGGGTTTTTTTGGGCGGGGAGCGGAGTGAAATGCAGAGCTCCATGTTCTCCCCATCCCATGATATGGACTCCCGTCGGAGCGTCACTGATGAGGCGGCGCATCTGGTGCAGTGCACGGAGGCAGGCTATCTCCATGTTTCCTTTATACCTCTAGGGTTGTTGTTGTCATGCTAAAGGAAGATCTTCCAGGTCTATGTGACGCAGGAGGTCTCCTATTATCTTGACATGGTCTACATACCCATCTTAGGGATAAAAGCTTGATTTTAGTCGGTGGAGGGTTGTCCATATATTATGGCGGATGTCGTGCATGCATTCTTCCGACAACTCTCTGGGTATGTCGAATTGAGAGGTGGTCGTAGGCCAAAACATAACCGGTATATCATCCCTGGTCAGTCGTTTCCTCAGGTGCAGCATATCGGCATACTCCTCCACTAGTGACTCCTCTACCTAGTCGGCCCAACTGAGACGTTCACAGCCAATGTGGTCGGAGGCAGTGGGACCGGTAGGTGATGAGTCATTATGTAGGCGATTTCGAGGTGGTTCAGAGGATGAACGCGGCCCTGGACCGTCTCCTGATTGCAGAAGGATGTCATCAGTGACTAACTGGGAATCTGACATGCTTAATCCCTTCCTTCTGAGTGCCTCGGCATACGAGGGATTTTCTGTGCTTGATTCGGTAGGGGGAGGACCTTCCTGTCGATACGATATGTCATCGCAGGGAGGTCCTCCGCAATGGTTGTCATAATGGATAGGACTACCATTACTGCTTGATTCTTCACTACATAGAGTACTTTTTCATTGCACACCCTGGGGAGGACCTCCAATGTGTGTCACACTAAGGGGAGGACCTTCTGGCTGCATAGCGTCGTCACGGGGAGGGCCTTCACAACAACTTACATCATGGTGAGGATGAACATCATGGCTTGATGTTCGATGTGCATACTAGGGAGGACCTCCAGGACACACTGCGATAAGGGGAGGACCTTCTTTTCATGATGAGACATCACCGCGGGGAGGGCCTCTGCAGTTGCGACTATGATAGCGAGGACTACTATCATAATCTTTGGTCCCACTGCATGGAGAGTGTTTGCAGCGTATACCCAGGGGAGGACCTTCAGGGTGGACCACATCAAGTGGAGAAACTTCTTGCTGCTTGATCTTCTGGACACGTGGAGGGTTTCCATGACTCGCATCAAAAGAGGAGCTCTTGTGATCGATCGTTATATGCCCGCAGGGGAGGCCCCTGCGGGTGCTCTGGGGAGGACCTTCAGAGCTGCTGGTAGCAACATTGCAGGGAGGACCTTTGCAACTTCTACTGCCTGTAACATCCCAGGTAAATAAAGAATATTACTTTTTCATATTTATTAATATTTGTGAATAAAATATTAATATTACTTTAAAGGGAACGCTATGCTCGATGGCGTACCCAATAAGCAACAATGAGTTTCTTTGAAATCTTACGTTGCACTCTAATAATAAAATAATATTATTTTAAATGGTAGTTAACGCCTAGCCGTTGTAATGGAGGGAATGAACATAACTAACTACAAAATTATTATATATGTTAGAGGCTTATAATGCGAATGGATCCAATTTTAAGCGTAAATATTCTAATATTCTTTAAAAGGTTGATTAACCGCTCTTGATGGATAACCCTTTTTAAATACAGTTTTTGACAATTTTATATATTATATTGGACCAAATAAAATCCTTCTTTATAATTTGGACATCAAAATTTACTTTCTGTAAAAAAAATTTATTTTTCCGATAAAGATCATTTTTAGTGAAAATGTTGTATTTTAATTCAAAACCTCTTTTTAATCTGATTTATTTATATAGATAGATTATCTTTTTAATTGGGATTAAATTGTAGTTAGAATATATTTTTACCATTTAATCCAATAGTGGTCATTGGAATTAATCTCACTTTGAAATTGGACTTAAACTAGTGTCAATCATTTAATAGATATTGTTTCTTAAAAACACGCTATTTGTTTTAACAGCAGAAATTAATTATTAAACTAATTAATGCAACTTATATGTTTTGAATTTTTTAAAATATACATAATTTTTTAATTCGGAATATCAAATATATCTTAGGGTGAATTTTTTGTATTTTTCTGAAAAACATCAATTTTTGATGAATAGTGAAACCACTAAGTGGTAGTTAAAAAACTGATTTTTCGTTTAAATGAAACTTTACCACTTCTGTGATTTAAATTTCAAAAATCCAAAATACATGGTTGTCATTAGGATGTAAAATGTGGATCAATGGGATTAAAATAATTTTTTGGTGAATAGTAACTTTTAAGTTTTATTAATCGCGATTAAAGGTAATTAGTGTAATTTAAGGTAAAGATAATGTTATAATAATATGAAATGACCTTGACACATGTCTTACCCTTATTGGATGAGTCATGGCCGACCAATAAAATCCATGGGTCAACTTGGGGACCCCATGGAGCCACTTTGGTAGGAAAATAACATTAATAACTTTTTATTTAAAGTTAAAATAAAAATGTCACAAACATGTATTGTTTTACTAAAACAATTTTTACATGGGGTTATACATATCATATTTTTGACTATAAATATTCATTAGAAATATAAAAATATTTCCTACATCATGATATTTTTTATAATTTTTAGACATTAAATAAATAAATTTATTTATGACACCATGATGATGCAGGGATTACCTCATTAATGAACGATTTAAATAAAACGAGAAGATAAGGTAAAATCTAAGACATACACTTGTCAAAAACCAATTGGATGGGTGGATTTCAAACCCTTATCACCTTAACCTCGAAATATATAATTGTGGGACCTTTAATATCTGAAAATCATTTTATATTAAAGTAACTTTTCAAGACTTTCCAAGAGTGCCCCTCCTCCCCCTTATAAAAGGCCCCCACCTATACCTCCTTAACCACACCTCTCAAGCCTTTGGCCCGACCAAACTCTTCACATTGTATCTTTCCACATCCCTGTCCTCATCCTAGAATCCTTACCTTAGGCAGAAATCTCTTCAAGAAACCCTTTTGGTTCAATCCAAAGGGAGTTACCCGGTTTAAAGGTAATGTCTTCTCTTATGTCCTTTTGTTTTATTTTGCTTCTACAACCCCCTAAACTCTTTTTATTTATTTTTTTTTGTAACAAAACCAGTATATTAAATATACTAGTATGTTTTTATGATAATTATTCTAGCTACACTTACACACACCTCCGTCTAATGGTTAAATAACATAAGGTTTCCATGGATGGCGAATTACTGCCTCACGAAACGATAATTGTTCTATCTTCTCCTACCACCTCTCATGGTGGACATTATGATGGAAAAATATTTATTTATGATATATATCATAATTATTTCCTCTCTATGCTTCTGTATTTTTCATTTAAAACATACCTTTATGCTTTGCATGTTGTGCAAATGTGATAATTTCATTTGAGGAAGTGTGGACTACCGCCCCCTCAAGTTATGTGACTCGTTCATGCAATAAATGGAATATATAAAGAATGAAATTAATGAACTTATGTGACCTATATAACACATATATTATAATTTAATTATAATATATATATATATATCATTTAGTTTTAATTCCATTAATATGACAAAGAAATGAAAGTAGCGTTCATGCGTACGTACGGCCTACCATCTCCATGAACGATGCATTTCATTTTTTTTATCTCCAAATGTTATGGAATAGTATAAAATGAATATATACTGTATATAAATGATATTTAAATCATTAACACTATTCTGGAGATAATTTACCTATAACTACATATAAAATTCTTTTCCAACCAGTTCAATTTTGACTCATGTACCGAACATCGACAAAAACGTCTGATATGAACTCACGTTATTAAGCTATTATTATTACATTATAATATGTGATATGAACTGAATAATAATATTTAAACGAGTTCCTTAATAAATTATAAATTGACCAAAGTTTATTATTCAGGAATATAAAGAAATGAACAAGACAAGTCAGACTTTAGGTAAGGGATACTACCTCTCTCTTTCTTTTTAAGTACTCTCTTTTATGTCATTCCTTTTAAGATCATCTTTCTTATGTTAGGGGATGTTATTTTATATCACTATTACTATAATTTTTATGTTAATATGATGATAGACCCAATTTAATCTCATCAAACCTTTTTTTTTTGGAAGTTTTAAGTGGCATCGTTAGGCTGCCAAATTTTCGTAAGGGATTTCTTATCTCACTTTTAATTCCGTGAGATTTCCATTGTTCGCCACTTATTTATTTCATGTGGTGTATTGTGTTCTTAAATTTGATATATATCATCATGATTCTATTTGTATTAATGGTATTCTATGATTCATATTGTGTTTATTATCTTTTGGTCATACGAATCGATTGATTACAATGAGGTATGGGGTTTTTATCTCACTTTTTGTTCCAGTGAGATTCATGCTACATTCGCCATTATTTCTTTTTTTGTGGTGTATTTACTGCCCATGATTGTATTCTTTGTGTAATATAATTTAATTTATGGTTATTTACATCTTCATTTTATGACCCTTCTTTCATGGGGTGTACGTTTCGAAAGTTACCCAAATCGGTAAGGGAACCTTTCACCCTCCTCTTTTTAAAAGACTTCTTTTTGTTGGGTCTTTTAATTTACATATTGTTATGTTGGAATATGTTCTTATATATCCTTATTGATGTAAATTTTATGTCCAAGTGATGAGATACCATTTTCTCCCTCATCAACTAATTTTCGTAATTTTAAAGTGACGTCGTTAGACTGTCGAATTTATGCAAGGGAACTTCTTAACTCAATTTCAATTCTTTGGGTTAAACTTGTACTCCTTGAATACTTAATTCTATGAATATGTGTGAATTAATCTGATTTTTTTACACTTAATATCCACTTATATTGGGTGTATTTATTTTTTTCACACATAATTAAGTAATTGATTTATCCGTAATCTAAGGATATCATCTTTGAACGGGACTTCGTCTCAATATCCTTTCATTGAGGCATATTTTGTTCTAATACAAGAATTTATTTTATACGATGTATAAAACACCTTTGACTTCTACTTTTATTCAAAAGGAATCTTTTATATATGAAGATTTTTACTAAATGACAAAAGGTATGTTTCTTTTTAATGTATGCGGTGACAAAACCCTTTCCGCCGCCGCGATTATTATTTAGTCTTTGTATTCCTCAACAAGCCGTAATGTTTTTAAAATGAAATAAATACCATATAATCTTTTATATATTTTGGAATTTAAAATGGATTTTATAATGGATTTTTTATGTCAATATATTTAAGTGATATATTGTGATCGAAATGTGGAAATTTTTTATTTCCATTATATTTGTTTTATTTCTTATGATTTTATAACGGTACTTGGACATTTGACAGGTGGTTACATGGTAAACCATATGACGGGTGGTGCTATGAATACCAGGATGGGTGGTTACGTTATAACCTCCAACGCATTGGGTATGGAAGTCATCCGAATGGCTATCCCATGTAGTGATATGTGTGGAAGTTGACCGTATGGTTATTCCATTTAAGCATGTTTATGTCCCAAGTTACCTTCATATGTTATGTGTTCTTTATATGGGTTTATGGTAATATTTTGGTTACAAAGGATATGTAGTGATCTTTTATTACGTGAAGAGTATTTACTACTTCGTAAAGGTGAAAATTATTAGTTTGATAAAGTATTCATGGTTTACTTGTTGTTTTGAAAAACTAACAGTTTTCTTTCTTTGTGTATCCTTTACTGGGATTTTTATGCTCATCCCATGTTTTTGAAATGTTTTCCACAGGACTTAAAGATTAATAGGGTCAAGGATGGGATCAAGGAAAGACATGTTATC
This sequence comes from Viscum album, assembly GCA_963277665.1. Classification (NCBI taxonomy): domain Eukaryota; kingdom Viridiplantae; phylum Streptophyta; class Magnoliopsida; order Santalales; family Viscaceae; genus Viscum; species Viscum album. The sequence goes on along the minus strand of OY728130.1, from coordinate 624,296,774 downwards.
TAAAACATGGAACTAGACATGTTTCTTTTTAAGAGTTTTTATTTTATGGGAACTTAGTAGAAGTGTCTACTTTGTGATCTTTTGAGATGTAATAGTTATGTCCTAATTCTCTAAAACTCTAAACCTAAAAAGATCCTATATTTGAGTTATTAATTTTATTCAATATTAAGTAATTTTTTAAGGTTGGGGCCTTATAGTTGGTATCAGAGGTCGGTTTAGATAACATTAGAGGTTAGAGTGTTGTTTAAGCATAAGTGACAAGTTGTGTATAACCACAATGGTTATTATATTAGATATAGTCATTGTTATTTATGAAGGTTGGGATGAGTTTGAGATAACTTGGATAATTATATCTTAGTTTTTATCTTACTATTTATTACATGATGATTTTGTTGATATACTCACACTGACCTTTTTGGTTTTAGTAAATTGATGGATCTAGCAGGCTCCAAAGTGACAATTGGTTTGAAGGAAACTGTGGTGGTTCTCTGATTAAGAGACTGGATGAAATGGGGGATTCAATGAGAAATCTTGTGGTTATTCTAAACCAACTATCTTGAGTCATGATCAACCACTTGAACCTTGGTGAGTTCTCAAAATTTATTTTTGTAAATTTTTGTTATTTTTCCGATAAAGATCATTTTTAGTGAAAATGTTGTATTTTAATTCAAAACCTCTTTTTAATCTGATTTATTTATATGGATAGATTATCTTTTTAATTGGGATTAAAGTGTATTTATAATATATTTTTACCATTTAATCCAATGGTGTATATTGTAATTAATTTCATTTAGAAATTAGACTTAAACTAGTGTCAATCTTTTAATAGATGTTATTTCTTAAAAATACGCTATTTGTTTTGACAGCGGGAATTAATTATTAAATTAATTAATGAAACTTATATGTTTTTAGTTTTGTAAAATATACATAATTTGTGAATTCAGAATATCAAATATAGCTTAGGGTGAATTTTTGGTATTTTTCTGAAAAACTTCAATTTTTGATGAATAGTGAAACCACTAAGTGGTAGTTAAAAAACTGATTTTTTGTTTAAATTAAACTTTACCACTTCTGTGATTTGAATTTCAAAAATCTGACATACATGGTTTTCATTAAGATTTAAAATGTGGTTCAATGGGATTAAAATAATTTTTTGGTGAATAGTAACTTTTAAGTTTTATTAATCACGATTAAAGGTAATTAGTGTAATTTAAGGTAAAGATAATGTTATAATAATATTAAATGATCTTTCCACATGTACTAACCTTATTGGATGAGTCATGGCCGACCAATACAATCCATGGGTCAAGTTGGGGACCCCATGGAGTCACTTTGGTAGGAGAATGACATTAATAACTTTTTATTTAAAGTTAAAATAAAAATGTCACAAACATGCATTGTTTTACTAAAACAATTTTTACATGGGGTTATACAAGTCATATTTTTAACTATAAATATTCATTAGAAATATAAAAATATTTCCTACATCGTGATATTTTTTTATAATTTTTAGACGTTAAATAAATAAATTTATTTATGACACCATAATGATGCATGGATTACCTCATTAATGAACAATTTAAATAAAAAGAGAAGATAATGTAAAATCTAAGACTTACACTTGTCAAAAATATATTGGATGGGTGAATTTCTAACTCTTATCACCTTACCCTTGAAATATATAATTTTGGGACCTTTAATATCTGAAAATCACATTATAATAAAGTAACTTTTCAAGACTTTCCAAGAGTTCCCATCCTCCATCTTATAAAAGGCCCACAACTATACCTCCTTATCCACACCTCTCAAGCCCTTTGGCTCGACCACACTCTAAACATTTTATCTCTCCACATCCCTCTCCTCATCCTATAAGCCTTACCTTAGGTATAAATCTCTTCAAGAAACCCTTTTGTTTCAATCCAAAGGGAGTTACCCGATTTAAAGGTAATGTCTTCTCTTATGTCCTTTTGTTTTATTTTGCTTGTACAACCACCTAAACTCTTTTTATTCCATTATTTTGTGACAACACCAGTATATTAAATATACTAGGATGTTTTTATGATAATTATTCGAGATACACTTACACACACCTCCGTCTAATGGTTAAAGAACATACTGTTTTCGTGGATGGCGAATTACTGCCTCACGAAACGATAATTGTTCTATCTTCTCCTACCACCTCTCATGGTGGAAATTATGATGGCACTATATTTATTTATGATATATATTATATTTATTCCCTCTATATTCTTATTTATTTTACATTTAAAACATACCTTTATGCTTTTCATGTTGTGCAAATGCGATAATTTCATTTGAGGAAGTGTGGACTACCGCCCCGTCAAGTGATGTGACTCGTTCATGCAATACATGGAATGTATAAAGAATGATATTAATGAACTTATGTGACCTATATAACATATATATTATAATTTAATTATAATATCTATATATATATATCATTTAGTTTTAATTCCCTTAATATGACAAAGAAATGAAAGTAGTGTTCTTGCATACGTACGGCCTACCATCTCCATGAATGGTGAATTTCATTTTTTTTATCTCCAAATGTTATGGAATAGTATAAAATGAATATATACTGGATATAAATTATATTTAAATCATTAACACTATTCTGGAGATGATTTACCTATAACTACATGGAAAATTCTTTTCCAACCAGTTCAATTTTGACTCATGTACCGAACATCGACAAAAACGTCTGATATGAACTCACATTATTAACCAATTATTATAACATTATAATATGTGATATGAAATGAATAATAATATTTAAATGATGTATTTAAGAAATTATAAATTGACCAAAGTTTATTATTCAGGAATATAAAGAAACGAACAAGAGAAGTCGGACTTGAGGTAAGGGATCCTACCTCTCTCTTTATTTTTAAGTACTCTTTTTTTATGTAATTCCTTTTAAGCTCATCTTTATTATGTTAGGAGATGTTATTTTATATCCCTATTACTGTAATTTTTTTGTTCATATTATTATACACCCTATTCAATCTCATCAAACCATTTTTTTCGGAAGTTTTAAATGGCACCGTTAGGCTGCCAAATTTTCATAAGGGATTTCTTATCTCACTTTTAATTCTATGAGATTTCCATTGTTTTCCACTTATTTATTGCATGTGGTGTATTGTGTTCTTCCATTTGATATATATCATCGTGATTCTATTTTTATCCATGGTATTATGTGATTCATATTGATTTTATTATCTTTTGGTCATACTACTCGATTGATTACAGTGAGGTATGGGGTTTTTGTCTCACATTTTGTTCTAGTGAGATTCATGCAACATTTTCCACTATTTACTTTTGTGTGGTGTATGTAATTCCCATGATTTTAATATTTGTGTAATATAATTTAATTTATGGTTATTTACATCTTCATTGTATGACCCTTCTATCATGGGGTGTATGTTTCGAAAGTTACCCAAATCGGTAAGGGAACCTTTCACCCTCCTCTTTTTAAAAGACTTCTTTTTGTTGGGTCTTTTAATTTACATATTTTTTTATTGGGATATGTTCTTCTATATCCATATTGATGTAAATTTTATGTCCAAGTGATGAGATACCATTTTCTCCCTCATCAACTAGTTTTCTGAATTTTAAAGTGATGTCGTTAAGCTGTTGAATTTTTGCAAGGGAACTTCTTAACTCAATTTCAATTCTTTGGGTTAAAATTGTAATCCTTGAATATGTAATTCTATGAATATGTGTGAATGAATATGATTTTTTTACACTTAATATCCACTTATATTGGGTGTATTTATTTTTGTCACACATAATTAAGTAATTGATTTGTCATTAATCTAAGGATACCATCTTTGAACGGGACTTAGTCTCAATCTCATTTCATTGAGGCATATTTTGTTCTAATACAAGACTTTCTTTTATACGCTTTATAAAACACCTTTGACTTCTAATTTTATTCAAAAGGATTCTTTTCTATACGAAGGTTTTTACTAAATGACAAAAAGTATGTTTCTTTTTAACGTACGCGGTGACAACGACCTTTCCGCCGCCGTGAGTATTATTTGGTATTTGGCTTCCTCAACAAGACGTAATGTTTTTAAAATGAAAAAAATACCATATACTATTTTATGTATTTTGGTATTGAAAATGGTTTTTATAATGGATTTTTTATGTCAATATATTTAATTGATATATTGTGATCGAAATGTGGAAATTTTTTCTTTCCATTATATTTGTTTTATGTCTTAGGATTTTATAACGGCACTTGGACATTTGATGGGTGGTTATGTGATAAACCATATCACAGGTGGTGTCGTGAATTCAAGGACGGGTGGTTACATTATAACCTCCAATGCATTGGTTATGGAAGTCGGCGGAATGGCTATTCCATGTAGTGATATGTGTGGAAGTCGACCGTATGGTTATTCCATTTAAGCATGTTTATATCCCAAGTTACCTTTATATGTTATGTGTTCTTTATATGGGTTTATGGTAATATTTTTGTTTCAAAGGATAAGTAGTGATATTTTATTCAGTGAAGAGTATTTACTACTTCGTAAAGGTGAAAATTATTACTTTTATAAAGTATTTATGGTTTACTTGTTATTTTGAAAGACTAATAGTTTTCCTTGTTTGTGTATCCTTTACTGGGCATTTTATGCTCATCCCAAGTTTTTGAAATGTTTTCCACAGGACTTAAAGATGAATAGGGTCAAGGATTGGATCAAGGAAAGACATGCTATCTAAAACATGGAACTAGACATGTTTCTTTTTAAGAGTTTTTATTTTAAGGGAACTTAGTAGAAGTGTCTTCTTTGTAATCTTTTGAGATATAATAGTTATGTCCTAATTCTCTAAAACTCTAAACTTGAAAATATCCTATTTGTGAATTATTCAGTTAATTCAATATTAAGTGATTTTTTAAGGTTGGGGCCTTATAGTTGGTATCAGAGGTCGGTTTAGATAACTTTAGTGGTTATAGTGTTGTTTAAGCATAAGTGAAAGGTTGTGTATAACCACAATAGTTATTATATTAGATATATTCATTGTTATTTATGAAGGTTGGGATGAGTTTGAGATAACTTGGATAATTATATCTTAGTGTTTATCTTCCTCTTTAGTACATGATTATTTTGTTGATATAGTCACACTGACATTTTTGGTTTTAGTAAATGGATGGATCTAGCAGGCACCATAATGACAATGGGTTTGAAGGAAACCGTGGTGGTTCTCTGATTAAGAGATTGGATGAAATGGGGGATTCAATGAGAAATCTCCTGGTTATTCTAAACCAACTATCTGGAGTCATGATCAACCACTTGAACCTTGGTGAGTTCTCTAATGCATCATGTATGAGAGAACCAACTCGATGTGGAAGTTTAGGTAATAATTATAAAGGTAACCATTAGGGTTTATATGATCCTTACTTTTGAGGTAATTATGTGTTATTATATGTTATGATGGAATATTAATGACATGAGATAAAATTGAGGTTAAATTATGTTGTGGTTATTTTTGAAGACTTTATCGCTTTTTGGGGAATGTTATAAGAATTATGTAGTTTTGGAAAAAGGACAACACATAGACCGTGTGACAACCTGTCACGTCAGACAAAGCTGCGGGAATCAAACCCACAACCAAAGTGCGACTGGTATTTATCATCTACCACTGGACTACATGAATTCCCTGGTTAGTTTAACTAATTATTTTTAGTTAGATGATCTTATAAATCTAGAATAATTTTATTTTGGGTTATCTATGGAAATTATTAACCTATCATGGAGGATATGTGATTAGGTTAATTACTTTTCAGTATGAGACTTTAAGAGTAACTGATGTTATTTGGAGATAAATGTTAAGGTTTATCTTGGAAGACTTTGTGATTAAATCCTTTATAGATTTTGGTTTCAATCTTATTTTTTATTACTTTGAGTAATTTTATGGATATGTGTTTATTGAATGGTCTTTGTTGAACTTCGGGTATTGTTTGACAAATTTTGGAGATTAAGAATAGATTTTTTTTAAAGGATTATCCTTTTTGGTATTATCTGATCTTGTAATAACCTTTTTGGTTTTTTTTGGTTAAGTTCTAAATACATGGGAAGTATATAGTTCTCTTTTTTGGATTAAGTGATTCTCTAGAAGTTGATTATAGTACTCTTAATGTGAAAAAGTCTTCCTAAATACACGTCTTTTGGAGAAAATATGAGTTTGTGTAAAAAATATAATAAAAGTTGAAAGTCAACATGCCAATTAAGTATGTTTCCTTATGATTTAGTTAAGCTCATAAATAAATTCCTCAATTAAAAGTAACTTAAAACTAAAATGTTGTCTGTTAACTTTTCCTACTCGGGAATAAAATATCGTTTAACCCATCACAAGTTTGTGATTTTCTAGTGGTTAAATTTCTCCTAAACATGTTTTCTATGACTCTCCCTCAGAGCATGACCCTTTGTTTTTTTGTCCATATCCATGTTTTCCTACATGGAATCCTAGTATGGGTTAACTCGGGGGACATCTGTACTTCTCTTTCTATCTTTTAAAGTGATAGTTTTACCAACTCTTGTTCCGATGTGGTACTTTCAATGAAGTTTCCAAGCCCAATTTTAAAATTGTGAGGACGCAATTCCCAAAATGGGGGAAGGATATAACATCACAGGTAAATAAAGAATATTAATTTTTCATAATTATTAATATTTGTAAATAAAATATTAATATTACTTTAAAGGGAACGCTATGCTCGATGGCGTGCCCAATACGCAACAACAAGTTTCTTTGAAATCTTACGTTGCACTCTAATAATAAAATAATATTATTTTAAATGGTAGTTAACACTTAGTCTTTGTAAGGGCGGGAATGAACAGAACTAACTACAAAATTATTATATATGTTATAGGCTTAAAATGTGAATGAATCCAATTTTTAGAATAAATATTCTAATATTCATTAAAAGGTTGATTAACCGCTTTTGATGGCTAACCTTTTTTAAATAAACTTTTTTACAATTTAATAAGTTATATTGGACCAAATAAAATCCTTCTTTATAATCTGGACATCAAAATTTACTTTGTGTAAATTTTTGTTATTTTCCGATAAAGGTCATTTTTAGTGAAAATGTTGTATTTTAATTCAAAACCTCCTTTTAATCTGATTTATTTATATAGATAGATTATCTTTTTAACTGGGATTAAAGTTTATTTAGAATATATTTTTACCATTTAATACAATGGTGTTTAGCGTAATTAATTTCACTTTGAAATTGGACTTAAACTAGTGTCAATCTTTTAATAGATATTGTTTCTTAAAAACACGCTATTAGTTTTGACAGCGGGAATTAATTATTAAATTAATTAATGAAAATTATATGTTTTGAATTTTTTAAAATAGACATAATTTTTGAATTCAGAATATCAAATATAGTTTAGGGTGAAGTTTTGGTATTTTTTTGAAAAACATCAATTTTTGATGAATAGTGAAACCACTAAGTGGAAGTTAAAAAACTGATTTTTCATTTAAATGAAACTTTACCACTTCTATGATTTTAATTTCAAAACTCCGACATACATGGTTGTCTTTAGGATGTAAAATGTGATTCAATGGGATTAAAATAATTTTTTGGTGAATAGTACCTTTTAAGTTTTATTAATCACGATTAAAGGTAATTAGTGTAATTTAAGGTAAAGATAATGTTATAATAATATGAAATGATCTTGACACATGTCCTAAACTTATTTTATTAGTCATGGCTGACCAAGAAAATCCATGGGTCAACTTGGGGACCCCATGGAGCCACTTTGGTAGGAAAATGACATTAATAACTTTTTATTTAAAGTTAAAATAAAAATGTCACAAACATGTATTATTTTACTAAAATAATTTTTACATGGGGTTATACAAGTCATATTTTTGAATATAAATATTCATTAGAAATCTAAAACGATTTTCTACATCATGATATTTTTTTTATAATTTTTATACATTAAATAAATAAATAAATTTATGACACCATGATGATGTAGGGATTACCTCATTAATGAACGATTTATATAAAATGAGAAGATAAGGTAAACTCTAAGAATTACACTTGTCAAAAATATATTGGATGGGTGGATTTAGAACCCTTATCACCTTAACCTATAAATATATAATTTTTTGACCTTTAATATCCGAAAACCATTTTATAATAAAGTAACTTTTCAAGACTTTCCAAGAGTGCCCCTCCTCCCTCTTATAAAAGGTCATCACTTATACCTCCTTACCGACACCTCTCAAGCCTTTGGCTCGACCAAAATCTGCTCATTTTATCTCTACACATCCATATAATAATCCTAGAAGCCTTACCTTAGGTATAAATCTCATCAAGAAACCCTTTTGGTTCAATCCAAAGGGAGTTACCCGATTTAAAGGTAATGTCTTCTCTTATATCCTTTTGTTTTATTTTTCTTCTACAACCCCCTAAACTCTTTTTATTACTTTATTTTGTTACAAAACCTGTATATTAAATATACTAGGATGTTTTTATGATAAGGATTCTAGATACACTTACACACACCTCTGTCTAATGGTTAAAGTACTTACTGTTTCCGTGGATGGCGAATTACTGCCTCACGAAACGATAATTGTTCTATCTTCTCCTACCACCTCTCATGGTGGCCATTATGGTGGAACTATATTTATTTATGATATACATAATATTTATTTCCTCTCTATTATTCTGTATTTTACATTTAAAACATACCATTATGATTTGCATGTTGTGCAAATGCGATAATTTCATTTGAGGAAGTGTGGACTACCGCCCCCTCAAGTGATGTGACTCGTTCATGAAATACATGGAATGTATAAAGAATGAAATTAATGAAATTATGTGACCTATATAACATATATATTATACTGGAATTATAATATATATATATATATATCATTTATTTTTAATTCCATTAATATGACAAAGAAATGAAAGTTGTGTTCATGTGTACGTACGACCTACCATCTCCATGAACAGTGAATTTCATTTTTTTTTCTCCAAATGTTATTTAATAGTATAAAATGAATATATACTGGATATCAATTATATTTAAATCATTAACACAATTCTAGAGATTATTTACCTATAACTACATGGAAAATTCTTTTTTCAACCAGTTTAATTTTGACTCATGTACCGAACATCGAAAAAAACGTCTGATATGAACTCACATTATTAACCAATTATTATAACATTATAATATGTGATATGCACTTAATAATAATATTTAAAGGATTTAATTAAGCAATTATAAATTTACCAAAGTTTATTATTCAGGAATATAAAGAAACGAACAAGACAAGTCGGACTTGAGATAAGGGATCCTACCTCTCTCTTTCTTTTTAAGTACTCTATTTTATGTCATTCCTTTTAAGCTCATATTTCTTATGTTAGGGGATGTTATTTTACATACCTATTACTATAATATTTTTGTTCATATGATGATATACCCTATTTAATCTCATCAAACCATTTTTTGGATGTTTTAAGTGGTATCGTTAGGCTGCCGAATTTTCGTAAGGGATTTCATATCTCACTTTTTATTCCGTGATATTTCCATTATTTGCCACTTATTTATTTCATGTGGTGTATTTTGTTCTTGAATTTGATATATATCATCATGATTCTATTTGTATTCATGGTATTTTGTGATTCATATTGTGTTTATTATCTTTTGGTCATACGACTCGATTGATTACAATGAGGTATGGGGTTTTTATCTCAATTTTTGTTCCAGTGAGATTCATGCTACATTTGCCACTATTTCATTTTTTGTGGTGTATGTACTGCCCATGATTTTATTTTTTGTGTAATATAATTTAATTTATGGGTATTTACATCTTGATTGTATAACCCTTCTTTCATGGGGTGTTAGTTTCGAAAGTTACCCAAATCGGTAAGGGAACCTTTCACCCTCCTCTTTTTAAAAGATTTCTTTTTGTTGTGTCTTTTAATTTACATATTGTTATGTTGGGATATGTTCTTATATATCCTTATTGATGTAAATTTTATTTTCGAAGTGATGAGATACCATTTTCTCCCTCATCAACTAATTTTCTGAATTTTAAAGTGATGTCGTTAGGCTAGCGAATTATTGCAAGGGAACTTCTTAACTCAATTTCAATTCTTTGGGTTAAACTTATACTCCATGAATATGTAATTATATGAATATGTGTGAATGAATCTTATTGTTTTACACTTAATATCCACTTATATTGGGTGTATTTATTTTTTTCACACATAATTAAGTAATTGATTTATCCTTAATCTAAGGATACCGTCTTTGAACCGGACTTCGTCTCAATCTACTTTCATTGAGGCATATTTTGTTCTAATACAAGAATTTCTTTTATATGTTGTATAAAACACCTTTTACTTCTACTTTTATTCAAAATGAATCTTTTCTATAGGAATTGTTTTACTAAACAACAAAGAGTATGTTTCTTTTTAACGTACGCGGTGACAACGACCATTCCACCGCCGCGAGTATTATTTGGTCTTTGGCTTCCTCGACAAGCTGTAATGTTTTTAAAATCAAATAAATACCATATACGCTTTTATGTATTTTGGTATTGAAAGTTGTTTTTATAATGGATTTGTTATGTCAATATATTTAAGTGATATATTGTGATCGAAATGTGGAAATGTTTTCTTTCCATTATATTTGTTTTATGTCTTATGATTTTATAACGGTACTTGGACATTTGACGGGTGATTACGTGATAAACCATATGACGGGTGGTGCCATGAATACCAGGATGGGTGGTTATGTTATAACATCCAATGCATTGGGTATGGAAGTTGTCCGAATGGCTATTCCGTGTAGTGATATGTGTGGAAATCGACCATATGGTTATTCCATTTAAGTATGTTTATGTCCCAAGTTACCTTTATATGTTATGTGTTCTTTATATGGTTTTATGGTAATCTTTTGGTTACAAAGGATAAGTATTGATCTTTTATTCACTGAATATTATTTACTACTTCGTAAAGGTGAAACGTATTAATTTGATAAATTATTCATGATTTACTTGTTGTTTTGAAAGACTAATAGTTTTCCTTATTTGTGTGTCCTTTACTGGGCTTTTTATGCTCATCCCAAGTTTTTGAAATGTTTTCCACACGACTTAAAGATGAATAGAGTCAAGCATGGGATCAAGGAAAGACATTCTATCTAAAACATAGAACTAGACATGTTTCTTTTAAAGAGTTTTTATTTTATGGGAACTCAGTAGAAGTGTCTACTTTGTAATCTTTTGAGATGTAATAGTTATGTCCTAATTCTATAAAACTCTAAACCTGAAAAGATCCTTTATGTGAATTATTCATTTAATTCAATATTAAGTAATTTTTTAAGGTCGAGGCCTTATAGTTGGTATCAGAGGTCGGTTTAGATAACTTTAGAGGATAGAGTGTTCTTTAAGCCTAAGTGACAGGTTGTGTATAACCACAATGGTTATTATATTAGATATAGTCATTGTTATTTATGAAGGTTGGGATGAGTTTTAGATAACTTGGATAATTATATCTTAGTGTTTATCTTCCTCTTTAGTACATGATGATTTTGTTGATATACTCACACTGATCTTTTTGTTTTTAGTAAATGGATGGATCTAGCAGGCACCAAAGTGACAATGGGTTTGAATGAAACTATGGTGGTTCTCTGATTAAGAGACTGGATGAAATGGGGGATTCAATGAGAAATCTTGTGGTTATTCTAAACCAAATATCTGGAGTCATGATTAACCACTTGAACCTTGGTGAGTTCTCTAATGCATCATTTATGAGAGAACCAACTCGATGTGGAAGTTAAGGTAATAATTATAAAGGTAACCATTAGGGTTTATATGATCCTTACTTTTTAGGTAATTATGTGTTATTATATGTTATGATGGAATATGAATGACATGAGATAAACTTGAGGTTAAATTATGTTATGGTTATTTTTGAATATTTTATCTCTTTTTGGGGAATGTTATAAGAATTATGTAGTTTTGGAAAAAGGACAACATGTAGGCCATGTGACAACCTGTCACGTCAGATGAAGCTGCAGGAATCAAACCCACAACCAAAGTGCGACTGGTATTTATCACCTACCACTGGACTACGTGAAGTCCCTGGTTAGTTTGACTGATTCTTTTTAGTTATATGATCTTATAAATCTATAATAGGTTTATTTTGGGTTATCTATGGAAATTATTAACCTACCATAGAGGATATGTGATTAGGTTAATTACTTTTCAGAATGAGACTTTAAGAGTAACTGATGTTATTTGGAGATAAATGTTGAAGGTTTATCTTGGAAGAATATGTGATTAAATCCTTCAGAGATTTGGGTTTCAATCTTAGTTTTGATTACTTTGAATAATTTTATGAATATATATTTATTGAATGGTCTTTGTTGAACTTTGGGTATTGTTTGACAAATTTTGGAGATTAAGAATATATTTTTTTAAAGAATTATCCTTTTTGGGTATTATCTGATCTTGTACTAACCTTTTTGGTTTTGGTTTTGGTTAAGGTATAAATACATGGGAAGTATATAGTTATCTTTTTTGGATTAGGTGATTCTCTAGAAGTTTATTATAGTACTCTTAATGTGAACAAGTCTTCCTAAATACTCGTCTTTTGGAGAAAATATGAGTTTGTGTAAGAAATCTAGTAAAAGTTGAAAGTAAACATGACAAGTAAGTATGTTTCCTTATGATTTAGTTAAGCTCATAAATAAATTCCTCAATGAAAAGTAACTTAAAACTAAAATGTTGTTTGTTAACATTTTCTACTAGGGAATCAAATATCGTTTAACCCATCACAAGTTTGTGATTTTCTGGTGGTTAACTTTCTCCTAAACATGTTTTCTATCAATCTCCCTCAAAACATGAAACATTGTTTTTTTCTTCCATATCCATGTTTTCCTACATGTAATCCTACTATGGGTTAACTCATGTGACCTCTGTACTTCTCTTTCTTTTTTTAAAGTGATAGTTTTACCGACTCTTGTTCTAATGTGGGACTTTCAGTTAAGTTTCCAAGCACAATTTTAAAATTGCGAGGATGCAATTCCCAAAAGGGGGAAGGATGTAACATCCCAGGTAAATAAATAATATTACTTTTTTATATTTATTAATATTTGTGAATAAAATATTAATATTACTTTAAAGGGAACGCTATGCTCGATGGGGTACCCAATACGTAACAACGAGTTTCTTTGAAATCTTACATTTCACTCTAATAATAAAATAATATTATTTTAAATGGTAGTTAATGCCTAGCCATTGTAACGGAGGGAATGAACAAAACTAACTACAAAATGATTATATATGTTAGAGGCTTAAAATGCGAATGAATCCAATTTCAAGCAAAAATATTCTAATATTCTTTAAAAGGTTGATTAACCACATTTGATGGATAACCCTTTTTAAATACACTTTTTGAAAATTTTATATGTTATATTGGACCAAATAAAATCCTTCTTTAGAATTTGGACATCAAAATTTACTTTGTGTAAATTTTTGTTATTTTTCTGATAAAGATCATTTTTAGTGAAAATGTTGAATTTTAATTCAAAACCTCCTTTAAATCTGATTTATTTATATGGATAGATTATCTTTTTAATTGGGATTAAAGTGTATTTAGAATATATTTTTATGATTTAATCCAATGGTGGTCAGTGTAATTAATTTCACTTTGAAATTGGACTTAAACTAGTGTCAATCATTTAATAGATATTGTTTCTTAAAAACACGCTATTTGTTTTGACAGCAGAAATTAATTATTAAATTAATTAATGAAACTTATATGTTTTTAATTTTTTAAAATAGACATAATTTTTAAATTCATAATATCAAATATATCTTAGGGTGAATTTTTGGTATTTTTCTGAAAAACTTCAATTTTTGATTAATAGTGAAACCACTAAGTGGTAGTTAAAAAACTGATTTTTCATTTAAATGAAACTTTACCACTTATGTGATTTTAATTTAAAAAATATGACATACATGGTTGTCATTTGGATGTAAAATTTGGTTCAATGGGATTAAAATAATTTTTTGTTGAATAGTAACTTTTAAGTTTTATTAATCGCGATTAAAGGTAATTAGTGTAATTTAAGGTAAAGATAATGTTATAATAATATGAAATTATCTTGACACATGTACTACACTTATTGGATAATTCATGGTGGACCAAGACAATCCATGTCTCACCATGGGGACCCCATGGAGCCACTTTGGTAGGAAAATGACATTAATAACGTTTTATTTAAAGTTAAAATAAAAATGTCACAAACATGTATTGTTTTACTAAAACAATTTTTACATGGGGTTATACAAGTCATATTTTTTACTATAAATATTCATTAGAAATATCAAACGATTTCCTACATCATGATATTTTTTTATAATTTTTAGACATTAAATAAATAAATAAATTTATGACACCATGATGATGTAGGGATTACCTCATTAATGAACGACTTAAATGAAATGAGAAAATAAGGTAAAATCTAAGACTTACACTTGTTAGAAACCTATTGGATGGGTGGATTTCGAACCCTTATCACCATACCCTCGAAATATATAATTTTGGGACCTTTAATATCTGAGAAGAATTTTATAATAAAGTAACTTTTCAAGACTTTCCAAGAGTGCCCCTCCTCCCGCTTATAAAAGGCCCCCACCTATACCTACTTACCCACACCTCTCAAGCCTTTGGCTCGACCGAAATCTGCTCATTTTATCTCTCCACATCCCTCTCCTCATCCTAGAAGCCTTACCTTAGGTATAAATCTCTTCAAGAAACCCTTTTGGTTCAATCCAAAGGGAGTTACCCGATTTAAAGGTAATGTATTCTCTTATGTCCTTTGGTTTTATTTTGCTTCTACAACCCCATAAACTCTTTTTATTACTTTATTTTGTAACAACACCATAATATTCAATATACTAGGATATTTTTATGATAATGATTCTATCTACACTTACACACACCTTCGTCTAATGGTTAAAGAACATACTATTTCTGTGGATGGTGAATTAATGTCTCACGAAACGATAATTGTTCTATCTTCTCCTACCACCTCTCATGGTGGACATTATGATGGAACTATATTTATTTATGATATATATTATATTTATTCCCTATCTATGCTTATTTATTTTACATTTAAAACATACCTTTATGCTTTTCATGTTGTGCAAATGCGATAATTTCATTTGAGGAAGTGTGGACTACCGCCCCGTCAAGTGATGTGACTCGTTCATGCAATACATGGAATGTATAAAGAATGAAATTAATGAACTTATGTGACCTATATAACATATATATTATAATGTAATTATAATATATATATATCCATTAGTTTTAATTCCATTAATATGACAAATAAATGAAAGTATCGTTCATGCGTACATACAGCCTACCATCTCCATGAACGGTGAATTTAATTTTTTTATCTCCAAATGGTATGGAATAGTATAAAATGAATATATACTGGATATAAATGATATTTAAATCATTAAAACTATCCTGGAGATTATTTACATATAACTACATGGAAAATCCTTTTCCAACAAGTTCAATTTTGAATCATGTATCGAACATCGACAAAAACGTCTGATATGAACTCACATTATTAACCAATTATTATAACATTATAATATGTGATATTAAATGAATAATAAAATTTAAAGGAGTTCCTTAAGCAATTATAAATTGACCAAAGTTTATTATTCATGAATATAAAGAAACGAACCAGACAAGTCGGACTTTAGGTAAGGGATCCTACCTCTCTCTTTCTTTTTAAGTACTCTCTTTTATGTAATTCCTTTTAAGATCATCTTTATTATGTTATGGGATGTTATTTTATATCCCTCTTACTGTAATTTTTTTGTTCTTATGATGATATACCCTATTTAATCTCATCAAACCATTTTTTTTGGAAGTTTTAAGTGGCGATGTTAGGCTGCCGAATTTTCGTAAGGGATTTCTTATCTCACTTTTAATTCTGTGATATTTCCATTGTCTGACACTTATTTATTGCATGTGGTGTATTGTATTCTTACATTTGATATATATCATCATGATTATATTTGTATTCATGGTATTATCTAATTTATATTGTGTTTATTATCTTTTGGTCAAACGACTCGATTGATTACAATGAGGTATGGGGTTTTTATCTCACTTTTTGTTCTAGTGAGATTCATGCTACATTTTCCACTACTTCCTTTTTTGTGGTGTATGTACTGAACATTATTGTATTATTTGTGTAATATAATTTTATTTATGGTTATTTACATATTCATTGTATGACCCTTCTTTCATGGGGTGTACATTTCAAAAGTTACCCAAATCGGTAAGGGAACCTTTCACTCTCCTCTTTTTAAAAGACTTCTTTTTGTTGGGTCTTTTAATTTACATATTGTTATGTTGGGATATGTTCTTCTACATCCTTATATGATGTCAATTTTATTTCCAAGTGATGAGATACCATTTTCTCCCTCATCAACTAATTTTCTGAATTTTAAAGTGACATCGTTAGGCTATCGAATTTTTGCAAGGGAACTTCTTAACTCAATTTCGATTCTTTGGGTTAAACTTGTACTCCTTGAATATGTAATTCTAGGAATATGTGTGAATGAATCTGATTGTTTTACACTTAATATCCACTTATATTGGGTGTATTTATTTTTTTCACACATAATTAGGTAATTGATTTATCCTTAATCTATGGATAACGTCTTTGAATGGGACTTCGTCTCAATCTCCTTTCATTGAGGCATATTTTGTTCTAATACAATACTTTCTTTTATACGCTGTATAAAACTCCTTTGACTTCTACTTTTATTCAAAATGAATCTTTTCTATACGAAGCGTTTTACTAAATGACAAAAAGTATGTTTCTTTTTAACATACGCAGTGACAATGACCTTTCCGCTGCCGTGAGTATTATTTGGTCTTTGGCTTCCTCAACAAGCCGTAATGTTTTTAAAATGAAATAAATACCATATATTCTTTTATATATTTTGGTATTGAAAACATTTTTTATAATGGATTTGTTATGTCCATATATTTAAGTGATATATTGTGATCGAAATGTGGAAATTTTTTCTTTCCATTATATTTGTTTTATGTCTTATGATTTTATAACATTACTTGGACATTTGACGGGTGGTTACATGATAAACCATATGACGGGTGGTGTCGTGAATACTAGGACGGGTGGTTACGTTATAACCTCCAATGCATTGGGTATGGAATTTGGCCGAATGGATATTCCATGTAGTGATATGTGTGTAAGTCGACCGTATGGTTATTCCATTTAAACATGTTTATGTCCCAAGTTATCTTTATATGTTATGTGTTCTTTATATGGGTTTATGGTAATCTTTTGGTTACAAAGTATAAGTAGTGCTCTTTTATTCAGTGAATAGAATTTACTACTTCGTAAGGGTGAAAATTATTACTTTGGTAAATTATTCATGGTTTACTTGTTGTATTGAAAAACTAATCGTTTTCCTTCTTTGTGTATCCTTTACTGGGATTTTTATGCTCATCCCAAGTTTTTGAAATGTTTTCCACAGGACTTAAAGATAAATAGGGCCAAGGATGGGATCAAGGAAAGACATGCTATCTAAAACATGGAACTAGACACGTTTCTTTTTAAGAGTTTTTATTTTATGGGATCTTAGTAGAAGTGTCTACTTTGTAATCTTTTGAGATGTAATAGTTATGTCCTAATTCTCTAAAACTCTAAACTTGAAAAGATCCTCTATGTGAATTATTCATTTAATTCAATATTAAGTAATTTTTTAAGGTCTAGGCCATATAGTTGGTATCATAGGTCAGTTTAGATAACTTTAGAGGTTAGAGTGTTGTTTAAGCATAAGTGACAGGTTGTGTATAACCACAATGGTTATTATATTATATATAGTCATTGTTATTTATGAAGGTTGGGATGAGTTTGAGATAACTTGGATAATTATATCTTAGTGTTTATCTTCCACTTTAGTACATGATGATTTTTTTGATATACTCACACTAACCTTTTTGGTTTTAGTAAATGGATGGATCTAGCAGGCACCATAGTGACAATGGGTTTGAAGGAAACTGTGGTGGTTCTCTGATTAAGAGACTGGATGAAATGGGGGATTCAATGATAAATCTCGTGGTTATTCTAAACCAACTATCTGGAGTTGTGATCAACCACTTGAACCTTGGTGAGTTCTCTAATGCATCATGTATGAGAGAACCAACTCGATGTGGAAGTTCAGGTAATAATTATAAAGGTAACCCTTAGGGTTTATATAATCCTTACTTTTGAGGTAATTATGTGTTATTATATGTTATGATGGAATATGAACTAAATGAGATAAACTTGAGGTTAAATTATGTTATGGTTATTTTTGAATATTTTTTAGCTTTTGGGGGAATGTTATAAGAATTATGTAGTTTTGGAAAAAGGACAACACGTAGACCGTGTGACAACCTGTTGCGTCAGACGAAGCTGCGAGAATCAAACCCACAACCAATGTGCGACTGGTATTTATCGCCTACCACTGGACTACGTCAAGTCACTGGTTAGTTTGACTAATTCTTTTTAGTTAGATGATATTATAAATCTAGAATAAGTTTATTTTGGATTATCTATGGAAATTATTAACCTATCATGGAGGATATGTGATTAGGTTAATTACTTTTCATTATGAGACTTTAAGAGTAACTGATGTTATTTGGAGATAAATGTTAAGGTTTATCTTGGAAGACTATGTGATTAAATCCTTCATATATTTGGGTTTCAATCTTAGTTTTGATTACTTTTAATAATTTTGGGGATATATGTTTATTTAATGGTCCTTGTTGAACTTTGGGTATTCTTTGACAAATTTTGGAGATTAAGAATAGATTTTTTTAAAGGATTGTCCTTTTTCGGTATTATCTAATCTTGTACTAACCTTTTTGGTTTTGGTTTTGGTTAAGGTCTAAAGACATGGGAAGTATATAGTTCTCTTTTTTGGATTAGTTGATTCTCTAGAAGTTGATTATAGTACTCTTAATGTGAACAAGTCTTCCTAAATACTCGTCTTTTGGAGAAAATATGAGTTTGTGTAAAAAATCTAGTAAAAGTTGAAAGTCAACATGACAAGTAAGTATGTTTCTTTATGATTTATTTAATCTCATAAATAAATTCCTCAATGAAAAGTAAATTAAAACTAAAATTTTGACGGTTAACTTTTCCTACTGGGGAATCAAATATCGTTTAACCCATCACAAGTTTGTGATTTTCTGGTGGTTAACTTTCTCCTAAACATGTTTTTTATCACTCTCCCTCAGAATATGACCCTTATTTTTTCTTCCATATCCATGTTTTCCAACATGGAATCCTAGTATGGGTTAACTCGGGTGACCTCTGTACTTCTCTTTCTTTCTTTTAAAGTGAAAGTTTTACCGACTCCTGTTCCGATGTGGGACTTTCAATGAAGTTTCCAAGACCAATTTTAAAATTGCGAGGACGCAATTCCCAAAAGTGGGGAATTATGTAACATCCCAGGTAAATAAAGAATATTACTTTTTCATATTTATTAATATTTGTGAATAAAATATTAATATTACTTTAAAGGGAACGCTATGCTCGATGGCATACCCAATACGCAACAACGAGTTTATTTGAAATCTTACGTTGCACTCTAATAATAAAATAATATTATTTTAAATGGTAGTTAATGCTTAGCTGTTGTAATGGTTGGAATAAACAGAACTAACTACAAAATGATTATATATGTTAGAGGCTTAAAATGCGAATGAATCCAATTTTAAGCGTAAATATTCTAATATTCTTTAAAAGGCTGAATAACCGCTTTTGATGGAAACCCCTTTTTAAATACACTTTTTGAAAATTTTATATGTTATATTGGACCAAATAAAATCCTTCTTTAGAATCTGGACATCAAAATTTACTTTGTGTAAAAAAAATTTATTTTTCCGATAAAGATCATTTTTAGTGAAAATGTTGTATTTTAATTAAAAACCTCCTTTTAATATGATTTATTTATATGGATAGATTATCTTTTTAATTTGGATTAAAGTGTATTTAGAATATATTTTTACCATTTAATCCAATGGTGGTCAATGTAATTAATTTTACTTTGAAATTGGACTTAAACTAGTGTCAATCTTTTAATAGATATTGTTTCTTAAAAACACGCTATTTGTTTTGACAGCGGGAATTAATTATTAAATTAATTAATGCAACTTATATGTTTTGAATTTTTTAAAATAGACATAATTTTTGAATTTGGAATATCAAATATATCTTAGGGTTAATTTTTGGTATTTTTCTAAAAAACTTCAATTTTTGATGAATAGTGAAACCACTAAGTGGTAGTTAAAAAACTGATTTCTCATTTAAATGAAGCTTTACCACTTCTGTGATTTGAATTTCAAAAATCTGACATACATGGTTGTCATTAAGATGTAAAATTTGTTTCAATGGGATTAAAATAATTTTTTGGTGAATACTAACTTTTAGGTTTTATTAATCGCGATTGAAGATAATTAATGTAATTTAAGGTAAAGATAAAGTTATAATAATAAGAAATGATCTTGACACATGTCCTACCCTTATTTTATGAGTCATGGCCGACCAATAAAATCCATGGATCAACTTTGGGTCCCCATGGAGCCACTTTGGTAGGAAAATGACATTAATAACTTTTTATTTAAAGTTAAAATAAAAATGTCACAAACATGTATTGTTTTAATAAAACAATTTTTACATGGGGTTATACAAGTCATATTTTTTACTATAAATATTAATTATAAATCTAAAATGATTTCCTACATCCTGATATTTTTTTTATAATTTTTATACATTAAATAAATAAATTTATTTATGACACCATGATGATGTAGGGATTACCTCATTAATGAATGATTTAAATAAAATGAGAAGATAATGTAAACTCTAAGACTTACACTTTTCAAAAACCTATTGGATGGGTGGATTTAAAACCCTTATCACCTTACCCTCTAAATATATAATTTTGGGACTTTTAATATCCCAAAATCATTTTATAATAAAGTAACTTTTCAAGACTTTCCAAGAGTACCCCTCCTCCCTCTTATAAAAGGCCCCCACCTATACCTCCTTACCCACACCTCTCAAGACTTTGGCTCGACTAAAATATGCTCATTTTATCTCTTCACATCCCTATCCTCATCCTAGAAGCCTTACCTTAGGTATAAATCTCTTCAAGAAACCCTTTTGGTTCAATCCAAAGGGAGTTACCCGAATTAAATGTAATGTCTTCTCTTATGTCCTTTTGTTTTATTTTGCTTCTACAACCCCATAAATTCTTTTTATTCCTTTATTTTGTAACAAAACCAGTATATTAAATATTCTAGGATTTTTTTATGATAATGATTCGAGCTACACTTACACACACCTCCTTCTAATGGTTAAAGAACATACTGTTTCTGTGGATGGTGAATTACTGCCTCACGAAATGATAATTGTTCTATATTCTCCTACCACCTCTCATGGTGGCCATTATTATGGTACTATATTTATTTATGATATATATTATATTTATTTCCTCTCTATGATTATTTATTTCATATTTAAAACATACATTTATGCTTTGCATGTTGTACAAATGCGATAATTTCATTTGAGGATGTGTGGACAACCGCCCCCTCAAGTGATGTGACGCGTTCATGCAATACATGGAATGTATAAATAATGAAATTAATGAACTTATGTGACCTATATAACATATATATTAAAATGGAATTATAATATATATATATATATATATCATTTAGTTTTAATTCCATTAATATGACAAAGAAATGAAAGTTGTGTTCATGCGTACGTACGGCCTACCATCTCCATGAATGGTGAATTTCATTTTCTTTATCTCAAAATGTTATGGAATAGTATAAAATGAATATATAATAGATATAAATGATATTTAAATCATTAACACTATTCTGGAGGTGATTTACTTATAACTAGATGGAAAATTCTTTTCCAACCAGTTCAATTTTGACTCATGTACCGAACATCGACAAAAACGTCTGATATGAACTGACATTATTAACCAATTATTATAACATTATAATATGTGAAATTAAATGAATAATAATATTTAAAGGAGGTCCTTAAGCAATTATAAATTGACCAAATTTTATTATTCCGGAATATAAAGAAACGAACAAGACAAGTCGGACTTGAGGTAAGTGATCTTACATCTCTCTTTCTTTTTAAGTGCTCTATTTTATGTCATTCCTTTTAAGCTCATCATTATTATGTTAGGGGATGTTATTTTATATCCCTATTACTTTACATGTTTGGTTCATATGATGATAGACCCTATTTAATC
The DNA here is from genome assembly GCA_963277665.1 of Viscum album. Classification (NCBI taxonomy): domain Eukaryota; kingdom Viridiplantae; phylum Streptophyta; class Magnoliopsida; order Santalales; family Viscaceae; genus Viscum; species Viscum album. The sequence goes on along the minus strand of OY728130.1, from coordinate 624,274,367 downwards.
TCATCAACCCATTTTTTGGATGTTTTAAGTGGCGTCGTTAGGCTGCCGAATTTTCGTAAGGGATTTCTTATCTCAATTTTAATTTTGTGATATTTCCATTGTTCGCCACTTATTTATTGCATGTGGTGTATTGTGTTTTTCCATTTTATATATATCATGATGATTCTATTTGTATTCATGGTATTCTGTGATTCATATTGTTTTTATTATCTTTTGGTCATATGACTCGATTGATGACAATGAGGTATGGGGTTTTTATCTCACTTTTTATTCCAGTGAGATTCATGCTACATTTGACACTATTTGATTTTTTGTGGTGTATGTACTACCCATTATTTTATTATTTGTGTAATATACTTTAATTTATGGGTATTTACATCTTCATTGTATGACCCTTCTTTCATGGGGTGTATGTTTCGAAAGTTACCCAAATCGGTAAGGGAACCTTTCACCCTCCTCTTTTTAAAAGACTTCTTTTTGTTGGGTCTTTTAATTTAAATATTTTTATGTTGGGATATGTTATTATATATACTTATTAATGTAAATTTTATGTCCAAGTGATGAGATTCCATTTTCTCCCTCATCAACTAATTTTCTGAATTTTAAAGTGACGTCGTTAGGCTGTCGAATTTTAGCAAGGGAACTTCTTAACTCAATTTCAATTCTTTGGGTTAAACATATACTCATTGAATATGTAATTCTATGAATATGTGTGAATGAATCTTATTTTTTTACACTTAATATCCACTTATATTGGGTGTATTTATTTTTGTCCCACATAATTAAGTAATTGATTTATCCTTAATCTAAGGATACCGTCTTTGAACAGGACTTCGTCTCAATCTCATTTCATTGAGGCATATTTTGTTCTAATACCAGACTTTATTTTATACACTATATAAAACACATTTTAATTCTACTTTTATTCAAAAGTAATCTTTTCTATACTAATCGTTCTACTAAACGAAAAAAAGTATGTTTCTTTTTAACGTATGCGGTGACAATGACCTTTCCGCTTCCACGAGTATTATTTGGTCTTTGGCTTCCTCAACAAGCCGTAATGTTTTTAAAATGAAATAAATACCATATACTCTTTTATGTATTTTGGTATTGAAAATGGTTTTTATAATGTATTTTTTATTTCAACATATTTAAGTGATATATTGTGACCAAAATGTGGAAATTTTTTCTTTCCATTATATTTTTTTATGTCTTATGATTTTATAACAGTACTTGGACATTTGACGGGTGGTTATGTGATAAACCATATGACGGGTGGTGCCGTGAATACTAGGACGGGTGGTTACGTTATAACCTCCAATGCATTGGGTATGGAAGTCATCCGAATGGCTATTCCATGTAGTGATATGTGTGGAATTCGATCATATGGTTATTCCATTTAAGCATATTTATGTCCCAAGTTAGCTTTATATGTTATGTGTTCTTTATATGGGTTTATGGTAATCTTTTGGTTACAAAGGATAACTAGTGATATTTTATTCAGGGAAGATTATTTACTTCTTCGTAAAGGTGAAAAGTATTACTTTGATAAAGTATTCATGGTTTACTTGTTGTTTTGAAAAACTAACAGTTTTACTTCTTTGTGTATCCATTACTAGGATCTTTTTGCTCATTCAAAGTTTATGAAATGTTTTCCACAGGACTTAAAGATGAATAGGGTCAAGGATGGGATCAAGGAAAGACATTCTATCTAAAACATGGAACTAGACATGTTTCTTTTTAAGTGTTTTTATTTTATAGGAACTTAGTAGAAGTGTCTACTTTGTAATATTTTGAGATGTAATAGTTATGTCCTAATTCTCTAAAACTCTAAACCTGAAAAGATCCTCTATGTGAATTATTCTTTTAATTCAATATTAAATAATTTTTTAAGGTCGAGGCCTTATACTGCCACTCCTATAATATGGTGATTGGTGGGTAGGGTTCTGAGCCTGTGATGTGTGCTTAGTGTCCTTGGGAACCCCAGATTCCAGCAGATCGGATTCTTGAACCCGGTCTTTATTTTTTGGCTGCCTTTGGCGTGTTTGGGGCGCTCTCTTGCGGGCAGCGGGGACCGTCTGCTATTAATAATGGCCTTCACCTTTGGGTCTCTGTCTAATTGGGTCTCGTGATGTTGTTGGGATACACCGACAAACATCTTGACTTTTAGTAGGGATATATGCCTGCTCTGGAGCCTCCATCGTGATGGACGGTTGTCCCCCAGTTTCACTACTGGAAAAACAACCTATACCCACGGTTCAAAACCGTGGGTATAGCCCCCAAAACCGTGGGTATAGCCTATACCCACGGTTTTGGGAACCGTGGGCTGGAAAGGCGTCGGTATAGGGGTCTCAACCTATACCCACAGTTTAGCAGAACTGTGGATATAGGATTTTCAAAGTGTATAACACGTTGTCCAGCGTGGCACAGCAGTCCCCACAGTTTTCAAACCGTGGGAAATTAAATTTCAAAAAACGAGTCCGCAAGAATTTGAACCCCCAATTCTCAAAAAGCCACGTGGTGGAGCCTTAAGGCAGGAACAACATGGCTATAAAGGCGTCGGTATAGGAGCCTCCATCGTGATGGACGGTTGTCCCCCAGTTGCACTACTGGAAAAACAACCTATACCCACGGTTCAAAACCGTGGGTATAGCCCCCAAAACCGTGGGTATAGCCTATACCCACGGTTTTGGGAACCGTGGGCTGGAAAGGCGTCGGTATAGGGGTCTCAACCTATACCCACAGTTTAGCAGAACTGTGGATATAGGATTTTCAAAGTGTATAACACGTTGTCCAGCGTGGCACAGCAGTCCCCACAGTTTTCAAACCGTGGGAAATTAAATTTCAAAAAACGAGTCCGCAAGAATTTGAACCCCCAATTCTCAAAAAGCCACGTGGTGGAGCCTTAAGGCAGGAACAACATGGCTATAACTCTCATTTTTTATTTACACATATATCTATATATATGTAATAATACAATTTACGGCCTGTAGGGAAAAAATTCAAATATCGCGCCTGCAGGGAATCGAACTCGCGCCTCACAAACAGCCTCGCTACAACGACTCAGCACGGGACCAAACAAGCTATAATTTTAATTCGTCATATAAATAAATATCTACGTATATATATTGATATAATTCACGGAACATAGGAAAAATATTCAAAATCCGTGCCTTGTAAAATTCGAACCCGCACCTCATGCACAAGAGGCGGAAGTATCACTTCGCCAACTATCCTACCGAAATTTTTTGATAATTATCTTCTATTCGTATAATTATATTAATTTTGAACCATGATCCCACCAAAAAAATTTACTCCCGTGGGATTTTTTTCCTCCCGCCATAACACAGAATAGCTATACCCACGGTTTTCCAAAACAGTGGGTATAGGTCTTGTTAAAAAAAACTCTATCCCTGCGGTTTTTCAAAACCGTGGGCACAGGTCTCCGTAACAATCCCTACACCCATGACCTATACCCACGGCTTTCCAAAACCATGGTTATAGGTCATTTTTGAAGACCTATACCCATGGTTTTGGGAAACTATGGGTATAGACCCATTTTTCAGTATTGTTGGAACGAGTGAAGCTGATCGATCTGGTTGCCCTTATGTCTCAAAATATAGTCGGCGACCCTCCTGGGCAGAAGCAAGGATGTAGATCTGCTCCAAGGCGGCTATCTTGTCTCTTAGATGAGTCGCCTCAATTGGGGAGACGGGCTCACAGGCCCAAGTCCTTGCTGTTTCCGTTGATGCATTTACATTCTTCCAAGTCTGCAAGATATGATCTGGGATTGATACCTGCTCCTCCATCATTTCCAGGATATGTAGGGAGAAATCTTTGGCTGGAACGGGTATGAAGGCCCATTCCGATATTGGAGTAGAAATATCCTGCTCCAGTCCTCCAGTGGTCAGTGGGTACTGACAATTCTCCTGTGTCGGGGCAGGTGAACGAATATGCCCCTGTATCGGTATATGCCAGTTTATCTCTCTGTTGGCCGCCACATCGGGGTGGCGGACTTTACTTGCATTCGTAGGGAGATGGCCCTGCATTTTTGGGTTTCCCACCATATTGAGTCGGTGGCCTTTGTTGGCGGGGAGACGTGCCCACCTATTAATTGCTGCCACATTTGGGTGGCGGGCTTTACTGATCACCACCATGTCAGGATGGCGGGCGTCAGAAGCATCTGTTAGGAGCTGGTCCTGCAGGCGTCGGGTCGCCACCATGTCAAGCTGGTGGGCTTCATTACCCTTGGAAGGGAGAGGTGTCTGCCTGGTAAGTTCCGTCCTGTGTGAGCGACGGGCTTGATGGAGCTCGGAGGGGATGCGCACCGGCTTGTGTGATGCCTCCATGTACAGGTGTAGGTGCTTGTTCGTGGTACGTCTCCCTCGTTGGGCAGCGGAGCTCCTCCTCAGGGACCAGGGTGATGATCGGTCCCTGATTGTACGTTTGCTGCCCTCGTCGGGTGGTCCAAGGGGCTGGAGCTCGAGGAGCGTGGGCCTGAATCCTTGGGGAGATATCCTCCTTGGCGTGAGGATATTGAGTTGCGGCGTGGCCGTGACAACGTCTGTCGGTGGGGGCCTTGGAGCAGAACCCCCGTTCGGTGGGGATGAATTCCTCAACGTCGACCTCATCTATCTCCCTAAGATAAGGGAGGTACGCATTGTCCCGTTCCGGGGATAGACTCCTGAAACGGTTGGAGACGGCAACAGGGGCTGTTTGGATCTGCCTTTTCGGCCACTGTTGGGCATGCGAGCAGCGAGTTCTGGCAGATTGGAGGGTGTGCATGGCCTCCTCCACTGTTGGGAGAGTACCGTTCACATGGTACTCTCGGATCAGCACGTCCGAGACCCAGTGTTGAAGACGTTGGGTGGGTGACGGGGTCCTCCGTTGGTGAGGATGCTCGGTCGTCACGTATCCTGAAGTGCACACTTTCAAGTTCCTTCATGATTCCATTGGATCGAAGGGAGTTCTGTGCAGTACCTGCAAAACATTTTAACAAATAAAAACATCAAACCCGTCAAAGCAGCATCTCCTAATCCCATGCGTAATTAATGACCTTTCTTGGCCCTCCTTGTGATTAAAAGGAGGCACAGGGTGGGATTAGGTTAAATCTAGCATGCTTGGTTAAAGATTCACGTCGGGTTCACCATTTTTGTTTCGGGTCTGTCTCGAAACGCCCAATGGTTCCGTATCCAATGACACGTGGACCTGCTTTCCAAAGGTAGGCATTCACCGGATGGTCTAGCCAGCGACGCTTAAGAACTCACATTGGTCGAGAGGATGGGAATTTAGGCTCATCTCACCCTTTTGGGGGGAATTATTGCATGTTCCAGGACTCTCTTATAGATTTAATACGTATTCACATGTTCGTGAATCTTTGGTTTATACCCAAGCATAGTATCCACGGATTTCTCCTGGTTGGCAATGGTCAGCTAAACACAGGGGTCCGGAATCATTTAGGCCTGAGGTTTACCATCCCTTGTTGGATTAATGACCCCGTGAAGTTGGGACTCATTAAGGCGGCACTGGGATTGGTGCGGTGAACAGATGTGAAGATATTCAGATCAACCGGTTTTTGGGATTGAACCTCATGGAGTCTTCCTACGTACCCTGCCTATGGGATATGAATCAAATTCCATGTAGTTCGAACAGGAGTGTTGGAGAACTGACGTGAAGGTGGACCTGGGGGTCCATTGGTGATCGGGATTGAACCTCAGCGAGGCTTCCAACGTACCATGTCTAAGAGACAAGGATCAAATTCCACGTAGTTCTTATGGGTATGGGGATTACGCTCTGGGGTGGCCTAAGGTGTGGATGATGGGCTTGAACCTCAGGGAGGCTTCCTACGTACCCTGCCTAGAAGACAGGGATCAAAGTCCACGTAGTTTGAAATGTCTTAGTACTTACGCTCTGAGGCAACTCAAAGCGATGGATTGGGTCTTACACTCTGAGGAGGCCCATGGTGATGGATTGGGGATTACACTCTGAGGAGGGTCAAAAGAGGAGGTCATGGTCGATGCTTACTCTAAGCCTACGTGAGTCATGCTCGGTGTGAGAAACAAGAGGCAGCAGGGACCAGACGATTACGTCGCAAAAGGTGCGTCTGTGAGAGGTGGAGTGGGAATTACACATGAGGGCAGCCCATAAAGTCAGGGCTTAATCCGGGATGGACGCCCATGGCGACAAAGCATAGAGGGAGAGGTAAAGGGGTGCTCCTGTGCCCGTCACCTCTCTTGTTCCCTGGGGAAGTACCGAGGTGCATGGGGATGGCTGCCTTCAGATGTGTATGTCGCCCCCTCCCTGGGGAGGGGAGAAGTGCCCGACCGCCGAAGCGTGCAGTCCCCCATCCTGGTGAGTAGAGGCAGAAAGGGGGATCTCGGGCTCATACCCCGCATTACCGTGGGAATGTGAACCCAGGCATGCTTCGGGAATTTGCCCAAGGGTCAGGGAAACCCCTTTGCCCCTGTTTACCGTGGGTATGTGAACTCAAAATGGCGCACTAATGAACCTGAGGGTTACACTACACCGATCCGGTGGCTCTGGTGGAGGCCTTGGCTTGGGGCTGATGAGTATGCCAATGAGGAGGTTGCGAAGGAGCAGGCCGGATTGGAATTGGGAGTATTTTATCTGGCTCGGGGGATGGGAACTCCGAAGGTATTGGAAGGCCACACAGGGATATGGGTGGTGGCGCCCTTCGCGTAAGGAAGTGCTACGCAGCGTGAGAGTCCATCCGCAAGCTAGGTTGACCCGCGGACTAATTGGCCGTCCGTGAACTAGGAGGTTCCACAGACTGATTGGCCATTCGAGAACTAGGAGGGTCCGCGGACTGATTGGCATCCCGCGAACCAAGAGGGTTCGCTGCATCGGGTTCGGTCTGCGTACAAGGTTGGTACGCGGAGGGGTCCACGCGAGCAGCAGCGGCCAAGGGCGGTGCTGGCCGAAGGCTCATTGGTTGGGGCTTCTCCCTCGTAGGACAGTGCTACGCGGTACGGCGGATCGGAAGAGGCATAAACTCCCTGTTCCGCAGGGAGTACATCCACGGAGGGACCCTGGTTCGTGGTTTTCTCTTCTTTGTTATATTAAGTTCGCGGTTTACAAAGTTATTATGCATTTTTTTGGTTCTTTATTAGTTCATTCTCAGGTTCATACATGCTCTGGTTCGTGAACTGGAACTTCCGAAATCCTAAGCCTTCCTTCGAAATCCTTCCACCCGAATCTGACCGATCTCCTCCCCGTTATCCCTTCGTCCTCTTCTTTTTCAATCCCCTTTTATAGAGCAGGGAAAAGGATGTATATATGGTCATGTGGTACCTTTTGCGAAGGCCCATGACCAAAAACCTGGTTCATGGATGACTTGGTCAATCCGCAATTTGCGGGGCATTAAACACTCCTCCTTCATGAACCAAACTCGGGGAGTGCTTCGCGGCCGCGGAGGGTTCCGCCTCCCTTTCGCGAACGACAGCGGAGGTAGTTTGGGCCGGTTGATGCAGCTCACGGTTGGGGTGGTCCTTAATGGTGAACTGGGTTGGTGCTTATCCCGCCTCGCGACCGCGGAGGATCTCTGCCACCATCTCGCGAACGGCGACGGTCCGTGGAGGAGGGACACTTTGTGGAACCGGTCGTGCGTCGCTACAATTAAACTGGTCCGCAGACTGGTTCGTCATTCGCCATCCTTGAGTATTATCCACATTTTCTGAATCCTTTTGAAGGGAAATTGAGTATAATTTCCTTTGAGTTAAAGGGGATCATCATTCTCCTTTGTGGATTTTTCAGGACCCTACAACCATGTTCTCACATCCTTATGCCCATGTTATTCCTATATAATTATTGATTTCTCCCTTGTTTTCCCTTACTGAGCATCTAAGATCACCATTTCTTATGTTTCCCTTCCCCATGATATTAATGATGTTTTTAAGTATTATAGGTCTATGAAGGGTGATATTTGTGAATAAATAAGTGGTATAAAATGTAGATATATTATGAAAAAGTTTCTTATGTGTCTAATTTTCCAAATATAATAGACGTATATGATCTTGGTTTGGATCATAATGTTATATTCATCTAATAAGATGTAATATTATGCTTGAAAAGTATGGGTCACTATAAAAAATGGTCTTTAAATGAACATAATAAAATTTTAGTGTATATAAGATATTGATTTTATTATATCAAAAAAATTATAGAATCCTTAGATGTGCTGGATGAAGAAATAAACTTTGAAAGAGTCAGGTAAGACACCTCTTTATTGAGAGATAACCATTGGATGACACCTTAATCCTTCTCAGGATGGTCTTAGAGGAATAAAAAATTTCAAAGAAAAAGGGAAGGAATTTAGGGTGGAATTATGTTAGGATTTTTTTAAGATATATTTCTCTAACTTTGTTAATAAATGATAAGAAGATGTTCCCTTTTATAAGTGAGTGAAAGGGAACACTTGGAATTAGTTAAAATATTTAAATATAATGTATATCATAATCATGTTAACCAGAACCAAAGCACCCCAAATTAATATATAAGATGTCATAGGGTCTAAATAAACTCAACCAATCACATTTAGATGAGTATTTGAGACATTTTTTTCTTTATCTTATAGTTAAATGACTTTAAACCCATTTTATTCTTAACTATGATTGCTTAACATTTTACCATGATAAATAAATTATATGAAAAAAGAGGACTTCTAAAAAAATTGTAAATGATAATTCAAAATTTGGAAACTATTTTAACTTATTAAATTTAAATCAGAGTGAGAAATAACTTTTAAAATAATAACATAAAACTCAGGAAAAACAGTTTCTAGGAAAATACCTGATTTAAGCATACAAAACATTTTACAGTTAAATCGAGTAAAAAAGTTGATTTCCATGAATTATTTTGGTTATTTAATAAAATAAATAAATTTTTTATATGTTCTCATCAATTCAAAATAAGATTTAACCTTATAACCACACCATTAAATGTAAAGACCCAAAAATAGTTTCGCATTTTAATAAAATATAACTTATGTTCGCAAAAAATTAAGCTTGGTTTTTCATATTTAAAAAAAATTAATGAATTATTTTAATCTATAAACATATAATTGGTCAAGACAATGGTTTTAATATTTAATAAGTCTTACTTACATCATAATAATTTCATAAAAGTGATAGTATTTGAAAAATATGTATTTTTCACTATTCACTCAAAAATCAATATTTTCATAAAAGTCTCAAATATTATTTATAATAATATTTTAAGTATATCAAAAATTATATCCATTTCTTCAAATATAATTTAACAAAGGACAAAAATTAATTATAATATTCACGTACAAAATGAAATAAAAAAACTATTTTTGAATAAATTATATTCTTAATGCATAAAATGACTTTATTATAATTCTTAACCTAATAAACATAATTAATTTAATATTAATATATTTTATTCAATATATTATATAAAATTTTCATTAAAAATATTCATAAATATTGATTAATTTAACTTTTTATTAAGAAGACACTTTTAACGTATGAAAAAAGTATTTCACAAAAACTTCCTTTTAACCTTTAAATACTTTTATTTTTTTTCAACCAACTAATAACCACTTAATTCCATCTATAAATGGGTTAATAATACTTCTGATAAATTATTTATTCATATTCATCACCTCTAATCCAACAGTTAGGTGATAACTACCACATTAAATAATAATATTTCAATAGTAAATCTTAGTTTCTTTAAACTCATTGTTGTATATAATGAAAGTTATAAAATAGATAAAATTTATTAAAAATAAATAAATTATAATAAATTATGTTCAAATAGTAGTATAAGTTTGTAGTTTAAATCTACTTGTGAATTTTTCTATATAAATGGAATCATGGATCAGAACTTCTCGAGCTTTATTTCATTGCACAGGGGAAAAATTGTATATCAAATTATGTATCCTTAATATTTAATAGAGTAAATTTTACTGATGACGAATATATTGATATTATTGGAAAGGTAAAAGTGAAATATTTGTTTAATAATGGAATTTTTCTTATACATAAGGAAGTGTAGCATGCACCAGGTCTCTAGATTAAACTGATTTTATTGGTTTAACTGGATGAAGAAGGATTCAAAATAAATTTTTTAATGAGTATGGAAGATTAATTAGGGTTCTATTATCATAGAAAAAAGTGTAAAATATAGTTCAATATATATAACCATAAGACCAATGGTATCTACACTCATAGGAATGAAATAATACATAAGTTCATAACATTTGAATAATCAGTTCGAGAACCTTAATGGGAAAGGTATATATATTCTATAAGATAAAGGCATACTAAATATGGATCATTTAAAATTATTATAATTGGAATTTGTATTCTCAGTAAGTAGTGAAAGGTTTCCTTTAATATTTCTAGAATAACTCCAAAATGATAGAATCTAGAATTGGTTCATATACATGTTTGGGGGCTTGTCTTAGTACATTCATATGTAAAGTATAGTAAATTTGTAACCTCCATTGATGATTACACAAGAAAAGTATGGGAATTATTTATTAAAAATTTGAGTGAAGAGTTTGAAATATTTTTCTAATGCAAGGTTATGGTGGAAAGAGGAACCAAAAGTGAGTTGAAATTTCTAAGATCATACAATGGTGCTAAGTTTTTTGGAAGGAGTTTCCGGAGTTACTATAAGAAAAGGGGAATATTGTATAAGAATACAATTCTAGGACCACCTATAAAAAATGGGGTATCTAAGATAATGATTCAGACATTTAGGGTGACAAGAAGAATTATTTTTTACATTATATAATTCCTAATGTGTTTTAGGTAAGTAGTGGTTGTAGGTACTTACTTAATAAACTGAAGTCTATCAGAACTAGTTGGATAGTAGCTATCGAAAGAAATTTGGTCCATAAAATTTCTATACATTTCTCATCTTAGAGACTTCAAAATTTTAGAATACATGCATGTGGATGAAAAAATTAGAGATAAGATTGTTGAAAAATCTTGGGTATGCTTCTTCATAGGCAATGGATATTACGGTTTTGTTTTTTAGTTTTTAGATGATTAAAAGAATAAATTTTTAAAAATTTGTAATTGGGTCTTCAATTAGAATATATTATGGAATGACCTAATCTTAAAGGAGATAGATGTTAATCATAAAGGTTCAACTTTATTTCAAGTGGAATTAATAGTGGTTCTTGAAGATCACTTGTTCTGGAAAATTCAAATGTCTCTATATATATCTAAAGGTATCATGTTTTGGAAGTAAGTTTAAAGGGAATTGTACAAAGTAAATAAGTTTTTCCAGTAAAATATATATCAAAAAGATCAAGAACTAAGGAATATTAGTCTAGAGTTATGGAATGAGAATTTATATATAAAGATAAATCAAAGTATAATTTTTTAATATCTTCAAGAATCAGATAGTTAGGTCATAGGTAGATAGTTGATCTGAGGTTGTTAATTTTAATAGTAGTAGGAAAACTAGAGAGTCTATAATAAGTGGAAACTCTAGGTGATAATAGAATGTGGGAGTTATCAATATAGGAGTATTTGGATTCACTATGAGTGAATAAAAACTATGAGCATTTGGAATTACCACTTAGGAAGAAATCACCTAAGAACAAGTGGGTATTTTGATTAAAAGAAGTGGCTAACAGAAGGGAGATAAATGAAGCAAGGTTGGTTGTAAAATGGGTATTGAAATCACTGAGATATTATCTCTAATTGTGAAATATACTACCTTATGAATTATTTTAAGTTTGGCTTATTCTTGGAATTTCTACTTTGAACAAAAGGATGTAAAGATGTATTTTATTCATAGGGATTTTGAGGAATAAATTTATATGAATAAGCCTTTTGGATTCATAGGAAATTGGAATCAGGTCTTAGTATACATACGAAGAAAAAATATATAAGTTTTAAAATAAGGGCAAAGTTTTTTGAATAATAAATTTGATTCCTTCATAGAAGATAAGGTTCTTATATAATGAAACTCTAATGATTTATTTTATCAGATGGAGTTTAGTGGAAATAATTTATTCATCTTACTCTTGTATGTGGATGATATGTTTTTAGTAAGTTCAAATATTCAGATGATTCTTAATTAGAATTAGAATACGTCTGTAAAGTATAAGATGAAATATCTTATAGTTTATAATAATATTTTTTTAGGGAGGAAACATGATAGGAAAACTAAAAGTTTTCTTTAATCGTAGAGGGATTAAATCCAGGATATCATTGATTGATTAAGAATGAGTAGATGTAAGTTGGCTTTAAATCCTTTTACCAGTCACTTTAAACATTTAAAGGATGATGAAATGAGAACGGAATGTTAAAAGTTGTATATGGAAAATTTTATGTATGATTTATTATTCAGAAGTTTCATGTATGTTATGATGTGTACATTTTATGATGTTTCTTGTGTACTGGGAATATCCATCTAGTTTGTAGAAATTATAGGAAAGCATCATTAGGAGTTTTTTATGTGAATTATTTGGTACTTCAAAAGAATTCAAGTTAAATATTTTTATTTTAGATAAGATGATTAGTTACATGGGTTTATAGATGAAGACATTGGGGGTGATTCTGATTCTTGGAACAATATAACTATATATGTTTACACTTTTGAAAAACAATTATTAGATATCTGGGATGAAACTAGTGATTTAACTTTCTACAATGGAAGGAGAGTATATGGCTATTATGAAAGAAAGTAAGGAGACGATGTGGTTAAGGTTCTTATTTTAATAACTCAGATGAATCCATGGGAAAGGGTTTTTATTATGTGATAGGTATAGTGTAATTTATTTATCTAAGAATCCAATGTTTCATTTAAGAACGAAACTTATTGATTTAAAGTACCATTACATTTAGTTGTTTCTAGAAGATTCTGAATTAGAGTTTCATAAGGTAACTAGGAAATATAATCCAATGGATATATTTACCAAGAGTTTGGGTTCAAAAATATTGAGGTGAGATAAATCCTTAGACGTGCTTGTTTGAATGGAAGGAGTTGGAGAATAATTTTATGTAGAAGAAATGAAATGATGTTTTTTTGAAGTTTATAGTGGTTTCATTTTTGTTTCTATGAATAAAATCTCTATTGGGAAATTTTTTGGGAATGTTTGAAGCCCACTTCAATTGAATTAAATCTTTCAACTAGGAGGACTGGTTTCGGAAGATCTTTAGTTTTTTGATGTAGTGATAGTGATTTTATTTTATATCAATGTTCCAAAAAAAGTTGTATGGATGTATTTGGTTTAAAAGGAGGTTCTTATTATGATTTTATATTAAGATGTTATTTTTTTAGGTTCATATTGTAATTCTAGAAGTTGGGGATGTTCGGTTTTCTATGGAGGTTGTTGGTTTAACTAAGGTATTATTCACATTAACGGTTTCTACAGGAGATCGATAGTTGGAATAGTGGAATGGATGGAATTGTATTTTACTCAAAGTTTGGTACAACCAGGTGACAAGAAGTTACTCTCAATAAATAGAGGTTGAGGCAACCTTTGTTTTTATATAGTGAAAACGTAGTGATAATTGTGATTACATTTCTCTAGTAATCAAGAGTGCCTCATTAGTCACTAAGTTTTAAAGTTTTCTTTCCAAATAAATTAAATTCTATAATTTTTCTCACAAGGATATTGGAATTTTTGAATAAACCACATAAAACTAAAGTGTTATTTACATACATACATTTACTTTTTCATTGTACGGTTATTTTTTTATCTATTTGATTGAACAGGTCTAAAGTTTTTTTGAACTAGTGGAGGTGATTTGAGTGAACATAATTTCTTAGAATTTATGGAACATTATGATCATAAATTTGTATATAGAATCTATTTCCTTTGGATATTACTAAATGAATACTATTGGTTGGTTCTTGAAAGGATATTGTGGAGGAATTATCAACACTAGTTTGGTTGATTTTGGTTTGGTAGGGAAATAATAGCATTCAATCTTTGCATGTGATGTAGACTAGTAATATTAGCTAGGGCATAGAAGGTCCCACAAGATATTTTATAAATACCCAATGATATATTGAATATTCTTAAGTAAGATTCTACTAAATGTAGGGTGGATACCTAGGTGTGGTACATACATTATATTTTTTTTGTTCTTATATTTGAATTTGGGGATATTTTTTAGGGTTAAAAATGAATTTAATTAAAAAACATAAAAATAAATCCATATCTTAGGATTATGAGTTTTTTCAATTGTACACATATTTGATGAACAATGACCTCACATGGCTCAGGTTAGTGAATTTTAATATTGCTTTTTGGATAAAAAATTTAGTTTAACCTTGGAGAGTATAAGTCATCGATAATAAATTTTCATGATTTTTAGAAGTAATGCTTACTAAATCATAAAGTTATTTTCAAATCAAGATATAGAGAGGTGACTGTACGAGATTAAATTTTTTTTGGATTGATTCATGTATGGGTAAATCATTAGATTCCTTTAGTAATTAGCTTATTTTGAGTAATATATTAGTAATAGTTAGCGCCTTATCTTGGTCACCATGATGAGTCATAGGTTATATAGGATAAGTTCAAGAGTTAGTTCCAGATTAAATTATTATCCTTAAATTTAAATGAATCACACTAGACAAAGTTACTCACCAAATGATAGATTAATTCATGCTTGTGAGGGTTTAGATTTAGGTTTATTAACTTTATATTCTACTCCTTTGACCTTTTAATGTATGTTTAGTAAAGGTTATAACATTTATAGGAGGATTTTATCCCATAGATCATGTATTCGATCATCCCTTTCACATTTTTGACCTATATCAAGGATCTTATAAAGGCTAAAGTGATTACGAAGAACCTGGATATGATAGATTCATTTTTAAAGAGTTTTAATTATAATCTCTTGAATATTAGAGTTTTAAATGGGAGTTCTTGGTTTTCAAGGAAGTTTAGGTTTTGACTGGTGAGGAGACACCCACTACCTTTCTTTTATCACATATATAATATTGGTAGTAAAAAAATATCTACTAGGAACTCAATTATGATATTCTATTTCTATATTGAATTATGGCATCTCTAGTTCATGTTTATAACCTTTCTCAATTTTCATTGTGAAGTCGATGGTATGGGAATAGATAGGACCTGAAAATTTTAGCAGTAGTGTCTTCATTGACCATTTCAGTTGTAGTTCAGTTTGTAGGTATTTGGACCTATGATTTATGAATATAAAAGGAGATGATACTCAAGGAATGTTATTATCCCTTAGTGATCCTGTATAAATAATGAATGAGGTGGTGTAATACAATAATTATATTTAGGAAGACGTTTAGTACATAGAAAAAATCATTCTAGGGATTTTCTAGTTCCAGTAGGATCGAAGATCATCCAAGGTACCAACTATTTATATTTTATTCTTTCCTTTTTTTATTGAAACTAGATATTTTCAATCCTTTAATACAACTATTTTTTTCTAATTGTTCGATCTTATGTTTGATCATCTTCCTAGACCCCCGGTGTTATATAAAACACTTATATTCTAGTCATGTATAATAGAGGTATTTCGAGGTTGAAAATTGGATTTATGGTGGAAAAAATTAGATACTGAATTCTTTTTGTTATATATATAACCATATTATGTCATCCTTAGCATCGATTGGTTGTATTTTTCCAATACATATTTGATTACTATTAGAGTAGAGTTTAATTATCAAAAAATGAAGGGAATCAAGTGATGTTTAATGGTAAGAGGTGTCATAAGATGGATTGTAAATTCTTGGATCATTTTGTGTCACAATTAATTGGATTTGTGTTAAGAATAGTTGAATTGCAGGGAAAGAATTATTCAAGGGTTATATAGGGATTCATAAATATTTTCCTAAATAGTTTTAAATGATTCCCTCTTAATGTGGTATTTAGGATAGATTTTAATCTTGGTGTTTCCATTAAATCAAGGTATTTCATATAATATTAGCTTTAGAGATGCAAGAGTTTAATATTCAGATTTGGTGATATATTATAGAAAAGTATCATTCAACCTAGTGTGTCAAATTGGAGAGATTCAATATTTTTTAGAAATATGGTGGATGTATGTTTATGACTTTACATGGATTATCAATGGTTGAACCAAGAACTAATGAAGAACCATTATCCACTCATGAGGATTGATGATATGTTAAATAATTAAAGTAATCTAGCTAATTCTTGAATATTGATTTTTATTTGGGATATTATTATATGATAGAGTAAGAGGAGGTTATTCTAAAGAAAACTTTTAGATACTATTATGGTAAATTTGAGTTTTTGGTTATCCATGTTAGAGTTATGAATGCACATGGAGTAATTAAGGACAATATGAACCAAGTTTTCATGAGTTATTAAACCATTTCAGGTCATTATTATGTATTTAAGGATATAGGAGGATCATGTTGATCATTTAAGGGTGTTCTTGATGATACATTGATAATATGAGTTGTTTGAAAATTTATCTAAGTGATAGTTTTGGATGTATGAGTTGAATTTACTTGGGTATTTCTTGTCTCTATAAGGTCTAAAAATTAACCCATCTAAGATTTAGGTAATTTTTTCATTAGAAGAATCCAATAATGTTGTGAAAGTATATGACTTCCAAATTCTAGAAAGATACTAGAAGAGGTTTATATCAATATTGTCACACCCCAACCACAGTTCTCTTTTATTTTTTTATTTATTGATTTTAGATATTTTGGTTGAGGTTTGGATTGAGTGTCCGGCAATAGTCTTCAGTTTTGAGGGGTTTCAATTTGTTTCTAGACCTACACATGGTTATTTTGAAATGTATTGGGAGAAAGTGTCTTAGTGGGGAGTATTTGACTCACACGGGGTCACTACATTTTGTTGAAACCATTCAAGGATATTTGTGTGTAGTCTCCTAGTCTTTGGGGTGTCATTTGAGTGTTTTTGGAAAAAAATTCAGGTCACAATGTTTGATCATGAGTTTCCCAAACTGTTCAACTTAAATATGAAAGTTTAAAAAAAATTCTAGTATTAGTCACACGAATTGCACACAGTTTACAAAAATATACAGTAAAATCATGCAACCTATTAAAATCTAAATAAATTTTATTTTAAAAACCTCATTTAAGTGATTCCACCACCCATTTTAATACCTTTCAGTTGGTTATTGACCGGATCACCCCCCCCCCCTCATTTTCCTTCATCATGGGCCACAATTATAGTGATGGTCTCACCAAAGTTTAGTAATTATTCATGATTTATTCATAAAATCTTCCCCATTCATCTTCTCCTCTTCCCCTAATCTCATTTCATGGTTCTATTTTGGATTATACCACTCTTTGATGAACCCTTGGGTTAGTTTTGGTGGAGTTTAGTTGATTTCATTGATGTTAGTGTGTTCAGATTATCTTTTGTGGTGTATTCATCCTCCTTTAAAATTTTTGTTGCATTCACGTGCTGTTGAGGTAGGTGTCTCCATTAGTTTCCTTTCCGGCACATTCCATTGAATTCTTGATCTTCCCTAGTGGATTCCAAAGTAATATAATCTTTCTTGTGACATATTAGTATAAATTTATTCGGTATTTTTTTATGTAAAATTTGTTCTAATTGGAATTTAAAGGGTTTTCTTAAATATGCTTATGTGTTCATGTGTACAAGGTATTTGATAAAATGTAACTTGGTCCATTTTATAAAATTGAGTGGTTTAAGTGTATGTTTGGCCTTGGTTACATTATAATAGTTTATTTTGATGATGATATGAACCTTTCGTGCAAGATGTGGTTCTTTGAAAATATTTTGGATTCTCTCTTGGGATTTCATGGGTGTTCCATTGGATGCAGGCATATCCATATGTGCACAGGGTGAACATATGGATGAGTCAAAAAATGATAATGGCCTTGTTTAACTTCAATACCCAGTTTTCAAAATACTCTACCATTCAACCTCCCCTATTTCTCAATTTCACTTAAGCCTGCATGTTTTCAAAATGGTTCACGGTCTCAAAGTAGATTGAATATGGTTTTAAATGTTATGTTAGAAATTATGGCCCATTTAGTACCTTGGAAAATATGGTTGGTTTATAAATGATATGAAAGCTAGTTTGAAATATTTAAGTATGTTGTGTGTTTTCACATTATCTTAAAGTGGTGATGGAAATGGAATTGGATTTTAAATTTAAGGACTCATTTGGCATTGTAAACATAAAAGTGGTGTTTTATGTTGTTTTGTATATGGTTAGGTGTGATGTCTAGACCCAGGTGCCAGGAAATGGTGCCCTGAGATAGTCTATCACATGACCTCAAGCATGCCTCCACGTACGCTAGAGGCTATAGACTAGCAGTGAGGGTATGGTAAGTCTATCATGGGTAGAATATACCCTCTTTTATCAGAGTAAAACACCATCAAAATAAATAAACAAATATGTAATCATATATATCATGAAAAATACCAATGTCACAAGATAACCAAAATAAGAAATGAAATATTTAACTAAAAGGGGAAACATAATTTTCCAAAGTATGTGTCAAAGTTTCTAAAATGATACTAAAAATAAAGACACTGATAGCTCCCAATAGTATACTGAACCACATCTGGTTCCCTCGTCCAAGCTCCATCCCTAATCAAAAATCTAATTCATGGCCTTTTCTCTTAACCTATCAGGCCACAATAAAGTATATTTGGTTACTGATCAGACATCCCAGGTAGGGTGTGAGTAAAACTCAGTAGGCCACCACCAATGGTGTCTAAAACAATTACAGTCAAAATATTGTGTATGGAATTATATAAATAAATAATTGCAATGCATAAATAAATAGTTATAACATTTTAATTTATTCATCATTTAACAATATTAACTCTAGGGTTCCTGAGAGAACCCATACCTCAATAACAGCTTTATCTCATATCGGAGCCTGAAGTATTCCCAAGGTAATATCATATCTTAATACTTGATTCGAATCATGTTAGATCTCTAAGTATTAAAAGGTGATATCATATCTCAGAACCTAATTTGACTCATGTCATAATTCGAAGTATTCTCATGTGAGGTTGTGTCTCAGAGTACCGTTGTTATCATTCTTTAATTCACAAATCATCATGGGAATAGAATATAATTTATAGCCTCCCAATTCTCAACATGCATACATACCATTGGTGTAGATCAAAATCTCTAACGCCCAATTCTCATTTGTGCGCACCTAACACTAGTGTAGATAATCATGTATATAACCTTATTCATTCAATATCTCAATTGAGTCATACAGTAAACTCTTTATTTAGAGGTATATTCAAGTAGAGATAATGATTCTTTTTTATTCTATATTGTTTTGTATCCCCTTGTCTAGATTTTCGTACCTTCACTACACAATAATGATGCCTCGTACTTCTTCACCTTCTAGAAAAGTTCTAAAGTCATATATTCTTCTTTATAATTAAAAAATTCCAATATTCCACACTTTACTACATAGAATAAATTCTTTATTCTTCAACTTATCTTAAGAATATATTGTGAAACACACTATTTTCTTGTTCTTTAAATTGCTTTCATTTTTCTCCCTTGATCTTATCTCCCCTATCTTAGGAAAAATTGACATCTATTTTATTTTATGAAGATGGATCTCTCCAAAATATTATCCTCAATATTTCTCACAATCTAATCCTTGATAATTAAATGGTATATAAATATAATATTTCTATAATATCATCCATAATTTTCTTCTTTGGGTTAATTCAAGCCTTATAACTTCACAATAATTTTAAATGGAGACTAGATGTGTGAAAAAATCTCATAGAGATTCTAAAATCAACCTTCCTTGATTTCTATCATAATTTTATTTATTTAAAACTCTATGAATTTCATATAATTATCCCAAATATATTCCTATATTGTATTCTTAAAATATATTAACATTTAAAATATAGGTATGTTGACTCATCGTCGCCACAACATCTCCAACCCATAATGGCATGGTCCCGGTATATTTTATAAAAGATCTTTTGTCTGGCCTATATACCAAAGAAACCAAAATTCCAATATGAAGCCTCCCTGTTTTTCATTAGGATTCTAAACAATTATTTCCACCATGGTGTGGTCAGCACCAATTTCCAAGTTCACCTTCATCTCCAAATATCCCATTATTCAACATGCCTCATGAGCCTCCCCATTTCTCATAGTGATTTTGAAAACTCTCCAAAGTGATCATTGCGGTGTGGTATAAAATAGTTTCCCATTTCATAGCCACTGTGGAAGCTATTATGACTTGGTAGTATTTATTTTAGAATTTTCCATATCTAGGTATTCAAGTGATTTATGACATTGAAATTTTCTACTGAACTCTTTCAACCTCAACCATGGATTTCACAACACCAAAGTTCATATTCCCCATTTTTCATAGGGAATCATGAATACAAAATATTGAACTATAAACATAGTGAAAAGAATCTTCTTGTTTTTAAAATACCACATTCAAGGTTCCCTTCTCCATGACATGGACTGATACTCTTCACTTGTATGCTTTTGTGATTCCCTTTTCCATTTTTATTACTCTATAAAATCTTAATCAACTAAAATATGTTACCTATCAATTAAGACTGCAATACATTTTCATTTTTCCCTCAAAAAACAACCACTATTTTTTAGCCAAAGTATATTATGGCATAGAATTTGTTATATGGTAAGAACATCCTCTATATTAATACAAAACTTCCATAAGATTTATCACGAATATTTTAGCTCCTTTGGAAAAACTTCTCAACTTCAGTAACACTATATTATATTTATAACTTCTATATAACCACTTCTAGATAACTTCTAGATCATCTTAAGTTCCACTTTTGAATAACCACTAGAACCCCATCTGAGCTTCACACAAATTTTGGATCATCCAAATTACCAAATCCTCTTTTAGCTCCAATAAAAAAATACCAAACTATTTACCAATATTGAAAACACATCCAGCAACATCTAAAAATAATCCTCAAATATATTCCAAAAATATACCATTGTATGTTTTTTTTATTTCTTAAGATCCACAACCTAATTAAGATGATCTAACCAATTCCCATATGAGGTTTTTTTACTATTGAATACTCAATATCTTGGATATGAGAGAAACATGGGTGTTGATACTCCCCTCTCTCTCTATTCCTTTTAGTTGTATTAGGTTTATATGACCGTGGTAGTGGTTCTGATATGTAGTAGACTTGGTTCGATATAATATTGGGTTGTCTAGTTATGCTTTTTATTTATGGTGTGAAGCAATGGTATGAAGATATAGGAAGGGATAGGAACACCATGATATTTTTTACTATGATGTGATGGTGACTAAATAAGTGGAAAAGTGAGTGTAAGATACATCCTTTGATATATTTCCATAAAATATTATATATATATATATATATATATATTATATATAAATTTAGAGAGTAAAAATGTGGTGATATGGGTATACATGACTTGGGATGGGATACGAGTTGGTTTCACTATTTATTCTTTGAATCCTTTGAATGATTTTTTGGCATTGGCATGAGACATTTCAGGTAGGAACTTACAAAGTATACTTATATGATCACCCCTACTACTATATAATTTTTTTTAAAAAAAAATTGATACATACACTACGGGAAAAACCTATTATTGTGACGGGTTATTTGCGACAGGCTTTATTCTCATCGTAAAAACTCCGACGAAAAGCGTATTTGCGACAGGAATATATTCTCGTCGCAATAGTTATGGCGTGGTTTTCACGCGAAAACGCGGGAAGCCTATTTGCGACGGTCGCCTTATACCTATCGCAACTACCCAGTGGTGGCAAATACTATTTGCGATGGGAAAATTTTCTTGTCGTAAAAAATATTCAGATGGTCTTATTTGCGACAGGTCCCATTGTCAATATTGGCGGCGGTAAATAGGATTTTGCAACGGGAATATCCGACCGTCGCTAATGGTATGTCGACAGGCAGCTATTTGCGACGGGCACGTCGCAATAACCCTTTTAACCGCCGCTCGTAATGAATGCGGGCGACAGTATTTGCGACGAGGCCCTTCGCAAATAGCGGCGGTGGTAAATAGGAATTTGCGATGGGGATATCCGCCCGTCGCTAATCGTATATCGGCAGGTAGCCATTTGTGACGGGCCTGTTGCAAAAACCCTTTTAACCGCCGCCCCTAATTAATGCAGGCGAAGGTATTTGCGACGGGATCCCGTCGCAAATAAGACTGGCACAAATAATCTAACTTATATATACCCCCCACCCATTTTTTTCAAATCATTCAAATCTATCTTCCTCTCTCTGTCCATTTCTAAGTAGAAAATTTCTTTCGTTTTAATTTTTTCTTACGAGGAGAGGCGAGAAAGAGTTAAGAGGCGCAAATTGCTTCAAAATATCGAAGGTATTTATATTTTTTTATTTTTTAAATTATTTTTAATTGTTAAATTATTTTTAGTTGTTAATTTTATTTTTAATTGTTAATTTTAATTTTTTTAATAGAATGTTTAGTAGCTATATAGTATAATTAGATTAAGTGGTTGTACCAAATAATCCTTGTCTGGATACGAACAAGTAGAGGCGGATCTGACACAGATGTACCTAGGAGTGAAAACTCTGACAAGGTGTTTCGAGCTTGACTCGGGGTAACCTGGTACACGACAACGGGCCTTGCTGCACTCTGGGTTCGACACTCCCGGAGGATGTTTTGGTAATAATTAGAAATAAATATATTTAATTAGAAATAATTAGAAATAGTTATATTTAATTAGAAATAATTATATAATTATAAAATAATTAAGAAATAATTAGATTTAAATAGATTTAATTAAAATAATTATCAAATAATTAGGAAATAATTAGATTTAATTGATTAGAAATAATTAAAAGAATTAAAAATAATTAGGAAACAATTATAAATAATTAGAAAATAATTAAAAATAATTAGGAAACAATTAAAAATAATTAGAAAACAATTAAAAATAATTAGGAAACAATTAAAAATAATTAGGAAATAATTAAAAATAATTAGGAAACAATTAAAAATAAATAGGAAACAATTAAAAATAATTAGGAAACAATTAAAAATAATTAGAAAACAATTAAAAATAATTAGGAAACAATTAAAAATAATTAGGCAACAATTAAAAATAATTAGGCAACAATTAAAAATAAATAATTATGAAACAATTAAAAATAAATAATTAGGAAACAATTAAAAATAAATAATTAGGAAACAATTAAAAAAATAATTAGGAAACAATTAAAAAAAATGCAACAATTAAAAAAAATAAAAAATAACATAATTAGGGAATAAGTAAAAATAACATAATTAGGGAACAAGTAAAAATAACATAATTAAGGAACAATAAAAATAACATAATTAGGGAACAAGTAAAAATAACATAATTAGGGAACAAGTAAAAATAACATAATTAGGAAACAAGTAAAAATAACATAATTAGGGAAAAAATAAAACTAATTAGAAAAATTAGCAAGCGTGATTGACCGCTCATCTACCTCAAATTTGTTTTCATTTGTGTGTTTAGGCTTGATAGGAAACTTCTGCCTCCACATGTAATATTTTCTTTTACTGTCAAAATTATTAACCTCCTCGCCAGCATAGAGTTGAGGAGGTTTAGAATTTTGACAGTAAAAGCAAATATTACATGTAGAGGCAGAAGTTTCCTATCAACCTCAACACACAAATGAAAAGAAAATTGAGGTAGATGAGCGGTAAATCACGTTTGTTTTTCTATTCAATGATTGATTAACCACCCAACCTATATGCATATCTTCGCATTACTAATTAGTAACATAATTAGTAATATAATTAGTAACATAAATAGTAATATAATATAAAATATTATATTACTCTAATATTAATACTTAAATAATACTAATAATATAATTATTTTAATATTATATGTTTAATATTTATAAAAAAATATTAATATTATTAAAATTATAAAAAAATTATAAAATATTACAATTATCAATATTTTCAACAAGTTTTGTTCTATTCTTAACATGTTCAAATCTTAAAGGGTCACCAATTTTCAGGTCATGCCCAATAAAAAAGTTTGCGTCAGACATGTCAAATGTAAACTCTATAATTGTCCTTGTTTGGTTGATCACCTCGCAAGTAGCATTGCAATAGGACAACCCAGGTCATGTCTTTCTCATTTATAAGAATCATATCACATGACTTTTTACATAGACCATTCTTTCTTGAAAAATTAAGGGAAAGATACTGAAGTTCTCTTAATTTTTCAAGGAAGAATGATCTATGTAAAGGGTCATGAGAAATGATTCTTAAAGACGAGAATGGAATTACTTGTGTCGTCCTATTGCAACACTACTTGCGAGGTGATCAACTATGTAAGGACAATTATAGAGTTTACATTGGACATGGTTGACGCAAACTTTTTATTGGACATGACCTGAAAATTAACGACCCTTTAAGATTTGAACATGTTAATAATAGAGAAAAATCTTTTGTAAATATTGATATTTATAATAATTAGTAATAATTAGTAATAATTAATCAAAAATCAAATAAATTCGAGTACATGGTCATAAATTGGCACAATTTCCAGCGGATTGGCAGCTACCTTTTGTTCAACGTCTCATATCTTTGCTACTTTCTCCCACTGAAATCAGTATGAAAAATGTGCTCTAACATATGTCAGAGCAAGTTTTTTATACTGATTTCAGTCGGGAGAAAGTTAAAAAGAGATGAGTCGTCAGACAAAAGAGGCTCTTTTCCTTGACGACTCATCTCCTTGCAAGGAGATGAGTCCTCAGGCAAAATAGCTGTCGCCAATCCGCTGGAAACAAATACGAATAATTAGTAATATAATCTCCACAACGATGATTACAAAATTTTATTTCATTATTCAAGCATATTTCATTTTGCCCAGTATTGCTAAGTATTTCTAAACTAATAATAATTAGTGGAGATTATTACAAACTAACTGTGTCGCCTATAATTATTGGTAATTATTAAGAAATAACTCTAATTATGTATCTTCTCTTTTAAGGATATTTTTTTCTTATATCAAATTATTTAACAACAGTAATGGTTTTAAATTTTTTAGAAACATATATATGAATATGGAATAAGGAAATCGACATCAATCATTATTAGATGATCGCGCTTGGATAAATCAGCGTAGAAATCCAAACGGTTCTAGTTTAAATCCTATATATATTGATGGTGTTGAAGCTTTCTTACCATTTCCATCATCAAACCCGGAATTTGTTTTAAAAGGGACAATTAGGTGTCCTTGTAAAAAATGTGCTCTAAGAACGTTTGAGACATTTGACATCATTGGGAAACATCTCTTGCATTATGGTTTTCAATCAGATTATATTTTTTGGTATCAACACAGTAAACGTAGTTCCAGAGAACATTCTAATAATTTGATTCTGGATCCATCACGGTTTTAGAATTTAGTACATGATGTTGCAGGGTCATCCATTTAACAAACTGAAATCGAGGATGATGTTGATTTACCTCCCGAGTTGGAACCATCTGAATTTGCTGAGTTGTTCAGGTCTACTGAGGATGCATTATATCCTGTTGCAAGATAAGAAAATTAGAAGCAGTTGAAAAATTTATGGCTATTAAATCAGATAATGGAATTTCAAATAACTATTTTGATCAGATATTTTCTTTGGTTAAAGCACTGTTACCTGAAGGAAATGTGAGGTCTGCTAATTATTATGAGAGTAACAGACTGTTTCGTAATCTGGGCCTTAGTTATCAGAAGATCCATGCATGTTCAAACGATTTCATCTTATATTCTGGTGAAAATGAGTTGTTGGATAGTTGTCCCACATGTGGACAATCGAGGTATAAAGAATCTCAATCAGGGAATTTTGGATTTATTCCTGTAAAACAGTTGAGATATTTCCCTCTAATACCCAGGTTACAGCGTTTATTTATGTCTCAGAACATAGCGACAATGATGTCATGGAACAAAACCAATATTTCAAATGGTAAAATCTTGATTCATCCATCTGATGGTGATTCATGGAAACATTTTGATCAAGTACATCCTTCTTTTGCTTTAGAATCCCAGAACGTGCAATTGGGTCTTTCTACTGATGGTTTTTGTCCATTTGGATCTTTTGGTAGTCAGTATTCCTGTTGGCCTATCTTTATAACTCCGTACAATTTACCTCCATGGATGTTAATGAAAGATCCTTATATCATTTTGACATTATTAATACCAGGACATCCAAAAAAGAATATTGATGTTTATTTGAAACCATTGATTGATGAGTTAAATTTATTTTGGAGTCATGGTGTTGGTACATATAATGCTGCAGCGAAACAGAATTTTGTAATGAAAGCTGCTTTGATATGGACAATTAGTGACTTCCCGGCATATGGTATGTTATCTGTCTGGAGTACACATGGTCCAAAATCATGTCCT
The DNA here is from genome assembly GCA_963277665.1 of Viscum album. Taxonomy (NCBI): domain Eukaryota; kingdom Viridiplantae; phylum Streptophyta; class Magnoliopsida; order Santalales; family Viscaceae; genus Viscum; species Viscum album. The sequence continues at coordinate 624,247,988 of OY728130.1, read as the reverse complement.
TATTGTATGGGAGACAACAAAGCATTTATTCTCATGAATGGAAAAAAAAACCTTGCTATTTTGACTGTCTTCGCAGATTTCTTCCAATCGATCATCATTTTCGGAGGAATAAATCTCATTTTAGAAAATGAATAATTGAAAGAGATGAACCTCCAAAAATGATCTTAGGTACAGAGATACAATCAGTTGTATTTTCATTTCCTTCCATCACTTTTGGACCGACAATAAACTAATAGAAAATTCATGGCTTTGGGAAAGAACACAATTGGACAAAACAGAGCATTTTTTGGAATCTGCCATATTGGCCTGATTTGTTGGTCCAACACATGTTGGATGTCATGTATATTGAGAAGAACTGTTTTGATAATTTATTTCATACAGTTTTGGATACACCGGGTAAAACCAAAGATAATGTAAAGGCACGATTAGATCTTGCCCAAATTTGCAGGTGAACAGAACTTGAATTGTTTAAAAATTTCAGATCACAGAGATTAATGAAGTCAAAAGAAGCTTATACACTGACCAAATAGAGTCTATTATTATTTTTTCAGTGTATTGAAGATTTGAGACTTCCTGATGGCTATGCTTCCAACTTGGGCAGATGTGTTAAAAATGGTCATATTATTGGATTAAAAATTCATGACTTTCATGTTATAATGGAAAGACTTATGCCTATATGATTAAGAGGTTTGTTTAATTCTAAGATTTGGGATTTGATAACAGATATATCATATTTTTTCCAAGACATGTGTGCAGCGACAACAGACTGCGATACACAAAGAAAACTGGAAGAAGCTGTTGTTATAGTTATATGCAAACTGGAAAAAATCTTTCTGCCGGCTTTCTTTGACTCAATGGAACATTTGATATTACATTTGCCACATGAAGCAAAATGTGGAGGTCCGGTTCAGTTTCGATGGATGTACCCATTTGAGAGATTCATGCAGAAATTGAAGAAAAAAGTACGTAACAAAGCATCATTTGAAGGATCAATTGCTGAATCTTATTTGCAAGAGGAAATTGATTTATTCTTCTCTCATTATTTTGAATCTGAATATCCCTAAAAATTTAACCACATGGGGCAGAATGAGGTGAATGTTGATGATGATATGAACAATCAATTATCAGTTTTCAATCAGCCCAAACTTGGATTTGGTGGAGTTCATAATAGATGGCTTTCAGATGATTAACATGATAGAGCTCATACATATGTTCTAATAAAATTTGAAGAAATGTCACCAATTGTACAATGAGTGCTCCTATCCCTTATTCTATAGATTTTGTTACAGTAAATTAATCATATTGTATTTGTAGGTTATATGATGATCATATCAAGAAACAATTTCCACAAATTACAACAGTTATCTTAGAAGAACGTCGGAAAAAAAATTTCCTACTGGTTTCAAAAACTGGTAACATACATTCTTTTTTGGTTTTACATATAAAATCAATTTATTACTTGTAATAGTGATAAATGTTTTACAAATTTTCAGGTATCTGTACATTCTGATAAGATTGATAGTCGATTGCGTATATTGAGTAGCACACCATCCAAAATGGCTAAATCTTATAATGCATATGTGGTGAATGGTTATCACTTTCATACACGTGCATATGGGGAATCAAAGAAAATAATGAATAGTGGTGTTTGTTTGAAGGGATCACATCATAGAGATATTGGAGTTGACTTTTACGGCATGCTTGAAGAAATTATTGAACTTTGTTATTTGGGACAGAATTATGTAACAATGTTTAAATGTCGATGTCTGGATACTGAGAGAGGCTTGCATATTCATCCGACTCATGGAATTGTTTATATTAAACATAAAAGTCTTCTTGTATTAAATGAACCATTTTTATTGGCTCACCAGGCACATCAAATTTAATATGAAAAATATTGTGCTACTGCAAAAGAGTTGGATGATTGGTGGAGTATAATAAAAGTTAAATCTCGAGAAAATTAGTTTACTCAAACTGAATGTGGTTCCACTGAAGTGCAAGGAAATGAAATTTTTCAGGACACTCCTCAAAACACATCTTTTTCACAAAGAGACATGAATATCGAGGATGACACCCTATAGTTAAGGGTTGATGGTGACGATGTTGTCAATGATATTACAACTGAATTTGAAATGAAAAGAGATGCTGAAAGTGAAACTAATATGGAAATTGATGATGTTGATGAGGAAGATGAATACATTGACATTGAAAACTATGAAGATGATGATGAAGATGAACATTGACAAAGTAAAATGCTGGTTAGAATCATAACAAATATATATATCTATACAAAATAGTTATTTTCAACTGTTTTCTAATAAAAATCATTTCATATTTCAGATGGACTCAGAAACATATCGTCAGTTGCTGGAGGCTGATCTACCTTTGGATGATGATATTCTTGAGTCATCTGACCCTCAGGCTATTGTCACTATAGGGAGCACTCGGAGGGGGCGTGGTCTTTCCAGACTGATGATTCCAGATCCTATCCCGGAGCGATGTCCACCTCCTGGATTCGATGCGCACACGCGGTGGTATGGTAACCTGTGTATTTTAGTTATCTTTCAATATAATTTATTTATATTCTAATTTTTATTATTTGTTATTTTTCCATAGTTTTACGCATATAGCTATTGGACAGGGGAGCGCTATCTTGCGCAATTATTTTTCTCAGCCCTGGGTCACATGGGATCGGATTCCCGCTGATGTGCAGGCCGCCATGTTCGATCATTGGCTGGTACGTAATTAAATATTATTTATTTTGAAATTTAATTCTTTAATAACTTTATATTAGAGATTATGGTATCCCATCGATGATAGCATGTGTGCCACTTTCCACGCGGCATGGGTGGTGTCTATGCGTGACCGTTTCTGTTAGTTTGGCATAATTTGAGAAAGGCGGCTGTGAGGAAAGCCGGAGTGATAGAATTTTATGAGTCCTATAGAGCCCACCAACTAGAGTACATTTCATCTCACGTTTGGGATGGATTATGTACACACTGGTTGGGTGGTGGGTTTCAGAGGAGATCTTCATTGGGTCGACAGAATCGGGGAAGACAAGAGGTGACGCATCGAGTCGGTAGTCGTACATCGAGTGCGCATAGAGAGCATCTGGTAAGTACTTTTTTTTAATATTTTATACAACTTTAAATATAAATAGTTTATTTTATATTCATATAGGAAGATGAGCAGCCCGGTATTACGACGTACGGCATTTATCGGAGGATGTACACTGATCCGACTACTGGAGAGATTAGAGGTGACCGCCAGTGTCAGATTGTGGTCAGTATTATTTTCTTTTCAGTTTGAAAATTAAATGCATATAATCTTTTAATTATTTTAATTTCTAATTGAAACTTAAGGAGTCATATGAGGCTGCAGCCTCTCAGACACAGGCTGAGAGTCAAGATGAGATGGGTGATCAGACTAGTGCCCAGCATTTTGATGAGACGGCATGGATGCAGGCGACCTAGTATGGCTTCGAAAAGGGCCGAGTAGTTGGTATCAGCTCTCATTTGACTCCTACAGCTTATTATGGTACTGTTGCGATGTCGGCGTCCAGCTCGAGAGGAGCTTGTGGAGAGACATCATCTCCTTCCCCACAGTATCAGGAGAAGCTGCATGCTCAGAGTCAGCTTATAGAGGATTTGTGTCAGGGGCAGGAGCAGATGCGTCAACAGCATGATGAGGAGATGTGTCGATGGCAGGAGCAGATGCGTCAGTAGCAGGATGAGGAGAGGCGTCGATATGAGGAGCAACATCAAGAGCAGATGGAGTATATGCGTCGTTTGACTCATAGTTTAGGGATGGAGTTTCCTCCACCACCTCCTCCAGGTCCTCCAGATTATCCACCCCCCAGTGATTTTTTACATGTAATAAACATTTGAGTTCGTAGTTTATTGTCATATTAACTATTTACATTTCCACTTTCATATTGGTACGAATATTGCATGATTTAATTTGTTTTTATTTTTTGTAATATTTTATTACTTATTAGTATTATTTTTAATGTCTCATTATTTTAGTAATATTACTTTTAATATTTTATATTTATTGTTAATATTGAGAAGTTTATAATTTTATAATTTTATTAATATTAATATTATTAATATTATTTTTTCATAAATATGTATGTTTATTTTAATAATAATAATAATATATTAATTATTTATATTATTAATATTATTATTATTATTATATAATATTATATTATTTATATTCATATTATTATTATTATTTGATATTAATATTTCATAATTATATTATATATATTTTTTATTATTAATATTATAATAATATAATTTCATTAAATTATTAATATTATTATTGTTATATACATAATTTAATAATAATATTATTATATTAATTTTTTATATTATTAATATTAGTATTATTATATAATATTATATTATCATTATTCATATTATTATTATTTTATATTAATATTTCATAATTATATTTTATATATTTTTTTATTTATATTATAATAATAGAATTTTTATATTATTATTATTATTATTATATAATATTATACGATTTGTATTAATTATTTTATTTTATTTTATTTTTAGTATTTGCGACGGGAGTATTTGCGACGGGGTGTCACATCATAAAATATTTTTTTAATGTCCCATTTGCGATGGGAAGAATACCCGTCGTAAAAACTATTTCTACGACGGTCCGTCGCAAATACCTACGTCGCAAATATTTTTTAAATTTCTCATTTGCAACGGGTCAGATTCACGTCGCAACTAATATATCTGTGATGGCCCGTCGCAAATACCTTTTTTATATATAAATGAAAAACAATTTGCGATGGGGGAAAAATACCGTCGCAAATACTATTTTTGCGACGGGACCGCCGCAAAAACACCTATTTGTGACGCCGTTTTTAGCAACGGGTGATTTGTGACGGCGCCCCGTCGTAAAAGGTCTTTTGCAACGGGATTCTGTCGCAAATCGCTTATCACAAATATCTCATTTTCCTGTAGTGATAGTATTATAATGAGCTATATCTTAATAACCTATGACAATGTGGTTCCTTGTGTTGTGGGAATATCTTCCTTCTTAGGATTTATTTATTTTTTTTGTTTTATCGGAATTATATTAGGTGGACGAAATTTCTTTCATATTTAATTATCAATGGTGTTTTTAGTATTATTAATATTTTTTTTTCATTGATTACTCATTCTCCCTTACTTACCATGGATTAAGGACTATAATGCCTCCCATTTTTCATGTTATGTACCCTTGACATTAATCACCAACCCATGGATTATTAGAGATGGATTTGAAAGGTCACTCATGGATTCACTACTAATATAATAGGGGTTATAATGGAGATAGGTCATCAAATTTATACATGAATATTTAAATAGGGAATTAAAATAAATGAATTAATATATCAAATACATATCATGAAATGCAATAATGTTACATGATTATAATAATTAAAACAACATTTGATATGATATAAAGTCATGAAAACATTTCATGGGAATTTTGATTTTTTTTAATGAAATAGAAATGACATACATACCTTAAGTTGTAAATTTGATTTAAATCTGGTCATTTCATGTATATTTTGGCTCATTTTGAATTTAAAAGTGGGTTGAGGGGTATGAGATTAGAAAATAAAAAAATTGGTTGGATGGGAAAAAATTCTCGAAAATAATATTACCATTATAATCATAGTGGGAGGCCACTAGACTTATAGTGGATAAGGAAGTAGGTTTTTTGTTGAGGTTATTTTCAGTTGTGTTACCCCAGTCAATAATGTCTCCTAAAATGAAATATAGTGGTGACAATGGGGTTGTCTTATGAGGAGATCATAGACTAAGTTATAAAATTGTTGATTTCTTAATTTGTTTTTATTAAATATCAAAAATAAAATTTGGGATTTAAATGAGTTGAAATAAGTAAAATGACACAAAATAATATTTTGGAAATAAATCTATGTTAGTTATTAGAAATCAAAAGAAAATTGAACTAAAAAATAACTATGGAAGTGGTGGAAAATATCAATCTTCATACACTCCCTTTATCATTTATAAAAATTGATTTATAATTTAATTATAAAATTTATACCTCAAGACCTCAATTTATACACCTATATAGACCATAAATCATATCAAGTCCCAAAATATGTGTTTTTATCCTCTTATGAAAGTGATTTTATTTCCCAAATACCTCTGAAAAATAAAAACTAATTGAACTTGTTATGGTCAATGTGGAGACATCACCCAAATAAGTTTAAAAAAATAAGATCATTTTATAGAAATAAGATGATAAAAATTATAGAAAAAATGAATAACTTGAAAACTAGACAGAAATATACCTCCTTCAATCAAGTAAAAAATTTCCAAGATAATTCAAAAGAGAAATGTTTGTAGTTAAAACCATAAATTCAAAAAAGAAAATGACTTTGGATCTTCACTACCCACCACCATATGGATTTTATACATTTATGGATTGATTATCATCAATAGAACTAATTTTATACATCACATCCCACATCTTCAATCCAAAAATCCTTTTAAATTAAGTAGAGATGATAATAAATAGTGAAAAGGGGGTTCCAAATGTTATGTATTGTTTTTTATCCACTAAATATTAGATCAATTTTCTCCTCTTCTCAGCCAAATTTTGGGAAATTTCCTTCTTAAATGTTGTTTAGAATAATATTATACTCCTTGATACAAAATATAAACTCATTTTTAAATGTGGTGAATAAGTTATATCCAAATAAATGAAGTGAACATTTTCTAGCTAACGTGTCTCTTCATCTTTTTACACTTTCACACACCACTTGACCATCTTAATGAATTAATTTAAACCTAGTATATAATTTATAGATAATTATTTTATTTCTATCTCTTTTATAGATATATTCACTCTATTTAGATATTGTAGGTCTAATTAATTCATTTTTTAATGAAGTGGGGTCAATTCAGTCGACTAAAACAATTTTCTACAATGAATGATTTATTTGAGCCTTAAGAGGTTTAAATAAACACTTGTACTATTTGAAAAATTTGAATCCCATAGTACAAAGTTACTAAAAAATAATTTTTAAAATTTATTCTATATTAAAAAATTTCTTCCCAAAACACCAAAGTGATGAAAAAGTGTAAAAATTATACAATTAGGGAATTTTCAAAATTTAGCTCAAAACTCGCCAAAATTCAAAAATTGAAGAAATTTAACTTATAATGAAATTTTTTTGTGGAAATAATAATTTAAATATGTATGAAAAATATATAAAATTCCATCTTTATTAGTTCCACCACACTTAACACTTGGTGTCTTGGGAAAGTGAGGATTCAAAATAAATTTCAAATGAGAATTCAAAACATATGTCAATGAAAATCACAATCTAAAAATCAAGGATCCAAAATTATAATGACTCTTCAATAGATTAAAATACAAATTAGTTGTTATGTTTCTTCATTCCATTCTCATTTCATTCATTATTACATTTCATAAGGATTCCTACCTCATATTTTGTTCCTCTCAACACATGATTTTGATTTTGAAAAAATATTTTCTCATCCAAATAAATGAAAAGGTATCCATAGCCTTGAAAAAATTCTAAATATCCGAAAAAATTATTGAAAGAATTATATCAATCATGAGGACTTAGAAAGGTTTTTTCGGAGGTTTTACGGTTGGTGGGTTTCACATGTGAAAAATCATGAGGCATAAAAAGATGGTTTGGTACTATATTGAAGCAAAATTGCATGATTCCATCTTCCACTAAAGCATGGTATTATCCACTTTCATGGATGTCACACAAATTATCCAATTCATCATCAATGTAAAAATAATTTCTTCTCAAAATTTCTGACTTTTTTTCTTTTAAAGCTCTAAAAAGGCACAAATTTATTTTCTTTCTTCTTTGGAATCTCTAGAAAGGCACATATTACTTTTCCTAAAAATCTCTAGATAGAAACATATTGATTTTTCAAAAATTATATCTCTACACTTTTATTTTTTCTACCCAAATTAGCACATCAAAGTGTATCAAATCACAAAGAAGTTACCCCACACTTAATCTTTACAAAAATCATGAAATGCACTTCAAGAAAGGGATAGATAGGGAAACTTTATTTTAATTTGGATATAGAATAATAATTACAGGGATAATCAGGTATCAAAAAGGTTAAATTTATAGGCTGTGATAGAAGAAAAATAATTCTCATGAAAAGGGGGATTTTAATAACAAAATAAAATTACCTTAATCATTTTGAATACAAATTCTCTAAAGCTCAGAGATTTTGACAGGAAAAAAAAAAGAAAGTTCTACTTAAAATAAGAATTATTTGTTTCTCTAAAGAATTTGGGTGAATGTGAATAAGGTGAAAATATTGGTTCAAATTATTTACAGTAAAGTGATTTTCAACTTTGTATAGAATTCATGACATGGAATTCATAATTCAAAGGTCTTTTCATGAATTTCCACAATTTCAATTTAGAACACAACACATTTCAGGAATCATTTAGGTTTATCTTAATAAATCAATTTCTCTATTTCCATTAAAAAAAATCAATTCAAAAAGGATATTACTTTTAAGCGTGCAATTTGTTTTAGATTTGACTTAAAACACACAAAATTTGAAAAAAATCACACAATATAAGAAATAAAATCTGAGAACATAAAAGAAAACAAAACAAATTATAAATATAACCAAGGATGTTCCTACCCCAATACTTATTTTGTAAAATGTCCTCATTTATTATGGAAATTAAAATTATGAATTGAAAATCAAGAAGATAAGACATAATAAAAACAAGTATAGGGAAAATACACATCCTGTTTTTTATAGATCAACAGCAGCCTTGAGCTGGCCTCCAAAAACATGAAACTTGGAAAAATACAAGAAAAAAAACAAACTTTTATTGAAGTAAGTAAATAAAAAATAAAAAATAAATATAAGGTAAAAGATAATTTGTATAAACCCCTAATTAAGTTCTAGTATTTCACTACCTCTAGTCAGGAAGTTTTAGTAGATCAACACTAATCTAAATGTGGGTTTAGTTTCTTCTTCCTGAAACTGTAAAATGATTTTTTTTCTATCCTTATTCATCCTACATAACTTATAGACGCTCCCAAAATCATATTTCTTCAGGTTTCCCTCCAATACATTGTGATTTAATGATACAGTGGAAGAGGGAACGAAATATTTTGGAAACATTAAAAGACTTTATCCTCACAAAAAACATCCACTAGTTATTTAAATTCAATTCTATGATGTGTTTTATATTTAGGTTTGGATTTAAAATGATTTTTTTTCTTTAAATAAGTCTTGGACCCACCATCCTCATGTGTACCAATGTACACTTCATTTGACCACACCATTATTTCTTCAATATCAACCTTAACCTCCTCGTTATCTAAAAAATGAATCCACTCAAAAGCAATAGAAACTAAATATGCATAGGGAGAAGCATATAATGAGTTATTATCAAAATAATTTGGAAAAATTGGATCAATATTTGAGACATATCCCCAAGGAATATCATGTTTAATCTCTTCTTGGGAATGGATGAAAATTATATTGAAAGTAGGAAGCAACTCAGGTTCCTCCATATACTCTTCAAAAGTGAACAAATCAAGTTTCTCTTCTTCTCTGGAAAAAGTTTCATACAAAGGTTATGAATTTTCAATTTCAAAAAGTATGGTTTCACATGAAATTTCCTTTTCAACAAAGTTAAACTAATAATTTTTTAAAGACTCTTGATTTCAAAAAGACACATCAATTGGTAAATCATTGATGATTTTTTCTGTTAAATTTAAAAATGTATATACCCAATCATATTTCAAATCACCCACAAAATGTTCCTCAATATAAAATTTGGGTGGGAAAAATTATATATTTCTTTAAAACCTTTATGAGATTTCCATTATTTCAATTCTTTTTAAACAGGAGAAATAATTTCAATTTGTTTCCTTACTTCTTGAATCATAACATAATTCTTGTGAAGCACGAAATTACATTGTTGGATCATGAAATTTTTTTAATTGAGTGAGAAATTATTTTCTTGTATTTGATATTTTAAAAATTATTTATTACTAGACTCTTAAAATAGTGGATAATCAGTCCAAACATAAGACTAGTCACTGAAAAAATCCATTTTTTAAGATTCTAATTTCATGGTTAATATCCTAAAAATTCAAAAAAAATATAAAAAACATAGGCATGATCCTCATAAACATAACCAATTTGATGATGGGGATTTTCAATTTCATTATTCTAGTCAATGATTTCCCCTAAAAATGCAGTATAGTGGTTACCATAGGGTTGTCTCACAAGGATATTGCACGCTAAGTTTTCAAACTGCCATTTTTTAATTTGTTTTTGTTAAATTTAAGTACTAAAATTGGGAATTTAAATGAGTTAAAATAAGTTAAATGACAAAAAATATAATTTTGAAAATTAATATATGTTAGTTATTATAAACCAAAAGAAAACTGAACTGAAAAAACAAACTAAAGAAGGCAGTAGTGTAAAAACATCGATCTTTAGACACTCCCTTTATCATTGTAGACAATTGATTTCAAATTAAATTATTCAATTGATACCTAAAGACATCGATTTATACACATATATTGACTATAAACTCTATCAAGACCTCAAATATGGGTTTTTATTATCTTACTAATGCTATTCGATTACACAAAGAACTTTGATCAACTGAAACTAATTGAACTTATTGTTCTCAATGTAGAGACCTCTTCCAAATAATTTTAAACAACAAGATGATAATTTTAAAGACTTAATATTATAAAAAATATATAAAACAATATAATAAATTAAAAAATAGAAATTAAGATACCACTTTTAATCAAGCAAACAATTTCTAGAATAATTCAAAAGATATATGTTTCTTATTAAAACCACAATCTAAAAAGGAAAAATTCCTTTGGATCTTCACTATCCACCATGTATTAAATGTTATCCCTGAAAGTATTTATTATCATCAATATAACTCATATTATCCAGTATATCTTCTCTATAACATCCCACTTCTTCAATCCAACAATCCTTTGAAATTAAGTGGATATAAGAATAAATAGTTAAAAGGAGGTGTTGGATGTTATATATAGTTTTTTCACCAAATGTTGGATCTATTTTCTCCTTATTCCTAGAATAATTTTGTAAGATTTTATTATTCAATTTTTTTGAATACAAATTCTCCTCATCTATACAAAATCTTACCTCATTTTGACATGTTTGGAAAAGTTATATCCAAATTAATGGAGTGAACTTTTTATGTCTGTAGTGTCTTGTCAACTTCCTTAACATTAATGTGACACTTGACCTTATCAATGAATTCATTTAAACTTTTTATTCAATATAGAGATGTAAATTTGGGGGAAACGCCTCTGAGCGGTGTCGCCTCCCTTTTTCGTGGCATCTAGGGTTTCCTCTGTTCCCGCGACCCTTCCCTCTCCGGCCTTTTCCTCCTGAGTCCACTTTCGGTGACTTGCTCAGCTCGGCGTGTCGTTCATCTCGGTCGGCAGGCAGTCGAGGCTTGTTTCCATTGAAGTTTGGCAATGGATCTGGAGCGGCTCGGAGAGGGGAGGCCTTGTTTCCATTTCTTTTTATTTTTTTTTCAGTGGTGAAGGATTTCTTTTGGGGGTAATCGTTCGAGTTTGAAGGGATTACTATGTTAGGGTTCATCCTGTTGACACCCCCTCCTTGTGGTTGGCTTCTTCGATGCCTCTGGTGCCTTTGCGGTGGTTGCGCGGCTCCTCCAGTGGCGATGCGATTCAGGCTTCTGCGGATTTGCTGGTCGGATCTAGGGTGTAAGACCGTTTCCACCGGCATACTCTCCGGAGCATTCTGGGTTCTTCTCGGTAGCACGTCGTCGTCCTGTGGTGAGTCTCCCGGGGGTTGCCTTCTGCGGCGGTTGTGTACCTGAGGTTTCGTTTTGGCCTTCTTTGGCGGTAGGCATGGCGTCATTGAATGTCTACCAAGTTGGATTCCAATTTTCTACTGAAAGTTCACTGTGCTTTGCTGGATTTCTTCCATTTTTCTGCTGGATTTTCTTTGTGTTGATGGATGATCTCGGCCTGGTTGTTCGCGGACCATGGCGGAGTTCAAGCTTCGGAGTCGACGACGGCAGATGGCTCCTCTGGTGTCCTCCTGTGAAGGTGGTGCGTGGATGGATGGCCGGTGGTTCGACGGTCACTGGTGATGCTCACTGGCGGGTTTGTGGGATGTTGATTGGTTTGGCCAGTCCAGCGAGTCTCGCCGGTGGCATGATTGGTGGCGCGGTGGTTTTCGCGGTTCGAGGTGGCATGCGGCGCGAGCCGTGATGATGGGTGACATGTGATGATGGGTGCGCGACTCGAGGTGGGGCACGTGATGATGGGCGCAGCTCGGTAGAACTTGGTTGGTTTGAATTTTGAATCTTGATTTTCAATGAATTTTGTATGAGGATGGGATGTTTTGTACGGTTGCTGGTTTTCCTTAAACCAGTTTGGGGTACCGGTTCCCTTAAACCGGCTTCAGAAAATGAAAAAAAATTATTGGCAGATGTAAATTTGATATATCTCCCTTTTTCATCTTGTGTCACTACATTTTGACACCGAAGGGAATATTTATTCATTATTTAATTGGGTGTGTTCAATTATGTATTCTAAAACAATTTTTCACAATGAATGATTTATTTTCACCTTTAGAAATTCAAATCAATACTTGGCCTAGTTGAAAAAGTTGAATCCCATAATAAAAGGGTTCCTACAAAAAAAATAGATAATTGGATCATTATTAAAATGTTATGGCTAAAACACCGAAGTGATGAAAAACTGTTAAAATTACAGAATTATGTCATTTTCAAAATTTATCTCAAAACTCATCAAAATTCCACAATTTATAAAATTTCAATTAAAATGACAATTTTTTGGGGATATAATCATTGAAATACACATGAAAAATATCTAAAATTCTATCTCTATCATTTTTCTCCAACAATCAGGGATTGGTGGTATGCATCGAGACATTAGTGTCCCATTGGAATTTTAGTGGGTGTCCATCAGAGTTTTAATGAAAACCCCAACTCTACCTTTTTATTGGAGGGTATTTTGATTGTTTTGGATTAAAATTTATTCAAATCTAACATTACTGCACTTATTTGGTCAATTAGATTGTGGAAACTCATGATCTTGATCTCTCCTTTATTTTTCCTACCACTTCCATAATTCTTAACAGAATATATTTCCATTAGTTGAAAAAAATCTATTTTGTAAAAATTAAAGGATTTCTAGGTATTTAATAACACTTTTTAATAAAATTTAAATATATTATAAACCTCGCATATAATATTAAATATACATTGAAACCTGGAACCATTTATAACATAAAATTAATAACATTCATATATATTTTACCATAGATGTCCATTATAATAATATTCAATAAAATACTTGATAAAGATCACTATGTGGAACCAATTAGTCTCATTCCATGGTGTATCCATAGGATAAACCAAACTACCAAATTCTCAAGTTTGATCCTTCTTCACTCCATTATATGTTATTATCTCACAAGGTAGAGGAAGAATATGAGAGAGTTTGGAGTGAGTAAATTTAAAAGAAGCATTGGGACACAAAAACTTACCCATCTATATAGTAGTGTCCCCTTATATAGCTATTAGGAAATTCCCTAGTTTTCATGTATTAAATCATACACTACAAAACACTTGATAAATTCTTCACTCATTTCATGAATTAATAATATGAATGCATCATTAATCCTCCCATGAATTTAATCATATGAAATATTCACAATTATGAAAGCTAACATGGAATAATTACTAAGTAATAATGGTTATAATTGTTTTGTTAATCAATAATAGAGTGTTATAGTGAATTATAAAATATGAATATACTCAAAATACTATCATACAATATTTCCCAACCACATGTTTCTATTGGTTTGGGAAGTGAAATTATCTCTTATATCATTCCTTATGATATTCCTTAACTTCTCACATGTCATACCATATGACATGTTCATATCGTACCCTATGATAGAGGGGCTTTAGGGTATATATCCATCAATATACTTCTTTCACTAAAAACTTATAGACTTAGTTTCATTTCACCTTATATGGTATCACATACATTAAATGTTGAAATCATATCCAAAACTCCTTTTAGATATCCAAAAAATAATTTTGAAAAACCATCATCAAGTTCACCTTGCATCACATCATATAGAATACCTTGTGAACATACATCCAAGACAATTTTTAGCTAAACTCTAAAATATTTTAATATAAGTTCTCTAAGTTTCATGAAATTAAATACCTATTTATTCATCCATAAAGTGTTACACCCATATGCCTTTATAGTGTAAAAAAACCAATAAAAATTCTATAATTAATATATGTAAGAAAAGAGTGAACTCAAGAAATGAATAAGTGTGAGTCAATATACAAAGGGATCTATGTGATCTACATAAAACATGTGTATCTTAGTACCTATGTTCACCATTTTTATCATATGTAAGCATGAGTTTTTATATGATCCATTTTTTCAAGACATAAAGTAACTATAAATATGGAGTATGTCAATCCCATATATTTACTTATAAGTTTATAATTTTCCAATTATAGATTAATCAGGTTAATGAATACATCACATGTCATGCATTATTATGGAATATTACATAACATAAACCTCATCTGATAGATAAACACATCACATCTATTATCTAGGTATGGTTATAAAAATATTTAATCTATCTCAATCAACATACAAACTTCATAATCATCATACAAAAGGAAAAATTCCATATCGATTAAGCTCCAATTGATAACAATATCTGCAAAATACCCAAACACCACCTAATTAGCTAAGACTTAAGGATTTCATGATAAAATATATCAATGTATTAAGGTTATAATATTAGTAATATCACTATCCTTAGGTATGGTTAGATCCAAATATGAAACAAACATCCCTAGTATACCAATAACATAGTGTATGATAATATATGTGGTATAATTGGTGGGTCATCTAGTGAAAAAAACCCTTATTTTATACCTCATGAGTATATTTCATATCTATTAATGAAATAATACTAATTTTAACCATAATATTTCATAACAAATTATGGTAATTCATTTTTAGCATCAGTTACGAATAACTAAAATCCTTTCTTTAAGAGTTAAATTGTCATTTCACTCTATGAGTATATGTATCCAACACAAAATAATGTAAAATTAGATATTTACTTTTAACGTGATTCATTTTATATTATTTAACTACTTTAAAAATATAAATAAAACCATATATAAGTTCTCATATAATCATATCCCATAGTATAGACTATAAGATCATCCTTATGTTTTCTTCACTTGTATGGTTTTTTTGAAGTTATTATATCTCTATATAATTTATGTCACATCTCTATGTGAACATCTAATAAAACCCCCACACTCAATTTATTTAGTGTGTAAAATCTACAAATAAATCCAATTTGAATAATGGTGAGACTTTAGAATCCTATTTTTAATGTTCAACTCATTCAACAAGTATTCAAATTCTTTACTTCACAACATCAAAGGTTGAGATTTCAATAACTTTTTTTTCAACATAGAACATTTCTAAGTCCATAATCATCATCATTCTTGGAACCCTTTCCAACGAAATTATTACTTGAAATATTTTGGTAACTAACGTAAATATTTTCATTATTTATTCTATCTGAATACCCTAAACCTTTTAGGATATCATCTTCTATTAACTTTGTATTTTGAGTAGTATAGTCCTTTATTTGTTAACTTTAAAATATAACCAAGTCCAAACATACCGTACTAGACTCTTATATATATCACAACCCTTTTTTATTTTAAAAAAATATACTTTTTGGGTTGGTTTGAGTGGTAACCCTTAAAATATTTGATAAAACACCATTAAAATAAACAAAAAATCAAACTGATAAAAATATAGAATATTTAAATTTTAAAATGAAAAGTAGGGGAGTGAGAAAGAAAGAATTATCATATCAAAAAGTGGTTTATTTTCACTCTCCTTGAGTAGTTTTCCATCCTATTTAATTCCTAACATACCCCATAAACATTGACTATCCCATTTATCCCATCATTATCCAACTTGATAATGTATATTCACCACTATAGGTGCAATTTCATTGGTCATCACATATCACCATCACTGCATAAACCCCTAAATAATTAACTATTTCAGTCATCGCCAAACACATACTTCATCAACCCTCATTAGAAACCAAATACATTCCACACCAACATGGTAAATAAAGGACAATTTATAATAACCATCAATCTAAAAAACTCTAGGTAGATGTACAAGACCTTGTAGAAATCATCATCGTCGAGTCTTCCATCACTAAACAAAGGAAACCATAAAGAAACTAAATGTAAAATATCCAATATTAAAGTAGATAACAGCATAGACACTAGAAAAAACAAAACTAAACCTTGCATATCATGTATAATCACAAAGTGACTGACTTACTTTTTTGATTTTTTGTGTGTTCACCCAAAATCATCTAAATAATTGTTTATAATTACATCATTGACATGTTACCTTTGTCAAAGAATAACACCATGTATACCTTTCTATATAGTTACTAAATGAGTACATTAGTGAGTAAATACCACAAAAAATCATGAATAGAGGAAGGGATAAATAGGAATGAAAACCTATACCATAAAAATAGTGTAATAATAGAAACCTAAAAAAACAGACATAATGAATCCACCAATATCTCATCCATCATCATAATCCAAAAACTCTCTAAAAACCATCATTACGGAACAAGATAGGGTATTTAATGATGGTTCAAGTATTAATGGAGGAAATAGTGATTGGTGAGTGGACCACGACAAAAATGTGACTAGAGAGAACTAAACCAGAAATGGCCACCAAAATCACAATGGAGGAAGAAAAATCAAACACAACATCTAAAAAAATCCCAATACACTATGAACATCATCGATATTATCCAAAAATTGGTTAAATCATGGAATAGTGGGTATATAAGATTGTAATAGTCATAAATGATTCCCCAATGTGAATAAATAACATTCCCAAACAGGAGGAAAAATGAGGGTATAAAACCCTTGAAATAATAACCCAAATCTAAACATATGATAAAAAAGGGAACTAAGGAAGAAGGCCACTCCACCAATAAGGGTATGGGAATTGTAGTTCAAGTCATAGGAATAAAATACATCACCACTAATAAATTTCACAAAAAATAACACATATTTATTTTATTGGTAATTTTTAACAAATAAAATATTATATCCATATCTTATATGATATTCTATGTGTTTAGAGTAGTATGTTGAATAGAATATTTTATTCATTAAAATATTCCAATGATGATGGGTGGGGTTATATCCCATTTATTTCAACAAACATCTGGTTAATATTATTTTTATTTTGGATAAAAAAAATTATCCTTAACTTATTCTAAAGTATGTTATAGAATATAATGAATCATAACCCATGGGTAATGTCTCATATTTTCATTGAAACTCTTTATTAACCCAAATTTTCTTATCATATAAGATAAATAAGATGAAAACATGTATACTTTATTTATATCTAAGATCAATATATTCCTTTGTATTCAACTCCATGATTCACCAACCCTTTTCTTCATTATTTGAATGAAAAATACAATATTAATGAATTAATTATTTAGGTTTGAACTTATATATATTTTTAACTGTTGTAAAATATAAATTCCATATCACATACCCATAAAAACTAAATAATTAATTTTTATATCATTGATACTTGACATGGAATATCCATGGACTGTGTAAAAACCCCTTTAGGTATCATACAAAATTCCATCATATGGAAGCATTTTCCCTTATTTATAAATTCATACATAAGTTTTTGATGCCTGAGGTTGACTATTTGAAAAATATAATATTTTTATTTTTTCCTTAAAACATTTTCCTCTAGTATTGTCTACTTATAACCATATCCAAGACATTACATTTTATTCTCATATATCCTCAAAATTTTGGGAAATAGGGTAAACATTTCTCAAGCACGTTCACATTGTCATAATATTTCTAATAGTGATAAGAAAATAAATTATATAGTCAGCTCAAGCCTTAAGAAAATGTTTAGTACCTCTAAGTCATTAGAACACTCAATGAAATTCAGTATATGAGTGGTGACTAAAGCTCATTAGGTTATTTTTCATATAATTCCTCTTAAACATTTATCCAAATACTTTTATGATTTCCAAAAAATGTCTATTTGATCCACCTTTTGAACTACTCCAACAATAGGTTACTCTGGATGGTGGTTTCCCAAGCACATAGAAATTTATTTTTTTAAGAATGATTTTTAAGTTTATATGCCAATATATGTAATTGTTTCCATTAATATTTTCCTTGTTAAGGATTGTTTTAAAGTTATTTTTATGCTGATGATGATTCTTTTTATCTAATATATAATCTTTTATAAAATTATTATCATATTTTTTATACATTTAAGGAGGAATTTTTTTTAATGTGTTCCCACAAAAATAATGACCCCTTTAAAAGCCACCATATCCATTAGTGGTCTAAGATTTATATTTCACTAATAAATGTTCCTTATTTTGAATTTATATCACCATTTATATATTTAAGTGGCACATTCTGATAATCATATCATATATAAATCTTGTATGGTTTATAAAAAACTATTTTCCAACCCATTATATGGATAAACTCAAAACCATTCATATGGTATCCTTACTAAAGGTTTCCCAGTTAAGTGTAACCCGAATATCATAGCATGATTTGATTACCTAACTCTTTGGATAACCATTTCCACTATACCTTACACAAGATAATCCAATGATAGCTTGATTTAGAAAAACCTATATGATTGAATGGTCTATGTGTAGACATGTGATTTATTTATAAGGAATCTAACACTTTGTATTTTAAATGGAGATTTAATCTCACCATATTATCTTATCCTATTACCTTTATATGTATGTATTATTCTAATGATTTAGTTTGGAATATTATTTTTTCCACCAAATTAATATGTTCAAGTTATATTAATGTGTAACTCTTTACACAAATCATATATTGTGTTGCAAACCTAAATTAAAAGAAAACTATATCTATAAACATTAAAATAAATCCCATTAATAGGGTATATGAAATTATTTAGT
The DNA here is from genome assembly GCA_963277665.1 of Viscum album. Taxonomy (NCBI): domain Eukaryota; kingdom Viridiplantae; phylum Streptophyta; class Magnoliopsida; order Santalales; family Viscaceae; genus Viscum; species Viscum album. The sequence continues at coordinate 624,228,798 of OY728130.1, read as the reverse complement.
ATAAATATTTGGAATCATATGAAATCAATAATCCCCAAAAGAGTTATCTTAGAGTGATAGATAACCAACCCCCACTTTTCTAGACAAGGAATAACCCTCCAAGCTAGCGATTAGTCTAGCCCAAATCCATCTTCCCAAGGATAATTTGAACAAGAGAGACCTTAATAATAATTCTAAAAACTAATACATATAAACTATAATTAACTACTTAATTCAATATCATAACTTAGTACAAGATAATGTCAAGGTATAAGAAAAAAATCAATTATCATGCGTATCATGTAACTCCTTAAATGCATGTATGATAGTTTATAGAAGCATATTAACTCTTAAAACTAAATCAAACATCAATTAATAATATAAAAATATATCAATGAATAAAGTAGGGAATAAAATATTTAAATAAAAAATTCATATATTTTTAAAATATTAGATAAACAATTTATGAATAATTCATAAATATAAAAACATTAAATCAATAATTTAGGAAATAATTATGGGTGTTCCATAAATAAATAAATATAAACACAATACATTTACTTCTAATATGAACACCTTTATATTATTCTTTTATATATATTTCACTTTAAATATATGATGTTAAATTAAATATATAAAAAATATTCTAATTATATTATGGAAACAATTTACATAATCTAAATATCATAAATTTAATATTATTTAAAACTTAAATATATCATTTAAAAAAAATTATTTTATGTGGTTTAAATAATTTCTCAAATATGTCCTTTAATTTGATATTTTTAAATTTAATATTATGAAAAATTATTAATAATAAAAATAAACTCTTAAATTTTTTCCTTATTTTTAAAATTTATTAACACTTTATAAATTAGACTTATAATTCCCATAGAAAAATTTTAAATCTAAATTTTATGTTATTTCATATAATTTCATAAGATATTTAATATTAATATTTTTATTAAGGATATTTATTTAACAAATGTTTCATAAACATTAAATTAATAAATTATTAGAATTTTATAATTAATTATTTTATAAGAACATTTATAAATTAAATAAATATTGCAAACTATATTTTTTAATAATTTGAAAACAATTTATGGACTATATTTTTCAATTCATAATTGAATTTTAGAAAAGTTAAAAAAAAAATTATTGGTTAAAATATTTAACAGTATACTCTTATATCATAATAAATGACTAATAAGATGTGTCACAACACCCTTTTTAGAATTATTAATCATTTTTATGTCTACTAATCCATATTTGGAATATCACTAATTACGACATAATATTGCCAAATATTAACCAGAAGTGATCTGTGTAATCATAGCATACAATAATTCATTACATAAGTGTAACCCCTCAGTGTAGGGAAACATGTTTTATGACTAGAACATATATTGTTCCAATGATTTGATGCCCTATTTTTATAATGTTTATCTGTTCCATCGAACCATACAAAATCCCATATTGTATGCTACAATATTTTGAAATTTAAGAATTTTTAGCAGATCATTTGTTACAATATCACATAATGTATAATACAACCCCATCGCATCTTACAATATCGCATATCATAAGGCAAGACACAATAAAAATATCAAACATTTCTTGAAATAAAGAATATGAATTCAATATGATATTAAATATTATTCATTTTCAAACATGATTTCATGAATAAAAAATCATGTCAGAGATCTGATACCACTCGAGGGTTTCAAAGAATCAAACAAATATTACTTAAGGAAACATAAGACATTATAAATCTTAAATCCAAGATCATCCATGCATTAAAAAATGAAAACTTGTATAACATAAAATGAAGCATTTTTATTTTCCTTTAACCATATATGTACACAATGAAAATCTTTAAACAAATACTTGATAAAGATCACTAAGTGGTATCCATTAGACTCCCTTCTTTATGGTGTATCCATGGGATAAACCAAATCACCTGATGCTTGGGTTAGATCCTTATTCACTCCAGATATACTAGTATATCATATGGTAAAGGAGGATTAAGTATAGATATTTGAGCGTGGGATAATTGATAAGTTCATGGATATATACGAACTCACCCACCTCAATTGTAGTAGCCCCTTATATACCTTTGAGACATTACCCAGTGTTTATGTATTAACTTCTAAATTAAAAAAATGAATTAGTAATAATACAATCATTTCATGCATTCTTCACATGAATGAATCATTGATCCTTACATAAATTATATTATATGAAACATTATCAATTTTGATATCCAACATAGAAGAATACCTGAGTGATAATTCTTATCATTGAGTTATCAATCTATGATATAGTGTTATAGTGAATCATACTATGGGATTCAACTCACAACACTACCATACAATATAGAAAAATTATACATTAATATTAATTAAGTTAGTGGTATATTATCTTATATAATTCCTTAAGATATACCCATAAAAGGCATACAATATACCTCAAATTCCCACATGATGTATGATCGCATAGCGATTCACAATTTAATTTCACCCTTATAATACTGTGTTAAATTGTTTTCAATAGTAAACTCCAAATTTAATAACCAAATACACTTATTTTTTCATTAAAATTTATAATATTTATTACTTATGAAATGGTAAATTTTACTTGTTCGTATTATTTTGTTGTGGGAGGAAGTGCCTGGAATGAAGTAGAAGAAAAATGGGTAAAATTTCATGGAATTAAAAGAATATATATCCACTGTTTTACACATTATGAGGAATGGTTCCATGAAATTGGGATTTTTTTTGGTTTAATAAAAAACTAGGTGGTCAATAACTATTATGAATATGCATAATCTCAATTCATCCACCCAGTTCCCTAACTAAACTGGTATATCCATAAAACCGAATCGTCTATAAGTCAAGAGTTTGGTTCTATATTTTTGGAAAATTTCTCCCAATTTAGATATCCATTTTCTACAAAATTCTACATGTATACATTAAATACTAATTCCAACTCTCTTATATTTTTTAATTTCAATATTAGGTTTTCTACCTATACAAAATGGGAACAAAAGTGATATCTCAAAATCTAGGTACATAAAACTATCATCCACTTTCCCTATAAAAGGGAACATTGGGAACCTCATTTGGAATATTAAATAAAGAGTGAAGTGTTTTGATTTTTTAGTTCCAAAGTATTCCTATTATAACCTAATAGGTTCTCTATATCCTTATTATCATATGAATATCTTAAATGATAAAAGAGATCCACCTTAGCCTCCTCCTCTTCTTGATGGAATGTTAAAGGGTAGGTGGTTGTTTTGAGGGAGATACACACTTGGAAAAGGAGTTCTGGAACTTTTTTTCTACCAATTTGATGTAATTTTTTATTTAAAATATTTCCTTTAGTTTTATTTTTACTTTTTTTATAATTTGAATGTAATGTTTAGATATGTTTTAATAGAAATTGTTTTATTTCAAAACTGATTGGCTTGATATTTCAAGTGGGAATCATGTTTTGTCTAATTGGAAAACCCAAGGGTCCATTTTTCTATCCCAAAAACTTGATTTATTGATATTATTTGTCGAAAATAATTCCATATATAATTCCTAACCCTTGAAAAGTAATTTTTGTGTTAGGGATTGGTTCTAGGTGTACCACTCAAAAAGGAAAATAGGGAAACCAATATCATGGTTACCCTAAAACAAATAATTTCATTAAACCAAATGTTATTTTTAGAATTATGAACCTCTTATTATGTGTAGTAATCTTGAAATTATCACATTCTTCTATTAGTATCAAAACAATATTTCTTTTATGAACTATTAAATTCTTTATTTAGGTTGTTTTCTTAAATCTATTTTCAAAAAATCCCCTATTTTTTATAAATATTAATGAAAATATATACTAAAAAATCTTCAATTATCATTGATATATGAACTAGGATCTTCAATATACTCCATTTAATCATATAAAACCTGTTTAATTTGACATTTTTTGAAATTCCAGTCAAATTTTGGTTCCATTTCCAGGGAGAGATTTTTTTATTGTGTTTTTTATAATAACTTTATGTGTTTTGTAAATATTTTTTTATTTATCTCTTAATATTTTTTATACAACTAACTCTCTAACATATTTTTCTTTTTAGGTTTTGTGCATGATGTATTCTAATTTAGGTGAACAACCTCTTTTTAAACCTGAACCATAGAGGATCCTATATTAGTGACCGTGAGACACACAAGATGGTCCTTTGAAAGAGAACACACCACACCTCAAAACTCATTTATACCCCTCTTCATCTGGAACTAAAATATAAATTGAACATAATGTGTAAAAAATGGTTTAAAATAACCAAAAACTAAAGGAACTAACTTTTATAGATGTTTATATCCAACCTATATATATCCCAACACAAGGTGAAGAACCAAACTTCAAACTAAAATCATTAATAATTCACTTATGTGAAAATTTAATAAAATTGATTGAAAATACCCTCATAATAATTTTAAAGAATTATATACTATAGATTCAAAATTAAAACATGAAAATGTGGATGTAGAACTTGTAAAACTTAGGGATTTTCTATTTTATTTATAAGTCACTAAAAAGAGTAGATATACTATGTTAATTCCCTGATTATAGGATGGGTAGACATTAAATTCATTTTCATGAAAAATATTTCCCAGAATATTAAACTATAATAATAATGAAATATATTTTTGGAATAATGAAATATAATGGGGAAACCCTTCATGGATATTGGGAATATTTTAAAAGGTTTTGTTCAAGTTGTCTACAATACCAAATAAGCAATAAACTTTTAATATAATATTTTTATGGATGTTTAATTACTATTGATCATAATATGATTGATGTTTCTTTTGGTGGAGCCCTAGTGGAAAACAATCCAATTTATCTAAGGAACCTCATTGAGAGAATGGAATAAATGCATAATAATATAGGTCAAGCTCTAGTATGCCTATTATATGTTTCCATGAGGTGAAGAGTTACAAATTTGAGAAGAAGTTGGGTATAAATTTTAAGGAGGTTAGTACCCTACTCTAATAGGTTTCTCTTTCAGAAGGGAAATATAAACCTACTCCACAAATTTATTATGTTATTTATGTCACTAACAACTATTATTCTGACCAATGACCTCAACTGAGAGAACCTTTTGAGAGTTTTGAGGTAATATTCCCTGTCCATCAATGCAACCAACCCATAAACAAAGAAAACCAGTATGCATAGAACTCTATAATAAAATATAACCAAGATTATATGAAATTTTGATATCCTAACCAACCTCAATAGTCATGGGACCACCTGGGGTAGGGTAGTCATCCTCTACCACCACCCAAAAATCCTCAACCACCAAAAAGTGTGTTCCAACAACCCCCACCAAAACCTAAACCAAGTCTCAAGGATATAGTGAAGAAAGTGAAATCCTATAACCTCCAATTAAAATAGAACACTCAATTATAAATTCAAGATATAAGGACTCAATTGGGAAAAATATAACATACCATCAGTGAAATAAAGATGTAGGGTTCTACATAACCACCTTCCAAACTAGTTTTCAATCCCAAAGACAAAGGTAATGTATGTGTCATCACACTCAGTAGTGGTAAACATATTTTTTATTCTAATTATTCTACACAGCAATTATTGCCTCATATTAGAAACTCACTTTCCCAATCACAAAATGATTCATGTGAAGATACAAAGAAAAAAAAGAAAAAAATAACCTTGAGGATTCCCATAATATATCTATTATACTAACTTTTCCCCAAAGAATCTATCAATCAAAAAAATGATAATTAAATTGATAAATGGATTATAGATACATTTAAAAAGGTACAAGTTAACATTAATATCTTGGATGTAGTTAAATAAATTACTTTATATTCCAAATTCCATAAAGTTATTTGTAACCATATGAGATATTTTAAGAGGAATGGGAGATTAAACCTTGTAAGGAATTTCTCAGCCTTGATAAAATACAAATAAAACCAAATTCAAGATCTGGGAACATTTATTATACCTTACACCATGGGTTATAATTTCTATTTAAATGAAATACTTGATTTAGGTGCTTCAATTAATGTGATTTCTTGGTCAATGTGTACTTCTTTTTAGGTTTTAGAGCATCAAAAAATAAAAAACATGCTGATATTTTCCAACCAAATAAAAACACACCCAACCTGTCACGAACCAACCCAAGTAAACCCCAATCAAGTCACCTAATCCAGCCCATGAAAATGCCTGAGAGGCATTATTGATCCTCCCTATATGGAGACTAGTGATGAGCATAAAAGATATCACAATGGGAATAATTGATCCCAATAAAAAAACTTAAATAAAAAAACCAAACAGAGCACACAGCACAAACCAAGAGATCCAAAAAAAATTGGATACAATAAATACACAGACATGATCCAAATACAACAACATTTGAACAAAGAAGAAACTAAAAAACAAAAAAAACAAAACTAGAGATGACACAAACTATATGGGGCCTCTTGGTTACCAGTGACCATAATACAAACCTGGTCCAAAGGTAACCCAAACCAAAAACCCGACCTAACAAAACAACTCGGGTATACTAATGTCAAGTGGCATAAGTACAGTGTGAGAATAAACAGCACAGTAGGTAAGAATCATAGATTCCATAAATTTACTTTCCTAAAACAGTCCACAAACACTAGTTTGAAATAAAATTACAAAATAGGGTTAAAACACTTTAAGGGAAAAAACACGACTTTCCAAGAAAATCCTATTTTAGAAACAACACACAATTCTTTCCTTTTTTTAAAAAAACACACACCACTTTACACTTTTCAAATTCTTGTTTACAAAACCATAACCCAAATAAGAAACCATACCAGGTGATAAAGAGCTACGCTAAAAATAAAAGAAAATTGAACAAGAAAGTATAAAAAGGAAAGGTTAAACAAATAAAGGTGTAGAAGAAGTAAATCAAGAACATATAGAATTGTAATCATGCAAATTTTTCAAAACATATCTAGAATCAATCCCTAAATTTACTCGGTTTGGAATCACCTGCCAGTGTATGGTGCAGCACCATGGTAAATATCCAATTGGATTCTCTAAACTAGATGCACTAGTGGAATATCCCTCCTACTCTTTTAGAAAATCTAGGGGGTACCAACCTGCCTAATTGGGATCGATAAGAAACCATCACTCAACCCTCTAGATGATGAATAGGTATCTCATGATAATAGTATGTATAGATTGAAGAGGTTATCAAATGAATGGAATAAACCAATAACCGATAGATGCCATTGTGCATTCCTAGATCAAACATTAACACCACATATGAGATGACCCTCTCCTCTAAGGCACTTCCATAGAGGTTCCCATCATACATAAAATCATTAAAGGTGCCAACTGGACCATCATGTCACAAGAGTTTCAAAATTCATTTTTCAAAATCACCAAAAATACCAACTAGGTCTTAACCTTTCCAAAAAAACTCATTTTTGAAACCATTTATAAAACTAAAATAAAAACATACAACATGTACAAAAGGTTCCAAATGGGACCTTATATCATTTAGTTTCTAAACCATGCCTCAAAGTAGAAAATGGGAAATAATTAGTAAACACATATGAAACCACCTTTAAATTCATTTGAAAACAAAGTAACCATTTAGATACCAAAGAACAATTTAAAATCCATTGGGGTTTTATAAGATCTATAAGAAATGAGAAGGACTATAAAAAAAAGAATAAATGGGGGAGGAATATTTTTAAAACTGGGTTCAAGAGGGACATTTTCTAAAGAAAATGATTATCATTTGGGAATCTATCTATATGTGCACCCCATGCACATATAGATGTTCCCACATCCAATTTCACACTCAAAGTATTTCCAAATTATACAAGGTTTCAATTCGATAATTGAAAATATCCTTGAAACCATTTCAAACATAATCAAAAATCCATAAATAGTCATGCAAACTACACACCAAACTCATTTCAAAAAGAAAACCAATTTACCAAAACATGAAAAAGTCCAAACAGAACCCAACGCACTCAATTTCATTTAAAAAGGCTAATTTTAATTTCATTAAACACTTTTCATACATATATACATAATCATATTAAATAAATACCTTTGAAATCCCATTTCCAAAAAAAACATTATAAAATCACCACAATAATTTATTCTAACATGCTATAAGCCTGGTTAACACATTTTATAAACCATATAGGAAGGTTCAAGAATAAATGACATGTTTTATAAAGGAAAGTAATGGAAACACCTAATTTGACGATGTGTGGATGCAACAAAACTCCAATATGTGGAAGAACTAAGACCAAGTGATGATTTGAACACCCTAACATCCAATAAACATAAGACACACACTAACCCTATACCCTAGGGTTCATCCAAGATGGAACCAAGATAAGTAAAAAAGAAAGAACAAGGGGTGAAGAATAGAAGAGAGGTTAATCGACCAAAAGTCCAAAGGAAACTCACCTTGGGAACTTATAGAAACTTAAATGGAGTAAAAAAAGGCAAGGGGGGTTTTAGGGAGCCCCCTGGTGTTCCTAGGGCAAATGGGGTAGGAAAACCCTAAATGGGGTTCAAATAAGGGAGGGGTAAGAAGTAATTTACTAATTTTTAAGAACTTGATAAAGTTTCATGATTTGGATGCATTTTTTACCAAATCATGTGCCAATCATGCACACTCTATTGGAGAAGGAGGACACCTGCACGGGCTAGTCGCACGGTTTTGGAAACCGACTTATAATTCTGAGAAATGTCTCTATAAAATTATAGAGCCTCCCCACACACTTACCACATGGTTTCCTATAACCCTATGAAATTCATGTGCCTAACCCCTAATACTAACCACAAACCACATGGTTTCTCCTAGGCCGCGCACAGTTTGGTCCAAATTTTTCTCAAGCTGTGTAAGTCAAACCTTTCAAGAATAAATTGAACTATAATATAACATCCCTAACCTAGAAGCCACTAATCTGGTGCCCTGATATGGGTGACCACATAACCTCAAGTACGCCTCCCCGTACACCAGATCTTTCCAACTAGCAGTGAGGGTTTGGTAGATCATGTGGGGAGACTATACCTTCCTTATTAGAGTAAGCCACATCGAATAACATATGAAATAAAAGAAACAATAAATAATAAATCAGAAACACGCATTACGAACCATTTCCAAAAACTATGTAAAAACCATAACCAAAAAATAAATATGTCATTCCATACTGCATCAATTGTGTGGGAAACCCAAAATAAATACAAACTGAAGAATCCACATATGGGTCCTCACTCTTATCCTAGATCCTCATCCATGAACATCCCAATCCCAACTCAACCCTCAAGAATAGGATATTTTCCCTTGTTCTAACTGGAAATCATGAAGAATACACAAGCACCCAATGGAAACCCAATTAGGGTGTATGTAAAACCTAGTAATCCACCAGAAATAGTGTCTACAAAATATCTATTCTGAGAATATATTATATGAAAGAAATAATATATAACAAGTAAACACGGAGTAACAACATTCTATTATTAAATCATTATTTAACTAAACCATCATAATCATTTAATTCCATGGTTTAGGTGTTCTATTTAGTTTAAAACGGCCTATGCCAGTCAACCATAATGTATAAGGTAATAAATCAACTTCCCTATCTCACTAGGGAAAAAATATCATGATAAAATTTATTACGCATACCTTGGAGTATCATTCTACGTAATATCAATCAATTTCATCACACATACCTTAGATCATTGGTCCAACTAATCATATAATGCATCCGTTAGGGGACTGAAGCATCAGTCTGACCCCCTAACCCGTGTATTCTAGTGGTGGGGTTTAGCGCCTCAGTCTAACCTGACCTGTGGGAGTAGAGCATTAGTCAATACCTACAACTACGAAGACATTTTCACATGCTTCCATTTACCATTAACCACATTTACTTTATCCCGAAACATACAAAATCAATTCACATAACATTCAAAAATCACTACTCAATCAACATATCAATTCATCTTCATGCCTTACCTCATTAATATATTCCCATTTCAAACCATGATCCATTTTTCACAATCACTTTATTTCATTTAACCCACTCATAATATTCCAAAAAATTCCTTACACCATTATCAGTGTCTAGAAACAACCATCATTAGTGCCTTTAATAATTTAAACTAACGTTTCAACACATATATCATGGGATTTATTCTATCATAACAATTCCATGTTCAACATCACAATTTTCCATGTTTGGGAGGATGATTCACCCCATGGGTGGACCTAAGATCATTCTAATCAACCTCAATGCATCCCACGGGGATCAAGAGGGGTTCAATTCATCATTTATCCAACCATTTTACCGAATCTTATCACATTCATCAAATACACAATAATAGAAAACCAAAATCACAACCACACATTCACAAAATAACTTCAAGACTATGGGATATTACTTATATACCACCTACCTTGACTCTGAAGATGAACGCTCACTTAACATTGGCCTTTGATTCTGAAAAAACTACTCCTTGAAGACCAAACCTATGATGCACTGAAAAAAAGGTGTTTTAGGGATTTCTAATAATAAGAACACCTATATAATCCCTAATTTGGAAAATAAAAAGGAAGAGGAGTGGTAGAATAACTTAGAGATTCAATCCTCACTCAACATCACTCCAAATAGCTTAAAATCAAGGGAAATTGATCCTTGGGAATCTTGGGTCGTTTTGGTTTGTTAGTAGGGTTGTTGGAGGAGAAATTAAAGAGAAAAATGGGTGAGTTTTCTTAAATACAAAGTTGAAAAAGGGGTAATTCCCCAATTTTTAATGGGGTGCATGGTTTGGATGCATGGTTTTCCAAACCATGCATCAACTGTATGCCACCCTTTATCCAAGAGGGGGGCAGGCTACATGGTTACCTGGGGAGGCTATACGGTTTGAAAAAACCTTGTGTTATCCATGTGGTATGGCTATGTAAAGATCTAGAAATTTCAAGGAAATTTTTTTCTTAATTTTCTTTGGAATTTTACAAGAACGCAGTTTCTGACGGCGCCTGATTCCGAGGCCCGATGTGCCCGGAATTAATTTCCGAAGTTTGGCTCGGGTACGTTCAGTGAACGAGCGAGCGGGAATTTCTGTCTTTTGAACCGGTGCTTGGAATTGAAATCCGATTGCACCGATGAACTCACAACGCCGGTAATCGCTTAAGAGAACCTTTACCATAGTTGCGTTTGTGCGGGATGAGAAGTTAATTTTTGGGGTTTAATTAAAAAAGTGAATAAAATTGTTAAATCAAATTTTAACAATGTTAAGTGGTTAACTTCTCCCATGGGAAGTTGGTGGTGGACCCACATCCATCCAACTTCCCATGTGTGGATATTTGAAAGGGTGGGGCCCACACGAACCCCCCCCCCCACCTTTTCAAATTACTTAAACTCCCTAACCCTCTTAACCCCTCACTTTCCAACTCCCCCTTAACTCTCATTCTTTAATATTTGACAACTTGTTTAATTAATGAGGTGAGTTAAGTATGGTTTATTTGAATTTCAATCTTTTGAAATTCTTGCCAACACTTTGCAATTAATTAATTAAACCAACTTAATTAATTATTTTGAGTGTTTGAATTCTTTTGAATTCATTTTTCCAACATTAAAAAGAGAGATTATATTCTTCTTTTTGTGTTGGCATAAACCTTGTGGGGAGAACTAAGGAGAGGAGAAGAACTCTTGGAAGATCACCAACCTCTCGAGGAAGAACGTTCCATGTTTCCGAAGTACGTGAAGCAACACCTCCGACCATCTTCAATCGGAATAAGGAAGGGAAGCACCGCCGCCTACAAAGTATTCAGAGGGTGACGTCTCGGCTCGACTTCACCGAGCACTTCTCCCACCAACCTAGACGGAACGACGCCCGACCTCCGCGACACTTGTCTTCCGCGGGTCGTTGAAGAACTCCGTTCTTGAAGCCGAGGTAGGGGTTTTAACTTTTTAGAGTTATGTGGATCTTTCCTTCGAACTTGAAGGTTTATATTTGTCGGGCCTTGATTCCAAATCTTTTATTTAATTTAAAAGATTGTGAAAGTTTATCGTTCATTAAAGGCCGATTGCTATCAATATAACGTGAGGAGCTCGGACCGCACGAACCCGGCCGACCCTCCTCCTTTTTATTTGTGTTGAATCTTTGTGGTTTGGTTCGGAAAGGCGTGGTGTCGTCGCACCATGTGGGTTCAAGCGGAAGGAAATGCGCGGCGCCGTCGCGCCGCGCCATGGGAAGATTTCAAGAACGCGACGCCGTCGCGTCGCGACGAAAGAAGTCGTAGGCGCCGCGGCCGGAGTGGGGCCGCGGCGGAGGGGCGCGGTGCCGTCGCACCGCGCCAGACGATGAAGGCCGCGGCCGGTTCCGGGCCACGGCGGAAGGAGAAGACCGGCGGCCAGCCGGGCCGCCGGTGTCGGAAGCCGGAAAGGGGACCGGCCTTGCCGGTCCCATTGAGGAAGAACCGGCCGGCCAGGTCGGGCCGGCCGGAAAGGAGGCAAAACTGGGGGGTATTAATTCCCCCAGCCAGCTGAAATGGCCCCCCATTATGAGGGGGGCCGGTTTCACAAAGGGGGGCAGGCGGCCCCCTGTTTCCAGCAGCTCGGCCGAAGGCCGAGCTGGCAGCGCGCCTAGCGCGCTGCCTTGCGCCGAACCGGCGGTCCTGGCCAGTTCGCCAGGCCGGGCCGCGCCGCGCCGGGCCGCGCCGCGCCACGCCGGGCCGGGCCGGGCCGGTTCGACCCTGTCCGGGGCGGGTCGACCCGGTTCGGGTCAACCGGGAGGTCTCGGGCCGGGACGGCCCGGGCCCGAAACCCCCGTTACCGAGCGGTTTGGATTCAAATGCCCATAACTTGGGCTACGAGGCTCCAAACGACTCGCCGTCAGCGGCAACGCGATCCTTGGATCGAGACGGTCGTTTGGGTATACTATACTCAAGGTGCACCTTCCTTTTCGGGAGCCTACGTGGTTAAAACTCCATAGTTAAGCGTGTTTGGCCTAGAGTAGTGATCAGGATGGGTGACCTCTTGGGAAGTTTCCCAGGGTGGGTGTGAGACGGAAAGGCCAATAACTAACAGACCGGGCGTCCGATTTACGCGCCGTCTGTTTCGTTGAATTCCTCTTGATGAGACGGATCTTTTGGCATACTCCGCCCAAGGTTTGGACGTAGGTAGAGTACGATCGGGTAGGTTTTTCCTTAAAAACCAACCGGACCCCTGGAACGAAAAGGCCAATAACTCTCAGACCGGGCGTCTGATTGACGCGTCGTCTGTTGCGTTGAGTTCCTGTTGACGATACGGAACTTTTGGCATTCTCCGCAAGAGATTTGGATGCAGATGGATAGTGGCTGGGTTGGATTGCACAGAAATCCAACCGGGCCCCTGGAATGGAAAAGCTGATACCTTTCTGACAGAACGTCCGTTTGACGAACCGTTAGCGGCGTTGGTGATCTCGTTGAGAAATGGTCCCTATGAGTATACCCTATGAGAGTTCGGGGTACAGTTGAGATACGGTCGGGTTTGGTTTTCTCACGAAACCAACCGGGCCCCTGGGAAGAAAAGGCTAATAACTCACAGACCGGGCGTCCGATTGACGCGCCGTCTGTTGTGTTGAGACCCCTATGACGAGGCGGTCCTTTGAGATACTTCTTCGTGGGACTTTGAGATACTTGGAGTATCGACCTGTAGCTCATGGAGCGGACCCTCCCAGTGACGAGCGTGCGGAGTACGGAGACCGTGTAACTGGTTGAGACCTGACGACTGCTTGACCGACTCGACTTGGAGTGAGTCGACTAGCCCAGTGGACGGAGCACTACTTTCTGAGGTGCAGACCCATGGCGGACGGAGCACTACCTGTGTGACAGTGCAGACCCGCGGTACTCGTCCGGAGAGTACCTCAGCAGGCTACTAGGGGGTGTGCACTACTATGTTTGGGTGACATACCTCGGCGTGAAGCACTATTGTGTCTGGGTGGCTGACCCGCGGTACTCGACAGGAGGAGTACTTCAGCAGTCTTAGGTTAGTGAGAGTACCTCGGAGTCATGACAGGACCACTGTACACTCTAGAGACGGAGCTCTTCAGCAGTTACGGTTTCAATAATGAAAATCCTGGTTTGAGCTGAGACTTTTGACCTTGTGTTTACCTCATGATTGAGATGGGTCACTTGATAACTTAGGTATATGTATGGGCATATACCTGGGAAGTGGTTATCCATTGATTTCACCATCCTTGTGTTTCCTCATGATTGAGATGGGTTATTTGATAACTTAGGTATATGTATGGGCATATACCTAAGTAGAGGTTATCTGTTGAGATCTTCTTTGTGGTTATCCTTGTTTGTTTTAGTGAGACCTTGAGGGTCTCGGGGTCCCTACTGAGTATCGTTATACTCACCCCTGCACGGGCTATGCCCGCACCTCGTTGTGTTGGTTGCAGACGATGGGCAGTGCTGACGGAGGCCGAGTGTTCGAGGACTGGATGGTACCCGGAGGTGGACTACTCGACGAGTCAGTATCCGGAGTTGGACTTCACGGCGAGATGACACTCATAGGTGGTTGGCGGTCGAGAGCGTTGTGGAGGCTATCTACACCTACCCTTCAGGTAGGATCCGTGGTGGACGATCCAGGAGATGCGCCAACTGTACCTACCCTTCAGGTAGGATCTGAGGAGGAAGACCCAGGAGTCGCTTCCGTCCCACTAGCTGTTGTCTTTTTCTGTTGTACTTTGTTCAGTTGTAGTTGTACTTTCTTTTGGGTTTGTATAATGGCCCATTTTTCCTTTCAGCACTTCTCTTTGTACTTAGTGTTTACTTCCGCTTATACTCTGTCGTGTTTGTTTACTTTTATAAAGGCAATGCCTTCCCAGTTATCGGGATTTACGCCTTTGGTGCTAGTCGCCAGCCCCTGGCCTATGGAAGGCGGGCTTGGGGTAGTCACGGCATGGGCCCTGAGGACGGGTCGTGACAGGCTATGTCAAAGCTTTCATGGTTTGGCCTCCTCCTTCCACGGTTTCCCCCAAATTGTGCACCCTTCTCCAGGAATGTATGGTTTGGTCACATGGTTACTAATAATTGTGTGTTAACTGTACAATGTGCACTGGATGGAAACTTTCCTCCCATGTTTCATGTATTGAACCCCTAGAACACCATCAAGACCCCTCATACACCCAGTATCCATTCCATTAACCAAAACAAATATAATTAATACAAAACATAAAAAATAAAATACCTTAATGAACTATGGGATATTACAACCTCACCGCCTTATAATATCTCGCCCTCGAGTAACACTACCAAGAATTACTGAGCTTCCAAGTGAAGAGATTAGTCCACTAGGTCCACATATCTATCTTCCTATCCTAAGTCTATTCTTGTACATTACCATGATATCACAACACAAAAACTAAGTTCACAGTATTTCCTTACTATAATTCATCACTAGATTCATAATACAAACCAGAGCCTCCTCAAGGGATGTATTAGCCTTAAGCTTTATGTCAACCACATGAACCACATAAAGAACCTAAGTCACACTATCCAACTTGTGACACCAGGAAATGTCACACATAGAATCATGCCATCATGTAAGAGCCAACCGTAACTCCATACACTCGATCCACTCCACATCTCATGGACTAAATCTCTTGGAACCATCTCAGCCTATCTTTAAATCCCTAACGGTGACCCAAGCTTGGCATCACCCAAAGGAAAAAACACACCGTTTTCCAACCACATATATCGAACTACATCAGTCCATAACTTGAGGCCCAATAACCTCTTTCCATAACCGAACAACCAAAACACTCAAGGCACTCAACCAGTCAAAATCTGAGTCAAATCTCATTATCAAGGCCCAAACATTATAATGGTACTTACTTGGGTCCATCCAACCTGAAACACTGGTCACATCATCAACTAACCCCTTGACCACTATGGTTATCCCCATCATCCACTTTTTCGCACCACCACCATCTTTCGGGGTTAGAACCCCCACTATCGAAAAGACCACCAGAACCCCAACTTAACTTTTACAACATACTCAATGTGTTTCCCAAATAACTTTGCCTAAACATGCACAAGGACCCTCCCCAACACTGGTATCCAACCATGCTATCAAAACTACACAAAATGGAAATTACTCCACCATCCATTGCAGATCAAGAACAACATGATCTCTCTCATTTTTTCTTTCATTTACAAAATGCACTTTCCATAAAATATCAAACTAGTGGTGGATTACAACTTACCACGTTTCTTCCCTTTTCTTATTAGGTCGGACTATTCTTGACGACTTATATGAAAACACCCATTTCCATTGTAGAAACACATTTTTCATTCAAAAACTTTTCCTGAAGGTGGTTTATAACTCACCACTTTTTTACCTCTTCCTAACCGAGTCAATTCATCCTTGGTCAACTCATCCTGAAACACCTAGCTTCACAGTTGTGATAACACCACATCACATGGAAAAGGTTCCTTCACACTTAACGACATCCCAAGGTCACCCAAACACAACTACCCGAGTCCATGTCAGATTTTCGATGAAGTTCTAGAACCCAACCTCTCTTACCATGAATTGTTACCATGTCTTACCAATACCTTCAAAAACTTTTACAAAGGCATCTAAAATTTCATTTGGAACCACTCTAAGCCCAAGAAAACACTTGGCTCAATAAACCACCACATCTAAGGCCCACCTATCCTCTCTAAGTAACCCAGCATGCACCTCATAGGTTTCTCATTTCCATCCTAAGGCCATAACATCAACTCCATGCTCTTCTCCACAGAACCAGGGATGATTTATCACTCTCAACCTTAAGAGTGTCATTAACACAAATTTTCTGAATAAATTTCAACCACCATAGATCATGTTATGATCATAATTTAAATCCAAAAACATGGACACTACAACCTTGATTTTCCCAAAACAATAAAGAAAATATCACTTGATACTCATTCCCGGATTCCATAAATGGAACCTATGGAATTCATCGACACCTGGTCCATCCCATAAACCTTACCTATAAATGATCAATGGTGCACATATCACACTCCATCTTCACATATACCACCCTAAAGAGAGTATCCTCCATGATGTCCCATATATAACCAAACACATTCAAGTCTCTAGGAATAAGTCCATAGCTTTTTCAATATACCTGGGATGATGTCAAGATGATGGGATTGATTGTCACTAGATAAGAGTACTCTAAGAATTCATTGACAAACACCACCACAAATTATCCATCACTAATGTCACCTCCCACTATGGGACACTTTGACATGCCAAAAGTCTTGGGCTTCGCTGCCTAAATACATCTCATCAGCACTTAACCACTACCACTCATCCATGATTAACAACCAAGATTAACCACTACTCCATGACCCTATGTCAAGAAGTTGTGAACCAATATTTCCTTTAGAACTAATACCACCACACCATTGGAGCTCTTACAGAATTCTCCTGGTAGTTAACAACCAGAACACAATGTTCCACCTCACTAATCAAAAACCAATGGTCTCTCACATATCCACTCTTCCTACTTTGTTTTCATAGAGAATGATGGGTTCTTATCCTAAGCCACCTTTTCTCTCATTCCAATAGAAATCACACCTTACCAATGTGTTCCCACATATGGACCTCATCATAGCACTCAAGGTCTCATATGTTCTTGTGACCACACACTAAGACTAACTTTAGGTCACTCGGGCCAAACATCACTCGAGCTAAGACCAATGATATATTTCTCACTTGACCATGAATCTAAGTCCATCAGCCCCATAAACCTCAGTAATTATCAATATATCACACAATTATCAAACCATTCATACAAAAAATCCCATCCATGTGACCACTCTCACCTCAGCTGTCACCTTCACAACAAAATCATTCATCGATGTTTCATCCACCCAAAATCAACATCGAGGCCTCTATTAATTTTCATCCTAAGAGACAGTTTAAACATCAAAATGGTACAACCCTTCAAAACCAACCTTACAACCAACTAAAAGACCTCAGGTTATTTTTTTAAAGAACCAGGTCACAACCATAGCATTTGTAGAAACTAGATGGTACTCATTATGCATCGATTACACCTCTAAAGTATCTCACATTATCCATATTCCAAGTCACCTACAACACTGGGCTAACCACCTATAACGACCCAAACTATTATTAATAAAATTCCATTTATTTTAATTAAATGTCTTATGAATATAGAAAACACATGAACTCCTTTTGTTTTATTATATCCAATTGGATTTAAATTACTTTTAGGTATCCTTACCATTGATAATATAGTTGTTGAATAGTGATCATGTGACTAGTATAAATATAGGGTTTTAAAAAATCCTTTTGACAAAGACCAAGAAAGTGATGGCCTCAATCAGTAGGATTGTACCCTATGAATTCCATTTATCAAAGCTTCCGATGGAGTTATAATTTATGGGATTTGTCTTAGACCTACCCCAAGCTGAGTTCCAAAAACTTAAGCATGAGAAAAACTATTAATGAGAGAAGTTCAAGCTCATCGAGATTACGACCCAAACCATGTCCACTGAACGGCCCACCATCACACACCTTACTCTTAGGGTGTATATTGGTATAACAAAAATATATATAGCAAGACCATAGAATTATGATTATTTGTATTATTTTTTTTATAGAATAATTAATATACTTTCATTCTATTATTGTTACTTTGTAAATTATTTTTAAATCACAAATAGTATTTTTGGTTAATATTCAAATTTAATTAAGAAATTTATTTCAACAAATTAATGGATTTTTGAATTAAATAATATTTTAATAAATTATTATTATTAAATTACTTTTATTAAGTATAAATGACTATATAATTTTTATGAAGTCAATTGTAATTTTTATTAAGTTCTGAAAACTGTTTTTATCAAAACCCATCAATTTTCAATAAATGTCGGTTTTTATTTTAAAAGTTAAAATTAACATATTTAGAAAATTATTTAGATAAAATGAATATTTTTTGGAATCAGGATGTCAAAATTATACAATGGTTAATTTTTTATAATTTTCTGAGACAGTCGAATTTTTTGGTAAAAATTAAATACCGTATATATATATATATAATGTGATTTATAACAACATAATGACCCAATAGTTATGTAATAAAATAATATAAAGGGTATCTTTGGAAAAATATATTTTTTCCTTTAAAATAATATAATTTTAGGTTTATTTGATTTATTCTATAAAGCCTTAGTGAATCCTCTAAGATATATAAAATATTTCACAATTTTAAAATCATTTCCTTGAAAGTGTGACTCACCTCCACATAAGAAAGGGAAATATTTTAATATCTTAGGCCCTTATACTTTTAAAAAAATGTATAAAACTCCCATTTTCCAAAAACCATGGGTAAAAACCATGGGATGGTTTATGGTTTTGAATATTTTAGTGTGTAGGGTTCAAAACCAAAATAATAAAGATTTATCCCACCTTTCCTATATAAACCCACCCAAACACCCATTCATCTTCACTCAAGATCTTTGAAGCTTGACCTCCCTCAACCCCCTACTCCCTATATTCCTCCCAAGGTTACCCTAAGCTCCCAAGAATCCTCTTCTAAGCCTTTGTGATCACACATCCAAGTAAGGGATCCTCACCTTTATCTCTTCCTTTCAATTCAAGAACCTTGTTTGAAATTATTCGTTTTAATTTCAATTGGTTATATTTTAATCTTTTTATAATCAATTACCTAATATCTATTTGATTTTATTTTAATGAGGGATCATTTATCCTCTCCCATTTAGACCCTTAACTACACCATTACTGTGACAAAATTTCGTAAGGTATTTCTCTCTTCTCATTTCCATTTCAAGCACTTGATTTGTATTATTCATATTAAATTACATTTCACATGTTTGGATATTATGTTCCATGATCCCCTCACTATCCATTTAATGTATAAATTATGAGATACCCCTTTATCTCTCATCTACCCATTTTATTAATTTTCATATGACGTGGATATGCTTCTGAAATTGCACCACGATTATCCAAGCTGGAATCATCGTATAGTGAATACCATACACATTCCTCTATCATGATTATTAACCTTTATGAACATATACTTATTGATCAGGGAATTACATTTATGTATTTCACATTCTTAAATCATGGAATAAATGATGATGTTGAATGAATCCATGTTATATGATCTATGTGGGGCACTTAAGCATAATATTGAAATGTTTATGAAGGGTGCACCCTAATAGAGCTCCAATGCATTGGGTAATGTTTAGTATCATGATACGTCATGTTGGGACAGGGGTTTACCTGATTCCTTTATGTTAATGATGTAGTTTTTTAAGTTGTTGCCACATTTTCATGTTATGATAATCATGTTATATCAAGTTCATGTTTCTCTTATGCTCCATTGATATGTCTATTTACTAACATGTATTGTATTATTCATTTTATTCTTAGTTTAATCCCTTAATATGCTTTATATATCACCTTTTTATTATGTATGTCCTCATGTTATCCCATGCAACACTAAGTACTAAGGAATGTTGCGGTCATGTAAAATAAGTTTTCAATAAAGATGTGTATTTCATGTTTTAAGTTGTTATATAATGTTCCTAATCCCCAAATACACTAGGCCTCTCAATATTATGAATTGTATTAAGTGAAATTTTATGTAATAAATTATGTTTAAATATAAAATAAATATTAGGGTCGTTATAGTTGTTATTAGAGGATAGGATTAGTTATTTTTGGGATTAGGATTAGAAAACTCTAGTAAAATCCTTAGGGATAAGAATAAGTATAAGAAAAGAATCCCTAAATTTTTGGGAGTATAGATTAAGTGTTTTATCAAGAAAATACATCCCTGTCTGGATACGAACAAGTAGAGGAGGCTCTGGAACATATGTATCTAGGGGTAAAACCCAAAAATACTGCTTTAAGCTAGACTCGACCGAGAACTGGTGCACGAAAACGGGCCTTGCTACACTCTTAGTTCGACACTATCGGGGGGTATGCTTTGGTAAATTCATAATATTAGTACAAACCATTATTAAGGGAACAAAATAAAATTTCCCTAAGAATATATGTTAGTAAGTAGATCATGGATAACGTAGATCAAAGCATAGAATTTCATAAGTTAAGGAGATAAATATAATTTATAAGTTATCTCTTTTTGTCATTGGATTTAACTTTATGTGATTAATAGTTTAAAATATTTACCCCTAATTTTTCCTTTTATTCTATCAAATGGATGGTAATAGGAGGAATCAAGCTAATAACTAATGAGATGATCAATGTGATGACTACTCTAATGAGATGCCCAATCTGATGGGAGCAGGAATAACAAACTTTTTTGTGATACTCTCTCAGTTAACTCAAGTTTTGAATAGAAACATTGGTCAAGAGGAATATTAAACCCCCCCCCCAAATAAATAACATTATCTCAAACAATATCTTCATGAGACAAAGGCCTCCTACTTTCAATGGATCATATGATCCCTCAATCTCCAAAAAATGGATCAACTCCATTGAGAATATCTTATCCATCCTTTAATGTTCCTACCAAGAGAAGGTTCTTCGGGCTAATTATTGTATGGTGGGTGAAGCTGATCAATGGTGGACATTGATCAAAAATACGAAGCCTGAGGAATAGACCAAGGTTACGGGATGGAAGGATTTCTAGAAAGTATTTTTTGATAAATATTTTCCCCACACCCTCCATATTAAGATGGAAAGATATTTCCTTTCACTCAAGAAAAAAGGAAGATGAATCTGTTGGAACATATGTTGAAAACTTCACTAGACTTGCATGGCACACCTCTAGTTTTGTTGTTACCCCCGAATTCAAGGTTGACCACTTCTTTGGTTGGCTAAAACCTAGCCTACGTAAAGCCCTAGCGATCCACAACTTTGACACCTATGAAGAGACTGTCCAATGTGATCTCAAAGTAAATATAGAGATCATTGAATCTCAGGGGTATCATGGGGATAATAAGAAGAAAGTGGAATTTAATTCTAGAAGTCCGATGGATAAATCCAATAGTGATAAAAAATTCCAGCACCCCTCTTGTAAAAAGTACGGAAAGAAGTACCCTGAAAATTTCCAGAAGGTGATGAAGAATTATCACGACCCATCCTCGAGGCCTGTTCCGTGACTACCCCAAGCCCGCCTTCCATAGGCCAGGGGCTGGAGACTAGTACCAAAGGTGTAAATCTTGATAAATGGGAAGGCTTTGCCTTTATATAAGTAAGGAAACATAATAGAGTACGCAAGATATAGTAAACACTAAGTAACTGAGTACAAAAGTAAGTGCTGAAAAGTAAATGGTCCAGAATACAAACCCAAATGAAAGTACAGTACAACTAAAAAGAAAGTATAGCAGCAGTAAAGTAAATCAGCACCCACCGAGTCGTCCTCCGGCTATCCCACCTGAAGGGTGGGTACAGATGGTCTCCTCAACTCCTAGGGTCTGGCCATCCGCTCCGTTTACATCCCGCCTGATAGTCCACCTCCGGGTACCGTCCCGCTCCACAAGCCTCAACCACGATCAGCGATGTCCGTCGTCTGCAACCAACACAACGTAGTGCGGGAATGGACCGTGTAAGGGTGAGTATACGATACTCAGTATGGACCCCGAGACCCCCGAAGGTCTCCCAGAATCCACAAAGGATAAACCAAAAAGGAAGGATACAAACACGAAGTATCAACCAACTCTACTTAGGTATATGCTCATACATAAACCTAAGTCATCATTTCCAGTTCGGCTCCAACTCACGAGCCCAAGTACAACCCAGTATACACAGGAAAACACAACCCAATCCACACAGGAAAGTAAGTCAATCATATCAATGATAATGATTGAAAGTCAAGACTCAGCTCACACAGATATACTACTCACGAAGAGGGGTAGAGATGATAGATGTAGCCTCTGAATCATCTCCCCTGCCGAACCCACGTAGGATCCAAGTACAGAAGTCGTCGCTGCCGAACCCACGTAGGATCCTAGTACAGTAACCATCGTTGTCGAACCCACGTATGATCCAAGTACAGTCGTCCTCGCTACCGAACCCACGTAGGATCCAAGTACATTCGTCATCGTCATCACAGTCGCAGCCAGCTCTAGGGTTCCCGCACACAGCATGCTCGATTCCTAGAGGGTCCGCTCCACGATCCAAGATGGTAAATACATCAACTGTCACTAATTCTTGAGTTGATGTATCACAAAGTTCCGTCTCGTCAATAGGAACTCAACGCAACAGACAGTGTGTCAATCAGACGCCCGGTCTGAGAGATATTGGATTTTACGTCCGAGGGGCCCGGTTGGTTTTTTAAGCTAAAACCAACCCGACCATACTTCAGCTGCATCCAAACCTCAAGTGGACTAATCCAAAATAACCATCTCAGTAAGAGGAATCCAAAGTAATTGACGGCATGTCAATCAGACGTCCGGTCCTTAACCTATGAGCGTTTCCGCTCCGAGGGTCCGGTTGGTTTCGAGTTTGAACCAACCCGCCAATACACGAACTTCGCCGAAAGCTTGAGTGTAATATACTGAAACGACGATCTCGATCCAAGGATCCCTACAAAACTGAAGGTGCATCGATTGGAGGTCCATATCCGAAGATATGGGCATTTGAACAAACCTGGTCCGAAGATAGGGGTTTGGGCCCACTCCGACCCGGCCCAAAACCCCCTGGGTCGGCCCGAACCGGGTCGACTTGACCCGGGTCCGGGTCCGGCCCGATTGGGCATGGCCTGGCCCGGCTGGCATGGCCCGACCCGGTGCTGGCGGCCCGACCGGGCGCGGGCGGCCCGACCCGACATGGCCTACGGCCCGACTCAGAATCCGGCCGCGGTTCAGCTGTTGGCTGAGCGGGGTGCGAAAGGGGGGGGGGCACCGCCCCCTTGTCTCCGAAACGGCGGACCCTGCGGGGTCCTCCATAAAGATCTGTCGGGGGTTATGACCCCCCGACGTCTTCGAACGTTCGGTCGTGATGGTCGGCCTTTTGTAACCGCGGGACCCCTTTGGGTCCCGCCTCCAGGTGACGCCGGCAGACGGCTCTGCAGGCCGCCCCTTTGAATACCGCCGCAGCTCCTGTCCGACCGGCGTGGCGTGACGGCACCGCGGCCCCTTGAATCTCTAGCGCGGCCCGATGATGTTGCGCCCCTCTGCCGCGGTCCGCTTCTGGTCGCAGCCTACTTTGGCCTCACCGGCACGGTGCGACGGCGTCGTGCACCATCATTGTGGCCCGCTCTGACCACGGTCCTCTTCGTTCTCACACGGTGCAATGGCACTGCGCTGCCTTCGCCACAATCATCAACAAATATCAAAAAGGAAAAAGGGGAGGAGAAATCGGCCGTGTTTGTGCGGACTGATCTCCTCCTGTTACGTCGATAACATTTGGCCGAATTAAATGAGATAATTTAATGACATATCAAAGCACAATTTTAATTCATTAAAATTGAACTTAACCCCTACCTCAACAAATGATGACGAACATCGGCGTCGTGGATGACAGCGTCACGTGGTGAGGTTTCGTAGACGTCAACGGAGAGCTTCTGAGGAGGAAGCGGCGTCTCCTCTTTTTATCACGGAGATAACAAGCGTGACATCATTGGAAAATTCCCACATTGTTATTTCTTTCCCTTCCGCGAAGGAGGAAAAGGAAGAAGAAACCGGGGCCGCCGAGCCGATGTTCTTCGTCGGAGAGTTGGTGTTCTTCGTTGAAGAAGAAGTTCTTCAAAAGATACTAGAGCTCTCTCCTTCAATTCTCAACACAACAAGCTAACCAAAATAAAATAAGCTTCCCCTTATTTTAATTTACTTTGCCATGCATTAAAAAAATCAAAATTCAAACACTTAATTCAATTAATTGAAGAGGTTTAATTAATTAAATTAATGTGTGTTGGCATTATTAAAGAGGGAGAGGAGAAGTCACCCAATTAAATACAAGGGGTTTAAATGGGGGGGGGTTTAAGGGTTTTAAGGGAATGTGAAGGGTTGGGGCTCGTGCAGGCCCCACCCCACATTTATCCTCACATGGGTAGTTAGGATGTTAGTGGCTCCCATCCTAACTTACCCATGTAGGATAAAACCACCTTAGAAAAATAAATAAAATTGTACACAATTTTATTTACTTTTATTTAATCCACATTTTTTAAAAAAATCCTCCCAAGAAAACGCATCTTCGGTAAAGGTCCTCTTAAACAATTACCGACGCTGCGGTTTCATCGGTGCCCTCGGATTTCAATTCTGAGCACCGGTTCAAAAGATAGAAAAACCTGATCATTCGTTCACTGAACGTACCCATGCTAAACTTTGGAAATTGATTCCGGGCACACCGGGCCTTGGAATCAGGTGCCGTCAGAAACTGTGTGCCTGTAAAATCCCAAATAATTTCAGAAAAAATTTTACTTGAAATTTATGGGTCTTTACATTACTCCCACGTCAGGGTTTTACATCCCCATAAAGCTACATCGTAAACTAGGGAAAAAAATGAGGGTATTGTGCATGCATCTGAGCCTCCTGCTCCCATGTGCTCTCCTGGAGGTTCCCATGCTACCACCTGATGCGCACTAGAGGAATCAACCGTCCATATAGGACCCGCTCCTGTCGATCCTTGATTTTCACTGGGGCCTCCACAAATGTCGCCTCATCATCGATGTCCAGCTCCCCGTGGTCGATGATATGTGTCGGGTCGTGCACGTATCTCTTCAGGTGAGATACGTGGAAGACGTTGTGCACCCGGTGCAACTGAGGTGGAAGAGCCAGAAGATAAGTCACCTCGCCTATCCTGCTGAGAACCTAGAATGGTCCGATGAAGCGCAGAGATAACTTGCCGCCCCGGCCAAATCTCCGTAATCCACGACGAGGTGAGACCCGTAAGAAAAAATGGTTTCCATCCTCGAACTCTAGTGGTCTCCGCCTCCTATCAGCATAGGATTTATGTCGGCTCTGTGCAGTCCTCATCCGTTCTTGGATAATCTGCACCTTCTCTGTCATAGCCTGGACCATCTGTGGTCCTACAAGTGCTGACTCCCCAGGGACTTTCCAGCACATAGGTGATCTGCAAGGTTGGTCATACAATGCCTCATATAGTTCCATCCTGATGGTGGAGTGGTAGATGTTGTTGTACGCAAACTCCACCAAGGGTAGGTGATCCTCCCAGATACAACCAAAGTTGAGGAAGCATGCACGGAGCATGTCCTCGAATTTCTGAATGGTCCTCTCCATCTGGCCATCCGTTTGAGGGTGAAAGGTCGTGGTCAGGCATAACTACGTCCCAAAAGCCTCCTTCAACCCCTTCCAAAGCCAGGAAGTAAAGCAAGCATCACGATCGGAGACTATAGATGATGGAACACCATGAATCCGTACGATATCCTGAACATAGAGGCATCCCAAGCTCTCCACTGAGCCCTGCTCTCTGATAGGTAAGAAGTGGGACGACTTGGTGAGTCGGTCGACAATCACCCAGATGGAGTCATGTCCTCTGGAATTATGTGGAAGTCCCGTCATGAAATACATAGATATCTCGTCTCACTTCCACTATGGGACCTCTAAGGGTTGTACCAAGCCTGCTGGTACCTGGTGCTCTGCCTTCACCTACTGGCAGGTGAGGCATCGTGAAACGAACTCTGCCACAGCCTTCTTCATACCCAGCCACCAGTGTTGTCGTCTGAGGTCCTGGTACATCTTCGCTACTCCAGGATGTACCACTAGAGGGGAAGTGTGAAATTCCCTCAGCACCTCCTCCCGTAATGCAGCTGGAACCATGGTACATCCCCTAAAAAGGATGATGTGCTCTCCTCCTACAGAAAATTCATCAGGTGTCTGTTCTGAGGATATCTGTCCACGTCGCGTCTCACAGTCAACGTCCCCACGATGTGCCTCTCTGACCCACTGAAGTAGTGGAGGAGTGACTATGAGTGACTGTAGAAAGGCTTCTCCATCTCTATCCACGAAGGATATCTGCAACGTGGCTAGCTACTCTGTCGCCTCTCCAAGTAGCTGAATGCTCGACTTCCTGCTGAGAGCATCACTACTACGTTCCCCTTCCCATGAGTATAGACTATCTCAAAGTCATTGTCCTGGAGGAACTCGAGCCATCGCCGCTGTCTCAGGTTCAGTTCCTTTTGCGAGAAGATGTACCTGAGACTCTGGTGGTCAGAGTAGAATGTAAAGCACTCACCCATCAGATAGTGCTGCCACATCTTCAAGGAGAATACCACTACTACTAACTCCAGGTCATGGGTAGCGTAGTTCTTCTCGTGCTGCCTCAATTGTCGTGAACTGTAGGCAATCACTGCCTGCTCCTACTTTAGGACACACCCGAGTCTGGTCCCTGATGCATCGTAGTAAACTACGTACCCTACTCCCTCCTCCGGTATCCTCAAGATGGGTGCACTGGTCAATCTCTGTCTCAGCTCTTGGAAGCTCTGCTAACATCTATCTAACCACACGAAGGGTTTCCCCTTCTTTATCAAAGCTGAAAGTGGTGCGGCAACTCTGGACAAGTCTGGCACAAATCTCCGATAGTACCCAGCCAGACCTAGGAAACTCCGCACCTCCGTCACGCTCCTGGGTGGCTCCCAAGCTAGTACCGCCTCAATCTTCACAAGATCCACCGAAACTCCCGCCTCAGAGATGACGTGCCCCAAGAAGTGGACCTATCAAATCCAAAACTGACACTTCTAGAGCTTACCATAAATCTGGTGCTCTCGGAGTTTATCCAGTACAACCCGCAAGTGGTAGGCATGCTCCTCCTCAGTAGTCGAGTAAATCAGTATGTCGTCGATGAAGAATACGAAAAATCGTTCGAGGTAAGGCTGGAAGATCATGTTCATGAGACACATGAACACTTATGGATCATTGATTATTCCAAAAGGCATAACTAAGAACTCATAGTGGCCATACTAACACCTGAAGGCCGTCTTCTACACATCCTCGTCTCGAACTCTGAGCTGATGATAGCCTGACCTGAGGTCTATCTTCGAGAACCAGCATGCTCCCTTGAGCTGATCGAAGTGATCATCTATCCTCAGAAGTGGATACTTGTTCTTCATGGTTACCTGGTTCAGGTGACGGTAGTTGACACATAGACGCAAGCTCTCATCCGCCTTCTTGGAGAACAAAATCGGGGAAGCCCAGGGTGAAACACTGGGTCGGATGATTCCCTTGCCCTGCAAGTCCTCCAGCTGTACCTGTGGATCTCGAAGCTCAGCGGGAGCCATCCGATATGCTGGAGTAGATATTAGGGCTATCCCAGGGTACAAATCAATATAGAATTCTACCTCTCTACAAGGAGGTAGTCCTAGAACGTTGTCATGAAAAATGTCCGCATACTGATCCACCACAACAGGAAAACTCGGACTTCTCACATCAACTACTCCCAGGATGAGACTAGCCAACTGATGAGTGGTCGGATGTTCTCTCCTCTGTGTGAGTCTATCCTGCACTGCAAAGGCTCCCTTCTCGCCGGTGAAGGTGAACCTACTCCCATCGGTGCGGACACACCGCACCTTGCGCCTAATACAGTCGATCTGAGCATGGACCATAGATAACCAATCCATGCCCAAGATGATGTCGTAAGGCCTCAACGCCACTACAAGAAGATCCCAGCCAAATCTCTCGCCTCCTAGAGTAATCTCACACTACTCGCACCAATGTGTAATCGTCGATTCTTCTCCCGTAAGAGTCTCTATCCGTAAGGATCGAGCCAACGGCTCTGTCAGAATCTCAGAGCTCCAAAAAAGGGCAGCGGCAATGAAAGAATGACTCGCTCTAGTGTCTATAAGAACTGCAGCAAGGGTGGAGTAGACACAGATAGTACCTCGAATCATCTCAGGTGCGCTGTGGTTGTAGGCCTCCACTGCCTGAAGCTAAGCATGCCTATGTCCGCCATCTCCCTGTGGTTGGGGTGGACCTCCTAGTGGTGGTGGTGGTAGAGCCCCAAATCATCGTTCACCACCTTCTGCTCGGCCAGCTCCTCTGCCTCGTCTGCCTGCTCCCTACGGACTGCCACAGTTGAACCACTGCCTCTGCCTGGGTGGTCCTTCAACTATCTGTTGCTCCTCTGCATGGCGGGTCGGGCAGTCACGAGCCATGCGGACCTACCCGCCGCATGCATAGCACTGCCTGCCTCTCGTATGACTGGATCTGCTGCGTGTGCCCCGCACCTCCAAACTAGTACCCTGAGGTCTCCCACCTGATGGTCTGGCCCGCTTAGACCTTTGCATCATCTGTCTACTACCGGTTGTAGAAGACTCCACTACGTTTCACCCTACATTAGGCCTCACTGCTGGTGTAGGCTCAGTAAGAAAGCTCTCCACAAGAAGGGCTCACTCCAGTACTCTTTCCTGCGTCGGAATACTGAGGGAGATCATCGATTCCCTGATCTCATGCCTTAGTCCCTGCTCGAAGGTCTGGGCCCAGAAGAATGGGTCTTGTACCATTTCCGTGGAGTAGCATGAGAGATCAGATATCTTGCCGAGTACTGGGCTACTGTCATGCTGCCCTGCCGCGGTTGTAGTAACTCCTGGATGCACACCACACGGAGGGTGGATGGAACGAACTCTGAACAGAAGAGGCTCTCGAAGTCCGTACAAAGTAGAGATGCCTCATCGTGCACCTGGAGCATCAGGCTCCACCATCTACCTATTGTTGCGTGTAGGAGACTCGCCGAAAGTATCACCACGAGGTCAGCTGGTGTCCCTACTAATCTGAAGACTCGAACAACAGCCTCCAGCCAATCCTCGACTGCCTGAGGGTCCGTCTCTCCACAGAACCTGGGCGGCCTCTGATGCTGAAACTCATGCAGTGTACTTAGGCGAAGTGCACTCTCCGCTACTGGGGCTGGTGGTATCGGTGGCTCGGCGGGTAGAGGTACCATCGGTGCCTCCGCTATAATGGGGCCCTACACCGAGGCCTCATCGCTTGGTGGGTTTCCATCTCTCACAAAGCTCAGAACCCTAGCTGGCTTCCATCGTGGGGCCATCTTGAAAAGAAATAGGTGTTCCATGGTTAATACACTATACCTGGTGAGCTGACACAAAGTAATCACAAAGAAAACTTTTGAAACACGCATGTAATCAATGTTTTCGTGCACTGAGTCAGAAATCAGAAGTCAGGGTCCTGGTGTATGGATATGTCGTCCACCACACCAACACTGGATTCCCTGGACTGATAACCACACTCAATACTGTAAACATTATTTCTTCACATAGAAGAAATTATCAGAGTCCTAAGTTCTATGGTAGAATCGAATCCTCTGATACCAATTTTTCACGACCCGTCCTCGGGGCTCGTTCCATGACAACCCCAAGCCCACCTTACATAGGCCAAGGGCTGGCGACTAGTACCAAAGGCGTAAATCCCGATAAATGGTAAGGCATTGCCTTTATATAAGTAAAGAAACACAACAGAGTATGCAAGCTGTAGTAAGCACTAAGTAACTGAGTACAAAAGTAAGTGCTGAAAAGTAAATGGGCCAGAATACAAACCCAACTGAAAGTAAGGTACAACAGAAAAGAAAGTACAGCAGCAGTAAAGTAAATCAGCAACCACCGAGTCGTCCTCTGGCTATCCCACCTAAAGGGTGGGTACAGATGGTCTCCTCATCTCCTAGGGTCCGGCCGTCCGCTTCGTGTACATCCCGCCTGATAGTCCACCTCCAGGTACCGTCCCGCTCCACAAGCCTCAACCACGATCAGCGATGTCCTTCGTCTGTAACCAACACAACGTAGTGCGGGCATGGCTCGTGTAGGGGTGAGTATATGATACTCAGTAGGGACCCCGAGACCCCCAAAGGTCTCCCAGAAGCCACAAAAGATAAACCAAAAAGGAAGGATACAAACACGAAGTATCAACCAACACTACTTAGGTATATTCCCATACATATACCTAAGTCATCATTTCCAGTTCGGCTCCAACTCACGAGCCCAAGTACAACCCAGTCCACACAGGAAAACACAACCCAATCCACATAGGAAAGAAAGTCAATCATATCGATGATAATGATTGAAAGTCAAGACTCGGCTCACATAGGTATACTACTCACAAAGAGGGGTGGAGATGATATATGTAGCCTCTAAATCATCTCCTCTGTCGAACCCACGTAGGATCCAAGTACAGAAGTCGTTGTTGCCGAACCCATGTAGGATCCTAGTAGAGTAACCATCACTACCGAACCCACGTAGGATCCAAGTACAGTCTTCCTCGCTGCTAAACCCACGTAGGATCCAAGTACAGTCGTCCTCACTGCCGAACCCACGTAGGATCCAAGTACAGTCGTCATCATCGTCGCAGTCGCAGCCAGCTCTAGGGTTCTCGCACACAGCATTCTCGATTCCAGAAGGGTCTTCTCCATGAGCCAAGAGATTTAATACATCAAGTGTCACAAAGTCCAGAGTTGATGTATCACAAAGTTCCGTCTCGTCAATAGGAACTCAACGTGATAGACGGCTCGTCAATCGGACGCCCGGTCTGAGAGATATTGTTTTTTCCATCCCAGGGGCCCGGTTGGTTTTTTAAGCTAAAACCAACATGAACATACTACAGCTGCATCCAAACCTCGAGTAGAGTAAGCCAATATAACCGTCTCACTAAGAGTAATCCAACTTAATTGACGGCACATCAATCGGACGTCTGGTGCTTAAGCTATCAGTGTTTCCGCTCCGAGGGCTCGGTTGGTTTCGAGTTCGAACCAACACGCGCATACACAAATTTCACCAAAATATTTAGTGTAATATACTGAAACGACTGTATCAATCCAAGGATCCCTACGCAACTGACGGTGCATCGATCGGAGGTCTGTAGCCCAAGATATGGGCTTTTCAATGAACCTGGTCCGAAGATAGGGGGTTTGGGCTCGGTCGGACCTGGACCAATACCCCCTGGGTCGGCCCGAACCGGTTCGACCCGTCCCGAGTCCGGTTCCGGCCGGATTGGAGTGGCCCGGCTGGCGAGGCCCAGCCCGGAGCTGGCGGCCCGACCCGGTGCTGGCGGCCCGACCCGGCACGGGCGGCCTAGCCCGGCGCGGGCGGCCCGGCCCAGCGCGGTCTGCGGCATGACTCGGAAGCCGGTCGCGGCTTGGCTGTCGGCCGAGCAGGGTGCGAAAGGGGGGTGCCGCCCCCTTGTCTCTGAAACAGCAGACCCTATGGGGTCCTCCCTAAAGATCTGTCGGGGGTTACGACCCCCCGACTTCTTCGAACGGTCGGCCGTGATGGCCGGCCTTGTGTAACCGTAGGACCCCTTTGGGTTCCGCCTCTAGGTGACACCGGTGGCCGGCTCTACTGGTCGCCCCTTTGAAGACCACCGCGGCCTTAGGCCACAGATCCTGTCCGACTGGCACGGTGCGACGGCGCCGCGGCCCCTTGAATCTCCGGCGCGGCGCGACGGCGTGGCGCCCCTCCGTCGTGGTCCGCTCCTGGCCGTGGCCTCCTTCGGCCTCACAGGCTCCACGCGACGGCGCCGCGCACCATCATCGCGGCCCGCTCCATCCGCAGTCCTCTTCGTTCCCGCGCGGTGCAATGGCACCGCGACACCTTCTCCACAATCATCAACGAAGATCAACAAGGAAAACGGGGAGGAGAAATCGGCTGTGTTTGTGCGGTCAGATCTCCTCCCGTTACGTCGATAACATTTGGCTGAATTAAACGAGATACTTTAATGACATATAAAAGAACAATTTTAATTAATTAAAATTGAACTTAACCCCTACCTCAACAAATGATGACGAACGTCAGCGTCGCTGTTGACGGCATCACGTGGGGAGGTTTCGTAGACGTCAGCGAAGAGCGTCCGAGGAGGAAGTGGCGTCTCCTCTTTTTATCACGGAGAGAAAAAGTGTGGCGTCGTTGGAAAATTCCCACGTTTTTTTTCCTTCCTTGCCGCAGAGGAGGAAAAGGAAGAAGAAACCGGTGCCGCCGAGCTGACGTTCTTCATCGGAGAGTTGGTGTTCTTCGTTGAAGAAGAAGTTCTTCAAAAGAGACTAGAGCTCTCTCCTTCAATTCTCAACACAACAAGCTAACCAAAATAAAATAAGATTCCCCTTATTTTATTTTACTATTCCATGCATTCAAAAACTCAAAATTCAAACACTTAATTCAATTAATTGAAGAGGTTCAATTAATTAAATTAATGTGTGTTGGCATTATTAAAGATGGAGAGGAGAAGTCACCCAATTAAATACAAGGGGTTTAAATGGGGGGGGTTTAAGGGGTTTAAGGGAATGTGAAGGGTTGGGGCTCATGCGGGCCCCACCCCACATTTATCCTCACATGGGTAGTTAGGATGTTAGTGGGTCCCATACTAACTTACCCATGTAGGATAAAACCACCTTAGAAAAATAAATAAAATTGTACACAATTTTATTTACTTTTATTTAATCCTCATTTTTAAAACAACTCCTCCCGAGAAAACGCATATTTAGTAAAGGTCCTCTTAAACAATTACCGACGCTGCGGTTTCACCAGTGCCCTCAGATTTCAATTCTGAGCACCGGTTCAAAAGATAGAAAAACTCGCTCGTTCGTTCACTGAACGTACCCGAGCTAAACTTCGGAAATTGATTCCGGGCACACCGGGCCTCAGAATCAGGTGCCGTCAGAAACTGCGTTCTCTTAAAATCCAAAATAATTAAAGAAAAATATTTCCTTGAAATTTACGGGTCTTTACAGGAATTTTTTTTGGTGCAGAAATGAAGGGCACCTAGCTAGTGATTGTCGGCAAGAAAAACCTTCTACTACAACAGAGGAAAGGAATGATCAATTTGATCCTAAACACATTGTTCATTATTAAAACTTCAAATAACCTGGGCACTTTGTAAATCAGTTTCCTAATCCAAGGGGTTTCAAAGGCAACCAACAACCTCCAAGGCAGCAAGGGTGATCTTTTTCCATCACTACTGCCGAAGTGAATCTTGGAATTGTTGTGGTTATAGGTACGTTGGTTATTCATTCAAGAATATTGAAAATACTTTTCTATTCTGGTTCTAGGAATTCTTTTATATCCCAAAATTTTAGTAGAACAATCCAAACATCACCACAAATAATGGAAGTAGAGATTTTAGTGAAAACATAAAATGGTGAAATAATTACATCCCATGAATATAAATCCCCCCTGTCACAATTTGTGGATTTAACTTCCCAGTGAACCTCATCATACTTCCCTTGGTGTAATTTGATACAATTCTTGGCATAGATTGTATTTCTTTATATAGAGCCAACATAAATTTTCACTGGAGGGAAATCACTCTCCATATGGAGAACCGACTCCAGATTATATACAAGTGCAAGGAGGAGGATGAATCTTATTTAGAACCATCATCTCAATAATGGATATTAATTCCCTATGAGAACACATATCTTTCTCAAATGATTGATTCTAAGTAAGGAACCATCCTTAAAGACATGCATATTTTGAGGGAATTTGATGATGTGTTTCCGGAGGAATTGTTTGGTCTTCCTCCTAGAAGAGATGTTGAATTCTTAATTGATCGTATACCTAGGGTGTTTCCAATATCCAAGAATCCATATAGAATTTCTATTGTGGAGCTTGAGGTGCTAAAGAAACAATTATAGGAGAATTTGGATAAAGGTTTTATACACCCAAGTGCTTCACCATGGGGTGCACCAGTCCTCTTCATCAAGAAAAGGAAGGGTCAATACACCTTTGCATTGATTATCATGAGCTCAAAAAAACATAATAAAGAACAAGTATCAT
Organism: Viscum album; assembly: GCA_963277665.1. Classification (NCBI taxonomy): domain Eukaryota; kingdom Viridiplantae; phylum Streptophyta; class Magnoliopsida; order Santalales; family Viscaceae; genus Viscum; species Viscum album. Next base: position 624,194,061 of record OY728130.1, on the reverse strand, counting down.
TTTCCACAAATTTATTAATTGTTCAATAAACTATGTGGAGCACAATACTTCTCCAAGGTGGATCTATGGTTGGGATATTACCAAGTAATGGTGAAGAAGGAGGATATCCCCAAGACTATTTTTTGCACAATGTACTGGCACTATGAATTCATAGTAATGCCTTTAGAACTCACTAATGCTCCAAAATTCTTAATGGACTTGATTAATAGAGTATTTAGAGATTACCTCGACAAATTTGTGGTAGTATTTATAGATGATATTCTAATACACACCAAAACTAAGGAGAAACATGAGGAACAATTGAGAATTGTACTGGAGGCCTTATGAAAGGAGAAGCTCTAGGAAAATTACATCAAGTGTGAGTTCAAGTTGAAGGAAGTCTCATTATTGGGTCATATCATCACAAGAAATGGGATATCTATGGATCCTTCCAAAAAAAGAAATTTAGGGATGGTTGAGGCTAACAACTGTGACATATAACCCTAGCTTCCTGGGGTTAGTTGGATATTATCGCTGATTTGTGAGAAATTTCTCACAATTGTAAAACCCTCTTACTAAGATAACTTAGAAAGGATTCAAGTTTTCTTGGAATGATGAATGTAAAAAATCTTCATGGATTTGAAGAAGAGGCTTATCACTACCCTTGTGCTCACACTACCCACAAGTGGGGAGCTTTTCATAATCTTTAGTGATTCTTAGAAGAAGGTTATGTGATGTGTGTTGATGAAGAATGAAAAATTCATTACCTATGCCTCAAGGTAGTTAAAAATTCATGAGAAAAAACTATCCAATGCATGATATGGAGTGGGTAGTGGTGATCTTTACATTGAAAATCTGCCAGAATTATATCTTTGGGGAGAAGTATGAAATATATACGGATAAAAAAAATCTCAAATATATATTCACATAGAAAGAGATTAATATATACCAATGAAGATGGTTAGAGCTCATCAGGGATTATGAATTCTCAATCCATTACCACTCTAGGAAAGTTAATAAGGTAGAATATGCTCTATGTAGAAAGGAACCAACAATTCTATAATTGATGATAATTAAAAATGATCCAATCTTCTTAGATTTGATGAAGATGGACATGAGAATCATAATGAAGGGAATATAATCAATCATTTCTCAAATGATTTCTCAACTGTCTCTTTTGAAAAGGTTAAAGGATGCCCAAAAAGATGATGTGGGAATTCAAAAGAAAGTGGAAACTATCAGAAAAGAAAAATCCTCGGATTTCAGTGTTAATGAAGAAGGAATAGTGAGATTTGGGTTAAGACTATGTGTTCCATCAAATCCAGAGTTAAAGAAAGAAATTTTGGATGATGCACATAGTTTGAATTTCTCTATTCACCCAGGAAATGAAAAGATGTATTGAGATCTCCCAGAGCACTATTGGTGGGATAACATGAAGAAGGAGATCTCTAAATATACATAAAAGTGCCTAGTATGTCAACAAGTGAAGGTTGCATGGCAGAAGTCTAAGGTAATGATGCAATGATTACCCATACCAACCAAGAAATGGAAAAACATCATGATGGAATTTGTCACCAGACTTCCAAATACATCCAAAGTAAAAAATGATATCTGGGTTGTAGTGGATCATCTTACAAAGACTGCACACTTCATGAAAATTTGAGAGGATTTCTCATTGGATCAACTGTCATAGGTATACATCATAGAAGTGGTAAGGCTTTATGGAGTGCCACTATCGATTGTGTCTGATAGAGATCCAAGATTCACCTATAAGTTCTAAAAGAGACTACAATATGATTTGAACACTGAGTTAAACTTCATCACGTCCTATCACCCTTAAACTCATGGCCAATCTATGCGGACTATCCAAACACTTCAGTATATGTTGAGATATTTCTCAATGGACTTAAAAGGAATATGGGACCAACATCTTCCTTTGATGAAGTTCTCTTACAACAATAGTTTCCACCCAAGTATCATAACCCAACTATCATTGTAATTGAGTCAAATTTTAAAATTTATAACTCCTAATAACTACAATGTATAGAGGTTTGTAGGGTTGAACCCACAAGGAAAGTGGAACTGCCAATTTTCTTTTACAAACATACCACTAGTGTCAATAGTGGGAGAACTGTTTTTTACTTTTTTACCTTTTATATTATTTTAGTGTTTTTATTAAGTAGTAAGGAAATAGATTTTTTTTAAACAAAATAGAACTATATTTAAAACTAACTATAATGGATAACAGTTTAACAATTAACCAAGAAACAAAAACTAGAAAAGACTAAGGAGAAACAGAGAGGATGAATGCTAATAGATGAATAGTCAATATGATAAGCCTAGGAAAAAACTGTCCTAATTGTTTTAAAAGAATTAATTTTAAAAAAAAATGAAATTGTAACCACTGAAAAAGGATGAGTTATTTACCTCTCTAGAAGATAAGTCATTCAAATTGAACAATCCTGGAGTTCGCCACTCCAAGAATGTTCAACTGAAAAATGAAAATTGAAAGGTGCAACAGAACAGACTCACCATCCATTCTAAAGATTTCTTTTTTGTGTTTAAAAGTTTTAGAAAAATGTATCCACAATCATTCTCACCAAATGATCATGGAATTGTAAATTTAATTCGAGTGGCACGACGTAATTGAGTGAGTTTAGAATTGATCTCATTGATAAAATTTGAATACATTAAAATGATAATATGAAAAGACATATTAAAAGATAACCAGTAGAAATAGATTTTTCTCCAAACGAAAGGTATTTATCCTAAAATCATATATATCATGGAAAATTAGATCATTTGATTATAATAAAATAAATTGATAAGGAACAAAGGAGAGATATAATTTCCCTACGAACTACAAAGTTGTTGAACTGCTCTAACTTCCACTCTATGAAGAGGTTCTCCAGGTAGTCATAAGGATATTCTCCTTGGATCTTCTCTTTGGATGTGAGTGAATGATCTGAATTTTATGGTGATAATACTTCATCTTTGCTACTCTATTTTCTCCTCTTTAATCTAACGTCATTTGTTGCTTCGTAACCAACAACCTCAACTGACTCAAGTTGGTGCTTCAATTCTGCACCGCACGCGTGCACTTTTTCGTGCATCACACGTCGTTTTAACATCTCCGATATAACTAACTTCCAAAAGTTAGTAGGAGTGAATCTGGATGTTTTTTTGTCTCCACTTTGAATCTAAAAATAAAAACAAGGAATAATTAATACTTAATTTGATTTTATTAACAAGATTTAATAATTATTTATTTAGTTATCTTTGTTACAATTAAATGTTAATAAAGTAATTTATGTTACAGTATTAGTTATTTAATTTATTATTATTTTAATTGATAAGTTTATTAAGTTTATTTTAATTATTATTATTATATTAATGAATTATTTGATTATATTAGTTTAATTTTATTTACAAATGTTTATTAATAATTTAGTTTAAAATATTTTACATAATTAATTTGTTTTTTTTTATTATAAGTTATTTATTTGCTTATTATTATTGTTATTATTTAAGTTTTATTAAAATTTATTTTATTATTATTATTACAATTATTATTTATTTATTTTTTATATTTATTATTATTATATTTATTTTTCTAATAAACTTATCACCACCCCCTCCCCCCTTCTCCTTCTTCTCCATGACACAGCACCAGGGGGGTTTTGATTATGCGCCTGGGAGGCCGGATCCTCCTCCTTTGTGACCAGCCTCCCTCATAGCGGTGGCGGCATCTATCAGCTACCGCATGTGGATTCAGATCAGCCTCATCCTCATACAGTGTTGACTTCAGTGGCATGACATCTCTTTTTCTCAATTCTAGTGGATTGTAGGCAGCGTGCTTCAGATCTATATATTCCTTCACAGATGGTGGACCCTTTCAGTGTCGATGCACTCCACCTACTATAGTGTCTCTCATAGAGGTTATAATAGTTCTGGCACCATGAATAGATCAAGCGTTATGGTTCAATTATCGTTGGTGAATAGGGTTCGGCATGAGGTGGTAAATGGTAAGTTGCGGTGAGTTTGGGTTTATTGTATTTGAGAAGAATTCTGGTTATTGGATCTGTATTGTTTTATTAATCTAGTATGTTTAAAGTTGTGGCTGTGTAGAGATGGGGAAAATGGTGCCAAGGGTGGTGGCTTAAGGCGAAGGCATCAGTGGCATGGTGAAGCATTACCACCATTTTAGTGAAGAACAGTGAGAAGAAACGGTGTCTTGAAGGAAGGAATTAGTGGCACCGTGAGATATCTTCACAGTGATGATGAGATAGCTAAATGCAGGGGACTGTGGCACAGCACGGTGGGAGGATGAGGAAACAGTTCCAGGAGGAAATGGTACCATAGTGTGGTAGGTGGAATAGTTTCATAGTACAAATGGGTTGTTGGGGGCCAGCAAAGGGAATGAGATAGGAAGGAGGGATCAGTACCACCGCAAAGGCAGGGAAATTGCGGCAATGTGAAAAAGTGTGAAAATAGTGATAGAGGAAAAAAGCAAAGGGGAACGGTGTGTGGTTTGACACCGTTGGACAAAACAAAAACTACAAACTAAAGAAATAATGAACATATAAAAAATATAATTAAAGCAATTATAATATAAGAAATTTAAAATTTTAATTAAATTAAGAATAAATGTAAATAACTAAACAATTAAAAATAGGAAACTAAGTTAAAAACCTGAATTTAATTACAAACTAAGTTAAAGTAATGGATCATAATAAATAAATAGAGGTTATAAATTGTATCATATAATGAAACATGAAAAGATATAAATTAATTAATCAATGAAAAATAATTATTAAATTTAATTAGTATCAAAATGAAATAATTAAAGACTAAAGATTAAATTAATTAATAAGTAAATTAAACGATTAAATGGTTACTTAATAAAATGTCATATTATTAAAAAGTCAATCAGAATAAAACTTTTAAAACAATTAGTAATTTATTAGACTATAAAAATAAAGTAAGACATAAATTAATTATTTTAAAGACTAAAAATAAAAAATTAATTATAAAAATTGATTAATTAATATATTTAATTATAAAAAATACAAAAGTGTTAATATTTAGCAGAAAGTTCAAAATTAATTAACTAAAATCATTAAAAATTAATTAAAAGATATGAAAAACTATGTCAAAATAAGGCCACATCAAATTCCCTCACACTTAAACATTGATTGTCCTCGATCAATATCATGCTTTATTAAACTTGAAAAATAGAAAAAAAAAATATTATTCAACTCAAAATGTAACATGTTAGCAGTTTCAAATTAGAGGACATGAAACTGATTAATAGGATTTTCAAAAGATATCTTCAAATCAAGTCTCGGATAAAATCAAATACTAAAGGGTAATCAAAAAGATCAATGAATCATCCACTTATGATGATTTCATACCTCGTGTATGAATCTGCCTAATGACTTACTCCATTCAAGTCTAGTTCTAAGTTCAAGAGTGATAAAAGGTTAAAAGATGGTGCAGTCAAGAACTTAACAATAATATCCTTATACTTTAAATCTTCCCTGGGCTCTAAAAATAAATAAATTATTTTTTAAACACCTTATTTATACAACCAAAATGATTTCTATATAGATCAATTGTCTATTTCTTCATTTGGAATTCATTATTTCCCTCACCTTAATGAACTCGTTTTCGATCCTAGACACTTTCTTTAATTTTTTCCAACCCATGTAACATGTGATAATCATTGTGCATATGCACATATTCAAAGTGTACAGAGGGGTTTTATTTAACATAGATACACCCGGCATCTAGGGCCTCAGAGATTTACTGTGGGATCCCAAATGCACATTTTCCTTCGGTTTCAAAATATCCATATGAAAACATTTGAACTGGTACAATAAGGTGATTATTTTTTTATAATTTAAAGAAAATGAATCCCTTAAGATCAATTTCAAACTTCTAATTAATAAATATATGATCTCAACCCCACTAAATAGTATCCTATATCAATCACAAACATAGTTACTAAACCAAAAAATCATAGAATCATTAAGCATGTTCACTCAGTAATCATCCATTCTCATAATTTCAAAGTCAAAACAACTTTCAACTGTCAGCAAAGAAATTGTTCTTAGGAAAAAGTCATTTGAGAAAAAATGTGATCCTAAAATTATAAAATAATTTCAAAAATATTTAACCATTTTTTTACAAAAAGTTTAAAAAAGTTGTGGTAATTGATGAGCTTATATTGAGGCATAGTTTAGCTCAATTAAGCATTAACCCACTAAATTCCCCTACACTTAAAACCCAACATTGTCCCCAAAGATGAATTATAATATTAAGAAAAAAAAATTAACAATTATAGATTAAATAATATTTTCAAAACAATAGATTAATGACATGTATAAGGATCTCATTGAAGTTCAACAACAAGTGTTTTCCACAAAGTTTATTTTACAATAGATTCACATGAAAGTCCATGCATTATCATTAAAGTCAGTAAAAATAATTTTAAATTAATTCAAACAATTTCATGAAAACTTGTGGGTATACAGTGAATTGGGTAAAATTAACTTTAATATATTGGGTTCAATAAGCTGTTAAATAGAAAAAATCAGGCTAAAACACCCTACAGATACAAGCAGATTCAATGAAAAAAACAACAGCCAGCCTTCATGTACCCCCCCCCCACACACACACACACAAACACTTAGTTTCTAACAGTGAAGTGGTTTTAATTTAAATGGATTTCATATTTCAGTAAGCAGGAATGTGCAGAATTGTTTTTAACACTCCAGCACAAATAGAAGAATTTTTTAAAACACAATCAGCACATGTAGAAAAAAAATCATTATAGTGATATATAGAAGAATTTTTCATCAATAACAAACTAGACAGCACACTTTTTAGTGGTACAGAACATGCATCAGATTTTTAAACAATTCAAGTCATGCGACAAAACTTTTTTTAGCAGCATACATATAGAGCATAATTTTTCTGAAGTAAAATGTAGCATAAAAATGAAAATAAAATTTAAAATGTAAAGAACTTCCCTGAGTATGTTTAACTATAAATGATTATGGAAATTACACTACTCAATGAAATCAACAACGACACTTTTAAAAAACACAAAGTAGGAAGACCAAATAAACATTTATAGAAGATACAGATCAAGGAAGCAGCAATAAACATTTTATTCAAAGTAAAAATGAAACAAAAAAAATTATAAAACAAGAACCATGGGTTGACTACCATGCAGCATTTAGTTTTAAGTCCTCAGTTAGCCTTTATTCAGGATCAGTTATCTAGCACTATGAAGTCATCAAATCCCTTTGGATGTCATTCAAAATAGAGTTTAACTCTCTTCCCATTAATAAGCATGGGTTTATTCTCTTCTCATAAAATCTCAACAACTCCATTCTTAAGTACTCCAAAATATTTAAAAGGTCCAAACCACTTTGACTTTAGTTTTCTGGGAAATATTTTATGTCTTGAATTAAATAGAAGGACTTTATGTCCAAGTTTAAATTATTTGTTTTATATGATAGAATCATGAAAAAATTTAGTTATCTCTTTGTATATTCTTGAATTATCATAAAACTCATTGATAATTTCATCAAGTTCACTCATCTCAAGTAATATTCTCTCACCAACACAATTAAAGTCAAAATGTAAGGCCTTAATTGCCTAATTAGACTTTTGTTGCAACTCCACAAAAAATGATAGCATTTTAAAAATAAAATCGTATATGAAGAAATACCTATTGGGGTCTTAAAATCTATTCTATATGTCCATAAAGATTCATCCAATTTAAGAGACTAGTCTTTTTTAGAATGTAAGATAGTTTTCTCAAGAATCTGTTTCAGTTTTCTATTAGAAATATCCCCATGTCCATTGTACTGTGGATGATAAGCAGTTCCAGTATTATGAACACAACCATATTTTTACATCAAAGCCTTAAATTTTTAGTTCTTAAAGTATCTTACATTATCATTAATGAAGGATTTAGGGACTCAAAATCTTGAGAAGATACTATTTTTGAAAAATTTAATAACATTTTTGGCTTGATTATTGGGAAATGCTACAACCTCTACCCACTTTGAAACATAATCTACAGCCACTAATATGTACCAATTCCCATGAGATGATGGAAATTGACCCATGAAAACTAAACCCCACACATCAAAAATCTCTACTTTTAGAATAACCTTTTGGGGTAAATCTTTATTCCTACCAACATTGTCTAACCTTTTACACTTATCACATCCAATTACAAATCTCCTATCATCTTTGAATAAGGTGGTCCAATAAAAACTAGATTGGAGGACTTTTTGAGTTGTCCTTTCCCCGCCATAGTGACCTCCCTAAGGTGAGTAGTGACAACTCTCCAGAATAGGAAGTATCTCTTTCTCAAGCACACACCTTATAAGAATACCATCAGAACATCTCTTAAACAACAAAGGTTCATCCCAAATATAATACTTAAGTTCATAAATGAATTTTGTTCCTTTGGTTGTTAGAAATATTTTTGGGAAAGACTCTTGATTCTAGGAAATTAGCAAATCCTACAACCCAAGAGGATTGTCTAATGGAGATAGTAAGTAACTTTTCATTAGGAAAGGAAGATTTGATCTCTCTTGGATCTTCAGAATGAGTGTGAGGAATCCTAAAAAGATAGTCAGAAACTATGTTTTCATCTCTTTGCTTATCCTTTATTTTTAAGTCAAATTCTTGTAGGAACAAAATCCACCTAATCAACTTGGGTTTGGTTTCTTTCTTAGATATCATGTACTTCGATACAGAATGCTCAGTGGAAATGATGACTTTATAACCAAATAGATACTATCTAAACTTCTCAAGAGAAAACACAACAGCTAGAAACTCCTTTTCAATGGTCGTATAATTTCTTTTAGCCTCATCTATAAATATATTAGAATAATTCATCACATGAATCATCTTATCTTCCCTCTTCCCTATGACATATCCAATAACCATATCACTAGCATCACAAATAATTTTAAAAGGAAGTTTTCAATCAGGTGTTGTAATGATTGGTCATATAATGAGTTTTTCTTTAAGCATATAGAATTATTTTAAAAAAATTCAAAAAAATTGAATGGGTAATCCTTGAAAAATAAGAAACACAAGGTATTAGTGATTTTGGAAAAGTATTTGATAAACCTCTGGTAGAAACCAGCATGCCCTAAAAATCTTCTAACACCTTTAACATTTTCAGGTGGTGGAAATTTTTTAATTACTTCAATTTTAGCAGTGTCAACCTCCAAACCTATCTTGGAAACTTTATTTCCTAACATAATACCCTCGGTGACCATAAATTGACATTTATCCTAGTTAAGAACTAGGTTGGTCTCTAAAAAAACTCTCCAAAACTAAATCCAAAATTCTTAAGCAAGTATCAAAAGTACTACCCACAATAGAGAAGTCATCTATGAAAACATCAATAATTATATCAATCATATCAAAAAATATAGTCATCATATACCTTTGAAAGGTATAATGGGATTCACACAACCCAAAGGGAATCCTTTATTAGAAAAATTTCCCAAAGGTGTATGTGAAAGTATTCTTCTCCTAATCCTCTAGAGCTACAAGAATATAGTTGTAACCAGAATACCCATCCAGGAAATAGAAAAATTCATTCCCAGTAAGCCTCTCAAAAATTTGATCAATGAAGGGCATTGGAAAATGGTCTTTCCTAATGGATGAATTATGCTTCCTATAATCTATACAAACTCTACATTTGGTGGCTTTTATAACTGGAATTTTTTCATTCTTTACATTTTTAACAATAGTGAAACCTCCTTTCTTAGGGACTACTTAGACCGGGATGACCCAAGTGCTATCAGAAATAGGATAAATTATACCAGTATCCAGTTGTCTGATTACTTCTTATCTGAAAAATTATTTCATTTTTAGATTCAATATTCTTTTACATTCTACCCTATGTTTATGATCTGGCTCCATTGGAATTTTATGCTTGCGTAATGAAGGACTAATTCCTTTTATATCAACTATGGTCGAGCCTGTAGAATATTTGAATTTATTAAGAACATTTAATAATATTTCCTCTTGAATATCTTTCAAATCATCAAAAATTATTATAGGAATAGTTAAATTATCACCCAAAAATGAATATTTCAAATGAGCATTGAGTGGTTTCATTTCTAGAATGGGTGGTTTTTCACTTGATGGAAGACTATTGGGCCTAGGAAGTCTAAGTTCTTCAGCATATCTCTTGTCGGGAGTTTGAAATGATGAAAGATTTCCCATTTCTATTTTATTTTCAGAATTGAAAGCTCTGCTTTCCAAGATGAATAGCTCACTATCCAGATTTTCCAAGTTTGAATTTAATAGATTTATCAAATAATAGTCATCAGGTTGTCTTATAAGTTCCCCCTCTACTTCATAAAAATGATCAATAGAAGTGTTGGTAATAGAAAATGTATCATAAAATTCACTCAATAAGTTCATATGTTTAGAAACAGATGAAACATATTTAGTAGAAGCAGAAACTGGATAGTTGTTCATTTCTAAAAAATTTTCCAGATTGTGAGTTTGAGTAGAATTTTCACTTTGTGAAACAGACAAAACATGATTTTCATCTTCCAAATTAATTTATTCAGTAGAAAATTGTTTTTTATACTCTTAAAGGTTTCAAAATTAATTTCCATCTTCTAATGAATTTATCTTTGAATAGTTTTTAGGGAATGTTGGTCCTTTGACATTTTTGAACACATTAAACTCTTCTTGTTGTTCTCTAAGTTTAAAGATAAACTGACCCTTAGATATATCAATTTTAGCTCCACCAGTGGCCAAGAAGGGCCTACCCATAATTATGGTCACCTTTTGGTCACACTCTATATCTAAAACTAAGAATTCAGCTAGCTGAAATAGGTTCCCAACTCCAACTAGCAGATCATCTACCCTCCCCACAGGATGAGTGAAATAAGGGTCATCCAGCTGAAGTATGATAGTGGTGGGTGGAAGGTCACCCAATCTTAACTATTGGAATAGTGATTATGAGAGAATATTGATACTAGAACCTAATTTACATAGGAAGTTGAGTTGATCAGAATTTTCTAAGATATAGGGTATGAAAAGGCAACCTGGGTCTTTCAGTTTGGGTGGGATTTCTTTTAGAGAACAACATTTCACTCTTTAGTGAGGTCGTAGGTACCAAATTCTTCAAGTTTTTTTTTTGAAATAATTTTTTCAAGTGATTTCAAGTAATATGGTATTTGAATTAAGTATTTAACGAAAGTAATGTTCACTTGAAGCTTGGTCAAAATCCCAATGAACTGAAGAAGTTCAGCCTTGGTGTTTCTTTGAGGTTTTAGTTTCTCGTGGAAAGGGATGGGTGGGGAATATTTTCTAAGGATAGTAGGCATATCCCTCATTTCTTCAGAAGTTTTCTCTTTTCCTTTATTATTTTTATTTTAAAAAAAATTCCAGATTGTGTTCTAGGTGAAAATTTTAAATTTTATTTATTTTCAAGAATTTTTTTTTTTGATTTCCAGATTGTGTACAGAGAATATTTTTATTTCCATATTCACACAGTTTTTAATTTTGTGAATTTTCAAGTTCTTTTTATACATAAGTTTGAGTATTTATTCCACTTCTATGATTTCTCTCTAGGATTAAGTTCAGTTTTTCTTGGTAATCTTCCTTTATCCCTATATGTAAATTCTCAAGCTATTTGACCCAATTTAGTTTTTAAATTCTACATTCTTGCATCATTTTTACTTTTATCAGTTTCATATTGGGATTGATGTTTATTCAGTTGAGTTTTAAATATTTCTTATTTTGAATTCATTCTATTTAAAATTAAATTCAGTTTAGAAGATACTTGACCATCATAGTGTCCTTGAGAGTTAGAAGACTCACCCCTCTATTGCTTTTGAAGGTTTTTTCTTGGTTTTTTCTGATAATTAGGGGTAGTGGATTTCTTGACTATGACTTGGTCTTTCTAAGAAATACTAGGATGGTTCCTATAGCCTTGTATATAATTGTTAGAAAAATGGTCTTCCTTTATAGGAAACCTAGGACCATAGTTAACAAAATTTGAGTTTTCTTATTGCTAGCCTAGCATGTCAAAGTTGGGATATAAGTTTTCAGTGTGGCCAAATATCCCACATTGAAAATATTGTTCTCTAAGTGATTGGTTAGTGTTCTAATAGAAAACTTGGTTAATATATTGTCTAGAATTATAGTTCATTAAAGATTAAAGTTGGTTGTGGATTTCATCCAGTTGATCTTGAGTATCATTTCCAGAACCAATGTTAACATTTATATTCACTCTCTTTCTTCTTGAATTTTTATGTTGGGAGTTCAGGGAAAGATTATTGAAATTTTATCTTAAATTTTTATCAGTATTATTATTATAGTTTCCCCTAAGCATCTTGTTCAACTAAGTTTTGACCAGAGGAGGATAACCCTTCATAGAAGTTATCCATAAGAAGGTGGGATGGGAGTTGATGATGGGGACACTGCCTATGAAAATCCATGAATTTATCCCAAGACTCATGAAAGGATTCTCTATCCTCTTGGTAAAAGCTAGTGATCTTAGTTCTAAGTTATCCTTTAAGTATTTGGGTACAAAATTTCATTATAAATGAATTTTACACTTGATCCAAGTTTTCAAAAATATTTTCATCTAATCTCAAAAACCAATTTCTAGCATTATATTTTATGGAAAAGGTAAATACTCTCATTCTCAGCTCATTATCTGTAATTCCTTGTTTTGTGACCCTCGGAGCATGTGTTTTGGTTAGGAATAACTACTTCTAGGAGGTTTCCATTGGATTTATTTATGGAACCAGAAACATCCAATGGTTATTTATCCAAAGGTACCTACTTTCCAAGGGAAGACATTCGTTTAAGTTTGGGCCTGCGATACTTAAGAACATACATTGGTTGATAGGATGGGAGGTCAGACTCATCACACCCTTTGGGGAAAATTATTTCCTACTCTAGGACCCTCTTATAGATTTAAGATATTTTCATGAATCCTTATTAATTTACCAAGTATTACATAGGTTTCCCTTGGAATTTGAAATCAATTATTAGAATGTGTGAAATTTATAATCATCCATATGTATTTGAGGTTCTTCATTAATGGAGACATCCATATGTATTCGAGGTTCTCCATCAATAGTATCCTATTGTATACTATTTAGAGATTCTTTTAACTATTTTTATGATAATATTGGTTTTTAAGCCACTCAGGGGGCACTCTAGAATTTATTATCATTCAGGGAGACAAAGGTTTGTTTTGATGTTGGAATCATGCCCATAAATGGGCTACCAATGTACCCTTGTGAAAGGAATTGTAACCCTTATTTTTTGGTGCCGCTTAATGGAGAACATCATACCTTTTAAGTTCATGTGATAAGGACCTAGTTGTACAGTTTAATTTCATGTGGTAAGGAAATCTAAGAGAAAGGTGATTAGTCAAATTTTGGTGTGGGAATTATTTGTAAGCATCCCAAGGAACTTGGAAAATATATGATTTTACAAGTTGGATTAGACACTCTTGGTAATATGGCTCAGTAAGAATAGGGTTTATTTGAATTGTTGAGTTTGAACCTCAGGGTGGCTTCATACGTATCTTACTTAGATGGGAATCACATAACGCGTAGTTCTATGAGTATCATAGGAGAGTGTATTCCATTGAGAGAAATTAGTTTGGTATTGCTTCCTGAAAAGGATGCCTATTTATGGATTAAATGAGATTAAGATTGGGCCTTAAAAAGGATTCTTACGTATCCCAATTATGGTGGGAATAAGAGTTCTTATAGTTCAAGAATTGATTGGGTGGGTGTTGCCATCATCACAGTTCTCTAAACCCACGTGAGTCATGCTCGGTGTGAGAAACAAGAGGATATGAAAGATTCAACAAACCACATAAACTCTCTTCCCCTAATGGGAGATGGTGGGCCTACATCAAAAGAAGCTGAGGCAACCATGGAAGTGGGTATGGAGAAATGAACCCTTTAATGTGGGATGACATTGGGGGTCATGCAGCTTGGCCCTTGGAAGATTAGGGACTTACCTTAGTGGTAGTTACCTCATGGATACCAAGAGAGAATGAAGACTTTTCATTTTCTTGAATGGAAAAAATAAAGTGTGACCCTCACACTTCTTATTGGGAATGGGGGGCTTTGAGTCTTAGAGATGAAAAGGGAGGTCATGACCCAAACCCTAATTATCCAAACTGAGAACTTCCCAACACTGTTTCTGGGAGAAATTTCCATGTGACTATAGATATGCAAACTCACATACACTCCATTAATCCTAACCCCATTACAAAACAAATTTGGGAAACCTATAACTGTGGATATACAAACCCAAATAGAAGACATTCTGATGTACCCTTCCCAATGGTTTAATAAGTCAGGAGGTTTTGGTAGAGGCTTCAACTTAGTCCCCTTTAGATAAGGAAACCATGGAATGATATACTCTACCATGAGTGGATTTGAATAGGGTTTACAGAGTGATGTGTAGGACATATGCGTAGCTATGAAGTGTAGCTATACTGCGTAGGTATGCCGCATAGGTATGTTGTGTAGGTGCACCATGCAAGTATGCTGCGTAGGTGTACCACACAGGTCTTAGCGATGACTAAAAAATGATTAACATAGGAGAACCAAGCCTATGAAAGCTTTAAAATTCGAAAAGATTTCAAAACATACGTATCCCATATAATTCTCTCTTCTCTCATGTTTTTAGAGAGCTACCTAGGAAAATTTGAGGGACCTAGTCGAAAGAGCTATGCAATGGAGCTTCAAGAGTTCTTAGAACTTTTTTAGTTGTCAAATGAGGAGAACAAGGGTCTTATTTATAGGAAAAGAGGGGAGATGGTCAAAATAAATTTTTTAGCATAGGCCAGTCATGCATCCCTTCCACGTAGCTCCTCTGTATAGGTTTATAGAAAGAATATTGTCACGTAGCTCTATCGCGTAGGTCTACCACATAGATCCTTCACATAGGTCCCTAGCAAATTGTTTATGACTTTTAGTTCCTTGAGATTTGTCTTGGGACTTTGAAATATCTGGGGTAAGTCTTCATAGTATTTTTTTTCTTACTAAGTAGTGTCAAAAAATCCCCCACCCCTCAAGATTAGATCTGATTAGAAATAGGGTCGAGTCCTGAGGTAAATTTGTGGGGAAAAGACCATGGATTAATTTCTAAGACGCACAGGTATGCCACATAGGTCGAAAATATCTATAAATAGGTCTATTCCTTTGCGATTTTCTTCACCTGGGGTCTCAGATTTTCTTCTCTCGTTGCGTAGCTTGTTCGTCTAGCCTTTCCGCGTTGTGCTCTGGTGTAGGTTCCTTGAAATTTTCTCAAGGTGAAACTATTTGAGTGATGGAGCTACGTGGAAGGATTTCGTCAAAGGATTTACGCTAGGATACTTCTCGGAGGACCTATGTGGATGACCTCTTCGAAGTACCTATGTGAAGCATTTCCTTTTCCAAATTTTTAAATTCCTTTAAGTTGAACTTTGAATTTTCTTAAGTCAAAATTCCAACCTAATATGGTAAATTTGGTAATTCTTTTGCAGGAAATGGCTCACTTTATAACCACTATTTAGGAAGCTAAGGCTCATAAAAATGAGATGATAAAGATTTTTGGACCATAATATAATGACATTGTTGACAGTAATATTCCTGGACTTTTGAAAGGTTTAATTCAATACCAATGGGAATGTCCACAAAGTCTTTATCTACCTCTATATGGACATGGGATTTTTCAAGATTCCCACATTCCATCTATTAAGAGATATTCTCCAAATAATTGGTTTCTCCAATAATCCAATTGTACTTGGATGAATATTATTGTGAAGGGTATGTCAGTTCATGAGGGAATAGTCCCTATTGGATGCATCCTACACCATAGTGGTTGTATTCCTGATATAAAAGATCATGTTGTAGATCTAAGGCCACATTTCTATGATTCAGCCTTTCATGCTTCACAAACAAATCAGTCTAATGGTTGGAAGGAAGACTGGGATCTTTGTTTTGGAGGAGGAGTTAAACCTGAATGGATGTGGCCATTTTGGGAACGCCGGACTTGTGCAGAATTCAGGAAAGAGATATCAGATTTTCACATTTATGAAGCAAACTGGATGGGAAAAACTTATGTTTATAAAAATGACTTCATTTGTGAATTGTTGATCCTATGGAGTCCTCAAAAAAATACTTTCCACTTGACGCACGGTGAGGTTGGCATCAGTTTATAGGATATCTACCAAATATCAGGGGGTCTCATTCTCAAGGAAATTTAGGATGATTTCATTCTACCAGCAACAACATGGAGTGATGTTACCAAAACACCAACATTGGCTCATGAATTATTCAAAATAACAAAGAAATTTCCTAAAGAAAAGAAATATATTCATGCAAGAGTGTGGATGGAAGCCTTTTTAGAACCAAAAACAGAGAAAGGTCCCACTTGATGACATCCTATTGTTTGTCCTTTTGTAGAAAACCAGGTCATTTTAGGAACATATTGGCCCAAATTGGAGATAGGTGACTACAAGAATTGGTGTTATAAGGTCAAATCTGGTATTGGTGAAAATTTTTGCTTAGCCGACTTCCTTTCCATGTGGCTAATCATTTACTTGCTTCCATTCCATGAGTCTGGTGGTAGTGTAAGGCCAGGGAATTTTTTTATTGCAGCCAAATTGGTAGAGGAAAAGTATATTGGGTTAGAAACTCTTGTATTGTCAAGAATTTATTATTCATTGTTGTATTTATAGAATAGGAAGGCTCCATTTAGACTTGCAGGACCATTCCAAGTGTTGTGTGGCTGGATTGCGGCACAATTTTCTTCATACTCGGTGTTGAGTTCAGTTAGAGTCCTTAATGGTTGATTTACCCTGTTTTTACAGAATGTTTCTAGTATTTAGCTTTTGAATTTGAGACTTGGTGTAGTGTTGAGGGAATTTAATGCATCAGGAGAATTCAATTTATTCCCTTTTGGTAACCCACTAACTAGAACATTTATTAATGACGATAAGGAAGAAAATAATGAGCTGAGGTATTATATAATGGAATTCAAAGATAGCATATTATCAACCAGGATTGATGGGGAAATTATTTGTGAGGCTTATGTCCCTTGAGGTTTGTTCACCATTTCAAATTTCTTCAACAATAAAACACTTTTCCTTCCATGTATTTTAGACATGAGAAACAACCAATGGTAGTGAGACAATTGTGGATTTTGATGGCTTTATAAATATAAAAATTATAAATTAGGTTACCTTCATCAGATGCATCAATTGGATTGGAATATATATATGACAAATCATGGGCTTCTTCATACCCTTAGGGGGATCTAACGGAATGAATATATCAGGTAGCAGCCACGGAAACTGTTGTACATAGAAATCATGGTAAGAGGTCTAAAGACAAAGATGATGCGGAGGATTTAGAAGTTTTAGAACCTTCAAAACATCTCCGTGGAAGGTATAAAAGGAATACTAAGGCTAGTGAAACAATACCTTCGGCACCTAGGTGATCCAGCCGCCACCATCAGAAAGAGATTCTCATCCCATCTGCTAACCTCTCTGAAGAAGAAGGGATGTAACAACCTAATGTTTTATCAATGGAAAATACCTACTTATAATTATGTTATATAATCACATGATATCACAACACAATGAACTATGAAGTACTATGTGACCTTCAAGCATAATATTGTCACTTCTGTGTTTTGAATTTTGAAAATCTGACATGCACGGTTGTGTTTAGTAATATATTTAGATTCTGATAGAATCAACTTAGTTTTTGATTAATAGTAACATACACTTGTGAATAGTAACATACACTTATGAATAGTAATGAATAGTTAGTGGCCAAAAAAACTTCACCCCTGAATGTACAAATAAAATTTGGACATCTTATAAGTAAAAAAACAATCATAGTATAAGTATTGTTATTTTTGTATGTCAAATATTTTAATTACAATTTTATGATTAGTTTAATAATTTAAAATGGAAATTTATTTTTATAAAATGTAATCATAAATTGTTATTTTATTTTATTATGGGTATAAGATAATTTTATGGGACCTTGATTAATTTTTCAAGGTGTCATAAAAAGAGTTATAGTTTTAATGTCGTTTTTTTCAAATAAATTATGATTTTATTAAAAAACATTAATCATATTTAAAAAATTATTTTAGAAAAATGGAGTTCATTTTTGGATTCTACACATTTAAAAATGTTTTGGTTTAATTTTTTTGATTTTTCTAAAATACATGATTTTTTATGAATAGTAAAATACGATAATTCACAATAAATGCTAAAACCTGAATTTATGCATCATGCTTGAGTCATGGATGATGTAAATGGATATTTTTTTTGAACTCACATGCACTTATTACTATTTTTGGTCACAATAATCAAACACTATTTCTTGTCTCGAGAAAAATAATTAAATAATCCATTAAATGTTCAAAATTCACTCCTCTCTTCCACTATAAAAACCACCCACACTCCCCTATTCTCTTCACTACTCTCAAACCATGTTCCTTGCCTAAGTTATGCCAAAATCAATCCCCAACATCCTACACCATGTCCAAAATCCATTTGTCTCTTCAAAAGACCAAAACCTCTCCCCTTAAGAGGCTCGCAAGGAAGATTAAATCAAGAGGTAAATTCCTCATTTCTTTTCTTTCAATTTTTTTCAAGTTCTTTTCTTCTTCTTTTTATTTCCTCACCTCCCTTCACCCAAATGGTATCATAAGTCTAGTAACATACATTTACTATAATTCTATTATTATAATGGTATAGTTTATCATAATATCTCCATACCCTTCCTTTTAATCTATAAATGAAAATACTATCTGAGATGTGTTGATTTATCACATTCAAGGATGACGGGTTTTCAATTTTCTTTACCATATTCTAGACTGGTCATGAAACAATTTTAATGGTTGAACCAGATCCTAATATATTAATTTTATCTTATTTAATGTTCTTGAATCCTAATAAATTAATGATGTAAAATAATAATACAAAACAAGTTAATTTTGAGAAAAATCACCACATTAATCCAATAGTTTATCATTAGTGTTTTATATAATGATTCACTTTCACTCCAAGTAAGAAAATTAAATTTATATCCACTTAATCATATAAATGTTCACTAATTTCATATAAATTCAATTCTAGATAACCAATCTCATCATACATGTCTATTCGTTCATGTATATAAGTAAACCGAACATGAAACAAGCAGACCTGAATAATGAAATTGAACCTCATAACCAATAAAAAATGTTGTTATTGAACTCAAAAGGTTTATACTAAATAATTTAAATGTATAAGAGGTTCTGGAATTATTAATTAATGAACCTAAATTTTATTATTCATGTCATTATTATCAAGTGGAGAACACTATCGGACTTAAGGTAAGGGATCCTCTCTTTCTCACATTTATTTAAGAATATCCTCTATGTTATGCCCTTTTATGTATAATTCCTAATAATGGGGTATAATTTCTCACATTACCCATACTTCTCTCATGATGTATAAAATATGATAAATCCCTTTATATCTCATTAATCCCCCTTAAGTACACCTGATACGATGCTGATATTATGTAAGGGATTCTACCCGAACCGCCTTTATTCTTTCAGGTTGTTCTATCTTTCTTTTTACGCAAATGATGTTGTCTTTTCTATTTATGCAAAACTTATACATTCTATTTATATGCTCCAGACTCATGTTTCAATATCTATCCCTCATTCTCTTTCAAGGATATAATTTCTTTTAAGTGATTCCCTCCTTGATACTTCCCAATAAGCAAACTCATTTTAAGGGAACTTCCCAAATTTTTACCCAATTTCAAGTGCACTATACCATTTTTTTAAGCCACATTTGTTGTTATAAAATCATTATTTTATTATGAAAACCTTATTGTATCACTTTGGGTTTTATATAAAAGATTATTCCCTTTTTTATTTTAAACGCTCTTCAATATTTTCCTTAAAAGCACACTAAAATGTTTTAGTGCTAAGAATTTCCTAAATACTCTTATTACATGTTATATCTAATAGAAAAATTACCAATACCAATAGTTTGGAACCATTGGTAAAGGTCCCCAAACCATTTTTATAGCATATACCAACGTTTTGGGAATTTTTTGGGTGATTTGGTGTGGGGATGGACCTATCCCAATGGTTTTCCAAACCATTGGGATAATTTAATTTAAAAAAAATCACAGTAGAGGTTTGAACCCACAACCTCTCGCTTAAATATCAAAGACTTTACCACTATCCTACAATTAACTTGTGAATATATTTGGATAAATATATATATATTTATATCTAATTTATATATTGATTTATTTGATGATATTCGGCAAAATAATTCTTAAAAAAATAAGGATACCTATCCCAACAGTTCTCAAAACCATTGGGATTGGTCTATACCAACAGTTTTGAGAACCGTTGGGATAGATACCAATCCTTTCCCAACGGTTTTCCAAAACCATTAGAAAAAGTGTAATCAAAGAGGGATTTTCCCAATGGTTTGGAAAAACCATTGGGAAATCCATACCCATTCCCAATGGTTTTTCCAAACCATTGGGAAAATTTGTCTCAATGAGGTCTTTTCCCAATGGTTTTTTCAAACTATTGGGAAAAGTGGTCTCAAATAGGGATTTTCCCAACGGTTTCTCAAAACCGTTGGGAAATCCATACCCTTTCCCAATGGTTTTTCCAAACCATTGTGAAAAGTGGTCTCAAAGAGGGATTTTCCCAACAGTTTGGAAAAACCATTGGGAAAGAGGACTTGTACCAATGGTTTTTACAAATCATTGGTATAGATGCATTGTTATAGGTAGGATTTCCAGTGGTGTGTCGCATATGTTTTACATCACTTACCATGCTATATGCTTATTTTACCTTATTAATGATCATTTATTTTTTAATTTCTTTCTCTCATGTACACTTTTATGATACGCCCATTCAGTATGCTTTATGACTTGAATGTGATACCCATTTATCTCCATGAGTTCTCTTATGTTTATGTATGATTATTTATGTGGAAAGCATATTCATGAACATGTTAAGATGGGTAAGCTCAGATAGTGCTCTAATTAATTGGGTAATGTTTAGTCTCATGAGACGTTGTGTTCAACGGTCTTGGCAGTTAGCCTTAACATGTGTTACCATGTGCAAAAGCCTTGGTGTTTAACCTTGACTTGTGCTCCTATATGTGAAACAACCCTTGACTCGTGCTAAATTCATGATTTATTTTACTACCACAATTCTATGAATTCATGTTTATATGATCCCATGTTTATATTTTATGATTCTATATACCATTTTATATCATTATGTCATGATATCTAACCCTTATGCTAAAGCCTTATTTTTATGTTTATTTCTTTGATGGGGTTTTTAGCTTGTCCCTCTGTTCATGTGATCCCTAAGGTACCCTGTTCAGATGTAAGGGCTCAAAGTATGTTAGTATCTCTTAATGAAGATTAAATAAATAATTTTTTTTAGTCCCATGTTTTCTGTTTTATGTACCTAGTCTTCCAAGATACTATAATTTATAGTCCTTGGCTTGTACTCTGATGTATAATTAGTCTTAAAATCATGTAATGTAATATGTAAAAGGACCGGGATTATATAGTTGTTATTATAGGATAGTCTAGTTATTTTTGGAGATTAGTAATGGAGAACTTTAGTAAGAACCATAAGGATGATACTAAGTATAGGAAAACACCCCTCCCCCCCCCCCCAATTTTGGTAAGTATAAAGTAAGTGGTTTATCAATAAAATACATCCCTATCTGGATACAAAAATGTAGAGGTGGATCTAGCATAGATGTATCTAGGGGTAAAACTCGAAAACACTACTTTGAGCTAGACTTGAATGGGAATTGGTGCACGAAAATGGGCCTTGCTGCACTCTTGGTTTGACAATCTCAGGGGATATGCTTTAGTAAATTCTTGAACATGGTATAAACCATTGTTAAGTAAATAAAAAACCATAAGAAAATAAGTTAGGAAAATAGATCAAGAATAACCTAGATTGAAACATAGGGAATCACAAGTTAGTATATACTTATCCTTCACAAGTTTATCCTCTTATGTTCAAATTTTTCTTTTTTATACTCAATAGCTAAGTATTCAATCCCTATAATTGTATGTTATTTTTCTTAGTTTATGGCGCGAAATAGAAGAACACGTTCCAACAATAAATGTGATATGGAATGTGAATATTTCTCTGATGATATGCCTAATATGATGTGAACGGGTGCTCAAAACTTCATGATAGTACTGCCCAGCCAGCTCAAGTTATGAATAATAACTTGAATCATGTGGAAAAACCTCCTCCTTCAAAGAAAGAGTCAGTTGTTGTTGAATACTTTGTGTGGAAAAGGTCTCCCATGTTTAGTGGATCATCTGATCCCCTCCTCACAGAACAGTGGATTAACTCCATTGAAAATATATTCTCTGTCATCCAGTGCTCAGAAGGAGAGAAGGTTTTACTGGCAGTCTATTGTTTTTATAGGGAATCTAATCAGTGGTGGACACTGATCAAGAATAAAAATCCCCAGGAGGAAATTGATTCCATGGTTTGGGAGTAATTCAAGAGAATGTTTTTCAATAAATATTTTCCCTGAACCCTCCATCTCAAGATAAAAAGATAGTTCCTCGAACTCAAGTAGAAGGACGATGAGTCAATCGGGGCATGTGAAGAAAACTTTACAAGGCTTGCAAGGTACACCTCTAGATTTTTCATGAACACCGAAAGCAAGGTGTGTCTCTTATTTAGCGGACTAAAGCTGATTCTAAAAAAAAGTTTTGTTGATTCGAGACTTCGACATCTCTGAGGATATTTTATATTGTTCCCTTAAGGTTGAAATGGAGATAGGAGACTCTCAGTGGTATCGTTGGCCCAGCGACAAGAAGAGGAAAATGGAATATTATATGGGTGGCCCCACAAATAAATTCTATAATGGGAAGAAGCTTGATCATCTCGCGTGTAAAAATTATGGGAAAAAGAATCTTATAAAATGTCTAAAGGGAATACAAAATTGCTTCAAATGTGGAAAGTTGGGACATCTGGATAAAAAATTCTGATGGGGTATGAAGAATCATGCTAATTTGGAAGAAGAGAGGAATTTTTAGATCAACACTTAGCCTGCAGTGCAATGCTAAAACTGCAAGGAGCATGGGAATTATGCGAACAATTTCCCTAAGATGATCGTTGTCAGAGGAAATCAACAACAACCTCTAAGGAAACAAGGAAGGGATTATGCTATCACTACTGCTGAGGTGGAGCTAGAAAATGATGTGGTGACAGGTATGCTATTTATTCATTCAATAATAGCGAATGTACTATTTGATTCTGGTTCTACACATTCTTTCATATATTGAAAGTTTAGTAGAACTATTCAAACACCACCTCAAAATTTGGAGGACAAGTTATCTATGATAATAGATAATGGGGAAATTATTGATTCCATGGTTTATAACTCCACCCTAGTTAACGTTTGTGGAATGAACCTCCTATAAAATCTCATCATACTTCCTTTAGTGTATTTCGATGATATCTTGGGCATATATGGGCTATATTTATACAAATCCAACATCAACTGTCAGCAAAGGGAGATCACTCTTCACATCTTGAAGCATCCTCCAATTCTTTACATGTGTAAGGAGGAAGTTGAATATCCATAGAATCATCATCTCAAGTGTGGATATTTCTTTCTTATGAGCAAGCATATCTATACCAAATGATTAAGATAAAGAGAGAATCATGCTTTAAGACATTCCCATCATGAGGGATTACACTAATGTATTACCTAAAGAGTTTCTTGGTCTTCCTTTTGACTGAGAGGTTGAGTTCTCAATAGAACTTACTCCTAGATCTCTACCTATATCAAATACACCTTATAGAATGGCCACCGTAGAGCTGGAAGAGATGAAGAAACAATTACAAGAGAATCTGGAGAAGGGTTTTATACGTCTGAGTGCTTCATTGTGGGGTGTGCCATACCTCTTTGTCAAGAAAAAGTATGGATCAATGAACCTCTTCATTGATTACCATGAGCTCAATAAAATCACGATAAAGAACAATTATCCCCAACCATGGATAGATGACTTTTCTGATAAGCTTCTTGGGGCCAGTTATTTCTCTAAGGTGGACCTTTAGTCGGGATATCGCTAATTAAAGGTGAGTAAGGAATATATTTCCAATAATTCCTTTCGAATGAGGTATGGACACTATGAGTTCATAGTGATGCCCTTTGGACTCACTAATGCTCCAGTAATTTTCATGGATTTAATGAATAGAGTATTTAGAGATTACCTTGACAAATTTGTGGTGGTCTTTATCGATGATATTATATTATACTCCAAGAGAAGGGAGGAATATGAGGAGCATTTGAATACTGTATTAAAGACTTTGGGAAGGGATAAGTTGTGTGAAAAGTACAGTAAATGTGAGTTTTGAATGGAGTAAGTATCATTCTTGGGACATTTTATCACCAGTAAAGGGATATCCGTAGACCCTTCCAAGATAGAGGCAATAGAAGAGTGGACCAGGCCAACATATGTAACAGAGATCCATAGATTTCTGGGTCTAAATTAGTATTATCAATGATTTGTGACTTTTCATGATGTCTAAACCCAATGACCAAGCTGACATGGAAGTGAGTAAAGTTTTTCTAAACTTAGGAATGTGAAGACTATTTTAAGGAGTTGAAAAAGAGGCTAACCACTGCACAAGTACTCACACTCCCAATAAGTTTATAACTCTGTGTGGTGTATAGTGATACTTTAAATAAGGTCTTAGGTTGTGTTCTAATGAAAAATAACAAATTTTTAGCCTATGCCTCAAGGAATATGAAAATCCATGAGAAAAAATATCCTACGCAAGATCTGGAGTTGGCTGTAGTGATCTTTGCGTTAAAAATATGGAAACATTATCTCTATGGGGAGAAGTGTGAGATATATACTGATCACAAGAGTATAAAATATATATTCACACATAAAGAGCTTAATATGTTCCAGCAAATATGGATAGAGATCATCAAGGATTATGACTTCTCAATCCACTACCATCCTGGTAAGGTAAAAAAGGTGGTGGATGCTCTAAGTAGAAAGGATCTTGCATCTTTATCAATGATGAGAATTGAAAAGGATATTATCTTCTTAGATTTGAAGAGGATGGACATGGGAATCATTAAGGTAGGAACATCATAAATCCATTATCAAATGATTTTTAAACCATCCCTCATGGATAAAATAAAGGATGCTCAAAGAAAAGATGTGGAAATTTTGAAAAGGTTAGAAGTTATTAAAAATTTGAAATTCTAAGAGTTAATGATTGATGAATAAGGAGTTGTAAGATTTGGATCATGTTTATGTGTACCATCTGATAGATAGATAAAGAAGGAGATTATGAATGATGTACATAGCTCAAGCTTCTCTATCCACCCCGATAGCACAAAGATATTTCAAGATCTCTGAGAGAAATTTTGGTGGGATAATACGAAGAAGGATATTGTTGAGTATACATCAAAGTGCCTGGTATGTCAACAAGGGAAGACTTAATGATTGAAGTCTAAGGGGATGATGCAACCACTACCCATACCAACATGGAAGTGGTAGAACATCACCATGTACTTTTTCAGTGGACTTACAAGGACATCCATAGGAAACAATAATATATGGGTCATTGTAGATCATCTTATAAAGACAGATCACTTTATCCCAATTTGAGAGGAATTCTCATTGGATCAAATTACATGGATATATATCAAAGATGTGGCAAGGATGCATGGAGTACCACTATCTATTGTATCTGATCGAGATCTGAGATTCACCTAGAAGTTCTAAAAAAGTCTCCAACATGCTCTAAGCATTGAACTGAACTTCAGTACGGCCTATCACCCTCAAGATGACAGCCAATCTGAGCGAACTATTCAGACACTAGAAGATATGGTGAGAGCATGTTCTATGGACTTCAAAGGAGGATGGGACCAACATCTTTCAATGGTTGAATTTTTCTACAACAATAGATTCCACTCGAGAATCAAAATGGAACTATATGAAGCCCTTTATGGGAAAAGGATTATAACATTGGCGTATTGGAATGAAGTCAGTGAGCGTAAGGTTCTAAGACCTAAAATGGCCGAAGAAATTGTGGAGAAGGTGAAAACCATTCAGCAGTACATCAAGGCAGTCCAAAGTTGACAAAAGAGTTATGAATATAATCATTAACTAGACCTTGAGTTTGAAGTTGGAGACATGGTATCTCTATGCATGTCTCTATGGAATAAGGTTATTAGGTTTGGG
Organism: Viscum album; assembly: GCA_963277665.1. Taxonomy (NCBI): domain Eukaryota; kingdom Viridiplantae; phylum Streptophyta; class Magnoliopsida; order Santalales; family Viscaceae; genus Viscum; species Viscum album. The sequence goes on along the minus strand of OY728130.1, from coordinate 624,167,749 downwards.
AAGAAATGAAATCTAAGTCCCAGGTACATTAACCCCTTCAATATTATTGATCGTATCGAGACTGTGGCATATCTACTAGAACTTCCACCTACTATGTCCAAAGTGCATAATGACTTTCATGTATCCCTCTTAAAAAATTACATACCAGACCCTTCACATGTACTCTATTTAGAGGTGGTACAGTTGGAGAATGAGCTTTCTTACAAGGAGCATCCAGTGAAGATCTTGGATCATAGAGATAATGTTCTACATAACAAGACTGCTCACCTGGTCAAAGTACAGGGGCAGAACCATAAGTACGAAGAGGCAACATGAGAACTAGAGGAGGTAGTGAAGGAAAAGTACCCACAATTTTTTATGGTTTAGAATGTAAAATGAAATTTTGTGGGTGAAATTTCATAAGGGGGGAATAATGAAACGACCCAATGTTTTATCAATGGAAAATACATTCTTATAATTATGTCATATAATCACATTAAATCACAACATAATGAACTACTAAGTACTATGTGACCTTTAAACATAATATTTTCACTTCTGTGTTTTGAATTTTGAAAATCTTACATACATGGTTGCGTTCAGTAAGATATTTAGAATCTGATAGAATCAACATAGTTTTTGATGTATAGTAATATACCATTTTGAATAGTAACATAACCTTATGAATATTAATGAATAGTAATGAATAGTAATTTGGCTAAAAAAAATTAAACTTCACACATGAATGTAAAAATACAATTTGGACATCTTATAAATGAAAAAACGATCATAGTATAAGTATCGGTATTTTTGTGTGTCATAAATATTTTAATTACAATTTTATGATTAATTTAATAATTTAAAATGGAAATTTATTTTCATAAAATGTAATAAAAAATTGTTATTTTATTTTCTTATGGTTATAATATAATTTTATGGGACCTTGATTAATTTTTCAAGGAGTTATAAAATGAGTTATAGTTTTAATGTCATTTTTTTTAATGAATTATGATTTTATTTAGAAATTATATAATCATATTTAGAAAATTATTTTTGAAAAATTGAGTTCATTTTTGGATTTTATGCATCGAAAAATTGTTAGGGTGAATTTTTTGGATTTTTTTAAAATACGTGAATTTTTTATGAATAGTAAAATACAATAATTCACAATAAATGCTAAAACCTGAATTTCTGCATCATGCTTGAGTCATGAATGATTTAAATGGACATTGGTTAAAAATAACATGCACTTATTACTTTTTTTTGTCACAAGCATCAAACAATATTTCTTGGATTGAGAAAAATAATTAAATAATCAATTAAATATTCAAAATTCACTCATCTCCTCCACTATAAAAAAACACCCACACTCCTCTCTTCTCTTCACTCTTATAAATCCTTGTTCCTTGCCTAAGTTCTGCCCAAATCACTCCCCAAGATCCCCCCCCCCCCTTCCGCACTTCCAACATCCCTTGGTCTCCTCAAAAGACAAAATCCTCTCCCCTTAAGAGGCTCTCAAGGAATATTAAATCAAGAGGTAAATTCCTCTTTTCTTTTCTTTCAATTTCTTTCAAGTTCTTTTCTTTTTTTTCTTTCCTCACATACCTTCACCAAAATGGTATGATAACTCTAGTAACATATATGTACTAAAATTATATTATTCAATGGGATATTTTATCATAATCTCTCCCTCCACCTTCTTTTATTCTATAAAAGAAAATACTATCTGAGATGTATTGATTTATCACATTCAAGGACGACAGGTTTTCAATTTTATTTACCATAATCTAGACTGGGAATGAATCTATTTAAATAGTTGAACCAGATCATAATATATGTATTTTATCTTATTTAATGTTCTGTAATCCTCATAAATTCATGATGTAAAATAATAATACAAAAAAAGTTAATTGTGAGAAAAATTGCCACATTAATCCAAGAGTTTATCATTAATGTTTTGTATAATGATTCACCTTCAATACAAGTAAGAAAATTAAATAAAAACCCATGTAATAATATTTATGTTCACTAATATCATATAACTTCAATTTTGTACAACTACCCTCATCATAAATGTTTATCCATTCATTTATATAAGTAAAATGAACATTAAACAAACGGACCCGAACAATGAAATTGGACCTCATAACCAATCAAAAAGGTTATTAATGAACTCAAAATGGTTATAGTAAATAATTTACATGTAAAATAGGTTCTGGAATTATTAATTAATGAATCTAAATTTAATTATTCAGGTCATTAGTACCAAGTGGAGAACACCATCGGACCTAAGGTAAAGGGTCATCTCTTTCTCACATCTATTCAAGAATCTCCTCTATGTTATGACATTTTACATATAATTCCTAATGATGGGTTATGATTTCACATCTTATCCATACTTTCCTCATGATTTATATAAGATGATAAATCCCTTTATCTATCATTAATCCCTCCTAAGTACACCTGATACCATGCTGATATTCCATAAGAGATTATGCCTGAACCGCATTTATACTTTCGGGTTGTTCTATATTTATTTTTACCCAAATGAAGTTATTTTTTGTTTTTATGTAAAACTTATAAATTATTTTTATATTCTCCAAACTCATGTTTCAGGATCCATACCTCATTCTCTTTCAGGGATATACATTCTTTTAAGTGATTCCCTCCTCGATACTTCCTAATAAGCAAACTCGTTTTAAGGGAACTTCCCATATTTTTACTCAATTTCAAGTGCCCTATACCACTTGTTTTAATCCACCTTTGTTGTTATAAAATTTTTCTTTTATTATGAAAAACTTCTTTTTTCACTTCTAGATTTATATAAAATATTATACCCTTTTCTATTTTAAATTCTCTTTAGTATTTTCCTTAAAACTACACTAAAATATTTTAATGCTATGAATTTCCTAAATATTGTTCTTACATGTTTTCACTAATTTTTTACATCACTTACCATGCTATATGCCTATTTTACTTTATTAATGACAATGTATATTTTAATTCCTTTCTCTCATGGACACTTTTATGATACGCCCATTCATTATGCGTTATGACATGAATGTGATACCCATTTCTCTCCATGAGTTCCATTATGTTTATGTAGGATTAATTATGTATGATTACTTATGTGGAAAACATATTCATGAACATGTTAATATGGGTTCCCCCAGATAGAGCTTCAATCCATTGGTTAAATTTTATTCTCATGAGACGTTATGTGCAATGGTCTTGGCAGTTAGCCTTGACTTGTGCTACCATGTGCAACAGTCTTGGTGGTTAAACTTGACTTGTGATCCTCTATGTGCAACAAGCCTTGACTCGTACTAAATTCATGATTTATGTTGATACCCCAATGATATGAATTCATGTTTATATGATCCCATGTTTATATGTTATGATTCTATATGCCATTTTATATCATTATGTCATGATCTCTAACCCTTGTGCAAAAGCCTTATTCTTATTTTTATTTCCTTGCTGATATTTTTATCTCATCCCTTTGTTCATGTGATCCCTAGGGTACCCTATACAGATGTAAGGGATCAAAGGAATTTAGGATATCTTTTTGAATATTAAATAAAGAAATGTTTTTTTAGTCCCATTTTTCAGTTTTATGTACCTAGTCTTCCAAGACACTAGACTTTATGGTCCTTGGCTTCTACTCTTATGTATAATGATGCTTAAAATCATATAATGTTATATGTAAGGGGTTGGGGTTTCTATAGTTGGTCTTAGAGGATGGTCTAATTATTTTTAGAGATTAGGAATAGATAACTTTAGTAAGAACCTTAAGGATGAGACTGAGTATAAGAAAACACCCCCCCCCACATTTTGGTAAGTATAGAGTAAGTGGTTTATCAAGAAAATTCATCCATGTCTGGATACAAACAGGTAGAGTTGGCTATGGCATAGATGTATCTAGGGGTAAAATCCAAAAACAATTCTTTGAGCTAGACTCTAATGAGAATTGGTGCACGACAATGGGCCTTGATACACTCTTGGTTTGACACTCCCAGTGGATATGCTTTTCTAAATCCATGATCTTGGTACAAATCATTATTAAGGGAATAAAAAACCCATTAAAAATAAGTTAATAAATAGATCAAGGATAACCTATATTGAAGCATAGGGAATCACAAGTTAGTATATACTTCTCCTTTACAAGTTTATCTTCTTATGTTCAAAGTTTACTTTTTATGCTCAATAGATATGTATTCAAGCCCTCTAATTGTATGTTATTTTTCTTAGTTAATGGAAGGAAATAGAAGAACATGTGTCAAAAATCAATGTGATATGTAATGTAAAGATTACCCTAATGATATTCTTGATATAATGGGAACGGGTGCTCAAAACTTCATGAGAGTACTTGCTCAACTGAATCAAGTTATGAATAATAACTTGAATCATGTGGAACACCCTCCTCCTCCAAGAAAAAATAAAGTTGTTTAATCCTTCATGTAGAAAAGGCCTCCCATGTTTAGTGGATCATCGGATCCCCTCCTCATGGAATAGTGGATTAACACCATTGAAAAGATATTCTCTATCCTCCAGTGCTCAGAAGAATAGAAGGATGTACGAGAGATCTATCATTTTGATAGGAAAGCTAATCAGTGGTGGACAGTAATCAATAATATTAATCCCTTGGAGTAAATTGATTCCATAGTTTGGAAGGAATTAAATAGAATGTTTTTTCAACAAATATTTTCCCCGAACCCTCCATCTCAAGATAGAAAGAGAGTTCCTCATACTCAAGTATAAGGAATATGAGTAAATAGGGGCGTGTGAAGAAAAATTTAGAAGGATTTCAAGGTACACCTCTGGATTTTTCATGAACAAAAAAAGAAAGGTGGATCGCTTCTTTAGCAGACTAATGTCGAGTCTATAAAAATTTCCAATGATTCGAGACTTCGACAGCTATGAAGATATTGTTCTTTGTTCCCTCTAGGTTGAAATGGATATCAGAGAATCTAAGTTGTATCATGGCCCCAACGACAAGAAGAGGAAAATGGAATCTCATGTGGGCAGTCCCGTGAATAAATTCCATGGTGGGAAGAAGCTCAATCATCCCATGATTAAAAATTGTGGGAAAAAACATCCTGGGAACTGTCTAAAGGGAACCAGGAATTGCTTCAAATGTGGAAAGGTGGTACATCTTGCTAAAAATTGACAATGGGATATAAATAATCCCACTAATGTGGAAAAAGAAAGGAATTTTCATATCAACACTCATCCTGTAGTGAAGTGATACAACTGAAAGGAGCGTAGGAATTATGCGAAGAATTGCCCTAAGTCGAGGGTTATCGGAGGCAATCAACAACAACCTCTGAGGAAACAAGGAAGGGATTATGCTATCACTACTACTGATGTGGAGTCGGACAATGATTTGGTGACCGGTATGCTAGTTATTCATTCAAAAATAGTGAACATGTTATTTGATTCTGGTTCTACGCATTCTTTCATATCTTGTAGGTTTAGTTGAACTATTCAAACACCATCTCAAAATTTGGAGGACAAGATATTTTTTAAAATATAGAATGGGGTAATTTTTACTTCCATGGTTTATAACTCCTCCCCAGTTAACATTTGTGGACTGAACCTCCCAGGAAATCTCTTCATAATTTAGTGGAGTTCGATGCTATCTTGGTCATGGATTGTCTATCTTTATACAAAGCCAACATCAACTATTGGGAAAGGTAGATCACTCTTCACATCCCAAAGCATCCTATAGTTATTTACAAGTGTAAGGAGGAAGTTTAATCTCCATTAGAATCATCGTCTAAAGTGTGGATATTTCTTCCTTATGAGCAAGTATATCCATCCCAAATAATTGAGACAAAGGATAGAATCATGCTTGAAGACATGCCCATTGTGAGGGATTACACTGATGTATTCCCTAAAGAGTTTCTTGATCTTCCTCCTAACCTAGAGGTTGAGTTCTCAATTGAAATTATTCTTGGATCTCTTCATATATCAAATACACCTTATAAAATGTCCATTGTAGAGCTAGAAGAGCTGAAGAAGTAGTTACAGGAGAATCTGGAGAAGGGTTTTATACAACTGAGTGCTTCAATGTGGGGTGTGATAGTTCTCTTTGTCGATAACAATGAAGGATCAATGCACCTCTGCATTGATTATCTTGAGCTCAATAAAATCATGATAAAGAATAAGTATCCCCTGCCATGGAAAGTTAACTTGTTTGATCAACTTCATGGGGACAGTTATTTCTCTAAGGTGGACCTTCGGTCAGGATATCACTATATAAATGTGAGGAATAAAGATATTCCCAAGACTGACTTTTGAATGAGGTATGGACACTATGAGTTCATAGTAATTCCCTTAGGACTCACTAATGCTCTATTAATTTTCATGGATTTAATTAATAGAGTCTTTAGAGATTACCTTGAAAAATTTGTGGTTGTCTTTATCTATGATATTTTGATAGACTCAAAGAGCAAGGAAGAACATGAGGAGCATTTGAATATTGTGTTAAAGAATTTGTGAAGGGAGAAGATGTATGAAAATTATAGTAAATTTGAGTTCTTAATGGATAAATTATCATTCCTGGGGCATGTTATCACCAGAAAAGGTATATTCATAGACCCTTCCAAGATAAAGGCAATATAAGAGTGGCCCATGCCAACATATGTAACAGAAATCCATAGCTTTCTAGTTCAAGCCGAGTATTATCGATGAATTTTTAATAATTTTTCATGATTTTCAAACCCAATGACCAAGATGAAATGGAAGGGAGTAAAGTTTGTCTAGACACAGGAATGTTAAGACTATTTTAAGGAGTAGAAAAAGAGGTTAATCACTGCGCCAGTACTCACATTCTCAACAAGTAAATAACACTTTGTGGTATACAATGATTCTTCAAATAAGGGATTAGGATATGTGTTGATGTAAAATAATAAAGTGATAGAATATGCTCAAAGCAACTGAAAATCCATGAGAAAAACTATCCTATGTAAGATCTCGAGTTGGTGGTTGTGATCTTTGTGTTAAAAAATTGGCAGCATTATCTCTATGGGGAGAAGTGTGGTATATATACTGATTAAAAGAGTCTAAAATATATATTCACAAAAAAAAATATCGTAATACCCTCTAGTGAAGATGGATAGATCTCATCAAGGATTATGACTGCTCAATCAACTACCATTTCGGTAAGGTAAACAAGGTGGCGAATGCTCTAAGTAGAAAGGATCATGTATATTTATCAATAATGAGAATTAAAAAGGATTTGATCTTCTTAGATTTTTAGAGGATGGACATGGGAATCATTAATGGAGGAACATCATCAATACTTTCTCAAATGACTGCTTAACCATCCCTCATAGATAAAATAAAGGATTCTCAAAGAAAAGATGTGGAAATTCTAAAAAGGGTGGAAGTTATCAATAATGGGAAATCCTCAGACTTCATGATTGATGAGGAAGGAATTGTAAGATTTGGATCACGATTATGTGTACCATCTGATCTAGAGATAAAGAATGAGATTATAAATTATGCACATAACTCAACCTTCTTTATCCACCCAGAGAGAAAAAATATGTATCAAGATCTATGAGAGATATTTTGGTGGGATAATATGAAGAAAGATATTTTTGAGTATACATCAAAGTGCCTAGTATGTCAACAACTGAAGGCTGAAAGACAAAAGTCTAAGGGAATGATTCAAACACTACCCATACTAACATGGAAGTGGGAGAACATCACCATGGACTTTGTCACTAGACTTTCAAGGACATCCAAATAAAACAATACTATATGGGTCATGGTGGATCATCTTACAAAGACATCTCACTTTATCATGATTCAATAGGACTTCTCATTGGATCAACTTGAATAGATATATATCAAAGAGGTGGTAAGGATAAATGGAGTACCAATATCTAGTGTATTTGATATAGATCTGAGATTCACCTTAAATTCTGGAAAAGTCTCTAACATGCTCTAAGCAGTGAACTAAACTTCAGAATGGCCTATCGTCCTCAAATTGATGGCCAGTTTGAGCAAACTATTCAGACACTAGAAGATATGTTGATAGAATGTTCTATGGACTTCAAAAAAGGATGGTACCAACATCTTCCACCAGTTGAATTGTCTTACAACAACAGTTTACACTCGATCATCTAAATAGAACTATATGAAGCCCTTTATGGAAAAATGTGAAGAACACTAGCGTGTTGGGATGAAGTCGGTGAGCGTAAGGTGATAAGACCTGAAATGGTTGAAGAAATGGTGGATAAGGTGAAAACCATTTAGAAACACATCAAGGCATCTAAAAATCAACAGAAGAGTTATGTAGACAATCTTCAATGATACCTCCAGTTCAAAGTTAGAGACAAGGTATTTCTACACATATCTCCATAGAAGAAGTTTGTGAGGTTTGGGAAGAAAGAAAATCTAGGTCCTAGGTACATTGGACCCTTCGAGATTCCTGATCGTGTCGGGGTTGTAGCCTATCGACTAGAACTTCCAACTACAATGTCCAAAGTGGATGATGTTGTTCATGTATACCTCTTAAGGAACTACATACCAGACCCCTCACATGTACTCTCTTCAGAGGTGGTACAGTTAGAGAATGGTCTTTTTTATGAGGATCATATAGTGAAGATCTTGGATCATAGAGATAAAGTTCTATATAACAAGACTACTCACATAGTCAAAGTACTGTGGCAGAACCATAAGTATGAAGAGGCGACATGGGAACTATAGGAGGAAATGAAGGAAAAGTACTTACACCAGCTTATGGATTAGAATGTAAAATGAAATTTTTAGGGAGAAATTTCATATCGGTGGAATAATGTAACAACCCAATGTTTTATCGACGGAAAATACCTTCTTATAATTATGTCATATAATCACATGAAATCACAACACAATGAACTACTAAGTACTATGTGACCTTTGAACATAATATTGTCACTTTTGTGTTTTGAATTTTGAAAATATGACATACACGGTTGTGTTCAGTAAGATATTTAGAGTCTGACAGTATCAACATAGTTTTTGATGAATAGTAACATACCCTTGTGAATAGTAGCATACCCTTATGAATAGAAATGAATATTAATGAATAGTAATTTGTCCAAAAAAATATAAAATTCACCCATGAATGTACAAATACAATTTGGATATCTTATAAGTGAAAAAACAATCATAGTATAAGTATTGATATTTTTGTATGTCATAAATATTTTTATTAAAATTTTATGATTAATTTAATAATTTAAAATGGAAATTTATTTTCATAAAATGTAATCATAAATTTTTATCATATTGTATTATGTTTATAAGATAATTTTATGGGACCTTGATTAATTGTTCAAGGTGTTATAAAACGAGTTATAGTTTTAATGTCATTTTTTCGAATAAATTATAATTTTATTTAAAAATTAAATTCATCATATTTATAAAATTATTTTTGAAAAATGAATTTCATTTTTGGATTCTAAATGTCGAAAAAATGTTTAGAGTGAATTTTTTTTATTTTTCTAAAATACATGAATTTTTTATGAATAGTAAAATATGATAATTCACAATAAATGATAAAACCTGAATTTTTGCATCATGCTTGAGTCATGGATGATGTAAATGGACATTGGTTCAAACTCACATGCACTTATTTTTCTATTTGGTCAAAATCATAAAACACTATTTCTTGTCTTGTGCAAAATAATTAAATAATGAATTAAATATTCAAACGTCACTCTTTTTCTCCACTATAGAAACCACCCACACTCTCCTCTTCTCTTCATGCCAATAAATCCTTGTGCATTACCTATGTTCTGCCCAAATCACTCCACAATCTAATCCTCCACATCTAATAGACCTTGGTCTCCTCAAAATACCAAATACTCTCCCCTTAAGAGTCTCTTAAGGAATATTATATCAAGAGGTAAATTCCTCTTTTATTTTCTTTCAATTTTGTTCAAGTTCTTTTCTTTTTTTCCTTTCCTCACCACCCTTCACCCAAATGGTATGATAACTCTAGTAACATACATGTACTATAATAATATTATACTAATGGGATATTTTATCATAATCTCTCCCTCCCCCTCCTTTTATTCTATAAATTAAAATACCATCTGAGAGGTGTTGATTTATCACATTCAAGGACGACTGGTGGTCTTCGATTATCGTTGATTGAAGTTATATGCGTCCCAAATTAATTACCCGTTCTTAAAACTTTAGTATAGAATAAGTTCGGGGTCGATCCACAGGGAACTGCGGCGTGCATGAATTTAATTGAGTTAATACTTAATTAGGTGAAGTATGAAAAATTTAGAAACGATTGGGTTGATTTTGGGTTTTGATTGAAACTAAATTGATTAACTTTGAAGAATGGATACAGTTTGAAAGAAAACAATGGGTAAATTTAAAGAGTTCTTAGAAATGGAAAGAAAAGACGTGTCGGGACTGTGGTGAATAAGGAATTCTTATGTATATTGTTTAAATAGTTGTGTTGTTCATAATAATTCAATCATTTAGGATTTCATTTTGTTAAAAGATTTCCTTGGTCCGGTTCCTCTTGTTTGGAATTAGAGAAGCTAACTCCTTGGTCCGGTAGTCAAAGTCCTTAATTTTTTATTACGTCCAGTCCATTATTTGAATCTGTGAAAACCTTCCAATGGTCATGGATGTTTTCACCATTACTTTTCTTTTGTATCGCTGAGAATCCTTCCCTTGGTCCGGTTAAGAATTCTCAGTTATATTAGACAGTGGTTTAAGAAGAGTAAGATGAATTACAACGATTCAAAAACAACTATATAGAACAATATACAAATTATGATCCCATTATTCATAGCCCCAACACGAGGGGTTTAGTTACACATAGAATTTCAGAGAGAAACGACACACGTGATACCTGCCAGATTCATCGTGTAGGCATTGAGGTAGAGTATCGGAAGGTGGAATGGAGGAGTGACGACACCTTGGTAGATTTGGGAATGGCGATAGCAGAGTTTCTCTTCCCTCTCGATGGTTATGAACTCCCAAAATCCGTAGGCCAAGGATTATTTTTATAGAAAAATAAATTACACGGCGTGTATAGAAAGTACACGCCGTGTACTTTTCATCAACACGTTTTGGCGCCAATTTCTCCACGGGTAGGCGGCCTAACACGCTATCTTTGACTTTTGAACATGGTGTCGCCTGGTGGTTGGGTGTACACAGCGTGTAGCGCCTCCATACATGGCATGTTTGGCCGCCAACCCCTTCTAGAATAGCAGACATGGCGTGTAAAAGTTAAAACATGATGTGTCTTCATCAACGGCCACATGGGCATGTGGACTCTTCTTCGGCAATGACTACTTCTAGAAAGTAGTACACGGCATGTAGCACCGCCACACACGGCGTGTATATTCTGCCTGGTGACATGGGCGTGTACTCCCTCCTTCAGTCTGTGTCCCTGCCTGGATGTACACGACGTGTATAAAAGTACACGCCGTGTAGTTTCAAAATTTTCACAGACTTCCCTTGATCTGTGTATTTAGCCAGAAAGCTCCTGAAAGTAAACAGATTCACCAAAATCAAAGAATATGTTCATAAAACCACAGATATTTTCTTAAAACTTGTTTTTATCTTCAATTATATATATGGAAATTTATACACAAATTGGGTGCATCAAATTCCCCCACACTTAGTCTTTTGCTTGCCCTCAAGAAAAATCTCAACATCTAATTAAGAGAGCCTACACTTTAAAAGGAAGGCATTTAATTAATCAAATGTATAATTGATAAAGTTACTGAGGAAAAATTCCGAAAGGCACAAAAAAATTCAATTCATAAGATATTAAAATCATGCCTCATATATAATGTAATTAACTACTCTCATCCTCTTTCAACACATTTTTCAACCTTTCAAAAATAATCATGCCACTTGATGATTTACCTTACCAGTTAAAATTACACTCCACACTCAAGATGTTTTTAATCGAAGTTATGCTCAATCCAAGGAATATACACTCTATCCATAGGTTTTCAAGATATCTTGTTGTCTACTTCAGAAAAATTGAATTACAAAAATCATGAGGGCCTTATAAATAAGGTTTAGATGTTTCTGTGGCTAAGGGTTGGTAGGTTCAGATGTGAAAATAAATTCTGAGGCTTGAAAAAGGATGGCTAATTCCTTTAAACAACATTGCATGATATTCAAAGTAAAACTCACTGAAAATACATCCTTAAAAAGCTCAATCAAATGATTTTGTAATCATCACCAACTTCCTCAGGTAAGTAGGGTTTATGGGCAAATAAGCATAAGGTCCCCTTGTTGTTTGTTTTTTGTTGTTTTTGTTGTTTTTATACAACGAAACACGAGGGCATCCCTTATGAATACAATGAGTAGATGTTTGGAACCCATTCTGCCCCAAATAATCAAGAGGCACTCCCCCACACTTTATTTCATGGTTGTACACAAAAATATTCCATGTATTTCCAACTCCCTCTTTAAAGCTTAAATGAATAATCATGCAAAGTTTAAAAAAAAGAAATAGGGTAGGAAGGGAAATAGGCTTGTAATGTGGCTTCCTATAAAGGTTGTTCATGGATTCTATGAGCTTAATGAAGATTAAATGTAGGTTAGGTCTCAAGATAAAGGGGTTGAAACAATATAATTCCTCAATCATGTTAAAGTAATTCAAAAATTTCTTCATGTTTCGAAAAGAAAAACTTGCAAATTCTGGTAGTGATGTATATGCTAAGAATCTCTCAAGAAAGAGGGTATTAGAAAATAAATATGAAAAATGGTTTAGAATACCTCTCAGGAGTGGAAAAATAATAAAGGGACAATCAGTTCATGACATGCATATAAATGATTAGCCTAATTAATGTAATTTAATCAAGGAAGAAAGGTTTCAATTGAAACTATATCAGCAATCATTTTAAAATACTTAAAAACTAAAAAGCATGTAACCTTTCCAAAATTTCCTACTGATAACTCTAGCATTTATAAGATTGATTAACCAAAATTGCTTTACATTTACAAATATAGAGTCTAATAATGATGTCTCCTAGGTTAGTTTAAGGGCAAAGACTAAGGTGAAAGATATAGATGCTCCCCCACACTTAATACTGCACATGGTCCACCAAGTGAAACACCAAGGTAAAGGGTGGGAAACGGGGAGAAATGGGGGACAAAATGAGGGAAATTAGTGGAAGAAGTAAATCCAAAAAGAAAGAAAATAGAAATGGAAAAATACTCCCCTCGTGAAAAGTGATGCCCAAGGCGCTCCATTCTTGTACCTGTGACTGCCGAGAAAAAAAGAAAGCTGAAAACATGCATAACATCATAGTACAGAAAATGACAGAAGAGATATATAAGATAAAGGAAAATTTCACTATCATGGGGTCGCCTCAGGGGAGGCATCATCCTATACAGAATCGGCCAGTAGAGACGGCGCAGGAGGCGTGGAAGGGTGAGGCTCTGACTCGGCATCGAGAAGGGTAGATGAAGAAGTAGGAGCCGTAGGTGCTAGACTCGTGATCGGATGCGCAGCAGTAGGCCCTGTCCCGGCAGAAGTGGCAGCAACAGAGCTCACCGTAGTCATCAGAACGGAATATATGGTCGGCGCAGGAGACGGCGGTGGAGCAGCAGCAGAAGGGCAAGGAACGGAGGCAGAGGCTGGTGGCTGAGGTAGTGGAACACCAATATGCTGAGAAATATGCACCAACAGATGCTCCATCCGGTCCTGGCGGCCGTCCAGACAAATCAAATGGCATGCAATGGTGTCCTGGCGGCTGATGATACGGGATAACTTCTTCTCCATCATGTCTAGGCGGAGGGAAATGTCCGGATCGACCGAGGGTACGGGGATAGGTGGAATAGGGGCTGGGACAGTAGAAGGAAGGTCATAAGAAGTGGGGGCAGTAGGAGGGGGGTGAGGTGGAGAAGCTGGAGGGGGTGGGGAAGGAAGAGCGAGGTCAGCGGCTGGGGCAGGGTCAGCAGGTGGCGAGGCTCGAGCCTGAGCAAGGATGTAGGCACCCCCTGCTTCCAGACCAATCCCATGCGAATGAGCATGAGGAAGTCCATCTGCTGGGGTGAACCTATCAATTCATGAGGTAATGAGAGCTCGAATACCCCCAAGTGGTGGGCAAGACGGGTGGTGTAAAACCCTCCGTTCAGGTTGCCCTGACGACCGATAAACATGGAGTGAAAATAGGAGGCGGAAAGATAGGGGAGGTCCGGGTAGGCGTTCCGGATGACATAGGTAAGAAGCTCCATGTCACGGCCGGTCACAACCCCAATATCCTCATGTCGGGGGAAGAGGATGGCGCTGAAGCACCGGTGGGTGAAGAGAAGGACGGGGTCGGCTATAAGAGTGCTCTTCTGAGAAGTGGGGGAGTACTGGTGGTTAGTCCCAGCGATCTACCGCCACATGGCAATAAAGTTAGATCGCTCGGGCCGGGTCAAGTCAGAAACAGGGGGTGGTGGGATAGGATGGGGGTAGAAGCCGCACCCTCGGCCAAACTCTGTCATCGTCAGAGAAAAACGTCGGCCGCCTAGTCGGAATCGAACTACTGGCACCGCATCACCAGGTGTCTCCCGGTACTCCACTCCATTGAACTCAAAGGAGGCCGCAAACTCCAAAAATAAATCTCAGAACACAGAAGTGTTGACCTGGAAAATCTCGAGGAGTGCGGTGTGCCCGAGAAGTATCTCTAACTACTCCCAAATACCGAGCCGCTGCGGAATGCTGCTGTCAAGGTACCGGCCGCTCAATGGTATCGGCCGACGAGAGAAGCGTCAGATTCTATCGTATGCGAGGTCGGTGACCGGGAATACTGTGCAGGGATAGGGAGCACCTGTAGGTCTTGGCCCAGGTGTCGGGGCAGTAGCAACATCTGGCTCTGGAGGTGGATCCTCCGAAGAAGAAGGTGGCTTGGTGGAAGGTGTGCTCGAAGAGGGACCAGCTGCTGAGGATGAGGGTACAGGGAAAGTGGCATCTGGTGCAGCAGAAGTAGGCCTAGTCGCATCTGAGTGAGTGAGTGGCGGCAGAATGGCCAACAGAGGGAGATCAAAGACCGGAGTGTTGGGGTCTAGCTACGTAGGTGGTCGGAGTCAGATCCAACGATAACTAGACTCCTCGCCCTCAGTAGCGGAGGCAGGTCGCTTCCCTCGCGAATGATCATGATCTGCCATATCCTGAAATAGAAAGAAAAAGAAAACAAAACAAAATAAAAAGAAAAAGGAAATAAAACTAAAAAAATAAAATGTGAGAAAACTGGAAAATAAAAGTACACGGTGTGTAGTCAGAAATGGAGAGTATCCCGTGTTCTCTGGAAAGACACGCCGAGGGTGGAAAGAGACCATGTAATAGGACACGGTGTGTACCGAACATACACGTCGTGTTCACATCAAAGTGTAGGTGGTCGTGTAATAAAAAGGACACGGCCATGTTGTTATCAGTTCTCTGAAAACAATGCACTCCATGTAAGTACAGTCCACGGCGTGTACTGCACATGAAGAACATGGTCGTGCAGAGGGTGAGACACAGGCCATATAAAGATATAAAGGACACAGCGTGTACCGAACATACACGCTGTGTTCTGGAACATGGGGTGACAGGTCGTGTTATGCACCACACACGAAGGGGCCAACACAAACAACGGACACGGCGTGTACCAAACACACACGCCGTGTAAATGAAAATGGTGTGTGAGACCGTGTGAAAAGGTGTACTCGGGCACGATGAAACGGACACGGTGTGTACCTAACATACACACCGTGTATATTCAAATTTCTGAAAATTCTCTCTGAGGCCGTGTTCAAAAGTACACGGCGTGTGTTCTCCATTTCATAGTCGTGTACTGTCGGAAGCCGAACGGTCAGCCGATCCGACTAACACCCTAAACGATTCTAAAAACTTGAAATAGAGGGTTCAGAATGGCATACCTGGACTGAGGATCACAATGTGAGAAGAATCAGAACTTGAAATGCCCCAAATCGACGGATTTGGAAAAAGGGGGTTCAGATGGCATTTGGGAGAAGAAACGGGAATAAGGGGAAGAATGGGGCGGCCGTGCGACAGAGCCTCAAGCCGAGTGGCCCGCGGCTTATATAGCCTCGGTACACGGCATGTAGTTTTTTGGTACACGCCATGTATCCCGGTTTTTTTTTAAATATAAGTATTATAGTAAACTATATAATAATTATTATTGGAAATAATTAAAAATAGATATATTAACAAATTCTATTATACATAAACCTATACACAACGTATATCGGGAAATACACACTGTGTATTTTAAAATAAGAAAAAGAGTAGTACAACCTTTGGTCCGGTGCTTGGGGCGGGATTTGAACCGGTGATCGGCCGATTCGAACGGATTCCCACACCCACTGGAGCAAAGGTTGTTATGCTGTTCATATTTATTTTATATATATATTTATTCTATACGGCCTATACACACGGAAAGAAAGAAAATCACGGTGTGTAGTTTTTATTTAGGAAAGGATGGGGGTGAAGCGGGGAGATTAACGCGATTCAAAACCGGGTCTTGTGAACCTAGTGTCGATACTTTTCCAATACGCCAAATTCACCCGCATGAAATTTCTTATTTTTAAAACGGTTTTCATTTATATTTGAAAAATCATGGTGCACACGGCATCTATCGGATTACACGTCGTGTGGTTTTTATTAAAAGAACAAATGATGGAAATGGGACGGTTGTCTGGATTTGAACCTGGGTCTTTTGAAACCGGATTACGATTCTAGCCAACCGGCCCATCCCCACCATGGGTTTTATTAAACACATGTATATATATATATATAGATTGAAAATACTACACATGTCGTGTAATTAAAAGGAGGATCCCCGTGCCGAAGGTAGTTCAGGAGGATTCGAACCGAGGACGGCTCGAATAAACTCCAGTGACTTTGCCATCGGCACCGGCATCATCCCTGGTTATTTATTTTGTGTTCTATATATTTATACTATTACAAATTAATAAGATAAGTACACGCCGTGTAAATAAGTGGGACACGGCGTGTAACCTCTGGGTTTCCTCCCAGGAAGAGCCTTTGTTTTAGGTCGTTGGCTCGACCTACTTACCTTGCTTACCTGAGGAGTATGGTGGACAAGGTTCCCACCATGTTATCTGTAGGATGGTAAGCTTTCAAGCGCTGCCCATTTACCTTGAATGGTTGACCATCTTCTCCAGAAATTTCTACCGCACCGTTATGGAACACACGGATAATGTGGAATGGTCCCGACCAGCGTGACTTTAACTTCCCTGGAAATAAGCGAAGATGAGAATTAAAGAGGTGTACCTGATCACCGGGTTGTAAAGATTTCTGTGATATCATCCGGTTGTGAATGGCTCTTGTCTTCTCCTTGTACAGATTGGCGTTCTCGTATGCCTCTAATCGGATCTCATCTAGTTCCGACAGTTGGAACTTCCGTTTCTCGTCAGCTACCTTTAAATCAAAATTCAAGGCTTTGACGGCCCAGTAGGCTTTGTGTTCCAATTCTACTAGAAAATGGCAGGGCTTTCCATAGACGAGGAGGGACGGGGACATTCCCAGTGGTGTTTTGAAAGTAGTTTGATATGCCCACAAGGCATCATATGACTTCTTGGACCAGTCCTTCTGTGAAGTGTTCACTATTTTTTCCAGGATCTGCTTGAGCTCACGATTGGAGAGCTCTACCTGTCCACTGGACTGGGGATGATATGGTGTCCCCATCTGATGCTTTACGCCATACTTCGACAGTATTCCTCTCATCAGTGTGTTGTCGAAGTGGGTCCCTCTATTGCTGATCAGTACTCGTGGAACTCCAAACCTGCTAAAGATATTTTTCTTTAAGAAATTTATGACTACCTTGGCTGTGTCGTGAGCTATAGTAGTAGCGTCCACCCATTTGGAGACGTAGTCGACGCAGACCAGGATGTAAGTGTTCCCAAAAGATGAGGGAAAAGGACCCATGAAATCTATGCCCCAGACATCAAAAATCTCGACCTCCAGGATGGGGTGCTGAGGCATCTTGGCTCTACATCCCACATTACCTGTCCTCTGGCACCGATCGCAACAGGAAACAAAGGCCCGGGCATCTCTATGCATGGTGGGCCAGAAAAATCCAGACTGCATGATCTTAGCTATGGTACGGTCCGGGCCATGATGTCCTCCTACTGGTGAGGCGTGACAGAACTCCAGGACACCGTGAACTTCATTCTTTGGGATGCAACGGCGGATCACTCCATCTGCATAGGATCGGAATAGCAGAGGATCCTCCCAGAAGTACCTTTTCATATCAGAGAAAAATCTTTTCCTTTGCTGGAAGGAGAGGTCAGGGTGAACAACACCTGTAACCAGAAAATTAGCAATATCAGTATACCATGGTCGAGGTGTTTCACTGATCGAAAAGAGGTTCTCATTAGGAAAATCCTCCCTGATCTCTCGATCTTCTTCCTTCTCCAAGTGAGGCAGCTCGAGGTGGGAGAGATGGTCAGCAATGAAGTTCTCACTCCCTTTCTTATCCCGGATCTCAAGATCGAATTCTTGTAGGAGGAGTACCCAGCAGATCAATCGGGGCTTCGCGTCTTTCTTGTTTAGTAGGTACTTTAGTGCTGCATGGTCAGTATAAACAATAACTTTAGACAACACTAAGTAAGAATGAAACCTGTCAAATGAAAAAACCACTGCAAGCATCTCCTTTTCTGTGGTGGTGTAGTTAATATGTGCCTCATTGAGTGTTCTATTGGCATAATAGATAGGTCGGAAAATCCGGTCAAGTCACTGTCCTAAGACTGCTCCCACTGTGTAGTCGCTCGCATTGCACATCACCTCAAATTGTTCCTCCCAGTTGGGAGAAATCATAACTGGAGCTTCCACAAGGTGCTACTTTAGATGATCAAAAGATCTAACACAATGGTCATCGAACTCAAATATTTCATCCTTGGCTAGAATATTGGTGAGGGTTTGGGCTATTTTGGAGAAGTCACGGACAAACCGCCTGTAAAATCCTGCATGCCCCAGGAAGCTGCGGATGGCACGGACGGAAGTCGGTATTGGTAGTCGTGAAATGACCTCGATCTTCGCCGGGTCTACCTCTATCCCCTTCGCTGAAATTCTGTGGCCAAGGACTATGCCACTTTGCACCATGAAATGACACTTTTCCCAGTTCAAGACTAGGTTAGTGTGCTCACATCTTTCCAAAACTAGCTCTAGGTGTCGTAAACAAATGGTAAATGATTTTCCATAAACGGAAAAATCATCCATGAATACCTCCAGGATTCGTTCCGCCATGTTGTGGAAAATGACCAGCATACAGCGCTGGAAGGTGGGGGGGGGGGAATTACACATGCCAAAAGACATCCTTCGATAAGAAAATGTGCCATAGGGTCAAGTGAAAGTGCTCTTTTCCTGATCCTCTAGAGCAATGGAGATTTGGTTGAAACCGAAAAAACCATCGAGGAAGCAATAGAAGTTGTGCCCTGCTAGCCTCTCTAGCATTTGATCCATGAATGGCAAGAGGAAGTGATCTTTCCTTGTTGTATCGTTTAACTTTCGGTAATCCACACAGACTCTCCAGCCTATGATAGTGCGTGTAGGGATGAGCTCGTTCTTTTCATTTGAAATCACAGTGATACCCCCCTTTTTGGGTACCACTTGGAGAGGACTCACCCACGGACTATCCGAGATGGGATAGATGATGCCTACATCCAATAATTTGATCACCTCCTTTTTTACAACTTCCTTCATGGGAGGATTCAAGTGCCGTTGTGGTTGCCGAGATTGCTTGGCACCCTCTTCAAGTAGCACCTTGTGAGTGCAAATGGTAGGGCTGATGCCCTTCAGATCAGCGACTGTCTTCCCAATAGCATGCTTCCGCTATTTAAGAACCTACAAAAGTGCATCTTCCTGCTCCTGTGATAGTTCTGCATTAAGTATAACAGGAAAAGTTTGATTGGGTCCTAAATACCCATACTTGAGAGAAGATGGAAGAGGCTTCAGTTCAAGATCGGGTGCCTTTAAAATCGAAGGAACAAGTGGCTGCACCTTGTCCCGTTCCAAACTATCAGGAACAACTGTACGCTGCCAATAGTGGTTGCCCTGGCCTTCTATGAATTTCAAGTCTTCTGGCGCTTCCTCTAATAGAATATCTGGATCAGTTAAATTATTAGAAATAAAATAACAGACCAGTTCATCCCCTTTGTCGCTAAAATGATTAACCATGGTGGACACTACATAACAGTCCTCATGCTCTGACAAGGAAGCATGTTTGACAGCTTTGAGGACGTTATAGGAAACTCTTTCACCACCTACCCGAAAAATAAGCTCCCCTTAGTGCACATCGATCAGTACCTTCCCAGTTGCCAAGAAAGGCCTTCCAAGTATAAGAGGTGCTTCCTGGTCATCCCCCATGTCAAGGATGATGAAATCAGTAGGGAGAATCAACATACCCACCCTGACCAGTACGTACTTTAGTAGTCCCTTCGGGTGCTTGATGGATCAATCAGCAAGTTGAAGGGCGACGCGGGTAGGCTTGAGCTTGTGGAGTCCCAGCTTCTTGAAAACTCCAAGGGGCATGAGGTTCACGCTGGCCCCTAAGTCGCAGAGGGCCTTCCCAAACTCACAGGATCCAATAGTACAAGGAATGGTGAAACTACCTGGATCTTGGAGTTTGGGAGGAATGGAATGTTGAACCACCATGGAGCACTCCTTCATTAGTGCAATAATGCCCAAATCCTCCATATTCTTCTTATTCGAGAGGATTTCCTTCATGAATTTGGTGTATGTTGGCATTTGTGTCAGGGCCTCTGCAAATGGTATGTTGATATGTAGCTTCTTGAAAACATCCATGAATTTTCTGAATTGGTGGTCCAGCTTCCTCTGCTTCAATCTTTCTGGAAAGGGTAAGGCAGGCTTGAATGGTTGGATTACTTCCTTTTCTTTATTTTGTAAAGCCTCCTTCTGCGGGATTTTGGATGAGGAGGGGTCGGTATTGGTACCTTTTTCTTCAACAGTGGGTGTGGATGCACCTTGCTATGCTGATTGGTTCTAGTGGAGCTCTTCTCCACTCCGGAGCATGATAACATTGGCCTCCTCCCTTGGGTTCTTTTCGGTGTTCCCCGGTAGTGTACCGGGCTGCCTCCCTGAGAGTTGATTTGCCAGCTGGCCAATCTGATTCTCCAAGCCTCGAATCAAAGCTTCCTGATTCTGGAAGCAAGTCTTGGTAGTAGATATGAATTTAGTCATCAGATCCTCTAACCTTGAGGTGTTCTCCTACTGAGGTGGTTGTTGAGCCGGTGGAGTAGGTGGCTGTCGTGGCTGCTGTGGATGAAGGTTTTGATACCCTTGTTGCTGATAAGGGCCCTTCTGGGGTTGTTGCGGCCTTTGGAATTGGTTCTGATATGGAGGCTGGTTGTAGTTGGGTGGTCGCTGGGGATGAGGATTCGGCTATTGTTGGCCCCATCCTGTGTTCTGTTGATCTCGCCATGCTGGGTTCTGGTACTACTGGTACTGTTTGGGCCCTTGATTTTGGGCAACATAACTCACCTTGCTCGTCGAGGGGCCTCCAGCTGAACCCGGGCATTCTCCCATGATTTGGTTATCACCACAGTCGCCACATGCTGGATAGTGCGCCGCATGAACTTGAGATGCTCCTTTTAGGTTCAATGCGTCGATTTTCTTGGACACAGAATCCAACTGAGCAGCCAACATAGTGGTAGCATCAATATTGTGCATACCTAGATTTTGAGTCCCCCTCTCGGAGTGCCACTGGAAGCTATTGGCTGACATGTCTTCCAGTAGTTTGAATAGTTCTTCGGGGGACTTTCGCATCACCGTACCTCCAGTAGCAGCGTCCACCACGGACTTGGTATTTGTGGTAATTCCTCCATAGAAGGTCTGGACTTGCATCCAGAGTGGGAGTCCGTGATGGGGTCATTTTCATAACATCTCCTTGAAGCGTTCCCAGGACTCATACAATGACTCAGAGTCGTGCTGCTGGAAGTTATGAATCTCATTCCGGAGTGTCACCTTCTTGGATGGTGGGAAGTACTTGGACAGGAACGCCTGGGCTAGCTCCTCCCAGGTGAGGATAGATCGTTGTGGTAGCCCCTTGATCCATTCCTTTGCCTTATCCCATAGAGAAAAGGGAAATAGGCAAAGACGGATGGCGTCCTCGGACACGCCATGGTAGCGAAATGTGTCGCAGATCTCCAGAAAATTGGAGAGATGGGCGTTCGGGTCCTCACTGTCCAGGCCTCCAAATTGGACTGTGTTCTGGATCAGCTGCATGATAGCAGGCTTGATCTCGAAGTGTTGGGCCTGGACCGGAGGAAGAACGATGCTCATATCATCTTCGTGAATCGATGGAATTCCGCACTCCATAAGGGTATGTCTTGGAGGTTTTTGTTGATGGGGTGGAGCTTGCATAAACTGCTCCTGAGGGGAAAAGTATGGACGTGGGAAGAGTTGTTGCGGCGGCCGTTGGTAATCCCTTGGGAGGAATTCAATGAAGGCTCTAGGAGGTTGCTCCGGTAGACCAGAAGCGGGAGGCTGCTGATCCTGGTACTGATGCTTAGTTACATCATCTACGGCTGGTGCTTCCTCTTCCTTGTTCGCCATAGGTTGTGCTTGATGTTTGTGAGTGTCTGTTCGTGTACACCGACGATGAAGCAAGGTCCGTTCGATTTCTGGGTCAAGCGTAATTAATTCTGAAGACTCGGCACTTCTGGATCATGTAAAATGTCTAAACATACACTTTCGTCTCTGTACAACACAAAACAAAAACCAGGCGTAAAAGGGAAAAAGAAAAAAGAAAAATTGAAATGGGATTAGAAAAGAGATTGTTGATAATTTTTGAGTTTTTTTCACCTAAATCAATTATTAACACAATTTCAATCTTATCACTAAAACCAAATGCTTCCCCGGCAACGACACCAAAATTTGGTCTTCACTTATTGTTGATTGAAGTTATATGCATCCCAAATTAATTACCCGTTCTTAAAACTTTAGTATAGCATAAGTTCGGGGTCGATCCACAGGGAACAGTGGTGTGCATGAATTTAATTGAGTTAATACTTAATTAGGTGAAGTATGCAAAATTTATAAACGATTGGGTTGATTTTGGGTTTTGATTGAAACTAAATTTATTGACTTTAAAGAATGGATACAGTTTGAAAGAAAACAATGGGTATTTTTAAAGAGTTCTTAGAAATGGAAAGAAAAGATGTGTTGGGGCTATGGTGAATAAGGAGTTCTTATGCAGATTGTTTAAATGGTTGGGTTGTTCATAATAATTCAATCATTCAGGATTTCATTTTGTTACAAGATTTCCTTGGTCTGGTTCCTCTTGTTTGGAATTAGAGCAGCTGACTCCTTGGTCCGGTAGTCAAAGTCCTTAATTTTTTATTATGTCTAGTACATTATTTGAATCGGTGAAAACCTTCCAATGGTCATGGATGTTTTCACCGTTACTTTTCTTTTGTATCGCTGAGAATCCTTCCCTTGGTCCGGCTAAGAATTCTCAGTTATATTAGACAGTGGTTTAAGAAGAGTAAGATAAATTACAATGATTCAAACACAACTATATAAAACAATATACAAATTATGATCCCATCATCCACAACCCCAACACGAGGGGTTTAGTTGCACATAGAATTTAGGAGAGAAACAACACACGTGATACCTGCTGGATTCATCGTGTAGGCGTTGAGGTAGAGTATCGGAAGGTGGAATGGCGGAGTGATGACACCTTGGTAGCTTCGGGAATGGCGATAGTAGATTTTCTCTTCACTCTCAATGGTTCTAAACTCCCAAAATCCGTAGGCCAAGGATTCTTTTTATAGAAAAATAAAGTACACGGCGTGTATAGAAAGTACACGTCGTGTACTTTTCATCAACGTGTTTTGGCGCCAATTTCTCCACGGGTAGGCGGCCTAACACGCCGTCTTTGAATTTTGAACACGGTGCCTCCTGGTGGTTGGGTGTACACGGCATGTAGCGCCGCCATACATGGTGTGTTTGGCCGCCAGCTCCTTCTAGAATAGCAGACACGACGTGTAAAATTTCAAACACGTCGTGTCTTCATCAACGACCACATGGGTGTGTGGACTCTTCTTCGGCAACTACTACTTCTAGAAAGTAGTACACGGCGTGTAGCGCCGCCACACACGGCGTGTATATTCTGCCTGGTGACATGGGCGTGTACTCCCTCCTTCAGTCTGTGTCCCTGCCTAGATGTACATGACATGTATAAAAGTACACGCCGTGTAGTTTCAAAATTTTCACAAACTTCCCTTGATCCGTGTATTTAGCCAGAAAGCTCCTGAAAGTAAACAGATTCACCAAAATCAAAGAATATGTTCATAAAACCATAGATATTTGTTGAAAACTTTTTTTTATCTTCAATTATATATATGGAAATGTATACACAAATTGGGTGCATCAACTGGTTTTCAATTTTCTTTACCATCTTCTAGACTAGTCATGAAACCATTTTAATGGTTAAAGATCATAATATATGTATTTTATCTTATTTAATGTTCTGTAATCCTTATAAATTCATGATGTAAAATAATAATACAAAACAAGTTAATTATGATCAAAATCGACACATTAATCCAGGAGTTTATCATTAATGTTTTATATAATGATTCACCTTCACTCTAAGTAAGAAAATTAAATTTACAACAATGTAATCATATGTATTTTCACTAATTTCATATAACTTAAATTTTTTATAACCACTCTCATCATACATGTTTATCCGTTCATGTATATAAGTAAACCAAACATGAAACAAACGGACCAGAAAAATGAAATTGAGCATCATAACCAATCGTAAAGGTTATGAATGAACGAAAAGGTTATACTAAATAATTTAAATGTAAAGGAGGTTATGTAATTATTATTTAATGAACCTAAATTTTATTATTCAGGTCATTATTATCAAGTGCATAACACCATCGGACCTAAGGTAAGGGATCATCTCTTTCTCATATTTATTCAAGAATCTCCTCTATGTTATTCCCTTTTACATATAATTCCTAATGATGGGGTATGATTTATCATCTTCCCCATAATTTCCTCATGATGTATAAAAGATGATAAATCTATTTATCTCTCATTAATCCTTCCTAATTACACCTGATACTATACTGATATTCTGTAAGGGATTCTACCAGAATCACCTTTATTCTTTCGGGTTGCTCTATCTTTCTTTTTACCCAGATGAAGTTGTATTTTATTTTTATGTACAACTTTTAAATTATATTTATATGCTCCAAACTCATATTTAAATATCCATACATCATTATCTTTTCAGGATATACATGCTTTTAAGTAATTCCCTCCTCGATACTTCCCAATAAGCAAACCCATTTTAAAGGAACTTCCCAAATTTTTACCCAATTTCAAGTGCACTATACCATTTCTTTTAAGACACATTTGTTGTTATAAAATCATTATTTTATTATGAAAACATTATTGTTTAACATCTGGTTTTATATAAAATATTATTCCCTTTTTTTAAAATTATCTTTAGTATTTTCCATAAAACCATACTAAACTGTTTTAATGCTAAGAATAACCTAAATACTCTTCATACATACATATTTTCACTTTTGTTTTACATCACTTACCATGATATATTCTTATTTTACCTTATTAATTCCCATGTATGTTTTAACATAAATCCGTATCTTTCTGGTTCTAGCCGAGTATTATCAATAATTTGTGAAGAAATTTTCACGATTTTCAAACCCAATGACCAAGCTAACACGGAAGGGAGTAAAGTTTGTCTAGACTCAGGAATGTAAAGTTTGTTTTAAGGAGTAGATAAAGAGGATAGTCATTGTTCCAGTACTCGCACTCCCAACAAGTGGAGAAATCTTTCTGGTGTATAAAATAAGTGATTAGCATATGTGTTGATTTAAAATAATAAAGTGATAGCATATGCCTTAAGGTAGCTGAAAATCCATGAGAAAAACTATCCTATGCATGATCTCGAGTTGGCAGTTGTGATATTTATGTTAAAAATATGGCAGAGTTATCTATATGGGGAGAATTGTGATATATATACTGATTACAAGAGTCTCAAATATATATTCACACAAAAAGAGATTAATATTCTCCAGTGAAGATGGATAGATCTCATCAAGGATTATGACTGCTCAATCCACTACCATTTCGATAAGGTAAACAAGGTGGCAGATTCTCTAAGTAGAAAGGATCCTGAATATTTATCAATGATGAGAATTGAAAAGGATCTGATCTTATTATATTTTTAGAGGATGGAACTGAGAATCATTAATGGAGGAACATCATCAATCCTTTCTCAAATGATTGATCAAACATCCCTCATGGAGAAAATAAAGGATGCTAAAAGAAAAGATATGGAAATTATGAAAAGGGTGGAAGTTATCAATAATGGGAAATCCTCAGAGTTCATGATTGATGAGAAAGGATTTGTAAGATTTGGATCACAATTATATGTACCATCTGATCCAGAGATAAAGAATGAGCTTTTGAATGATGCACATGGCTCAACCTTCTCTATCCACCCAGGGAGCATAAAGATGTATCAAGATATTCGAGAGAACTTCTGGTGGTATAGTATGAAGAAGGATATTGTTGAGTATACATCAAAGTTCCTGGTATGACAACAAGTGAAGGCTGAAAGATAAAAGTCTAATGGAAAGATGCAACCACTAACCATACTAACATGGAAGTGGGAGAACATCCCCATGGACTTTGTCACTGGACTTCTAAGGACATCCAGAGGAAACAATGTTGTATGGGTCATTGTGGATCGTCTTACAAAGATATCTCACTTTATCGTGATTCAAGAGGACTTATCATTGGATCAACTTGAATAGATATATATCAAAGAGGTGGTAAGGTTTCCTAGAGTACCATTATCTATTGTATCAGATCGAGATCTGAGATTCACCTCGATGTTTTGGAAAAGTATCCAATATGATCTAAGTAGTGAACCGAACTTCAGTATGGCCTATCATCCTCAAAATTATGGCCAATCTGATCAAACTATTTAGACAATAGAAGATATTTTGATATCATGTTCTATGGACTTCAAAGGATGATGGGACCAACATCTTCTACCGGTTTAATTCTCTTACAATAATAGTTTCTACTCGAGCATCCAAATGGCACCATATAAATCCCTTTATGGAAAAAGGTGCAAAACACCAGCGTGTTAGGATGAAGTCGGTGAGCATAAGGTGTTAAGACCTAAAATGGTCGAATAAATGGTGGGGAAGGTGAAAACCATTCAGCAACACATGAAGCTATACCAAATTTGACAGAAGAGTTATGCAGACAATTGTCAATGATACTTTCAAGTCAAAGTTAGAGACAAGGTATTTTTACACATATCTTTATGGAAGAAGGTCATGAGGTTTGATAAGAAAGGAAATCTAAGTCCCAAGTACATTGGACCCTTCGATATTCTTGATCATGTCGGGGTTGTGGCCTATCGACTAGCACTTCCACCTACAATGTCCAAAGTGCACGATGTCTTTCATGTATCCCTATTAAGGAAGTCCATACCAGACCCTTCACATGTACTCTCTTCAGAGGTGGTATAGTTAGAGAATGATCTTTCTTACGAAGAGCATCCAGTGAAGATCTTGGATCATAGAGATAAAGTTCTACATAACAAGACTACTCACCTGGTCAAAGTACTATAGCGGAACCGTAAGTACGAATAGACGACATGGGAACTGGAGCAGACAATGAAGGAAAAGTACCTCCACCTGTTTATGGATTATAATGTAAATGAAATTTTGATGGAGAAATTTCATAAGGGATGAATAATGTAATGACCCAATGTTTTATCAATGGAAAAAGTCTTCTTATAATTATGTAATACAATCACATGAAATCACAACACAATGAACTAATAAGTACTATGTGACCTTTAAACATAATATTGTCACTTCTATGTTTTGAATTTTAAAAATCTTACATACATGGTTGCATTCAGTAAGATATTTAGAGTCTGATGGAATCAACTTAGTTTTTGACAAATAGTAACATACCCTTGTAAATAGTAACATAACCTTATGAAAATAAATGAATAGTAATGAATTCTAAGTTGTCCAAAAAAAATATAAAATTCACCCGTGAATGTGAAAATACAATTTGGATGTCTTATAAGTGAAAAAACAATCATAGTATAAGTATTGATATTTTCGTATGTCATAAATATTTTAATTACAATTTTATGATTAATTTAATAATTTAAAATAGAAATTGATTTTCATAAAATGTAATAATAAATTTTTATTTTATTTTCTTATGGTTATAAGATATTTTTATGGGACCTTGATTAATTTTTCAAGGTGTTATAAAACAAGTTACAGTTTTAATGTCATTTTTTCGAATAAATTATGATTTTATTTAAAAATTAAATTCATCATATTTATTAAATTATTTTTGAAAAATGGAGTTCATTTTTGGATTCTTCATGTTGAAAAATGGTTAGGGTAAATTTTTGGTATTTTTATAAAATACATGAATTTTTTATGAATAGTAAATTATGATAATTCACAATAAATGATAAAACCTGAATTTATGCATCATGATTGAATCATGGATGATGTAAATGGCCATTGGTTCAAACTCACATGCACATATTATTATTTTTTGTCACAAGCATTAAACACTATTTCTTGTCTTGAGAAAAATAATTAAATAATGAATTAAATATTCAAACTTCACTCATCTCCTCCACTATAGAAACCACCCACACTCCCCTATTCTCTTTACTCTTATAAAGCCTTGTAACTTACCTAAGTTCTTCCCAAATAACTCCCCAATATTATCCTCAACGTCCAACATCCCTTGGTCTCCTCAAAAGACCAAATCCTCTCCCATTAAGACTCTCTCAAGGACGATTATATCAAGAGGTAAATTCCTCTTTTCTTTTCTTTCAATATCTTTCAAAGTTCTTTTCATTTTTTTTCTCTACTCACCTCCCTTCACCCAAATGGTATGATAACTCCAGTAACATAAATATACTAGAATAATATTATTCTATTGGGATATTTTATCATAATCTCTCCCTCCCCCTCCTTTTATTCTATAAATGAAAATATCGTCCGAGATGTGTTGATTTATCACATTCAAGGAGGACGGGTTTTCAATTTTCTTTACCATATTCTAGAATAGTAATAAAAACATTTTAATGGTTAAACCATATCATAATATATTTATTTTATATTATTTAATGTTTTGTAATCATTATAAATTTATTATGTAAAATAATAATACAAAACAAGTTAATTGTGATCAAAATATCCACATTAATCCAAGAGTTTATCATTAATGTTTTATATAATGATTCACCTTCACTAAAAGTAATAAAATTAAATTTAAAACCATTTAATCATTTTTATGTTCACTAATTTCATATAAATTCAATTTTGGACAACCACCCTCATCGTACATGTTTATCCATTCATGTATATATGTAAACCAAACATGAAACAAACGGACCCGAACAATGAAATTGAACCTCATAACCAATCAAAAAGGTTGTGAATGAACTAAAAAAGGTTATAATAAATAATTTTAATGTAAATTAGGTTATTTAATTATTAATTAATGAAACTAAATTTTATTATTTAGGTCATTAGTATCAAGTGGAGAACACCATCGGACTTAAGGTAAGGGATCCTCTCTTTCTCACATTTATTTAAGAATCTCCTCTATGTTATGCCCTTTTACGTATAATTCATAATGATGGGGTATGATTTATCACCTTCCCCATACTTCCTTATTGATTTATAAAATATTATAAATCCATTTATATCTCATTAATCTCTTTTAATTACACCTGATACCATGCCGATATTCTGTAAGGGATTCTACCTGAATCGCCTCTATTCTTTCGGGTTGCTCTATCTTTCTTTTTATCCAAATGAAGTTGTGTGTTATTTTTAAGTAAAACTTATAATTTATTTTTATATTATATAAAATTATGTTTCAATATCCATACCTCATTATCTTTCAGGGATATACATGCTTTTAAGTTATTCCCTCCTCGATACTTCCCAATAAGCAAACTCGTTTTAAGGGAACTTCCCAATTTTTACCCAATTTCAAGTGCATTATACCATTTTTTATAAGACACCTTTTTTGTTATAAAATCATTATTTTATTATTAAAACCTTATTATTTCACATCTAGTTTTATATAAAATATTATTCCCTTTTCAATTTTAATTGCTCTTTAGTATTTTCCTTAAAACCGCACTTAAATGTCTTAATGCTAAGAATTTCATAAATACTCTTATTACATGGTTTCACTTATGTTTTGAATCACTTACCATAATATATTCCTATTTTACCTTATTAATTTTCATGTACATTTTAATTCCTTTCCCTCATGGACACTTTTATGATACGTCCATTCATTATTTTTTATGACATGAATGTGATACCCATTTCCCTCCAGGAGTTCCCTTATGTTTATGTATGATTGATTATGTTTGATTATTTATGTGGAAATAATATTCTTTAACATTTTAAGATGTGTGTGAACAGATATCACTCTAATTCATTGGGTAAATTTTAGTCTCATGAGACATTATGTGCAATAGTCTTGGCAGTTAGCCTTGACTTGTGCTACCATGTGCAATGGTCTTGGTGGTTAAATTTGACTTGTGAACCTCTATGTGCAATGATAATTTACTCATTATAAATTCAGGATTTATGTTGATACAATAATTTAATGAATTCATGTTTATATGATCTCATGTTTATATGTTATGATTATATATGCCATTTTATATCATTATGTCATGATCTCTAACCCTTGTGTTAATGCCTTATTCTTGTGTTTATTTCCTTGCTGGGATTTTTAGCTCATCCCTTTGTTAATGTGATCCCTAGGGTACCCTATGAAGATGTAAGGGATCAAAGGAAGCTAGGAGCTATTTATGAATATTAAATAAAGAATTGTTTTTTTAGTCCCATTTTTTCAGTTTTATGTACCTATTCTTCCATGACACTAGACTTTACAGTCCTTGGATTGTACTCTGATGTATAATTATGCTTAAAATAATGTAATTTTATATTTAAAAGGCTAGGTTCTCTATAATAGAGGCCTGAAGAGGCTCTCCAATCGGAGGGTGTTGATTTTTCTCCACATCTAATCATACCGAAACTGAATTATGTGCGGCCTTCAGCTATTCAATTTTTGGAGAGCTTGACTCGTGAACTTAGGGATGCATGGTCATTCCTCCAAAATGTACTTAGAATACTAGATGTAGGTGACATTAAGGAACCTTATACTTTTTATTTGTACAATAATCTGGATGAAGTACAGAAATATATTTCAGAGCTGAAGATATTTATATATGCTACGGATGAACAAGTCCCAACCTCTAGACGAGTATCTAATATGATGGAACTCGGGATACGTGAAGGGGTAATTATTCACCCTGAAGAGGAATGGGACCTTTATGTTAATACTAATAATGTATTTTCCTTTTATTTTGTTTCAATTTTGATTTTTCATTCACCTTCATTAATCTTGATGATATTTCACTTTGCAACTTGAATTTATAAAAGGAGTATTAGGACAGGTTCTCAAGTCACCAAGATATAGACCTACAGGTTCCCCTATATAAGTATTAAATGATCCTCCCCAGTCACTAGAACTTTCTCATGGATCTATAATTGTGACTGGGGTAATGTCAATAGACAATCCTCAGCCACTACCTCAGGTTTCTACTACCAAGAGGAGTATTTAAATTTCTCCACAAGCTTATGAAAATAAATGCAAGAGATAAATGAGATTAGTCCAAAGTGTACATCTAAGAAGTAAGTATTTATACTGTCCTATGGAATTATGACTTGCATGATAAACTTTTTTTATTACATTCATCCTCTTGTGGGATCTTTATCTCTCTCTTATCTTAAGGGATTAATAGTTGATCCTTTAAGAATGGAGAAATAAACCCCAGGAGAAAAACAGGTTCATGTTGATGAATCTGTTACCTTGATGGATAAGACATCAAAAGGTTCAGTTATATCTACTCCTGATTCTATTGAGAGAGAGAAAAATTCATGGTAATGTCAAATAGATTTATATTTAATATTAAATTCTTTGCTAAAATTATTCTCTTCAAAATATCTCAGATCAGTTTCCCTAGACAATGGATCATGCAATAATCAATGATGATATTCATATCGCTTCAGAAGGAGGTAATGAGGATCCTGGGAAATCTGAAGTAGATACTAGTTTTGATCCTAACCTAGAAAGATCTAATGATGTTATACCAGTTTAATAAATGATAGAACAAAATGTCAGTGGAGCCAATTTGGAAATCAACCAACATTTTTTGTATACCTTAAATAGTGAGGATGCTATAACATTCCAAGTCGCATACACTGAAATGATGGATGCCCTTAATCCAAACATTGATATTCCAGGTTCCATCAAGGAGTTTGGGGACTTCCATGAGGAATTGCAAGGATGTAATTTCTCATTCTTTCATTTTCTGTACATAATGGCTTTTCTTTTACATGATACATCACATCAAAGTTCAACTTATGCAGCTTTTTCTACAGAGAATGTCATGAAGGCCCTTCAAGAGTGGGGTATTCCACTCTATCCTTTTTATACTAAATCTAGATAAATACCTACTGAGGGCCCCATGTTGGGAGATTCTTCAGAGCCTTTGATCATGGAAATAGGGAAAAATCAAGAGAATTCCCCTCCCCAAGAAACACCTACTCAAGTTGCTAAAACTGAGAAGACTGGGGATGAATCTAATCAAGAATCCAAATTATCATTGGGTAAATGTTATCAATAGCCTAAACCATGCACTATTTATACCATTATTATAAAATTAAAAATGATCCTTAATTCACCATTTAGGGTTTTCAACTCCCATAGCTAGATCGGAAGGTGAAACTTATGTGTTAGCTCAGACATCAACAGAAGGTGAAGCATCCACTATTCTAATAGAAGTTAATAAAGACACCTCTTTGAGTGATTTTTTTCCAGAGTACATTCTACCCCATGGTAGTGAATCGGATTTAGATTTAGATATGTAATTTTCTCTTGGCCTGGAATGTAAAAATACATGGAAACACATATGGAAAATATTTTCCAAGAAGCCAT
The DNA here is from genome assembly GCA_963277665.1 of Viscum album. NCBI lineage: Eukaryota > Viridiplantae > Streptophyta > Magnoliopsida > Santalales > Viscaceae > Viscum > Viscum album. Next base: position 624,134,664 of record OY728130.1, on the reverse strand, counting down.
TGGATGAGCTGTTGTCCCATTTTTAGAAAACTCCCAACACTATTTTGTGTATTGGGATTTGGGGGATTTAATTATCGCCTAGTCTACAATGCAATTAAAGAGACCATTCACTAATGGGAGAAAGAACATAAGCTACAGAAATATCTTGAAAAGGCTAAATTAATTACTAATGTAGAGAGATTCCAAGTTGTAGTAGCTAAGGTAGAGGTTGTCCATATCAAGAGATCGATCAAAATTGGCCAAAACATTCAAGAGGTGACGAAGGAGATGATGCATCTTCAACATAAAATGGATTCATTTCATAAAAAATGATCAATTAAACCAAATGTTGGGGGAAACCCAGTTGGAAGGGATAACCTCCATTTCAATTGCCAAAGAAGAACATCGTCGAGCTAAGGAGGCTGAAGTTTCTCAACTATCTCAACTTTAAAAAGTGGCTGATAGGGCTCATGAGGTCTTTCAACAGATGAAGAGTCATGCTGAGGATTTCTTTTAACACATGACAGAGAGGCTCTATTCTGTGGATGTCTGTCTGATTTTATCATATGAATGAAATAAATTTTGTATCAAATTACATGTGTCTCCATTATTTCTTTCTATAGCTACTATATCAAAGTTAATGATGATGATTTTTTTTAACATCAAACCTTTATGTTAGATGATCATAATTATAATAATAGGAATGGAGGTGCTCAAAATTTTCTAATTAAGCCAATAGGCCTAATGAGAATAATTTTATTTTTACTAGAGTTATATATAAAAACCCCCACAAACTCTATATATTTTGACTTTTTATTTCTCAATATTGCATAAACCATACAAAATGTAATTTTAGTGAGCTGATACTCGTCTTTTTTCTAGAGTTCCATTTGCGGGTTTTCAATCTGGTGAGTAACATGTCTCTTATTATTGGTAGTTTAGAGTAATTCATGTCAACTAATAAGGCTAGTGTTTAGGGTCGAATAGTATTAACAATACATTTTGAAATTAGATCCTGAATAAGGATCAGTGGCTAAGAATTGTTCCAACATTCTTTAGATACTTACAAGGGGAATCTCGAGTCATGATTTTTAGGGTCACCAAATCAGAAACTTAGTGTACAAACATAAAGGAGGCCTTTTTTTAAAATTAAGTTTCCATTATTTGATGAACCCGTTACAGTGGTTGTATTATGTAGGACCAACTAGGGCATATGTTGCATATCCAAATAGTGGAATATTTGGACTGAAAGGCCTGTTATGTAGGAAAATTTTATGTAAGGCCACCTAGGGTCACGTACTGAATAATCAAGAAAAATAGTTATCAGGAATTTAACATTTTATTATTGATAGGAAAGGGAGAATAAGATTTGGGTTACTCAAGACCACAGTGGGTGGTTTTTCCAAGGAATGGTTAAAAAAATTAGAAAGGATGCTTTATGATATCATACTATGCAGTTTTAAGTCATGTAGTGAGGAAATTATATTGTACAGTTTTAAGTCATGTAGTAAGGACATTAGGTGGATTTAATTTAAGCTAATTTAGCTTTGACCAAAGGTTTAAGAATATCCAATTTCTTTATAATTTTATCTGAAAACATACCACCGTGTTCAGGTATGGAAATAAATAATTGTAAACTATGATTTAGGAATTTATGGATCCAAATAATGATATGGGAAAAGGGATAAAGGCATTAGAAGAAGTCTTTTTTTAATAATTAAGTTACCATTATTTGACAAACCCATTATGGGAGTTATATTATGCATGGTCGACTAGGGAAATGATGCATAGCCATACAATGGAATATTTGGACTGATAGAGCTGTTATGTAGGAAACTTTTATGCAAGGCCACTAGGGGAATGTACTGTATAGTCAGGAAAAAGAGATCTAAAAAATTTTACATTCTATTGTTAAAATCCAAAGCATGTTTATGGAGATTCAGATTTTCCACACCATAGATTTCAGTTTATGGAGAAAGGTACCTGAACGCAGAAAGAGTATTTTTCAATTATTATTTCCAAAGAATTGGAGGAATATTATTTCTATGAAGGTCTGACCCAAACATAGGAAATATGGTATCTGTAGTTTTAGTCCATACATCTAGGACCAAAAAATATAATGGAAATAGTAGATTATATGTGTTCAAATGATCCAAGGTTATTTCAATATGCTTTGAACACATGGAAAGGGAAATATGTTTTGGGTGTCATTGGTTGTTCCTATCTACGGACATGTGTATTGGCCTCCTGACTTGAGACCATTACCAATGTATATCATTTAATTATGTACTTTTATGCAAGGTGAAAACCATGGCAGTAATGTCGTGGTGAGGTAGTTTGTGTCGGTTGAGTCATTAGTGGTATGACGTTGGTTGAATGGTTAAGAAATTATTTGTCGCTTCCAAGTTTAGGAAGTTGCATATCTCAGGCCTGGTTGATCAGGATGGTGTCGCCTTCATAATTCTTTGGCCAAAGTAGTAGAAATTAAAATCCATCCGGGTAGATCAATAAATAATAAAGCAAGATAAGGACGCTGACACAAGAGTGTGTCCTACTTTATGAGATATTTAATGACAAAGAGATAATAGTACACAGTCAGTGTTCGTAGGATGGTAGTCATTGTTATGACTATCCTTATCTCTTTAGGGGCCATGATGAGTTGCTAGACTCCGCTCTTGGTCTGTGGATTTTATTCATTGCTATTGAGATAAGGGCCTAGAGGGTCACACACAATAGCGTATTCAAGAATCCGCACCTATTCAGTTGAATAGGTATATGGACATAGTGGGCCCTGCCACGGGGTCCGAGCGTTGTCCAAGTTGTCGATCACCAAATGAATTAAATAAATTCATTAATATTAAAGTTATGAATATTTGGGATTTAATTTATTTAATGTATTTACGAGTTTAGTAAATACAATAAAAATATTAATCGAAAGAATATTATTTAATATTCAAGGTTCGTTTAATATTAAGCGGGAAAGTGAGTCGAGTTAAATGGCTCGGTTTTATCACGTAATATTATATATATATATATATATATATATATATATATATATATATTACAAGTATGTGATAAAATATTAAATAATATTGGTGCAGTTTAGTCCGTCAAAATTATTTATTTAGAGAACGTTGATATTAACGGGGGCCGGGGAACCCTACCGGGTATTTATCAACGTCTCTATAAATAAGAGAGGAGGATCTCTCTCTTTGGTGTGCATATCACTATTCATTCATTTATGGAATGAAAAATTGAGAGCCTCTCTCTCCTCCCGCTTCTTAGAGAGAGAAGCTGATGATCCAAGAGCTCAGATAAAGTTCTTCATCGTGCATCGCAAGATCAATGATGCGGTGATTGTCGGGACATCAAAGCTATCTTTGAATCACCGCCCTAGCACCCAGAGTTCGACAATCGGAGTTCCCGAGGATTTTTGGAGCACGTGTGGATGATCTAGAGGAATCCTGCTTTGGATCCTTCAAGCGACGATCGCCATCGGCTAGCGGCAGTCGACCGTGCCTTCGGATTTGTAACGGGTACATTTTCATATTAATTTTGTGCTCTTAATAATCTATGCGAGATCCTCGGACCTCTTTGGGGCTCGGATCGTCGGTGAAGACAAGTATCATCGTTCGGCCGACGAAAATTTTAAAATCCCTGGCCCACCGACTTCCGCTGCGAGCCCCAAAAACCTAACAGTGGTATCAGAGGGATCACGTAGATTTTGTGATCCAAATAAAATTAATTTTCATAAAATTAAGTAGAGGGTTTAAAAACGGTCAAAACAGATTGAACCGCGTTTCAATCCGATTTCGAACGACCAAGATATGGTCATTCGAAATTTTTGGAATGGATCGTGTTCGTGCTTTTACTCAGGTTTTAAATTTTGTTGATTGTTTCCGTTTATCAGAAATAATATAAGTTTTTAATAAATTATAATTATTATAATTATAATTATTATAATTATAATTATTATAATTATAATTATTATAATTATAATTATATATATAATAATAATATAATTAATTATTATTATTATTTGATTATAATAATAATAAAAATAAATTATTATTATGTTATAATAATTTATGTATTATTAAATTTAAAGGTTAAATAGCCTTTAGAAATTTTGTGTGTGGAAAAACACACAAAATTTTTAATCGGAGGAGGACTTGACTTCTTTTAAAAGGAAGGAAATATAAAAAGGGGGGGCAAACAAAGACTTCAAAAGAAGTCTTTTTTTTAGAAAAACAAAATAGGGGAGGTCGGCCTTGCACTTGGAAGTAAAAAGAACAAAAAAGGGAATACATCCAGGGGGTCCGAGCGGACCCCCTCCCTTCTCTTGTGCGGCGAACTGCAGTGCCGCCGGGTGCACCACCGCGCCGGGGGAGTGCAGCGGCTACCGCGGCCACTCCTCAGCGCCGCACCCTGCTCCTCACGCCACTCCCCTCCGCCTGCCTCCTCCCTCGCGTGCCGCCTGTGCACCCCAGCTGCCCAGCCTGGCCATCCCGCCCTCCCTGCTTCCCAGCTCAAGCTCGCCGCCTTCCACTCTCCCACACAATGAAGCGGTGCACTGCAGCGCCGCGCCTCCTCTCTCTTAGGCGCGGCACACTGCTGCAGCACCGGACCTCCTCCCCGCGCGGCATGCAGAAGGCCAGAAATGGACGTCGCCGCTCATCCATGCACCGTTGGAGCCTCCCGTCCGAGCCGCTGCCGTAACGAGGGGCCACCCACCTGTCCGATCCTCAGGCCAGCGCCATCACTCGACCAGAACCAGCCGTGCACCCGTCCGGCCTCCTCGTGTGCGCAGCGGCCACCCGCCCTTCTTCTTTCCTCAGGACGAAACCAGCGCAGCAGCAGCAGGTCGTCGGCCGCTCTTCGATTCTGGCCGAACACCGCCGCCTGCACCCTCCTCGAGCAGCATGCGCAAATGCGGGGCCGAGATGCCGCCCTTTCCTCCGCGCCAGCTCCAGGCCGAACTAGAGGGGCTTCCAGTCCCGGTCGTTCGCCGCTGCCTAGCCTCCACGAGTAGACCACGGTCTTCTCCCGACCGTGTGCTACAAGGCGGATCACCCCGCACAGCCAGTTCCCTAGCACGTAGCACCCGCGCTCTACCGAGAGAGGAGCTACCAGCAGCAGCGGTAGACCACGTAGTGCGCCCTCCCCGGGAAACAGGTACCTGGTTCAACTTGACCCGACATGTGACCGGGTGGGTCTGCTCAGCCAGGATCGGGCGTGAGCGGGCCTGCCCGTCCCAGAACGCCCTTGTATGGGCCCGGGTTAATTAATTAATTTAATTTATTTATTTAATTTATTTAATTAATTAATATATTAATTATGGTTTAAAATATTTTTTTAATACCCGGGGATTAAAAAATAATTTAATTTTTGAAATTAAATTAATTAATTAATTAATTTAATTTTAAGTATTAAAATTAAATTAATTAGATGACCGATAATTAATTAAATTATTTGAATTTATTAATTCATTTAATTTAATTAAATAAAATAACCCCCGTACTTACTTTAATGCATTTTAATTTTATCGCACTGTATTTACCCGTCTACTAGTCATGAGCACCGACCCTAGAATATTTGCTTTTAATTATTTAATTAATTAATTATTTAAACTTGGTGCGATGTGTGTAATTAATTAAATGGAGGTCTATGCATCGCCATAATTTTTTGGTTAAAATGTATAAGGACCTACGTGTCCAATTGATTTGATGTACCTTTATACCTCAGTTCCCCTCGCATGCGCGTGACTATTCTTGTATCACGGACAGAGACGATGTAACGACCCGAAATTTCGAATAAATCTTGTTTCCTAATTTTGTGTGTTATTTTATTTTTTATACTCAACAAAACTATTTCATTTGATAACATGAGTATAATTAAAATGAGACCGTTGGGTTTTGACTATTATATAACCATTGGTCAATATGACCACTAGAATCTAAATGTTTTGATTATTGTCTCTAAATACAAGTAATCTTGGTTAATTAATATAGAAAGAAGATTCGATGGCCTCACCCAATAGTCTTGGACTGATCGAAGCCCATCTAACAAAACTTGGGAAGGAGGTAGCACCACTGGGCTTTGCTCTGGACCAAACCCAAGCCGAACATCATCATGTGAAGCTAGAACGGAATCGCCTTCGCGAGAAGTTCAAACTGATAGAAATTACTACTCTTGTGATGTTGGCCGAGCTGCCCTCAGATTCTCTCACCTTAGCACGCCTTACACTTAGGTCCTATGCTGGTGTGATAAGGGGCTATGTAAGGAGACCGTAACTGCCTTGTGTAATCCTTTGTTTTAAATAAAAATTTTGAATTCTTCTTATGATGAAGTTTATGAATTTTTAAATGACCGGATATATATAGTATGCATATTTTTGATGAATTTTAGAAAATGATATTTTAAAAATGTTTATGTAAACCTTAAATAATTAAAAATGTGTAAAGATTTTTAAAAAATGGTCTTCTACAATTATGTTCAGTACGAAATTTAGAGTCTAATAAGATCAACTTGATTTTTGATTAATAGTAAATTATGAATAGTTATTCTTCACTTAGGATTAGTAATTTGACCAAATGGATTAGTAATCTCACTTAAAGAAAGTTTTAATATAATTTAGACACCTTGTTTAAGTAATGTGATTCAATAAAATGGGTAAATAACGGTTTCATAAATTATTAGTCAAGTATTAGTCTTTTCGGGTGAATAGAGTTTTTTAATTAAAAATTAAATTAAAAATAATTAGAAAATTATTTTTATAAAATAGACTTTATTTTTGAACTCAGAGCATCGATATTATGTTATGGTAATTTTTGGGGATTTTCTGAAAAAATGAATTTTCGGTGTATAGTGTATTTATTTAAAATTTAAATTAAAAATATTTAGAAAATTATTTTTATAAAATTGAGTTCAGTTTTGTAATCAGAGCATCGATATTTGGTTAAGGTGAAATTTTGGGATTTTTCTGAGAAAGATGAATTTTCAGTGAATAATAAAAATGCAGTTTGAGGGTTTCGGTATGTTTAATGACATCATAACTGTGTCATGATGATTTAATGAGATATTTTAAGGGTTGTCTGACCAAAGGTGATGAATTATTTTATGGGGCCCCATGTGGCCTAACTCCAAGGGAAATACCATGAGAGAGACCATGGTTTTGAGAAAACCACTTGTGAGGTGTCTCTTGGCCATTAATGCCTTGTCCCCTCACATTCCCTATGAATACCGACCCTTTCCGCATTTAGTTTTCACTCCCAACTCTCCCCCAACGAAGCTCTGGTCTCATTACCTCCCAAGGAGTCCTCTCAAGGTGCCCCCAAGCCCTCAAGGTTCAAACCTTTGAGTTTTAAGAGTTACGTTTTAAGGTAAGGGATCCTACCTCTCTCTTTCTTTTCAAGTAATCTCTTTTATGTCATTTCTTTTATGCTCCATGCTCTTATGTTGGAGGATGTTCTTTTATATTCCTCTTACTTCTCTTTTCATTTTCATATGATTAGAGACCCCCTATTTCTCTCATCAATTCATTTTAAGAATGTTTATGTGGCGTCGTTAGGCTGCCGAATTTTTAAGGGATTCTTTCACCTTTCTCATTTTTCAAAGTTCTACTTTCATGTCAAGTCATTCAAGTTCCTTTTTATTATGTTGGGGTATGATCTCTATATCTATGATACTTATCTTTTATGTTCATATGATGAGAGACCCTATTTGATCTCTTCAATTCATTTTTGTTGAAGTTTAAGTGGCGTCGTTAGGCTACCGAATTTTTAAGGGATTTGTTCACCTTTCTCATTTTTCAAAGTTCTAATTTCATGTCAAGTATTTCAAGTTCCTTTTTATTATGTTGGTGTATTATCTCTATATATATCATACTGATCTTTTATGTTCATATGATGAGATACCCTATTTGATCTCGTCAATTCATTTTTGTTGAAGTTTAAGTGGCGTCGTTAGGCTGCCGAATTTTTAAGGGATTCGTTCACCTTTCTCATTTTTCAAAGTTCTACTTTCATGTCAAGTCTTTCATGTTACTTTTTATTATGTTGGTTTATGATCTCTATATATATCATACTTATATTTTATGTTCATATGATTAGAGACCCTATTTTATCTCTTCAATTCATTTTTTTTTTTTTGAAGTTTAAGTGGCGTCGTTAGGCTGCCGAATTTTTAAGGGATTCTTTCACCTTTCTCATTTTTCAAAGTTCTACTTTCATATCAAGTCTTTCAATTTCCTTTTTATTATGTTGGGGTATGATATCTATATCTATCATACTGATCTTTTATTTTCATATGATGAGAGGCCCTATTTGATCTCATCAATTCATTTTTGCTGAAGTTTAAGTGACGTCGTTAGGCTGCCGAATTTTCATAAGAGAAATCTTATTTTTTGTCTTCCTTACATGTTTTTCATTTCATATGGTATGTCTTTAAAATTTCATTACCATGTTCTTATTCCCTTTATATTCTGTCCCTCTACTATTTTGTGGATCATTTATGAGTGGGTGACCCATGTCCCCTCTCTTTTAAATGTTTTCTAAAACCCCGAAACATAGCTGTTATGTTGTAGAATTTCTGTCTCCAAATGTCTCTCTCTTATCCTCAAATTTAATTTATTTTAATATGTGAATACTCAAAGCTATTTCTTCTAAAGGTTTATTCACATATATACCCAAATGTTCTATTTTAAATTCTGGGATTTACATACATGAGACCCGCTTTCCCTTTTCATGGGTTTAAAGTGACATAAAGATCATGTCTTTAAAGCAGTTTTAAAAAGTTATGATTATGAAATGAAACCCATTTCTTTTATGCTATATGGTTTGTTTATTAAATGATTGATGATGATATATTTGTCTCACATGATAATAAAAAAATGTCAAGGGTGTGCCTAGACAGCGCTCCAATGCATTGGGTAAAGACTTAATCTCTAGAGATGACTATTTTTTTACGACGCCTTGGTGAATAACCTTGGAAATGTTTAATGACACCTTGGGGATGGACCTTGGTGAAACAGAAATGATTGTCAATATTAAATGTTGTAGCCACATCTTCAAGTTATGAAATACGTTATTTTTATTATGATATTCCTCATGATTTCTTTCTCATGCCTTAAAGTTCTTTTTCATGACTTTATTGATATATCTCATGTTCACATGTTAAATGTTTCCCTTGTTTCCCTTACTGGGCCTTTTTCTCACCCATTCCTTTGATGCATGCTCCCCGGTTATGAGATGCTGTAATGAACCTAGGATGAACAAATGAAGAATCCTTTCAAGTGTTTAAGAAGAATGTTTTTTTTTCTCATGTAATAAGTTCCTGGTTTCCAAGACACTAAACCTTAAAGATCCTCGGTTTTGTAAAATGTGATGAAAAGTTATGTTATAAAAAGGCGGGATGCTATAGTTGGTATCAAAGGATGGTTTAGTTATTTGTGTAAATTAGGATATGAAAACTTTAGGAAGAAGCCTACAGAAAAGTTTATATATAGGAAATCTTCCTGGTATTTTGGTGAGTATTGAGTAAGGGGTTGCCAAGAAAATACATCCCTGTCTGGATACGAGCAGGTAGAGGTGGCTCTGAAACAGATGTACATAGGGGTAAAACCCGAAAACAACGCTTTGAGCTAGACTCAAACGGGAACTAGTACACGACAACGGTCCTTGCTGCACTCTTGGTTACGACACTCTCGAGGGATATATTTTGGTAAATTCATAAGCTTAGTACGAACCATTATTAAAGGAACAAAGATAAAATAAAATAAATATTCACATAAGGATATATGATCATGGATAACCTAGATTGGAACCCAGGGGATCACAATTTAGGGTATACTTTCCTTCTACAAGTTTAACATTCTATGCTTAAAGTTTCCTTTTAATGATTATTGGTTAAGTATTCAAGCCCCTAATTGTACTTCCTTTTCGTAGTTAATGGCAGGAAATGGAAGAACATGTCCCAACAACCAATGTGATAAGAAATGTGACGATTTCCATATTAATATGACAAAGATGATTAGGGGATTAAAAGATGATTATTATTATGGAAGACGTTCACTATTCTGGGAACCATATTTGATCGAGGTAAATAGATTACTACGGTATTTTTTTTGAGGAGTAAAGGTTAACTTATATTTTGAAGAATCGATGAATTTAAGGTGGACTTATAGTAATTTAGGTTACTTATGGAAATGATTAACCTATCTAGGGGAAAATATGTTTAGGTTAGTTTCTTTTGTTATAAGATGTTAGGAGTGATTGATGTTGTTTGGAGATGAACGATGAAGTTTATTTTGGAAGACTATGTTATCAAATCCTTCTTGTATTTGGGTTTCAATCTTAGTTTGGTTTATTTTGAGGAATTTTAAAGACAGTTATTTATGGAATGGTCTATGATGAACTTTGGGTAGTACCGTGGAATTTTTAAGATTTAAAGAATTTTCCCTTCCTATGGGATTCTTTCTTTTTGGAGAGTTGTTTTATCTTACCCTTTCTACTTTTGGGATAATGTTTAAAGATAGAAGAAATTGATAGTTAATCTTTTGTGGATTACGTGACTCTCAAGAAGATGATTCTTGTGCTTTGATGAGACCAAGTAGTTTTGAATGCTCATCGTTTGGAGAAATGATTAGTTTTGGTAGAAAATTATTAAAGGATGAAACTCTACTTGAAGGTAGGTATATTTATTTATGTTTTTGTTCTATGTAGTAAATGAATTCCTCAAAATTTTGAAAAGGAATGTAAAACAAAAACGTTGTTGGTTTACGTTTCCTACTAGGTAATCAAAGACCGTTTACACACATCATAAGTTTGTGATTTTCTTGTGGTTAACTTTCTCCTAATCATGTTTTCTATCACTCTCTCTCAGAACTTGACCCTTTGTTTTTTTTCTTCCATATCCATGTTTTCCTACATGGAATCATAATATGGGATAACTCGGTTGACCTTTGTACTTCCCATTATTTCTTTTAAAGTAATAGTTTTACTGACTCATTTTATGATGTGGGACTTTTAATGAAATTTCCAAACCCAATTTTAAAAATTGCGAGGATGCAATTTCTTAAGGGGGGAAGATTGTAACAACCCGAAATTTCGAATAAATCTTGTTTCCTAATTTTGTGTGTTATTTTATTTTTTATACTCAAAAAAACTGTTTCATTTGATAACATGAGTATAATTAAAATGAGACCGTTGGTTTTTGACTGTTATATGACCATTGGTCAATATGACTGCTGAAATATAAATGTTTTGATTATTGTCTCTAAATACAAGTAATCTTGGTTAATTAATATAGAAATAAGATCGATGGCCTCACCCAGTAGTCTTGGACCGATCGAAGCCCATCTAACAGAACTTGGGAAGGAGGTAGCACCACTGGGCTTTGCTCTGGACCAAACCCAAGCCGAACTTCATCATGTGAATCTAGAACGGAATTTTCTTCACGAGAAGTTCAAACTAATAGAAATTACTACTCGTGCGATGTTGGCCGACCCGCCCTCAGATTCTCTCACCTTAGCACACCTTACACTTAGGTCATATGCTGGTGTGATAAGGGTCTATGTAAGGAGACCGTAACTGCCTTGTGTAATCCTTTGTTTTAAATAAAATTTTTGATTTCTTCTTATGATGAAGTTTATGAATTTTCAAATGACCGGATATATATAGTATGCATATTTTTGATGAATTTTAGAAAAAGTATATTTTAAAAATGTTTATGTAAACCTTAAATAATTAAAAATGTGTAATGATTTTCAAAAAATGGTCTTCTACAATTATGTTCAGTACGAAATTTAGAGTCTAATAAGATCAACTTGATTTTTGATGAATAGTAAATTATGAATAGTGATTTTTCGCTTAGGATTAGTAATGTGACCAAATGGGTTATTAATCTCACTTAAAGAAAGTTTTAATATAATTTAGACACCTTGTTTAAGTAATGTGATTCAATAAAATGGGTAAATAATGGTTTCATAAATTATTAGTCAAGTATTAGTTTTTTCGGGTGAATAGTGTTTTTTAAATAAAAATTAAATTAAAAATAATTAGAAAATTATTTTTATAAAATAGACTTTATTTTTGAACTCAGAGCATCGATATTATGTTATGGTAATTTTTGGGGATTTTTCTGAAAAAATGAATTTTCAGTGAATAGTGTATTTATTTAAAATTTAAATTAAAAATATTTAGAAAATTATTTTTATAAAATGGTGTTCATTTTGGTAATCAGATCATCGATATTTGGTTAAGGTGAATTTTTGGGATTTTTTTGAGAAAGATGAATTTTCAGTGAATAATAAAAATGCAGTTTTAGGGTTTCGGTATGTTTAATGACATCATAATTGTGTCATGATGATGTCATGAGATATTTTAAGGGTTGGATGACCAAAGGTGATGAATTATTATATGGGGGGACCATGTGGCCTAACTCCATAGGAAATACCATGGGACAGACCATGGTTTTGAGAAAACCACTTGTGAGGTGTCCCTTGGCCATTAATGCCTTGTCCCCTCACATACCCTATAAATACCCACCCTTTCCTCCTTTAGTTTTCACTACCAACTCTCCCCCAACGAAGCTCTGGTCTCATTACCTCCCAAGGAGTCCTCTCAAGGTTCCCCCAAGCTCTCAAGGTCCAAACCTTTTAGTTTTAAGAGTTACGTTTTAAGGTAAGGGATCCTACCTCTCTCTTTCTTTTCAAGTAATCTCTTTTATGTCATTTCTTTTATGCTCTATGCTCTTATGTTGAAGGATGTTATTTTATATTCATCTTACTGCTCTTTTCATGTTCATATGATGAGAGACCCCCTCTTTCTCTCATCAATTCATTTTAAGAAAGTTTATGTGGCGCCGTTAGGCTGCCGAATTTTTAAAGGATTCTTTCACCTTTCTCATTTTTCAAAGTTCTACTTTCATATCAAGTCATTCAAGTTCATTTTTATTATGTTGGGGTATGATCTCTATATCTATCATACTTATATTTTATGTTCATATAATTAGAGACCCTATTTGATCTCGTCAATTCATTTTTGTTGAATTTTAAGTGGCGCCGTTAGACTGCCAAATTTTTAAGGGATTCATTCACCTTTCTCATTTTTCAAAGTTCTACTTTCATGTCAAGTCTTTCAAGTTCCTTTTTATTATGTTGGGGTATGATATCTATATATATCATACTGATCTTTTATTTTCATATGATGAGAGACCCTATTTTATCTCATCAATTCATTTTTGTTGAAGTTTAAGCGGTGTCGTTAGGCTGCTGAATTTTTAAGGGATTCGTTCACCTTTATCATTTTTCAAAGTTCTACTTTCATGTCAAGTCTTTCAAGTTCCTTTTTATTATGTTGGGGTATGATCTCTATATATATCATACTGATATTTTATCTTCATATTATGAGAGACCCTATTTGATCTCGTCAATTCATTTTTTTTTGAAGTTTAAGTGGCGTCGTTAGGCTGCCGAATTTTTAAGGGATTCTTTCACCTTTCTCATTTTTCAAAGTTCTACTTTCATATCAAGTATTTAAAGTTCCTTTTTATTATGTTGTGGTATGATCTCTATATCTATCATACTGATCTTTTATGTTCATATGATGAGATACCCTATTTGATCTCGTCAATTCATTTTTATTGAAGTTTAAGTGACGTCGTTAGGCTGCCAAATTTTCATAAGAGAAATCTTATTTTTTGTCTTCCTTCCATGTTTTTCATTTCATATGGTATGTCTTTAAAATTTCATTACCATGTTCTTATACCATTTATATTTTGTCCCTCTACTGTTTTATGGATCATTTATGAGTGGGTGACCCATGTCCCATCTCTTTTCAATGTTTTCTAAAACCCCGAAACATAGCCGTTATGCTGTAGAATTTCCGTCTCAAAATGTCTCTCTCTTATCCTAAAATTTAATTTATTTTAATATGTTAATACTCAAAGTTCTTTCTTCTAAAGGGGTATTTACATATATACCCAAATGTTCTATTTTAAATTCTTTTATTTACATACATGAGACCCGATTTCCCTTTTCGTGCGTTTAAAGTGACATAAAGATCATGTCATTAAAGCAGTTTTAAAACGTTATGATTATGAAATGAAAACCATTTCTTTTATGCTGTATGGGTTGTTTATTAAATAATTTATGATGATATATGTGGATCACATTATAATAAAGACATGTCAAGGGTGTGCCCAGATAGCGCTCCAATGCATTGGGTAAAGACTTAATCTCTAGAGATGACTATTTTTTTACGACGCCTTGGTGAATAACCTTGGTAATTTTTAATGAAACCTTTGGGATGGAACTTGGTGAAACAGAAATGATTGTCAATATTAAATATTGTAGCCACATCTTCAAGTTATGAAATACATTATTTTTATTATGATATGCCTCATGATTTCTTTCTCATGCCTTAAAGTTCTTTTTCATGACTTTATTGATGTATCTCATGTTCACATGTTAAATGTTTCCCTTGTTTCCCTTACTGGGCCTTTTTCTCACCCTTTCCTTTGATGTATGCTCCCTGGTTATGATATGCTGTAATAAACCTAGGATGAACAAATGAATAATCCTTTCAAGTGTTTAAGAAGAATTTTTTTTTCTCATGTAATAAGTTCCTGGTTTCCAAGACACTAAACCTTAAAGATCCTTGGTTTTATAAAATGTAATGAAATGTTATGTTATAAAAAGGTGGGATTCTATAGTTGGTATCAAAGTATGGTTTAGTTATTTTTGGAAATTAGGTTATGAAAACTTTAGGAAGAATCCTATAGAAAAGTTTATATATATGAAATCTTCCTAGTATTTTGGTGAGTATTGAGTAAGGGGTTGCCAAGAAAATACATCCATGTCTGGATACGAGCAGGTAGAGGTGGCTCTGGCACAGATGTATATAAGGGTAAAACCCAAAAACACCACTTTGAGCTAGACTCAAACGGGAACTGGTACACGACAACGGGCCTTGCTGTACTCTTGGTTACGACACTCCCGAGGGATATGCTTTGGTAAATTCATAAGCTTAGTACGAACCATTATTAAAGGAACAAAGATAAAATAAAATAAAGATTCACATAAGAATATATGATCATGGATAACCTAGATTGGAACCTAGGGGATCACAAGTTAGGGTATACTTTCCTTCTACAAGTTTAACCTTCTATTCTTAAAGTTTCCTTTTAATGATTATTAGTTAAGTATTCAATCCCCTAATTGTACTTTCTTTTTGTAGTTAATGGCGGGAAATGGAAGAACATGTCCCAATAACCAATGTGATAGGAAATGTGATGATTTCCATATTAATATGACAGAGATGATTAGGGGATTAAAAGATGATAATAAGTTCCTGGTTTCCAAGACACTAAACCTTAAAGAACCTCGGTTTTGTAAAATGTAATGAAAAGTTAGTTATAAAAAGGCGGGATGCTATAGGCGATGAAAAGATGTGACGTAGACCCCGTCAAGATAAGGCGGTACTCCAAGATGTGACATGGAACCCGCCAAGATAAGGCAGTACACCAAGACGTAATGTGGACTACGCTAAGATGAGGCGATGCTCCAGATGAGAAGCAGACATACAACATGGGATCAGATGCATCTAGTGTCAAGTTTCGACACAGGTATGATGACCCTTAGGTCGTTTAGATGCTCAAGACCAGTCGGGTAGTAGTTTTACCTTTATGCATTTATTTATTATTTTATGCATTTTAGAACAGCGGGGAAATACATAAAATGATAAATAAGAAAATGCATAAAGAAGAGACGTTTGATTTCTATTGATGTTCATTTGTGAGCGCGTCAACATTGATGAAAAAAAATAATAGAAATGGATTACATTCATTGAGAGAAAAACATAAAACCCTCAAAGAAAATATTAAGTCACCAACAGTCTTCCATCATTCAAGTTTGAACAAAAACGGGTGTTCGAAGTGTCGGTTCATGCCTCATCTGAGGGTGCCTCTTACTACCGGGGAGTTCTTATTTGTGTGGTGGGTCGACTTAACTAAAATTACAGGAAAGATATATCCTTAGCTGGTTTTTTGTAATTTTAGAGGCAAGCATTGAGTAAATCATTAAATGATTTTTGAAGCTGGTACTTCACTCAACAGATCAAGGAACTGCGAGCTAATGCGGTTGGCTAGTCAAAAGCCTACCTTGGACCCTCCGAGTAGTGGTGTAGCCCTAGATTTTAGACTATGAGGGAGGTTCAGGGATCCGTGACACTAGAATACTCAAGAGTATTTCAATTCTAGTATAGAGGGTTCCTAGAATTCGAAAAATTAGTAGGAGACATTTAATGATTAAATAATCAGTAATGTCAGATTTGGTAATCACATAAAAGTAAAATCTACTAAAGTATGTTTGTAGATAATGGCAAGAAATACCACAATAAAACTGCAATAAATATTAGACAAAGTTAATTTCTAAACTAAGCACGAATTTCCTAAATGTAGTATAGGCGCTTGCTCACATTACTACTACAATGGAAATTCAAGGTGCTTGTGTCCCAACCTGTTAAGCCACCTCAGGAAGCGAGGGTGTAAAACTGCTTTTAGAAGACTCATGAATAAAGAATATGATGGTTCTGTAATAATTCTATCATCAAATTATAATGTTAGTTGTGGCTGCTACATCAAGACTTGTATGATGATCAGATGTAGTCTCATCTCCAAGATCCTTTCGAGGAGAAAGTGAAGCAAGATTTGGATGTGATGGTCGCACTCAGTTTGTGTAAAGTGAAAGATAGTTCACAATCTTTAATTTCATCCCATTTCTTATACCTTTTACACCCAATTACTCTAGTTTCATTTAAGGGTACAAATGAACCATATAGAGTAAGCGCTTCATTACCGTTAAGGTAACATTCGCCAAGTAATAAGAATATTGGAGATAACGCCATCTTTTATTCTTATAGCGAATACATTGAATGAAAAGGCTAAAATACTTATGGAAAGTTACGCAAAATGAACCTTCATCATGTCCTTCAATAAATAGTGGTTGGTTATTTAATAGGACGTTATTTTCATCACATAATGAAATAAATTCATGGAAGTTTAAAAACTGAAATACAAGAAGCAAGTACTTGCTCCTCGTTTTGTTAATATTCATCAAATAAAAGTATTGTTTTCTCTCATACTTCTTGGGTATTAAAATATAATAAATACAATAACCAAGTAAGTAGAGAAACATTACTACAAGTAAATTGTCTTCTCCAAGCAGCTGAGAAATGGTGATTCCTAAGTCAGCAGTGAGAAACACATAACTTCTAATTGCCAAGTGATTGATTCAAATTGAACAAGTTGTGGAGTATAACCAAAAACATTTATCTCATGTGCCCATTTGGACATGATGAGAAATTATTCCATGTTTTGGAATGAATGTTGTTTGTGGTAACATACTCAACAAATAGTTCACTGCTATTTGAATCAATAGCAATACATGATGAATATAAAAAATGTAAGACCTACCCAGTTGTGGCAATGTAATTATTTGTCAAGTAAAACTAAAAGCGGACGTAAAATATATACCCAATATGGTATTTAGGATCGAAACATCTAAACACCTTTGGTATTATTGACATCCTTAGTTTAGACAAAGAAACCTTTAGAAATAAAGGTATGCCACAAATCTTTCTGAGGTTAGTTCAACAGGACAGTGTGAACTATTCCAAAGAAATAAAGAGGTAAAGATACTTCATAAGATTCCATTAAGTCATTAAGGAATGTACCAATGAATTATAAGTTTTATCAGAATATATGTGTTGCTTTGGATCGGCAGGCTGAAGAATATCTTGACCAAGCAATCATCGATCATGATAATGTAGCGTGGAGTAATTCCTAAACGCATGTTACCATATCTACATCACCGCGTTGACGTTCATAAGGAGGATCAATGATAAAGTATTACATATTAACATTGATCAACAAACATGTAGCGTGTATAAATTCCTAAATGCATATATTACACATCAAAGTTATGATGTAAGTTGTATCAATGATACAACCTGTAGAAACTTCCATTATATTTCATGATGTTATTTCCAAATAATGGCTTAAACTCATAACCAATATACCAACTAAAATGACAAATGGATATCATACGAGTCATAGTATGATGGAAATACATTATTTCATAGGATGTGTTTAGATGCAAAGCATTTGTTAGGATTTAAACAAAACATGCATCAAGTTAAATACGTTGTGCATTTGAAGTAATTATCTTAATAGTTTCTTAAGATATTACCTAAATCCCTAAGATAGAAAAGATGTAGTCAAGTATTATACTACATTTCTATACAAGGTTACACATCTCTATTAGAGATAGTGGGAGTTGAATTGAATTGGACTTAGTAAATGCTCGAGATTCACAAATGGTTGGCATAGGGAACAAGTTCCACAAGTACATGTGGAATAGGCATGTTCCAGAGACACATACTACGTAGGAAGTATGAAACCATGGTGATGTTTTTATATTCACTGCGGTCGGAGATATATTATTCATTGAGAATGATAAATCCTACAAGTAATTAGTATATTGAAACGAGCTAGGATTGACAAGATCAACTAAAATTCAATAATAGATTCCATGTATCAAATTGCAAAGGGGATTATAAATTTAATACTATGGTGGGTATTCAAATGAAATGATACATGGATGGTACAAGTATGATACCAATAAGGCTCTATTGGTTATACCAAGTCAGTATGCCTAAATCTATTAGAATTTTACTTTTCATAGCTGAACTTCTATGATCATTTTATTGGTCATTGGATGTCAAGATCATATTTCGTGGAAGGTGTCTATAAGACGCAACCAGAAAGAGATGATGAAATAAAATGATGCCAATAAGGGTTGCAAGTTACTGAAATTCAGTAAGCAACAAGATCTTAGAGTATTCATTATAAATGAATCTTTGCCTTGTGTCTGCCAAAGGTTAGTGGGAGGGCTAATGTTTTCCAAGTGAAATATGTTCAGTAACATATGAAAAAAATATTTTGATCTTACATTTAGATAAGATCAGGTTAAAATCAATTCTCTGATGATTGAATTCAAGTAGCAACCTAAGTTCTAGAGAATAGGATCCACTGAGGTAGATCCAAATGTTTCTTGGTCCTAGTCAATCGTACATAGAGTGACATTGTATTGAAAAATACAAGTTGAAACAATTCAAGTTCAAAATTGTTGCATATGTCACATGGATTAATCTCTCCAGGTTAACAGGTTCGTAGCATGTGTATAGATTAAAGTTGTGAATCGATACCATATGTTTTAGCGATGGATCAATCACATATGCCATAATATGTACAATAATTGATACTTCCATGATATAATTTATTATAGGCAGATATCAATTATATCCAGGATCACTACAAGTGATGCAGTCAGAACTATCATCTTGTACTTCGGCAAGTACAAATGATATGTACCAGGAATAAGGATAGTAAGGTATACTAGTTATGGTGGGATACATACTAGTAGTCCTTAGATAAAATTGATCTAGTATCGTAGTTAGGCAAAGGATATGAGCGAGTCAAGCTCATAAAATCTTGTGGTAGCCATAACTACAAATACTGAGTACGTTGCAGCTTCTAAGGCAGCTAAGAAGCAGTTATAAATTGCAAAGACTTATTCCAATTCTTGGATTCTCACCTAGTGAGAAAAGTATTATCATAATGAGAATTATGATATTCTTACTATCCAAGTTGTCAAGTTATGACAATGGACAGAAGTAATATACTCGAAGATACCTTATCTTGAGAAGTTTAACTCAAGTCGATGAGGTCGCATATAGCAGATATGCCACGTGGAGAAAATGTGGAAGGCCCAGAAGTAAAATCCATTACTCATCAGAAGAATGGTATTTATAATGTGAGTAGCTAACAAGTTTAGTTATCATGTTGGCTCTAGTGAAATTGGGAGTGTTGAAATAGTGGGTTCCCTAGACCCAACTATATAGTACTTTTGATTACCATATCATGTGTACAGTTAGCAATGCAAGATGTTATCTTACCATTATAGTGAAGACTTTTCTGCGTCCACTATAATAATGGTAATGTCCAAAGGTTAGTTGTCGTGTCGAGAGGTTGTAGTAGATCTCAGGCTATAATGAGAACCTCGAGATACAATGACATTGATCTTAAATATATGTTCTATAGTCTAGATACATCTTACTGACTGGACACAGTAGATGTCTGACTATCAGGTGATGGGGGGTCATAATCATTAAGACTTATTCTCATTAAGTTCGCACCTGGTGATCTCTAGTAGTGAGATCATGAGGACAGACCTTCCAATAGAAACGCCACATGTTTTGGGTGTCATTGTTGGTTCCTATCTATGGACATGTGTGTTGGTCTCCTAAATTGAGACCATTAACAATGTATATCATTTAATTATGTACTTTTATGTAAGGTGAAAACCATGGCAGTAATGTCGTGGTGAGGTAGTTTGTGTCGGGTGCGTCGTTAGTGGTATGATGTTGGTTGAATGGTCAAGAAAGGATTTGTCGCTTACAAGTTTAGGAAGTTGTATATCTCAGGACTGGTTGATCAGGATGGTGCCGCCTTCAAAAGTCTTTGGCCAAAACAATAGAAAGAAAAATCCATCTGGGTAGATCAACAAATAATAAAGCAAGATAAGGACGATGACACAAGAGTGTGTCCTGCTTTATGAGATATTTAATGACAAAGAGATTATAGTACACAGTTAGTGTTCACAGGATGGTAGTCGTTGCTATGAATATACTTATCTCTTTAGGGGCCATGATGAGTTGCTAGACTCCGCTCTTGGTCTGTGGATTTTATTCACTGCTATCAAGATAAGGTCCTAGAGGGTCACACACAACAGCGTATTCAAGAATCTGCACCTATTCAGTTGAATAGGTATATGGACATAGTGGGACCCGCCACGGGGTCCGAGCGTTGTCCAAGTTTCCGATCACCAAATGAATTAAATAAATTCATTTATATTCAAGTTATGAATATTTGGGATTGAATTTATTTAATGTATTTATGAGTTTAGTAAATACAAGAAAAATATTAATCGAACAAATATCATTTAATATTCAAGGTTTGTTTAATATTAAGCGGGACAGCGAGTCTAGTTAAATGGATCGGTTTTATCACGTAATATTATATATATATATATATATATTACAATTATGTGATAAAATATTAAATAATATTGGCGCAGTTTAGTCTGTCGAAATTATTTATTTAGAGAACGTTGATATTAAGGGGGGTCGGGGAACCCTATCGGGTATTTATCAACATCTCTATAAATAAGAGAGGAGGCTCTCTCTCTTTGGTGTGCCTATCACTATTCATTCATTTATGGAATGAAAAATTGAGAGCCTCTCTCTCCTCCCGCTTCCTAGAGAGAGAATCTGATGATCCAAGAGCTCGGATCAAGTTCTTCCTCACGCATCGCAAGATCAACGATGCGGTGATCATCGGGACATCGAATATATCATTGAATTGTCGCGCTAGCACCCGCAGTTCGAAGATCGGCGTTCCCGCGGATTTTTGGAGCGTGTGTGGATGATCTAGAGAGATCCTTCTTTGGATCCTTCAAGCGACGATCGCCATCGGCTAGCGGTAGTCGAACGCGCCTTCGGATTTGAAACGGGTACGTTTTCATTTTAATTTTGTACTCTTAATAATCTATGCGAGATCCCTGGACCTCTCTGGGGATCGGATCGTCGGTGATGACAAGTACCATCATTCCGCCGATAAAAATTTTAAAATCCCCGGCCCACCGGCTTCTGCCGCGGGCCCCGAAAACCTAACATTTATCACATTATAGAAGAATGCTTAAACTTAAGACATGAAAACAGTATGAAGATCAAACCATGTATCCTAAAAGAGTACTTTGTATAGATATAGTTTATATACAGGAGGAGAAAATGGAAATAAAATTTTTTTGTGGTTGCAGCTGGGCCCAAGATTGGAGATCTAGTCATCTCTACGTATCTCATTGAAATGAGAATCAAGCCATATGTAGTTCTTGAAATAACGTATCTATGAAAATCCGATTCAAACATAGAAAGAAATGGAACTCATGTGCCACTAAGGAGTATCAATGATGTAAGTTATGCTTGCACATGGAAGCTCTTAATGTAAAATAAAGAATATTTTAACCATACAGTTTAATGTCATGTAGCGAGGAAAAATGATGACATGCAGTTTAACTTCATGCGATAAGGATAAAGATTCTATGAATTTTAATGTCCTGCAGCATGGATGCATATGGTTGTTGTGCAGTTTAATGTCTTGCAACTAGGACTTTGTGTTGTATAGTTTAGAGTCATGCAGTGAGGACAAATGATAATGTGTAATTACACAAAGCACCTCTTCAAGAATCTTTCATTGGTAGGAGTTGTAATAAGTTCTACATCTATTGAGATTAGGGAATAATCTTTATTATAGTAGACCTTATGTACAGAGTAAGATCCTTCCCGCTTTTTCTCAAGCTTTGGAGGATTCTTTATTAGTATCATCGGAGTCTTGAGGACTAATACCAATTCTCCTTGAAGAAATGAGCAGAGGAAAAATTTCTTGTTAAAATCTCATGTTATTCTGTTCTGAAAAACTTCCAAATGATGCAAAGTATGAAATCTCTTTTTGTATAATCATACCAATTCATCAAATCATTTTTGAGACTTTTCATCTGTAGATAACTAATCACATATTGCAAATTGGAGTAAAGTCAATTGAATTTAAATTAGAAAAACTGATTCTATTATGTAGACCAATGAATATCGAGTTGCCTGAGTGGCAGTACAGGTAGTTGTCTGATAAGCCCATAAAGCATGAAAAATCTTATCAGGTTAAGATTTATTATCTTTACATACCATTTTTTGGGGTATATTTGATAGGGTCTTATTGAAATCCTGTATCTGTCCATTGGCTGCTACATGATAGTGAGATGAATGGTTGGATTTGATATTGTTCTCCTGATATAACTTCATTACTTCCACAGAATATAAATTGGTGTTGTTTTCCATCAATATAGTATAAGGGACACCAAATCTAGTAATGATATTATCTTTTACAAAGATAACAATGCTTTTGGATCCTAATTCATTGATAGGTATTGCCTTATCCCATTTGGAGAAGAAATCAGTAGCAGTAAGAATATACTTGAACTTCTTATCCATAGCTAGAGGATAAGGTCCTGCTAAATCCATTCCCCATGTAGCAAATGGCCATGAAAATC
The DNA here is from genome assembly GCA_963277665.1 of Viscum album. Lineage (NCBI taxonomy): Eukaryota > Viridiplantae > Streptophyta > Magnoliopsida > Santalales > Viscaceae > Viscum > Viscum album. The sequence continues at coordinate 624,111,464 of OY728130.1, read as the reverse complement.
CTCACATTAAGGAATATGTATATATCCTTAATGTATTGAAGCATATACATCCCCATATTCAGAAGTTACCATCATCCAACCAAAACATACTTTTATGTAAACTCTACTTTAATAACTTCTCCAAGTGACCCAAATGGTGACATCATCAACAAGCCTTCAAAGAATTATGACAAGATGACTTCAAATGCCTAAACCAACCACAATGGAAGAAAACAGACTTGTAGACAAATGAAGAAGAAATATTAAATGATAAATAAAAAACCATAGGAATAGTTTCCTATGGAAAACTCCTCTCATTATATGGAAACCCTTCACGGGCACTAAAATAAATCGGGTTTTTGATTGCTACTGATTTCACCACAGAAACCATCTCAACTAGGAATGCCTCACCCACCAACTTCTCAAAAAAACTACCCAGATGAGAGAAATTGCTCTTTGATCTCATTACAAAGTCCAAAGAAAAATATTAGATATTTTAGCATACCCTTTGATGTAATTTTTGAAAAAAAAGGAAACCATATCTTCAAAAAATATCGACATAGGTCTTCACCATCTATTAACCTTGCTAAATTTCCAAGAGCTCTACCACTTTCCTCGCCTTAACCTCATCATGTATGAACCATTATGTGAAATTGATCTTAAATACTTCCCAATACATACCAACTTGAAACTATGATGAAATGATCACCTTTCAACAATCTAAACTCGAACCATCAAAAGAACTCAGAATGGAATGCACTCTCACAGCTTCAAGAGTTCCTAAAGACCTGAAACCACCTTCAACTTCTTCAAACCACTCCAAAAACTATAAAGGGACTTTTTCACCATGAAATAAAAGAAAAAAATAGATAATAACTTGATCCTGCCACTCAATTGGGAGTCTGGTGGGGGAAAAACCTAGAAAAGACTCACTAGAAACCTTGGGGGGCTTTTTGGGTAGTATAATTTAAATATCCTAAATCACAAAACAGAATCAAAATCAAACCGGAACTCAACAAAAAATAACATATCAAACCAAAATTCCTATATTATAATCCAAATAGCACAAAATTAAATGAAAATCCTCTTTCAGAACCACCATTTCCATTTTGAATTCAAAAACCACCTTCTTCCAAAACCACTTTTCACAATACGCAACTCACTTTAAAATCAAATTAATTTACCAAAACCTACATTTAAAATAAATCCAACCCTTGAAAACACTTTACATTTGAAACCCATTTTTACAAAAAAAAAAGTTTTTCATTCTAATATCCACTCACACCAACCAAAACTAGTTCACAACACAACTCATACTAGACTCCAAGAATAGAGAACTAGTAGTCATGCTAAGTCTAAACACTTGGTTTAGTGGACTATGCCCCAAGAAAGAACCAGCCACTAGGATTACCTTGAACCATAAAGTTTGTCTACACATGGGTCACTACTCCTTATAATCCCACTGCACATCACCAGTTCACATCCAATGTCATTCCCGCTCCACACACCCAAAACCAAAACAAAAAGACCCAGATCTCGGACTATCCCTAGAAACTCAAGGTTCAGAACGAGTAATCGTTTGTGATGCTCTTTATGTACCTACCTCCCGAGACCCAAATTTCCTAATCTCAAACTAACTAATTCACTAAATAAAAAAGGGCTCCGTTGATACCATTTTTTTCTAAACCAACCCGGTTCAACCCCGAACCAATCACCCAAGCTGGCCCGCAACAAGGCCCGAGAGGTGTTCCTGATCCTCCCAGGATGGAGACTAACTCTAGGAATAAATGATATCACAATGTGAATGATTTATCCCAATAAACAACTAAAATAAATATACCAAATAGAGCACACATCAAGAACTAAGAGGATCCCCAAACACTTGATACAATAAATACACAAGCAGGATCCAAATACAAAAATCGGTAAACAAAGTAGAAACTAAAAAATGAAACTAAATATGAATTAGAGATGACACAATCTCTACATGACCTCTTGGTCACCACCAACAAGGAGACTAACCTACATGAAAGTAAACCCAAACCAAAAACCTGGACCATCAAAACAACTTGGGTATACGTATTCCAAGTGTAACAAGTAGTGTGTGACCATAAACATCTCAGTAAGTAAGCACCACAGAGTCTATACACATCCTTAGATGAAATAGTCCTCAAACACTAGTTTGAAAAAAAATTATAAAATAGGGTTTTAACACTTCAAATAAACACACCCTGATTTCCAGGGAAAAACACTTTTAAAAACAAAACACACTTCTTTCGTTTTCAAAACAACACACACACCACTTTTAGTATTTCAAAATACTATTTACAAAACTATAACCCAAATAAGAAACCATAACAGGTGACAAATTTATTCACTGAAAATAAAGTAAAACTAAAAAAACATGCATAAAATAATAAGGATAAAGAAACCAAGGTGTGGTATAATTAAAATAAGAATATATAGAATAGTAATCATGAGAATTTTTCTAAACATCTCTAAAAGAAATACATAGACATACTCAGTTCAGACTCAGTTGTCCGTGTATGGTGTAGCTACATAGTTAATAACCAACTAGATACACTAAAATAGAATCACTGGTGGAACATCCCACCTAGAATCTAATCAAATAAAGGGGTAACAAACTTGTCTAATTAGGGTCAATAAGAAACTATCACTTGACCCTTCAGATGATGCCCATGAATCTCATGATAATAGTAAGTGGATAATGATGAGGTCATCATACATGTGTCATAAAAAAATAGCCCAAATATTTCATCATGTATGTCTAGATAAAACTATAACACCACTTATGTGATAACCCTTTACTCGGAGGGACTACTATAGAGGTTCCCATCACACATCAAATCATTCAAGATGCCAACTGATCCATCATTCTAGAAGAGTTTCAAAAATAATTTTCCCAAATCACCATAAATTACCAATCAGGCCTTAACCTTTACAAACCCAACTCTTTTTCAAAACCATTTCTAAAAAAAGTGATAAAAACATACAACATGTGCAAAAAGTTCCAAATGGGCCTTTATACCATTTAGTTACCAAACCACACCTCAAATTTCCAAATTGTTCTAGCCTTAGAAAAACATTTGAAACCAACATTAATTTTTTTTGAAAACTAAGTAACTATTTAGAAACCAAAGAACTATTTAAAAGATATTGGAGTTTTGGAAGATCCATAAGAAAGTAAGAGGATTGGGAAAAAGGAGAAATAGGGGTGATCATTTTTAAAATTAGGTTCAAGAGGGACATTTTCTAAAGAAACCCATAATCATTAGTGAACTTATCTATATGTACACATAATGCACATACATATATTCCTACATATAATGGAACACTCAAATAAATACCAAATTACATAAAATTTAAATTTAAGGATTGAGAAGATCCTTAAAACCATTTTACATATTATCTAAAAACCATTAAATGGAACCCAAACCACACACCAAAATCAATTCACAATGAAAACCAATTTACCAAAACAAGGACAAACACAATCAGGGGAACTCAATTTAATTTAAAAAGGACTATTATAATATCATCAAACAATTTTCATACATATATACATAGGAATATTTAATAAACCCCTTTATAAACACATTTACATCAAATTTCCATTATGAAAACACCACAAAAATTTATTCTAACACGCCAAAAGCATAGTTAACACATTTCAGAACCCATCTTGGAAAGATCAAGAATTAATGGCATGTTTCAAAAAGACAAATAATGGAAACACCTACCTTAATGATGTACAGATACAATCAAAATCCAAGAGAGGGAAGAACTAAGCCAAAGTAATGATCTGTACACCCTAACATCCAACAAACACAAGCCCTACATCAACCCCTTACCCTAGGGTTCATTAAAGAGGGAACCAAGCCAAAGAAGAATTGAGAAAAAGAGTAGAAAGATAATAAGAGAAATAAATCAACCAAAAATCAAAAGAAAACTCACCTTGGAAACTTATATAATCTTTAATGGAGGAAGAAGAGAAAGGGATGGATTTCAGGAGCCCCTTGGTGCACCTAAGATGAATGGGGGAGGAAAACCCTAAATGGGGTTAAATGAATATAGTGGAAAAGAGGAATTTCTAATATTTTAAGAACCTAGGAAAGTCACATGGTTTGGTCGTACAGTTTTCCAAACCATACACCAACCATGTGAACCCTACTGGATAAGGATGAAACCCGCATAGGTTGGCCCATGGTTTTGGAAACTAGGCACCAACCATGTGAAATGGATCTATCAAATTGCAGAGCCTCATTGCATGATTTCCACAAGGTTTCCTATAACTATGTGTAATTAATATGCCTAGTCCCTAACACCAGACACACACCACACATTTTCTCCTGTTCCTCACATGGTTTGAGAAAAAACATGCTCAATTCATAAAATTCAAAATGTGAGATAACAAACTGAACTAGAAATTCCCTCATCCTTAACCAACCGCATAGTTTACCCTCAAACCATGCGTAAAAAATATGCATAGGGCCAAAAACACTTGAAACTTCAAAAAAACAAAAATTATCACTAGTAACTCTAACTAAAACTCAACTGAAATATCCAACATCAATAAAGGAATAAAATAAAATAAAAATAGTGTTCAAGGTGTGACACAATTGGAGTGATCAAGGAAATCCTTGTATGAGTGAAGAATCTCATCTTCCATGCAGACTTCTATGGGATTGATATGAATGATACCTAAAACCAAGTACATGTTCATATTATACTCAGGATATCTTTTATTTAAATAGAGATGATGATCATCAACGTTCATAATGGAATATTTTAGATAGATTTGGGGTCGAAAAGGTAAGTTTCAATATCCTTAAAGTAATTAAATGCTCAATTGAGGATCATTACACTCTTCTATATATTCTATGGAATTGATTCCCATGGATTGTTTTATTCCAAATTACTCTTTTGATCATATCTCCACTTTTTATCCACTTTTTGTTATTTTTTGTGAGGATTCATTGGTAGATTATTTCATTCTTTCTTAAAAAGTCCATACATGTAATTATATTTATGATTTCTAACATAATGGGAGTTTTGAAAACATCACTGATTCTATAATGACCATAGATATTAATTTTTCCATAAATGAGAGAAATAGTGAGTATATAGATTGTATAAATGATATTATTCCTAGATAATCATTTAATTCTATTCTCAACCATATAAATATTTAATTGAAACCACTTCTATGTAACTTAAAATATGTATTCCTTGAGGATGTTGACCAATTACTATTAATTATTTCTAATAATATCTCTCAAGAGAATCAAATATAATTGGTTTACCTTTTAAGAGGGTGTAAGAAGGAAATTTTAAATAAATTAGATGATATCCCTAGAATTATCCCATCTATATTCATGCATAGAATTATCCTTGAGGATAATACTAAACCAATAAAGTAACCAGAACATTGAATAAGCCCCACCCTCCTTGACATTGTCAAAAAGGAGGTAAGAATACTATTAATAGTTGTGAAAATATATCCTATATTTGATTATAAATAGGTTATTATAATAAAAATTGTGCATAAAAAAGATTATTCTTATAGTTATTCATAATTATCGTAATGATTTGGTTCCAACTATAGATCAAAATAGTTAGTGATTCTTCATATACTACCACAAGCTTAACAATTTCACTAGAATGGACCATTTTTTCATTACTATTTATTGACCAAATGTTGAAAAGGTTTTAAAATAAGTATCATTAAAATTTTCTTGAAGTATTTTTTGGATACTTTTAGATTCATATATCCCTTTAGGATTAGGAAAAGTTGATAATTACATGACCATTTTAAACATTTTTATATAGGTGGATTTCATTCGGCCTATATAATGCTTCAGGTTTTTATAGAATTGTATTGTTATTATTTTATAGCATTACCAAGATAATTTCATGTATGTTTATATGGATGAATTCACTATTTATGATTCCTACTTATATGAATGTTTTTTTAATATATTTTATGTGATCCGTCGATGCATTGAAAAAAAAAATCCTTGTTTTAAATTATAAAAATTATCACTTAATGGTGGAATTCACCATAGTTCTTGGGAATGTTATTTTGAGTAAGTTAATTCAATTAAATAGATAAAAAATTGATAAAATTTCCTCCATTAAATTTCCAAAATGTGTTCATGGTGTGTGTAATTTCTTCATTCATGTAGTTTTTATCGCTAATTTGTTATACTTCAGTATGATCACACTTCCCTTGTCTCGTTTATTTAAAAAAAAGATTTAGATTTCTCTTTTGATATAAATTATGAGGATGAATTTAATTCACCAAAAAGGAGTCAAACATCATCACCCATCATCCAACCACTAAGGCATGATCTCCCCTTTTAACTTATGTTTTATGCCTATAACTTTTCAATTGGGATAGTTTTATCATAAAATATTGAAAGGGATACCCATGTCATCATGTATTCCTCGCATACCCTTGACCCTTCATAATAAAGCTACATCACCACTAAAAATAACTTATTTCTATTGTTTTTTAATTGTAAATATTCTATTCATATCATCTTGGGTCAAAATTAATTGTGCTTTCTAATCATGTTACCCATCAGTTTCTCTTTAAGAAAGCTAAAGTTAATACCTACCTCATAAATTGTATTCTATTCCCTATAGGACTTTGTCCTAGAGATTAAAGAAAATATAGGAGTATAAAATGTGTTATCTACCCATATTAGTATTATTTCCTCACCATTAGACCACCATGTTGACTTATCCCTCCCCATTAGAGAATTCTTCTATGATGAGCACCTTTGTGATGTAGTGAAGGGCCCTTTGGTATCTGGACATTGTTATTTTTTTAGAAGCATATAGGGAACCCATTGATTTTATAAATTTTCAATACCAACAACTTAATAATGAGTCATGATGGTGCATTTTGGATGAACCGTACTTTGGGAGAATTTTTAGTGACCTGGTTGTTCATCGATGTTTCCCAAACCATTAGTTCACCTCTATTTTGAGCTTCTTCCACACACTAACTTATAGGGGACACATTATATCTCAATGTATATCTCAAAAGTAACTTCAATCTATATTTTATTGGATGATATTTTATAGATATGTTCATCGGTTTTGTAATTCAGGTGCATGATGAAAATTCATAAGGAATATATCTAAGAGGGATGAAATGCCCCCAATAAACCATGTTATTTTTTGAGATCTTCAATGAATGGGGAATTGACTTCATAGATAATTTTCCAAATTTATTTGGATTTTTATACATCTTATTGGATATTGAATATGTCCTTAAATTATTGAAAGAAAAGGCTACTAAAACTGATGAATCTCAATTGGTTTTTGATTTTATGAGAACTCATATTTTCATCATGTTTGGTTTAATAAGTTTCATTATTAGTGATCAAGGTTCCTGTTTTTATAATCACAACATGAAGACCTTAATCCATAAGTATGGGGTTGTTCATAAATTCTCTACTTCATATCACCCCCAAACTAATGGACAAGAAAAAATTTCAATTTGGTAAGTTAATAAATTATTTTAAAAATGGTACAACCCAATAGGAAGGATTGGATTTTGTTCTTGGATAATGCACTTTTGGTGTACTGCATAGAATTTAAAACCACAATTAGGATGTCACTATATAATATTTTTGAGAAATTATTTTCACCTACCTGTGAAGGTATACCAATGTGCATAATGTGATGTTAAATAATGTAATATTAATCTATCACATGTAAGTGATCATAGGAAATTATAGATATAGGGTATGGGGTAAATTTGAAGAGACTCATATAAGAAATCCTAAATTTATAAGGATATAAACTTGGTTTCCCATGACCACATTATCCTTCATTGTTAGTTTCATATTAGTAAAAATGTTATTATTTATAATATAAGTATCTAGTTTCACTTAAGTAATATTTATTCCCATTGGTTTGGCCCATGCATTGTAACTAATGTTTTTCCTTTTGGAATTATGCAGGTTAAAAATAAAAAATCCAACAAACATTTACTTTCAATGGAAAATAGCTCAATAAATTCCATGAAACCCTATCAGGGTCCCCATTGGAGGAAATAAAACTTCAAGAGAAAACCTATAAATAACAATAACCAATTTTTATCCTTCCTTCCAACATTATATTTAATTACAGTGAGTTATCTATAAACACTAGGTTTTGGGGTGGGTACATTCTAGGGTTAGTTTTGATTTTCATCATATTTCTTATTTTTTATTCTTTTTTCTTACTAAATAGTATTTTGGCCTTTTCCCCAATTTATTGAGTTATTTGGACTTTTTTTCCTTTCTTATTTTTCTATTTTTCACTAGTTTCATGGTATTTTAACTTTCCCTCATCTCATATTCATTTTTTTCTCCATTTTTTCAGAATACTCATTTTAAATTCCTATCTAGTCATGAATTTTATTGAAAATTCATGTTGGATTTCCGTATATCATATTGTTTTAACATTTAAAGAAATTTTACTTTAGTGATCACATGTGATTTGAGAAATAATTTAACATTAATAGTTTATTTTAGTATAATTGGTTATTTTTCAATGATATAAATGATTATGTCTTCATAAATCCAATGATATATTTATACCTTCTATATGATTTTTTCATAGGAAAATTGTGTCATTTAATATTTCCATAACTCATTTCAAAAACTGGGAAATATGAGTCTTTTTATACTTAAATGAAGGTATATATAAGATATAATTAATGTTATTAATATTTATAAAAATTATTTTTATATATTTTTGTTCATTATTTGATCAATTTCATTACTATATCAGAATAACCTATGGTTAATACCTACTGTTGTTGAAAAATAATGAAAAAAAAAGAATGAAAAAAAAATAAAAACAAGAAAAATAATAATAAAACACAACATATAGGAAGAAACAAAAAGTTTTTGATTTTAAAAATGCTTAATTGAGTGAGTTTTGAAAAAAATCAATTTCTTTAGGGCAGGTTCAGTAGAAAGAACCAGGTAATCCAAAAAAATAATATGACTTATATTTACTGAATAAAAAGTGGAATGATAAGAATTAAATAGATTTCACAAACACACATGAAGATTTAATGACATGTTTGAATTATGTATTCCTTAATAATACTAGTATCATATATCTCACTGAATTTTGTTTTGGGACAATTTATTAGACACCCATTTCCAAGCTTACTAAGATTGACTCTTCGGTGTAGTTCATGCTTTTTTTTCAATTGATATCATGAATTGAATTTATTTTGAATGTTAAATCTTCATGAACTAGGTAATATCTTCATGTATTTATCATTTCATATCATTTATGAGATGTGACTTTTCTTGGGAGTTAAAATGTTCAAGTGTGTGGTATCACATATCGATTCACTATTCAATCTTGCCTTTATACTATTGTGTTAAACTGTTTTGAATTTTAAATTCAAAATTTAATAACGAGTTGAACATAAAATTTCATTATAATAATTAATATTAATTACTTATAAAATGGAAAATTTTAATTTTTTGGATTATTTTATTGTATGAGTAAGTGATTTGGAGGGCCCGGGATGAAGTAGAAGAAAAATTGGTCAAACTTCATGGAATCCCAAGAATATATGTCCATTGTTTCACACACTAAAAGGAATAAGTCCATATAATATGGATATTTTTTTTATACAAAACTCGGAGGGATACAAATCCTATGAAGATACCCAAGAACAATTCATCCATATGACGGCTCAACACAACAGATCTATCGAAAAAACTAAATCTGCTCAAATTCAAGAATTTTCCTTGGTGGTTCAACAATTTAACCCAATATAAGTGTCCAATAGCCACCAAATGTTATAGGGATACATTTAATAGGATTTATGAAATGTTCGGCCGATTGTCACCTATTGACCGGTCAAAGTTCTGGTGCTCTGCTAATGTGTATAGCAACACTCGGGTCAAATCCTCGGCGATGATACTTTGTAATAGTCATTTGTTTTTAGTTGATTGTATTTTGATTAGGGGGTTTGTTTGTAAATAATAATTGAAATGATTGATTGGATATAATTGATTTTAAATTTTTATAAAGATTGGGGTGAGTTCATTATTAGGTAGTTAATTTTGTGATATCCTTGAGCTTTTCTTTATATTGCATTAAATTGACACCCACTTCACAAGTTGACATTGATTTGAATTCCTAAGTGTTAAGGCTTTAGTCCAAGCCTTAACCTAACTTAGGGTTCTAATCATTAACATTACTTGTTTATGGTAGTATATTTATGGTTCCAATAATCCATGTAAACCACATGTAAAACAAAATATGTCATTAATCAATGACATGTTAAGTCAAACATACACAATGTTAATTCAAAGAATATTCATCAAGAAAAAGCTCTCAATCACTTAACATACCTAAATTATAACTCACCCCAATGAAATATTTACTCATAAATTTGGTTTTTTAATAATCTGGTTATAATTATTATGATTATAAATTAAGAAGAGAAGAAAAAGAAAGGGATAAGAAAAGAGTGGTACGTCGACACACACACACAAACAATGATGATAATTAAAAACGAACTTTCGATTGAATGAGGAAGTAAAAGAAGGGAATGGAATTCAACTATATTTAAACTATTTTAAGAACATAAATATTAAACTACATATGGTGGATGAGAATAAGAGATATTGAAGAAAAAACTTGCATTAAAACCGAATTACAAAAGAAAGGACTTACAAAATTACAATAATGAAGAACATAAAAGTAAATGAAAACAAAGAGAGGAGGAAAGGTATCTCAAGTGAAAACATGAGTATGGAAGGTCCTCCCAAGCCATTGGAAAATCATTGGTCATTCCAATATGATCTCCACTCTTCTGAAATTCCAACCCCTCTCAAGGAGAGAAGGGGAGAGTATTTATAGCCCATGGAGTGGACTGTCTGCATTCCCAATCTGTCCCTCCACCTACATCGCCAATTTGTATATTAAGATAGGAGAATCTCGAGAAATATCCTTCTTAAAAGTTGTATATAATATAGTTGGGAGACTACTCTCAAAATTTTGAGGAATTTGGACCGATGTAGCCAAAGTTATGGCCGTATGATTAAACAATTTTAATCTGCCCATTTCAATTCAGTCTTTTTGATGTCCACAATTTGAAAGGGTTTTTTAGTAGGAAGATGCCTTCAAAGATGAATTATTTCTTCAACAAAGTCTGCAACCTATATATCCTATTTTACACTGCAAAATATCATCTCGATTGGATGCTTACATCATGAGATATGTCATGAATATTATACTGATTTTATTTCTCGTCCAGAATGGTGGGATGAACTTAAAATCTTTATTTGGGCCCCTTTATTTTAGATTTGGGCCTTGAAATTTTTATCCAAGACTCCTTACATTGTCCCCAGAACCTTTGAGGAGAATGAAGGAATTTGGACTTCTGTATTTAGCCCAGTAAATCAATATTCATGAATAGTCCAGTTTCTTCACAGATTCTTTGGTCTTGTTTGTGAGGACCATATGACCCTTAAAATGGAAGAATTGGCTCATGGTACCTTCTAATGAAATGTTTTATATTTAAATTATAATCCTAAAAACAAGAACCACGAAATTTGGATCATTATAGTGATAGTTATTATTAAAACAATAAACTGACTCAATTTGACTATTTCTAAAAATGCTCAAAAATTATACTTAATATTAAAACATTAATATTTCACACAAATTATGCACATTTTATATAAAATCAGTAAAGGGAGTATATAATAAGTCATGAAAATATTAATAACATCAACTCCCCCACACTTAGTTTTTTTCATGTCCTCATGTGCAACAAATATAAAAACATGACAAAATCATTTTCACTCACCAACAAATATTAAAATTTTGTGTTCTCCAATCATGGGAGGTTTAGACTATTTCACTCATCCATTTTGAATTCCACCACAAGTTGTTACAGAAACAATCTTCTAAAACTAATTCATTTTTTCATGCTCAAATTTAGAAATGGAAAATGTGGACACTCAAAACTGACACCTCTCAAGATGATAAAATTCATTTGTGGAGGTTCACTCTTTCACCAACCAAAAGTGAAAACCATAGAGTTTGAAAAGATTTCTCAGCTTCCAATCCCTATCCAAAGTGAACAAGAATCAAGAGGTCTTTTTAAGGGGTTTTTCTGTGGCTAAAGGATGGTAGGAATATAATTTCCAAGAGAGAGAAGAATAGGGTTAAAACATCAACATAGAAAAAGCAATGCACACATTTTTTTGAAATAAAACATGGAAGGAAATGAAAATACATATTTACAAGGGAATGATTGTGTGAAGAAAGAAAAAATAGAGGAATAAAATTTGAAGGTAATGAGAAGATGGAATATTTATAAAACACAAAACTTCTCCCAATAAGACTATAATGCAAGTGTTCTTTTTTTTTCTTTTCCTTTTTTTTCTTTGTTTTTTCGAAAGTTGACCTTAAAACAGATCTCACACTCATATCCCAACCCATGATTGATCTCCTCACGACACTAATTGTAATAGTTATAACAAGATCAAAGGTTTATGAAGATTAATTTTTGACCTACCCAAGGCACAACCCATTTTTTCTTTTTTCTTTTTTGATTTTTTTTCATCATTTTTTATTTTTTTTAACACTTGTCAATAAAATTTACAAAATTACATAAATGGGAGTACATTACATTCCCCAAAACACACTGAATGACAACCTCTCCCCCACACTGAAATGGATTCTTTCCCTCAATTAGATGATAACTTGTTGAAAATCAATAATAGGGTACCCAAACAATGAAATCCATTCCCCCCACACTTAAATTTCAAAAAATTATGCAATGAAAATCTATGTTGATATTGGGTGGGAAAAATTATCAGGCTTGTAATGTGGCTATCAAAGAAAAGGTTTTCATAGGCTTGAAGGGGCTTTCAAAAGGAGGATTAATGTAAGGGAAATGGGAGGCTATTTGGCTATTGTGATTCTCATGTGGTTCAGAAAATGCCTCTATCATATTAATGCACACTAAGGTAGGAAATTCAGCTCAAAGGTCTATAAACTCAAGACTCACAAATGGGGGTGAAAACACACATTTTGAAAAGATGGTCATAGGTGGTCTTGGCATGAAATCAAATGTTGTTCCTCACAATTTGGGGAAATCATTTTCCAAATCAAAAATTTAGCATTCAAAATTTTTTAATTTTGACAAAAAATTCTTTATCCAAAATCATGATGAAAATAAAAAAAAATTGAGATGAAAACATGTATGTTAACTCCCCAAAATTGTTGGACAAAATTTGAAAATTGAAAGTGAGTAAGTATGACTCTTGGTTTTTTTTTTACATTTTTTTTTATTTTTTTTAGTTTTTAGTGTTCTTTAAAATACACACCCACACAAAAATAAAAAGATAAAAAGAAAGGGTTTGATGATGAAAGTGGTAAAAAAAATGAAAGAGAGAGGAAGTAGAAGAAATAGGTAGAGAGAGGAAGAGATAGAGAGAGAGTTAAAGGGAAAGAGGTTCCCCCTAGTTTGGATTTGGCGGGTCGCCATATCCATCTAGTGGTAGGTCGAATGGAGAAGTTGGGGATCCAGTAGAAGTTGATGTTGATCCAGGATTGTGCATCCTCTCATGGTGATGCTTTAACCGATGTCCATTAACCGTGAATGTCCTTTTGGAAGAGGGGTCTTGGACTTGCACTGCACCAAATGGGTAAACATTAGTAATAACAAAAGGACCTTCCCAACGGGAATTAAGCTTACCTGGGTGAAGAAGAAATCGAGATTTGAAAAGAAATACCTTTTCACCTTCATGGAATACCTTTCTCAGGATGTATTTTTCATAGATTACCTTAGACTTTTCTTTGTACAGAGTGGAATTCTCATAGGATTCAAGTCGAATCTCCTCCAGTTCAGCCAATTGCAAGAATCTTTCTTCACCAGATTTTTCAAGATCAAAATTACAAGTTTTCACTGCCCAAAATGACTTATGTTGGATTTCAACTAGAAAATTACATGCTTTACCAAAAACTAGCCTAAAATGAGACATCCCAATAGGTGTTTTATAAGCAGTTCGATAAGCCCAAAGTGATTCACCAAGTCTTTCTAGCCAGTCTTTTCTGGTGGGTTTTACAATTCTCTCAAGCACTCCTTTCACTTCTCTATTAGAAAGTTCATCCATGCCATTTGTTTGGGGTGATATGCACTTGAAGTTTTATGTACAATCCCGTTATTTTTCAAAAGAGATTCCATGGTTCTATTACAGAAACGGGTTCCTAAGTCACTGATCAAGGTATGAGGCGTGCCAAATCTATGGAAGATGTGTGTCTTCAGAAACTCACTAACAGTATGTGAATCATCCTTTCTAGTGGGTTTGGCCTCGACCCACCTAGAAACATAATCAAATGCAAGAATGATGTATGATAATCCATTGGAAGGGGGAAATGGTCCCATGAAATTGATACCCCAAACATCGAAGATCTCGTAGAAAATTAAAGGCTTTTGGGGCATTTCATTTCTCTTGGAAATTGTACCAAACATTTGTCAAGTGGGACATGATTGACAGAACTCATGTGAGTCCTTGAAGAGTGAAGTCCAGAATAATCCAGAGTCTAGGACCTTTCGGGAGGTCCTTTGTGGTCCAAAGTGGACACCACCAGGCAGTGAGTGAAAGAATTCTAATATGGAAGAATGTTCATTTTCATCGACACGTCTCCTTATTACCATGTCAGCCCCAGTTTTCCAAAGTTTATTTTCTTCCCAAAAATAGTATTTTGAATCACTTTTCAACTTCATTTTTTGTTCTTTTGAAAAATTTTCAGGAAAAACACCAGAAACCAAGTAATTTACAATTGGGGCATACCATGGTAACTTTGGAGTAAGAGATGAAAGGTGCTCAGTGGGGAATTCAGGATTGATGATTTCAGAGTGATAATAATTAGAAATTCTACTCAAGTGATCATCCACAGGGTTTTCTTTTCCTGGTCTATCTTTTATTTCAAGGTTAAACTCTTGGAGCATTAGGATCCATCTTATTAGCCTCAATTTGGAATCACTTTTCTTGATTAATAACGTTATAGAAGAGTGGTCTGTGAAGATAATAATTTTGGAACCTAAGAGATAGGTTCGGAATTTATCTAAGGCAAAATCCACTGATAAAAGCTCCTTTTCAGTGATAGTGTAGTGATATTGAGTTTCATCCAATGTTTTTTAGGCATAATAGATGACATGAGGAATTATTTCCCTTCTTTGACCAAGAATATCCCCAACAGCTCTATCAGAAGCATCACACATCAATTCAAAGGGTAAGGACCAATCTGGGGGTTGGATTCTCAGGGCAGATGTGAGAGCATTTTTGAGTTCAATGAAGGATCTCTTTCAAAACTCATCTAAATGGAAAGTGACATCATTTTGGAGTAACCGAGTGAGTGGGAGGGAAATACTACTGAAGTTATGGATGAATCTCCGATAGAAACTGGCATGACCAAGGAATGAACGAATGTCTCAAACAGAAGTGGGTTGAGGAAGTGATTGGATCACTTCAATTTTGGCAGGATCAACTTCAATACCATCTTTTGAAACTATGTGCCCTAGAACAATCCCATTTTCAACCATGAAGTGAAATTTTTCAAAATTTAACACGAGGTTACACTTGACACACTTTTGAAGGACTAGAGAGAGTGAATTCAAGCACGACTCAAATGACTCACCATAAGTGGTGAAGTCATCCATGAATACTTCCATGCAGTGTTCAATGAATTCTAAAAAGATACTCATCATACACCTCTTGAATGTTGCAGGAGCATTACAAAGGCCAAAAAGCATTCTTCTATATGCATATGTTCCAAAGGGGCATGTGAAAGTAGTCTTTTCTTGGTCCTGAGGTGCGATTGGGATTTGGAAGTAGCTGGTGTATCCATCAAGAAAGCAATAGTGTGACTTTATGGCTAATCGTTCTAGCATTTGATCAAGGAATAGAAGAGGGTAGTGATCTTTTATTGTTTCCACATTCAATTTCCTATAGTCGATGCACACATGCCATTTGTTCTTCACTCGAGTTGTGACTACCACTCCATGTTCATTTGTGACAACAATTATCCCACCCTTCTTAGGTACAACTTGAATTGGACTAACCCATTCACTATCAGAAATTGGGTAGATAATACCAACTTGAAGAATCTTGGTGATCTCTTCCCTAACTACCTCAAGTATGAGTGGATTGAGTCTTCTTTGTGGTTGTATAATTGGTTTGGATGATTCCTCAAGATGGATGTGATGCATGAAAAGGGTAGGGTTTATTCCTGGTATGTCATCTAGGGTTCACCCTAAGGCCTTTTTGTTTTTCTCTAACACTTGGACAAGTTTGGACTCCTCGGTTTCAGTAAGTGTGGAAGAGATAATGATAGGATATGAGTGATCATGGAAGAGGAATTCATATTTCAGGTGCACAGGAATGGGTTTCAGATTAGTCTCATCATTCATTTTTGGGTTAGGAAACTTAGAAATAGAGGATGGGACTTCAGTTGCTTCAGATTCATTTTTCCCAATACTGTCCAAGGTAGAGAAGTTTTGATCAGAGTTGAGATGGGATTCAAGAGAGTTTTCAAGATCCTCTAAATTTATGGAGTCTATGAATGATAGGTCCACATCAACTTCACCAATTATGACTTGGTTAATCATGGTGCATATTTCACAAGATCCTTTATCATCAGAACATGAAGAACATGGTGTATTGGGGTTCGTTTGACTCTTAGAAGTGTACTCAGAAGCATGGATTGAGAATGCAGAGTGATCCTCATATGGATATTGCATGGCTTTGAAAATGTTGAACTTGACCAGTTGGTCACCGAATTCCATGGATAAGATGCATGAATGGACATCAATCTTGGTTCTCACAGTCATGAGGAATGGTATTCCTAGAATTAGGGGAGATCGAGAAGAGTTCGTCTCACCTTCCATGTCAAGGACATAGAAATCAGCAGGGAAGATAAGATCATTGACTTGGACAAGGACATCCTCAATTATTCCCTCAGAACTGGTTGTGCTTCGATTTTCCAATTGAATGACAACACTCATTGGATATAAAGCACCTAGACCAAGGTTAGAGAATATGGATTTGGGCATGACATTAATTAAGTCTCCTAGGTCTATGAGTGCATCATCAAAGTTATAACTTCCAATTTGGCATGGAATCGTAAAGGTACCTGGATCTTTGCACTTTATGGGAATATACTGCTGGGTGGAAACATTTTCAAAGTTCCTAAGTTGCCTCTTGTGGGTGCACAATTCCTTAAGAAACTTGGAATACTTAGGAATCTGTTTGATGGCATATAAGAGAGGAATGTTTACTTCAACACGTCTAAACATATCGAGCATTTCAGCATCGGGTTCAAAGGACTTCTTTGGCTTAGAGACAGCTTGTGGAAAAGGAATTGGATTCCTAAGTGGAATAGAAGGAGGTGAGGGAATGGATTCAGTTTCCTTTTCAAGTTTCTTTTTCTTTTCATTTTATAGGTCAACATTCAAAGGAGGGTTGGAGGACTTATTTTGAGGAATAGAAATTTTCTTTCCCGATCTAAGTACAATTGCACTTACATTACCCTTGGGGTTGGGTAATGGTTGAGCTGAGAGTTGGGAATAATTGGATGGTTGTTTTTGACTAAGGTGGGATTCAAGTTGACCGATTTGGGTTTCAATGTTCTTGAGGCTTGAACAGGTGAAGGAGGCAAGATCTTCCACTGCACTTTCCCATGGTTGCTTGGAAGAAGAGGCTTGTCCCGGATTGGGATTACCTGGATTTTGGTTCTTATTAAAGCGATTGTATTGGTTTTGGAATTGGTAAGGATCATTAGGATAATGGAATCCAGGAGGAGGATTGTTCCTTTGAGGTTGAGGTATAAAAGGATAAGGTTGTTTGAAGTTACCAACACCTTGACCATATTGAAACTGGTTTGGGTTTTGAGGAGAGAATTGAGGAGGATGAGATATGGGATTACCATACCTATTGCCTTGGTTATAAGAAGAAGATAATAGCTCAGAGTGAGGTTGATTGAAGTTTCTAAAAAACTGACCTGATAGTTGAGGATTGGTGTTCCGCTGAGCATATACTGCATTGAGCTCCATTGGTCCAGATGAATCGGATTGATCCTCTTGAAGTTGTGGACATGTGTCAGTTGGATGAGATGGAGAGTTGCAGATTCCACAATTTCTGACAGGTCCAGGAAACATTGATTGCGGAGAAGATGAGTTCGGGGATTTGGTAGCCACAGCTAGTTGTCGCACAAGACCTATAAGTTCACTCATCCACTCGGTCATCTTATTCGGATCAATTGATTGATTATCTTGGGCTTGTTTGACTTGAGCATGTGCTCGATTATGGAATTGTTGTGTGTTTGCATCCATGTTACTTATGAGATCTCTTGCAGCTGCAGGAGTTTTATCAACAAGAGCACTGCCACTTGTGGCATCAATGAGAGTTCTCTCCATAGCCAATAACTCCTCATAGAAGTATTGGATCAATAGTTGATCAGGAATTTGGTGATGTGGGCAGGTTGCAACAAGATTTTTGAACCTCTCCCAGTACTCATGGAGTGATTCACTTGGGAACTAACGGATACCACTTATTTCCTTTCAGATAGAAGCAGTACGAGAAGCAGGAAAGAGTTTTTCTAAGAAAAGTTGCTTCATGTCATTCCATGTAGTTATAGAACCCGGAGGAAGGTAGTAGAGCCATGACTTAGTAGTGTCAGCTAGGGAGAAAGGGAATGCTTGAAGTTTGATTTTTTCTTCAAAAACCCCTTGAGGCTTCATGGTAGAGCACACTACTTGGAACTCTTTAAGGTGGAGATGTGGATCCTCGCCGGCTAGCCCGTGGAAATGAGGAAGAAGATGAATCAAACCCGATTTGAGTTTGAAGTCAGCCTCTATGTTTGGATATTGAATACCAAGAGTTTGGTAATTCATATTAGGGGCAGTGAGTTCTTTAAGTGTTTTTTCCCTAGGATAGGCTATATCTAATTCAATTAGTTGGACAAGGACTGGTTCTTGAATTATTTGATTATCTCTTATGTTCCTCCTAAGTTGGCAAAGTGTTCACTCAATTTCAGGGTCAAACAAATCAGAGGGATTGTTTGGAAGGCTACGGGGCATTCAAAGAGATTTTTGAAGAAAGTGTAAGATGGTTTTTTCTTTGTATTTTTTTCAGTGTATGATTAGAAGGAGGAAGACAGGTTTTTCTTTGTGTTTTTTTCAAAAAAAAATTTAAATTTTGTTTTTTTTTTGTTTTTTTTTTGAAAATAACAATAAACTAATGACTAATTAAAGCACCATCCCCAGAAACGTTTCCAATTGAAATGTGTGTCCGATTATCACCTATCGACCGGTCAAAGTTCTGGTGCTCTGCTAATGTGTATAGCAGCACTCAGGTCGAATCCTCAGCGACGATACTTTGTAATAGTCGTTTGTTTTGAGTTGATTGTATTTTGATTAGGGGGGTTTGTTTGTAGAGCATAATTGAAATTATTTATTGACTATAATTGATTTAAAAAATTTATAAATATTGGGGTGAGTTCATTATTAGGTAGTTAAGCTTGTGATATCCTTGAGCTTTGCTTTATATTGCATTAAATTAACACCCACTTTACAAGTTGACGTTGATTTGAATTCCTAAGTGTTAAGGCTTTAATACAAGCCTTAACTTAACTTAGGGTTCTAATCATTACCATTACTTGTTTATGGTAGTGTATTTATGGTTCCAATAATCCATGGAAACCACATGTAAAACAAAATATGTCATTAATTAATAACATGTTAAGTCCAACATACACAATGTTAATTCAAAGAATATTCATCGAGAAAAAGATCTCAATCACTTAACATACCTAAATTATAACTCACCCCAATGAGAGATTCACTCATCCATTTGGGTTTTTAATAATCTGGTTATAATTATTATGATTATAAATTAAGAAGATATGAAAAAGAAAGGGATAAGAAAAGAGTGGTACGTCGACACACACACACACGAACAATGATGATAATTAAAAACGAACTTTCAATTGAATGAGGAAGAAAAATAAGGGAATGGAATTCAACTATATTTAAACTATTTTAAGAACATAAATATTAAACTACATATGGTGGATGATAATAAGAGATATTTAAGAAAAAACTTTCATTAAAACATAATTACAAAAGAAAGGACTTACAAAATTACAATAATGAAGAACATAAAAGTAAATGAAAACAAAGAAAGGAGGAAAGCTATCTCAAGTGAAAACTTGAGTATGGAAGGCCCTCACAAGCCTTTGGAAAAAAAAATTTCGTGCCAATATGATCTCCTCTCTTCTGAAATTCCAACCCCTCTCAAGGAGAGAAGGGGAGAGTATTTATAGCCCATGGAGTGGACTGTTTGCATTCCCAATCTATCCCTCCAACTGCATCGCCAATTTGGCTATTAAGACAGGAGAATATTGAGAAATATCCTTCTTAAAAGTTTTATATAATAAATTTGTCCGACTAATCTCAAAATTTTGAGGCATTTGGACCTATTTAGCCAAAGTTATGGTCGGCTTATTAAACAATTTTAATCTGTCCATTTCAATTCAGTCTTTTTGATGTCCACAATGTAAAATAGTTTGTTAATAGGAATATGCCTTCAAAGCCGAATTATTTCTTCAACAAAGTCGGAAAATTATATCTCCTATTTTACACTGCAAAATATCAGCTCTATTGGATGCTTACATCATGAGATATGTCATGAATACTATACTGATTTTATTTCTCAGCCAAAATGGTGGGCTGGACTTTAAAGCTTTATTTGGGCCCCTTTATTTTGGATTTGGGACTTGAAATTTTTATCCAGGACTCCTTACATTGTCCCCCGAACCTTTGAGGAGAATTAAGGAATTAGGACTTCTGTATTTATCCCAGTAAATCAATCTTCATGAATAGTCCAGTTTCTTCACAGATTCTTTGGTCTTGTTTGTGAGGAACATATGACCCTTCAAATAGCAGAATTGGCTCATGGTACCTCCTAATGAAATGTTTTATATTTAAAGGATAATACTAAAAAATAATAACCACACAATTTGGATCAGTATAGTGATAGTTATTATTAAAACAGTAAACTGACTCAATTGGACTACTTCTAAAAATGCTCAAAAATTATACTTAATATTAAAACATTAATATTTCACACAAATTATGCACATTTCATATAAAATGAGTAAAGGGAGTATATAATAAGTCATGAAAATATTAATAACATAAATTTATAACAACTATTATCTTTTATTAAAGTTTATATTAGGTTTTTCACTTATCTAAATTTGATATACAAATGGTATCTCGAAATCTGGGTGACCAAAACCCCCTTCCACTTTTCCTATAAAAGGGAACCTTGGGTACCTCATTTAGAATCTTGACCAATGAGTGAAGTGCTTACATTTTATAGTTTCAAATGAGTCCTATCATCACCTTGGAGGTTATGGAGATCCTAATCCTCTTAGTTTGAGCTAAAATGAAGAAGGAAATCCAACCAAGCTTCCTCATGCTCTCAATGGAAACATAAAAAGTGGGCATTCATTGAGAGGGAGATACATACTTAGAAAGAGAGTTACAGAACTTATTTTTATATTTATTTAGTGTAATTTTTTATTGAAAATATTTCCTTTAGTTTTATCATGGCATTTTTCTAATTTTAATTTAATTTTTTTACATGATTTTAGGGAAAACATTTTATTTCAAAACTGATTATTTTTAGATTTTAAGTGATAATATTATGTCACTCTGATAAGACAACACAAGGGTCCTTTTTTCACTCACACATACTTGAGATCTCATATTATTTTGAATCCCTAATCCTATATATAATTCCAAACCCTTAACAAAGAATTTTTTCTAAGGGTTAGTTCTAGGTGTACTATACTAAATTGAAAATAGGGGAACTGGGATCTTGGTTAACCTCAACCAAAGAATTTAATTAAAAAGATTTTATTTTCCAAACTATGAACATGAAATTGTGTATAGTAATCATGCAATGATCAATTTATTATATTGGTGTCCAAACCCTATATCTTTTTTCAACTATTAAACTCTTTATTTGAGATGTTTTCTTAAAACATTTTTCAAAACACCCCTATATTATTTTGGTTTATAAAAATTATTGTAAATACACAATATAAACTCTTTCAAGATCCTTAATAGATGACCTGGGATATTTCTTATACTAAATTTAATCATATAAAACCTATTCAATTTGACATTTCATGACAATTCGATCATTATAACATATGGAATTTACATATCATACACTATGATATAAGGGTTTTAGGATATACCAATATCAAGAATAACCTCAAGTGTCTATAAATATATAGTTTCTTTAATAGTATATTGATTTTTTATTCTAAATACCTAAAATGAGTGGGGGTTAAATTATGAATTTACTCTGACTAAGGACATTTTTTAGGATATATTCAATGAGTGTGCCTCTAATACTATGTGGTAGGTGGTCTCTAAATTCTTCCACCATTTTCCAAGAGCTTCATATGTTTTATAGTATATAGGTGTAGGTCGGTGCGTTCGAACGACCTATAACAGAACCAAATGTGGTTTATTTTCCTCTTGAGAGATGATTATGGACTATATAACTCATGATAGATTATCTAAGCCATATATTTTATATCTATGGTCACTAATATCCATGCATCCATTGGAAAGTGGTGAGAGACATAGAGAATGGAACTTTTTAGTGGTTTCCTTGACTATAATTATTTAGTGAGCCTTTTGAGGCATCCTCAAGTATTCCTTGATGATAGGAATCATATGTATAGGTAAGGATAGTTTTGATTTAGCCTTATTGTAGGAATTTAGTATATTTAGTGACCATTATAGTGTGAATCTTATGATATGGGTGTTTTTTTTGGGATTTTAAGTCACACCATGGGGAGTTCAGGCTTGACATAAGTATCCTTGGTATATAATATCATGGGAATGGGTGGATTGTATTGGTGGGACATGATTCTTAGGGTTATAAACCATTCACCATGGTTATGATTGTATTATGATTTGATTTATGTTTATGGTGAATACCCCTTCACCCTTGTTGTAGTTATATTTATAGTGATTACTCATTCACCCTTATTTGTTATGATGGTGTGGTTATAGTTTATTCACCTTGTATATTATTACACTATAGTGATTATTTTTTTCACCCTTTATTATGTTTATGCTTTTGGTGAAAACATGTTCACTTTTGTTACCCTTACAATTTATATGATTACTCATTATCCTTTTTTATATTTATGATGTTGGTGATAACCCATTAAACTTTACTATGTTTATGATATCAATGATAAACTATTCACCTTGGTTATGTTGATGAAATTGGTGATAACCCATTATCTTTGTTTATGTTCATGATATCAGTGATAATCCATTAACCTTGTTTATGAGGAGTTGTAACCCATTCACCAAAATGGTTGGAATAGTGATGACCTGCTCACCCATGATCTATCTATTGTGGTGATGAACTATTCACCATATTGTTTATTAATTCTAATTACCTATTAATCTTGGTTATTATTTCTATTGGTTATAATGCATTCACCTTATTTTTTATGGATGGAAATAACACTTTCACCATTTTTATTATTTCTATGGTGATGATTTATTCACCTTATTTTTAAGAGTGATGATAAACTATTAAACTATACTCATTATTAATGTTGATACTTCATTCACACTGATATTATTGATAGATGTGATAACCCATTTTCTCTTTGGTTTTGATTATACTATATGAATATTGTCCCATTTTAAAATTGATTGAATCAGGTATGGTATGTAATTTTTAGGGTTAGAAAGTACCATATGATATTATGAGTGTATGTTTATTGTTTTTGTTAACATATCATATCATATATACACCCAAATATTTCTGGATTTATGTAGAGAAATAATTAGTTGTAGCCCAATGATTGTATTTATCACACACTACATGTTCTCTTTGGTGGTCATAAAAATGTCATGATCAATGGTACAGGTATGGGAAAGGTCCTTACAATTAATGGTTGATATGGGAGGCATGAAAAGATTGAGAGATGGAACTGGGGGATCTTTGGACCTTTATATTGTAAATTTATTCATTATTTTGTATATTTTGGATCATAATCACATACTATTGTCCCCTCAAGTGATCTTACACTTGATGTATGTAATGACCCTTATTTTCATGAAGGTATGAATCTTTTGTTTTTTTAATTTAAATCCTTGGTTTAATCTTGGAAAATGTACGCTAAAACAAAAGTAATTTCCCAAGAGAATTCGAGGCTTGTTTGGATCTTGGAGTTCTAGAAATTGGGGAAAATAGCTAGGATGCACGGTTAGTATAAATTGTGCCACTTAGCCCACACAGTCTCCACTAAACATGTAGGGAAAAAATAGGTGTAGTAGGATCTGTATGGTTTGTCTAAAATTATGTGACTCCATGAGCACAAGTATTTTAAAACTGAATACTTTTAATAGAGGCTTTTCACATGGTTTTCACATGGATATGGAAGTTGTGCAACTTAACCGTGTATAGTATTTTATTAAGTAATGGCTTGAGAATGGTTTGCACACAATTTGGAAAACTATACGCCTTAACCATACACCCCATATTTTGAGGTTGAAATGAAAAAAATTCCCTAATTTAATCATTTAACCCTATTTTCATTTCCTCTGTCTTTCCTCCAGTAGTTTGTTTGGGTTTTCTCCTCCTGTAAGTCATATTTTCCCTCAACCTAGCTTCTTTGATATCTTCTTGATTTGAAGTCCGAATTAAGATCTATCAAAGGCGTTGGATATATATAGGTATGATCTCCCTTAGAATTACCTTAAATCTAAGTTTATCTTTGGATTCATTTCATTCTCTAGGTGCAATTCATTTTCCCCAATTTTCAAGGAGTTAAATTGTTTCTTCTATTTATTCCAACCTGCTCATAATCTAAGGCCGATATCGAGTGAGGAGTCATCTTTGACATTGAGGTAGGTGGTCTCATTGTTTTCCCCATGTGTTTTTATGCTTTGTAGATTTGTTATTGTGTTACATGCTGGATTTTTCTAAGCATCCCCTTTTAATTGAGTTCTTCATATCAAATTGATCAACACGCCATGATCCACATCCTTTGATCCTTGTTTAGTAGTTTATAGGATGGTTACCATAACTATAGACACCCATTGGGTGTGCCAAAGTGAATTTCCCCTTATGGTTAATTTTTTTAAATGCCCAGAACACCTATTTAGCTTCCGACCTCGGATTTAAATGTCTTTACCCTTGTTACAAAAATATTTAATGAAAACCAAGTCACCACTTATGTATCTAGTCAAACTATAATTGGAATTTCCCATTTAGTAAATATCTTTATTGACTATGGCACCCTCTAAATGCCTCTTGAACCTTATAAATTGAATCTTTATAGCTTAAATAATTAATTGGAATGATAATTTAGAACATCTTGTTCATGGTGTTTTTCCTTTCCTTAAATTAATTTAAGGGTTTAAGTTGAATTATTTAATTGGAATGACTCAAAAAAGGGGTGGTAATCCCACACCATTGTTAATTCTTTAATGAATTCTCTTTGAGAATTGTAATTCCTTATTGGAATTGGACTTCAATAATGAGTTATATGAGAGTTATTTCCTAATGCAATATATCATAAATAGAATTACACATTGATATAGTTTTTGGTATGATGGTAAGGGATATTTTGAGCATGAAGGTGTCATGTTCCCTTACATTGGGTGTTGAGTATGACGTATCACACCACTAACACTATTAGGATGGCGATCTTGGCATGTTGTGTTCCTTTGTTCGAGTGTTGAAATTATGACACAATCATGATATCGAGTGTCAAGAATGGTGTATCCTGATCACTATTAGATGTAGGGAATGTACCCTATTTCTTGAGCTTATAGGCTTATTAGACCAGTCATGGATGTCTGAGTTACACACCAGTCTAGCCAACAACAAGTATTCTAGGTATATGGACACTTACGTCTACACGTAATTAGTTCATATAGGTGGATTAAATGTATAATTACAATATATATATATATATGGTTACTCCTCATACCATTATTCTGGCCATGATCCAAAGCAGGTAGATTCATCATGTGTCCTTTAGGAACCTGAGCGGGTTGTTATTTATTTATTCAGCTTTGTTAATTAATTACTATTACCTACACACTATTTAGTTACAAGAACTTCTTGGGTTACTTATAGACATTGTTGGTGGTTTCCTAGTGAGATTTACTCTCACACCTTACTCAAGCTGCCTTTGGTACCTGAAAAGATTATATGACTATAGATACGGATAAGGGAAAGGTCCCTACTACAGGTTATTGATACTTTTTATTATATTTCGAGCATAGGGGTAGAGGACTGAGTGTATGCATTAGATTATAGTGTAGAATATTTTGTTTTTTTTTTGTCTTTTTTTATAGAATGTTTTTATATTCTATTTCAATATTCCCATTTTTGTATATCAGCATTCCATGTATCCATGTATATGAAACTTCCAAGTGGATTTTGATTATTATTCAATTGTTTGACTATTTTTTCTTCCACTAATTTATTAACCTATAAATTAAAATTATTATTACTCTATTTAATATTCTATGTTTTATCTATTATACCACTCTGATAAGAGGGTATAGTCTCCCCACCGTACCACCTTTACACCCTCACTGCTATTCAGCAACCTCTAGCATACAGGATGGCATGCTTAAGGCCATGTGACCCACCAGATCGGGAAACGAGTTAAATGGATCCTAGTTTGGGATGTTAAAACATGATATCATATCCTTATTTTTTCTTTTTCTTACTATTTGGGTAGTATATAGGATACTAGGAGTTAAATGAATTTGGAATTTGACCCTGTTCATGTACGTAGATTACCCATCTACCGGGGAAACATATATTACCTAGGATGGGTAATGGATGTTATTGATTATGCTTTTTATGGTTGATAAAACTTCACCATTGGGGGATGCATAGTCTTATGATGTTATTAATACTACTATTATTGAAATGATACTTTATCTCACCTATGCTCGATGAAATGAGGGTGTTGCATCAGTTTGTGAATCATATTAGGCATGGTAGGACTAATATGTCATGCATTTTTCTATGCCATGTTTATTTTCAGAGTTCATTTTCCTATTGAATGTTGATAGTTCTTTGTTTATGTATTCAAATGTGTTGAAATATCTTACAAGAATTTCAGAACTTAATTAACACTTAAAGTGCACACATTAACCTAGCAATTTTTTCTTGAATATGTTAAATTAGACACCTTAAGTAGTTAATTGTGGCACATTGATCCATTAACCATTGGTTGCATGGGATGGAATTTGTTATGGTATGAGTTGAGTGGAGGCCATATTTTTTCATAAAGAGTATGGGACCTTATGGATCAGAAATGGTAATCCACCTAATTCAACCATTTACAGTAATTTAAATGTTTGAACAACTGTAAATCTAAAATGAATATGATTTTTACAGTGAAAATAGACATCTTATATATATATATATGATACCAAGATCTAGACCAAAACATGGCATTAGTAGTGGGTAGTGGGGTATCTATTATGTTCTTATGGCCTTTTTGGTCTATTCTACCATCTAGATTCAGCTTTTAGAGCAGGAACAGAGGTGTAATTGTTTTTATAGGAAGGCTATGTACTTGTCCTAGTTTTCTATATGAAATATTTTCAATTAAAAAATATATATATTTTGAGGAGTGAGTTTGGAATTTTATTATCATGCCTCCACAGCATCCTCATGTCATACTCCCTGAAGGAGGTAATGACCATGAACCCGAGGTTGTGGGACTTTATCTTCCAGTGATTCCTCCTAAAATTCAACCTTTATCACATATTAATGTTCCTAATATGGGCACTAAATCCTAGTTTCAAGAGGTATTTCTACATATGTTGTAGTATTTGAAAGGTGTTTTTTTTCTAGCCCCATGTATGGAAGAGTTGACTTAGTAGTTTTAGCAATAGAATCCTCCCACCTCTTCTGGGGATGGAGGACCACATTCTATTGATTCATGTATCTAAGATATATTTTCTATATTCAATCATTTGGGGATGTCTCTAGTGTAGAGGGTCAAACTTTGTGCCTATATGTTGTGTGATTCTGCTAAGTAGTAGTGGGATGTAATTACCTAGGATGATCAGTATAGAGATATGATATGGGAGGATTTCCAGACGATCTTCTATGACAATTTCTTTCCCCAAAATCTGAGGGATGAAAAATATAGAGAATTCATGAACCTGCAGCAGGGAAACATGTTTGTTATATAATATTCCTCTAGTTTTATTGGGATGTATTGGTTCACTCCTACTCTAGAAAATGATTATCTTATTACCATTAGGATATTTAAGGATGGGATGGTATACACCATTCAGTCGTTGGTCAATGTATTCATGTTGACTACCATTTATAAAATCATCAACTAGAAACTTATCAAAAATAAAAATTTTGGAGAAGATGATGGTTCAAGTTAGGAAGGTTTAGAACATAGAGTTATTAATGCATTTTATTCTGGGTGAAAGAGATGTTTTGAGGCTTCTCATGGAGGTATCAGTAGTCAAGTTCCTTGTGCTGACATCTTTCTAATATGTGACCAGTACGGGAAGCCAAGACACACAAATCCTTAGTGCTTACGATATCCTATGGAATGGGGAGGATATAGTAGGATGGGGCATATTCAATTCTTCTGTAGAACTTTTCCACCAATGTTAAGTGAGTGTGGATCCACTCTTACCCCACATTTCAATGTAGGGCCTATTGGAACACAATAGGAAGATAGTTGTAATACCACCAGTCATTCAAGTAGAGGTGGCAGTTGAGGTAGAGGTAGTCTAACTCATGACTCTCAGTGCCATTAGAGCGGGGTTGCTCAGAGAAATCATGAAGTGACTCAGGTCCATGGTATAAGACTATTACATATAGTCCAGCCTATTATATAGGAGTATAGCACCAAAACTTCTAAATTTTTAGGTACTATTCTAGTAGCCTTTACATTAGTATCTACTTTATTTGACATAGGCACATCTCACTCATTTATATCTAAGGAAATTATGGAGAGTCTGGGCCTTAATATCGATCACTTTTATAGTGTTATGATTCTAGAGACCCTATTAGGTATCTGATTAGAGGTATTTTCCATTGTAAGTATATTCCCCTTGAGATAGTTGAATACCTTTTCATGTGTAATCTCTTCATCCTTAAAATGGTAGGATTTGACTTAATCACTGGGATGAACTTGTTAGTACCCAATCGGTCCAATATTTACTAATATAGTTGTAGGATTACATTTACATCATCGAAGGGTAGTAGGTATGTTCATAATGGGGGATGGAATGTACAAGCTACATGGTCATGACTCAAGCAATAGAGGCTGGGTAGTGTGACGGCTCAGATCGAAAGTCTTTTCTTGGATGACCGGGGGTTACGAACCACTATTTTTCCTCTTATAATAGAGAATTTCAGGGATGTCTTTCCTAATGACTTCTCTGTTCAACCTCTGATACAAGAGGTAGAAGGCACTATTAATCTAGTACCAAGAGTAGCACCAGTGACCATCCTTACTTATAGGATAGCACCTAATGAGAATATGGAGCTCAATAAGCAGTTACAGAATCTAGAGGCTAAAGGATTTATACACCCCAAAACTTCTCCTTGGGGTTCACCTCTCCTATTTTCCAAGAAGGTGGATGGTAACCTCATTATCTACATGTATTACTGTCGATTGAACCATCTCACGGTAAATAATCAGTATTCACTACATAGAATAGATGACCACTTTGATCATATATAAGGATTGAGAGTGTTTTCAAAGATAGATTTGAGTTCAGGCTATCATCAGGTTCATGTCAGGAATTCAAACATACCTTGAACAGATTTTAGGAGTAGGTATAGTCTATACAAGTACCTGTTTATGTCGTTCTGTCTCAAGAATCCACAAGTAGTATTTATGGCTTTAATTAATTTGGTCTTCCATCTGTATCTGGATTCATTCATGGTAGTCTTTGTTGATAACATCTTAGTGTATTCACACTCCATACATGACCATGAAAACCATCTTGAGATCATTCCAAATACACTAAGAGGGAATCATCTCTATTCTAAGATTATTAAATGACACTTTTGTATTGAAAAATTCAACTTCCTAGGTCACATCATCTTTGAATTAGGAGTCTTTGTAGACATAGATAAAGTTATGTATATATTTTCTTGGGAATATTCCAAGAACTTATTCGACATCCAGAGTTTCTTGGGGATATTAAGGTATTACATACACTTAATCTACTATTTATAATGCCTTTAAGTGATACTTACATACTTGACAAAAAAGGTGTGAAATTTTTATGGTCAGACGCTTGTGAAAAAACCTTTCAAGAGTTGAATTGATATTTGACTTCAGAATCGATGATGGTTCTACTAGATCCATATAGAAGTTATATTGTATATTTTTCTTCATAGAGTATAGGGTTAGAAGATTTTATGATATCATATGAATGAG
This sequence comes from Viscum album, assembly GCA_963277665.1. Lineage (NCBI taxonomy): Eukaryota > Viridiplantae > Streptophyta > Magnoliopsida > Santalales > Viscaceae > Viscum > Viscum album. The sequence continues at coordinate 624,080,906 of OY728130.1, read as the reverse complement.
TTATCACATATATATCTCATCAGTTGAAGACTCACAAGTGGAATTTCCCGACACACGATCTCAAGCTAGCTATTATATTTCATGACTTACACTTTTGGATACACTAACTACTTGAAGAGTATTTTTTGGTAGACACTAATCACAAAATCCTCAAGTATATCTTTACTCAATGGGATCTGAATCTCAGGTAGCATATATGTGTTGAGTACCTATAGTCATTCCATTTTGAGATTTCCTATACACCTAATAAGGTAAATGTAGTAGCTAATTCTCTGAGCCGGAAGACTTACAAATGGGTGGTTCGGGAGGCCAATGGTGAATGGTGGCTCATGGAATTATTCTCAGAGATGCACATTGAGGTTCAAAAGGATCATGGTCAGACTATCCTCACATCCTTAATTGTAACCTATACTCTTTTGGAATGAGTGAGTTCGAGGTGGCTATCAGATCTCGAAGGCTTTGTCCTAAGGGAAATAATCTCAGATGATGATACATATTCAGGTTGGAACATAGATGTGGATGATACCTTACTATTCAATGGGAATGTATGGGTCACAGAAGACATCATAGGGGATCTAATGTTGGAATTTCATGCCTCATCATATGTGGTTCACCCATGTGTCACCAAGATATGTTGGGATCTAGGATTATAGTATTGGTGTCCTAGTATGAAAAGGGAGATTACTTGTTTCATCACTTGTTGTGTCTCTTATCAGTAGGTAAAGGCAGAACATCAGCATCTGACAGGGATTTTATAGTCATTTTCCATTCCCTAGTAAAAAAGGGATGATGTTTCAATGGATTTTATTAATAGTTTACCCATATCACCTCATGGAAATGATGCAGTGTGGATTTTAATTGATCATTTGATGAAGGTTTCACACTTTTTACTTGTATAAGAGACTTTATCGATAGATAATCTAGGAAGGTTTCACATTAGGGAGGTTGTACGTCTTTATAGAACTCTTTTTTCTATCACTAATGACAAAGATGCTCACTTTATATTGTGGTTCTAGTAGGGGTTGCATAAGTACTTGGTTACAGAGGTGCTTCTTAGTATATCCTATCACCCGCAGACTGATATATAGATAGATCATTCGATTTAGGTGCTAGAGGACATTTTTTGTGCATGTCTCCTTGACTTTGGGGGTTCTTAGGAGAAACACATTCTTCTTATTGATTTCACTTATAATAATTGATTTCATGATACTATCAATATAGATCCTTATAAATCCTTATATGGTAGTCCTTTTCGCTCACCTATGTGATGGATAGAGGAAGGGTAGGTAGCTATGCTTGGACCACATCTCATGCAAGAGACTATAGAGAAGGTCACATTGATCAAAAAGTGCATGATGAAAACTCAGTCTTTATGGAAGTCGTATTCTAATAGACATCGGAGACCTCTTGAGTTTGAGGTCAGATAATGGGGTTTATTGAAAGTCTCAACCATGTTGGTCCATAGATATAATTGGAGGTAGGGTAAGCTATCACTGAGGTTTTTTGGACACTTGGAGGTTGTGAAATGGATCAGACCATTAGATTAACATATAGAACTTCCTAAAAGATACCAGTCTATTCCTGATGTCTTTCATGTATCTTAGCTTCACTGATATCATCCAGACCCATCACATGTCTTTCATCCTGATGAGGTTGAATTGGATGTTGATGCTTCCTTCAAGGAGTATACAGTTCATATTGTGGATCAGAGCATGAAGACACTCTAAGACAGGTCAGTTTCTCTGGTTTGGGTGTTTGGAAGAATGAATAAATATAAGATGAGACCTGGGAATGGAAAGATGATGTATGAGCTTAGTGGTTATAACTCTTTGCTGAAAATACCTCTTTACCCTCAAAAGGTCAAATCGTTGAAGAGTTACTTTAAGGAGGGGAGGTTGTAATGACCCATATTTTAATAAATGTATGGATCATTTGTTTTCCAATTTAAATCCTTATTTTAATATTTTTAGATGTGAACTACAACCTAAGGAAGGTCTTAGTAGCATATGAGGCTTGTTTGGATCCCAGAGTTTCGAAAAAGAAGAAAAATAACTGGATTGCACGGTTAGTAGAAACCATGAATTATATCCTGCACGGTCTACACTAATAGTGTGGGGGAAAACAGAGGTGTAGCGGTATCCACGTGGTTATTTTGAAACTGTGAAACTCTAAGAACACGACCGTATGAAAATTGTAGACTTTTCAAAGAGAATTTTCATATGGCTTGTGCATAGATAGGGAAACTGTAAACTTAATTGTGCGGAGTATTTCCTTAAGCAATGGCTTGAGCATGGTTTGTACATGATTTGGGAAACCTTGTTCCTTAACCATGCACCCCATAATATGTGGGTTAAATGGCCAAAATACCATTATTTAATCATATATCCCTATTTCCATTTCCTCCTTTACTCTAATGGATTGTTTGGGGTTTCTTCACCCATAATCCAACTTCTCCCTCAACCAAGCTTCTTTAATATCTTATTAATTCGAAGTCTGAATAAATATCTATCAGAGGATTTGGATAGATAGTGGTATTCTCTCCATTATTCTTACCTTTGATCTAATTTTATCTTCAAATCCATTGCACTATTTAGGTTCAATTCATTTTGCCTTTTTTAGGGTGTTAGACTGTTTCATCTATTTTTTCCAACCAACTATGAATCTAAGGCCGGTATCAAGTGAGGAGTCATCTACGGTGTCACAGACCATCCCCTAGGTCCAGTGTCGTGACTCCCCCAATCCCGCCTCCCGAAGGCCATAGGTTGGCGACTAGCGCCGAAGGCATCAACCTGTAAGTGGGACGCATTTTTTTAAGTACCTGTACACATGCACATACAGCCACATCCTAATAAAATTGGAAAAGATAACATACATGATACTAAAAAACCAGTGAGTGTAAAGGTACAACTAAAAGTAAATAGGCCATAATACAAACCCAACAAAAGACAACTGCAGCAACAGTAAATACAATATCGATGGAAAATCGTCCACTGAAAACCCCACATGATGGGTAAGTGTATAGTAGCTGCCGGAAGTCGTAGAAGCATGTCCTGCCTGTCGGATCTCACTGGACACCACCTGGTCCTGGGCCACCAAGTCCTCCTCCAAGTCACTGGTCATCTTCACTAGACACAACATGTGTGGGAGAAGCCCGTGTAGGGGTGAGTAACAAAATACTTAGTAGGAATCCCAAACCAACAAGGAAATACCACAAACCAAACCACAAGAAAACCATGAAGAATGATCATGAAGATCAATCATGAAGTAAGACAACTCACGCCAGGATATAATCTAGAGTAGGAAAGTAATACCATCAATCATATCACTAAATACCTTGGGTTGCTGGAGTACTCCTCCCCAATGAGTATTGTGGGTATGTTGGGTCACACAGAGCTTCTCCCCACCATGGGCCTACCAGGTCACACAGATCCACTTCTCCTTATCCTTGGATGGTTGTGGTACTCATATCTGATTAGTACCGTGAGTATACTGGGTCACATATATTTTCTTGCCACCATGGAAATGTTGGGTCACACATAGTTGCTTCCCACCTTGTCCATCATAATGATCTACTCCTACCCATCGAGTACCATGGGTTTGTCGGGTCACACAGAGTCGCTCCCCACCATGGGACTACCAGGTCACATTGAGCTGCCTCCCACTGGGTCATCGTAGCTGATCCACACAAGGTTGATTTTCATCATCCTTCAGGTCTCAGTCATCCATAAGATCTTTTCATGTAGTGCCCTTGATTCTGGGAGAATTGCTTCTCAAGACATTCATCATATTTCAACTTCCATGAAATAATCCTTAGAGTATTCCAAAAGAACCACCTCATGGAAAGGGTTCCAACACCATAAATGGGTCATCAATCGGACACCCAGTTTGAAAAATATTAGTGTTTTTCTAAAAAGGGGTCGGTTGGGTCTGGGTTCGATCCAACCTTGTTAGACCGACCTGACCTGGGTCCGCCGACCTGACCCAGATCCGGCCCAGCCTGGGTCCAGACCGGTCCAGCCTGTTGGTCTATGAGCATGTCGGGTCACGGGTTCGGCCTGACCCGATGTGGTGGGTCTGACCCACTGGGCACGGGTCTGGCCCACTAGGGTGGACCAATTTCCTCCTCTAGCTCGGACACATAGTGCATCTAGGGCACCGTCCCGCAGCTAGTCAAACCCGGCTGCCTGGGTTTTCCGCATGCGGTCAGGAGATCGTGTGCCACGAGGAGTCGTGGCCCGCGACTGCGGGCTGGTCCACCGATGCAGTTGAGGGGTCGCGTCCCTACTATTGGCTCAAGTGTTTGCGGCTCTTTTCGCTTCACTGTGGACTAATCCGACCGTAGCTTCCACCTCTGGTGCACCATCGTGGAGTGCCGCCACCCGCCCATGGCCGCCACTGTGGACCACTGGGTCCACTCTGGTGGATTGTTCTTTGCACCTCTTGTTCCTACGGCCTCTGGGGGATACCATATTTCCTACGATGACCTTGAATCCTCATTTCCACCGTTTTAAAGATACAGACATGAAGAATGCACAAAAATGCAGAAGGCGGAGGGGCTCGGGCCTTGTTTATGTCAGCCTGCGCCCTTCGTGTTAGAGGCTTAGAAACATGTGATAAAGGTTTGAAGTTCTATCCCAAATAATCAAAATCGATACATGAATCCCAAGAAAATTACCCAACCGTAATAATGAGTGATCCACAGATCAACCTGTTCGTGGTTTGATCCATGTTAGTCATTTAGAATAAACAATGGGGAAACTTAAAACAAAAAACAAACCCCTACCTCATTGGATTTCTTTGTTGAAATGATCTGTCCGCAGGGATTCAAGTTCTATTAGCATTCGATGCTCTCTTGTCTTGTTCTTCGAAGTGTGTCGATGTCATTGGTGATTCACCGGAACTTTTCATTTGTCGTTAGAGATAATTCTCATTGTAGGTTCTTCAGAGAAATTCTACCCTTTGATCCTGATTTCTCCGATGCGTTAACCCATTAAAAGAAAACACATCATAGTGTTTCTATTATGATGTGTCGTCATGTCTTTGCACTATTTCATTTATGAAACAACATATCTGTTACACTTCATTTAATGTGACTCATCATCACTTTGTCACTGCACTACAGCGTTGTCATTCCACCACCCAATGGTTGGGAAAAATAAATAAAATAACTTTTTAAGTTATTTTATTTTTTCTGAAAAGTATAAAAATCAAATTTTCTGGTCGACCCTTTCTGGTTGAAGTTAGGTCCATTCAAGGTGAATCTTGTTGTTCTGTGTTCAAAGGTTCCCTCAGATTTTTTATCTGAGAACCGGTTTAAAAGTTTGAAAAACCTGCTTTCATGTTTATTTAAATGAACTAAAAAAGTTCAAAATTCTATTTCAGGCTAACCGGGCCTCAGAATCAGGTGACTTTAGAGAATATGGTCTTAAAATAATTCCATATAATTAAAAAATATACACAGAATTGTAGGTACATTACATTACCCCCACCTTTAGGGCTTTACGTCCCCATAATCCAAAACAAATATAAACGAACAAATGGGGGTACTGAGTATGAATCTAAGTCTCCTGGTCCCATGTGCTCTCCTAGAGATTCTTTTGATGCCACTGAATGTGAACCAGAGGAATCGACCTTCCACAAAGGAATCACTCTTGTCGATCCTCTATCTCCACTGGTAACTCTGCAAATGTCTCCCCATCATTAATTTCCAGCTCATCCCAGTTGATGAAGTGTGATGGATCATGCACATACCTTCTCAGTTGTGACATGTGAAAAACATCATACACCTGGTGCATCTCTGGGGGAAGAGCTAGGTAGTACGTCACCTTGCCAACTCTTCTTAGAATCGGAAAAGGTACAATGAACCTTGGAGATAACTTGTTTCCCCATCCAAATTTCTTCAATCCCCATCGAGGTGAGACCTCAAGGAAAACATGGTCTCCCTTATCGAACTCCAAGGGCCTCTGTCACCTTTCCGCATACAATTTATGTCTGCTCTGTATAGTCCTCGTCTGCTCCTATATGATCTTCACCTTATTAGTGGTAGTTGTACCAACTCTGGACCCATGAGTACTGACTCCCCTGGGTCTGTCCAGCATAGAGATGATTTGTATGGCTACTCGTACAAGGCCTCAAATGGTGCCATGCTAATGGTAGAGTGACAGCTGTTGTTGTATGAAAACTCCACCAGTGGTAGGTGGTCCTCCCAACTGCGACCAAAATCAAGGACGCAAGAATGAAGCATGTCCTCCAAGGTCTATATGGTATGCTCCGTCTGACTATCTTTCTGAGGTTGAAAGGTTGTGCTCAAGTGCAGTCGAGTCCTGAATGCCTCCAGTAATACCTTCCACTGTCGGGATGTAAAGAGAGAATCATGGTATGATACGATCATCGAAGGAACCCCGTGTGGCCTCAATATCCTCAAGATGTATAGGCGTCCCAAGCCCTCTACCGATCCCTACTCTTAGATGAGTAGAAAGTGAGCTGACTTGGTGAGTCAGTCAACGGTCACCCAGATAGAATAGTGGCCACTAGATGTGTGTGGTAACCCCATCACAAATTCCATTGAGATACCATCCCATTTCCACTCTGGTACCTCAATCGGCTGGGCTAAGCCTGTTGGAACCTGATGCTCAGCCTTCACTTGCTGACAAGTGAGGCATCATGAAATGAACTCTTCCACCTCTTTCTTCATCTCTGGCCACCAGTACTGACGTAAGAGGTCTTGATATATCTTCTCCACACCATAATGTACCTCCAAAGGTGATGTATGGAACTCCCTCAAAATATCCTATTACAATGCCACTGGTACTATTGTGCTCCCTTTTAAAAGGATGACATGCTCCCCATCTATTGAAAATCCATCAAGAGCTTATCCTGAGGATAATTGAGCACATCGGGCCTCATAGTCAATATCCACGAGATTTTCCTTCCTAACTCGTTGTAAGAGTGGGGGAGTGATATTCATTGAATGAAGGTAAGTTTCTCCATCTTCATCCAGTAAGGATATCTACATCGTGGATAGCTACCTTGTTGTCTCACTCAGCAGCTGAAAACCAGACCTCCTACTAAGCGCATATGCCACCATGTTCCCCTTCTCCGGATTATAGACTATCTCAAAGTCATATTCCTGGAGAAACTCTAGCCATCGTCGTTGCCTCAAGTTCAGGTCCTTCTAGGAGAAGATATAAATGAGACTCTTTTGGTCAGAGTAGACTATAAATTGTTCACCCATCAAGTAGTATCACCACATATTCAAAGTAAAGACCACTACTACTAAATTCAGTTCATGGGTCGTGTATTTCTTTTAATGATGACTTAACTTCCATGAGCTATTAGATATCACTGCTCACTCTTGCATCAGGACATAACCCAGTCCGGTCCCTAATGCATCATAGAAAACTACAGACCCAACGCCCTCCTCTGGTAGTCTCAAGATAGGGGCACTCATCAGTCTCCACCTCAAATCCTAGAAACTATTCTAGAACTTCTCCATCAACGTGAAGGGATTTACCTTCCATGTAAAATATGATAAGGGTGCTGCTACTCTGGAAAAGTAAGGCATGAACCTCTTGTAGTATCCAGTCAATCCAAAGAAACTCTACACCTCAGTCACACTCTTGGGTGGCTCCCAAGAAAGCATTGCCTCTATCTTCACTGGATCCACTGCAACTCCAGCTTCTGAGGTGACGTTTCCTAGAAAGTGGACCTCCCGAATACATAACTAGAACTTCGAGAGATTTCCATAAAGCTGGTTCTCTCAGAGTGTATCCAGGAATATCGGCAGGAGTGTAGTGTTCTTCTCTTCTTACGCCAAGTACACTAAGATGACATCAATAAAAACCACCACGAAACGATCGATGTAAGGCTGTAAGATCCCATTAATGAATCCAATGAACACTGCTAGGTAATTGGTTACAATGAAGGGAATTACCAAGAACTCATAGTGTCCATACCGGCATCTGAGGGTCATCTTCAGTAAGTCCTCATCCTGTACCTGAAGCTGGTGATAGCCTGACCGGAGGTCTATCTTCAAGAACCACCTCGATCCCTTCAACTGGCCGAAGATATCATCAATTCTTGGTAGTGGATATTTTTTCTTCACGTTCACCTAGTTCAGGCACCGTAAGTCCATTCATAGCCTCAATATCCTATCCTCTTTCTTGAAAAACAATACTAGGGCTACCCATGGTGAAATGTTGGGCCTCAATAAGCCCTTCTCCTGCAAGTATTTCAACTATATCCTCAATTCACGAAGCTCCGCAGGAGCCATCCGATATGTCGGTGTGGATATCAATATCGTCTCAGGGTACAAGTCTATGTCGAAGTCTACCTCCTTGTAAGGAGGTAGTCCCAGAACATCCTCAGGAAATACATCCTCATACTCATCCACCAGTATAGGAAATCTTGGAATCCTCTCATCCACTGCACTGAGGGTGTGGCTAGCCAATTAGTGATTGATCTGTTACACCCTCCTCCAAGAAATTCCTTCCTATACTACAATAGTTCCCTTCTTTTTATTGAAGGAAAACCTGGTCCCATCCTCACGGAAACACAACACTCTACACCTAAGACAGTTGATCTGAGCATGAACTGTGGATAGCCATTCCATTCCCAATATAACATCATAAGTCCTTGATGCTGCTACTAGGATATCTCATCCAAATCTCTCGCCTCCAAGAGTAATCTCACACTGATGGAACTAATGTGTAATTAACGAATCCTCTCCCATAGGAGTCTCTAATCGTAAGGATCGATCCAACGGCACCACTGGAATCTTCAAGCCTTGAATGAGGTCAAAAAAAGAGTGACTAGAACCAATTTCTATAAGAACTACAGTTAAAGTGGAGAGGACACAGATTTTACCTCTAATCATCTACAGAGCATCGTGGTCATAGGCCTCCATCACATGAAGTTGAGTTCTCCCCTTTCCACCTGCTCCCTGAGGGCATGGTGGACCACATGTGGGTGGTGGAGGTAGTATCTTGAACTATCTCCCAACGCCTACTGCTCGGCATGTTCCCCTTCCATGTCTATCGCCTTGCGAACCTCCTTGCTCGAACCTCTGCTTTTTCCTTGGCATTCCATCGACCATCTACTGATTATCTATGCAGCGGTTTGGGCATTCACAAGTCATGTGTCCATACCTGCTGTATGTGAAGCACAGCCTAACTCCCTACTGACTCCCCCTGCTCTGGGATCCCCGCACTTCTAACCCTAAGTCATGGGGTCATCCCCTAAAAGATTGGACCCACTTGGGTCCCCGCATCTTCTGCCTGTTTCTCACTACTAAAGAATCTTCCACATGTTTCCTAGTGGTAGATCCCACTATCGGTGCCTTCTCTGCGAGGAATATCTCTAGCAATAGAGCTTGTTCTAGCACTCTAGTCTGAGTGGGGATGTTGAGATAAATCATAGATTCCCTGATCTCTCATTTGAGTCCCTTATCAAAGGATTGGGCCCTGAATAAAGGGTCTCGTACCATATTCTTAGAGTAGGAGAGGTATGTACACCTCATAGAGTACTCATCCACTTACATTCTACCCTTATGTAGATGAAGTAGCTCCTATATGTGCACCGAGTGCAAGGTCATAGGGAAGAACTCCTCTCGGAAAATATGCTCGAATTCATCCCAAGAGAGGGTCTCCTCATCATTAGTCTAAATCATAAAACTCCAACATCTCCCAACCAATACCTGAAGAAGGCTCACGGATAAGATCGTCATCTGGTCAAGTGGTGTCCTCACTAAGCGAAAGACCCACGTCATCGCCTCCAGCCAGTCCTCAGCGGCCCTCGGGTCTGTCTCTCCCCTAAACCTAGAAGGTATCTATCTCTAAAACTCATGTAAGGCACTAAGTCTGTGTGCGTACTCTACCAGTAACACCAATTGTAACTACCGATCAACGGGTGGTGGTAATGATGGTACACCACCTGGAAGGGCCATCTCTAATACTGGTCTCTAAACCAACACCTCATCACTAGGTGGTCTATCATCATGGTCACGCATCAGAATCCTAGATGGCTATCTACATGGAGGCATCCTAATAAAAATCAATATGTTCCATGGTTAGTAGATTATACCTGGTGATCTGACTCTAATTTAATAAGAACATGAGTAAACACTCAATTCCTATATGATGCATGCAACTAGTGTTTTTATGTATAGAGTCAAAAAGAATAATTCAAGGTCCTGGTGTATGGATATATCGGCCGCCATAGTAACACTAGACTCCCTGAATATGAAATTCAAAATTGAAATATTTAAAAATGTTGGCCAAATATAAAACAATAGACTTTTGGTCTTTGAGATAGAACTGAACACCTTTGATACCACTTTGTCATGACCTATCCCTCGGGGCCCGTGTCGTGACTCCCCCAAGCTCACCTCCCAAATGCCAGGGGTTGGAGATTGGCATTGAAGGTGTCAACCTGTAAGTGGAAGGAATTTTCCTGAGTACCTATACACACGCACATACAACCACATCCCAAGAAATATAGAAAAGAGAACATGCATGCTACTAAACAACCACTGAGTGTAAAGGTACAACTAGAATTAAATGGGCCATAATACAAACCCAACAAAAGACAATTGTAAAAATATTAAGTGCAAGATCAATGGTACGCCATCCACTAAAAACCCCACCTGATGGGTAAGTGTAGAGTATCTTTTAGAAGATGTAGAAGCACGTCCAGCCTGCCTGATCTCATTGGGCGTCGCCTGGTCCTTGGCCACCAAGTACTCCACCAAGTTTCTGATCATATGCACCAGACACAACATGTGCGGGAGAATCCCTAGTAGGGGTGAGTAACAAAATAATCAGTAGGGACCCCAAACCAATAAGGAAATACCACAAAGCAAACTACAAGCAAACCACAAAGCATGATCATGAAGATTGATCATAAAGCAAGATAGATCACACAAGGATATAATCTAGAGTAGGAAAGTAAATCCATTAGTCGTATCACTAAACACCTTCGGCCACTGGAGTACTTCTCTCCAATGAGTATTGTGGGTATGCTGGGTCACACAGAGTCTCTCCCCACCATGGTCCTATTGGGTCACACAGAGACGCTTCCCCTTAACCTTGGACTGTTGTGGAACTCATTCCTGATGATTACTGTGGGTATAATGGGTCGCACAGAGCTGCTCCCCACCATGGGTATGGTGGGTCACACAGAGCTGCTTCCCACCTTAGCCATCATACTGAGGTACTCATCCTCATCGAGTATCGTGGGTCTGTCGGGTCACACAGAGTTGCTCCCCATCGTGGGTCTGTCGGGTCACACAGAGCCTCTTCCCACTGGGCCATCGTAGCTGATCCACATAAGGTCTCTTGTCGGCATTCTTCAGGTCTCAGACAGCCATAGGATCTTTGCATGTAGTGCGCTTAATTCCAGGAGAACCGCTCCTCAATCCATTCATAATATTTAAACTTCCATAAAATCCTTATTATAGTATTCCAAAATAATTGCCTCATCTCAAGGGTTTCAAATACATAAATGTCTCGTCAATCAAATGACTTGTTTGAAAGATATTGGTGTTTTTTGAAAAGGGGTCGGTTGGGTCCGGGTTTGGTCTAACCCAGTCTGACCAACCCGACCCGAATCCACCGACCTGACCTAGATTCGGCCCAACCTGGGTTTGGCCCGGCCTGGGTCTGTCCCATTGGGCCACAGTTCTAGCTCATTGGGGTGGCCTGTGTCTTGCCCGGTCCGCCATAGGCGGACTGATTTCCTCCTCTATCCCAAACGCATAGCATGTCTGGGGCGTCATCACGTGGCTTTTCAAACCCAGAAACTTAGGTTTTCTGTACGCGGTCAAGGGACCATGCACCATGAGGATCTACGGCCCGAAATTTCAGGTCGCGTCCCAGCCATCGGTCCGAGCGTTGGTGGGTTCTTCCGTGAACCACCGGGTCCGCTCCGGTGGTCCGTTCTTCACGCTGCTTACGCCTATGGCCTCTGGGGAATGTCATCTTTCCTATGATGGACTCAAATCCTCATTTCCACCATTTCGAAGATGCGGCCATGAATAACGCACAAAAACACACAAGGAGGAGGGTCTCAATCTTTTTTTGTGTTGGTTTTCACCCTCTGCATTAGAGGCTTAGAAATATGGGATAAAGGTTTGAAATTATATCACAATTAATCAAACTCCATACACGAATCCTAAGAAAAGTACCCTCATATAAGAGTGATAGATCCACGAATCAACCTATTCATGGGTTGATCTATGTTATTTATTTAGAATAAAGAACGGGGAAACTTAAAACAAAAACAAACCCCTACCTCATTGGAGTTTGTCATTGAAGTGATCCATCCTTGGGGATTCAAGTTCTGTTGGCATTCGACACTCTCTGGCCCCATTATTCAAAGTGTGTCAGTGTTGCTAGTGATTATTTGGAATTCTTAATTAATATTTGGAGAGAATTATCACAATAGGTTCCTCAAAGAAATTCCACCCTTTGATCCTGATTTCTCCAACGCGTTAACCCATTAAAAGAAAACATGTCGCAGTGTTTCTGTTATGTTGCGTCATCAACTTATTACATTGTTTCATTTATAAAATAGTATATCTATTATACTTCATTTAATGAAACTCTTTTTCACTTTGTATCCGCACTACAACACCATTGTGCCACCACCCAAAAGGTGGGAAAAACAAATAAAATACTTTTTAAGTTATTTTATTTTTTTCAAAAAGTCCAAAAATTAACTTTTCATGTTGACCCTTGTTGGTCAAATTTAGGTGCATTCTAGGCCAATCCCACCATTCTAAGTTCAATTTTTCCCTCGGATTTTTTATCCAAGCACTGGTTTAAAATTTAGAAAAACCATCTCTCATGTTTATTTAAATGAACTAAAAAAAGTTCAAAATTCTACTTATGGCTCATTAGGACTCAAAATCAAGTGTAGTTAGAGCGTCTGGTCTTGAAATAATTCCATATAATTTTTAAAAAAAAATACATGGAATTTATGGGACATTACATACATTTTTAAGGTAGGTAGTCTCATCATTTTTCATATGAGTTTTGATGCTTCATATCTTTTATGTTGTTCCACACACTGTATTTTTTCAAGAATCCCATTTTAATTGAATTATTCTTATCAAATTGATCAAAACACCATGATCCATGTCCTTTGATCCTTATTTAGTAGTTTAGAGTATGGTTACCACATTTATGGACACCCCTTGGGTGTTCCAAAGTGAATTTCCTCTTATTGTTAATTGTTTCAAATGCCCGAAATGCCTATTTAGCTTCTAGATTAGATTTTAAATGGTTTTTCTCTTGTTACATAATTTTTTAATGGAAACCAAGGCATAGCCTAAGTTCTTGTTCCAACTATAATTAGAATTTCCCATTTAGTAAATTGCCTTATTGACTATGGCACCCTCCAAATGCCTCTTGGGCCTAATAAATTGAATTTTCATAGCTTAAATAATTAAATGTAATGATCATGTGGAACACCTGGTTCATGATGTATTGACCTTACTTAATTGAATTTAATGGTTTAAGTTGAATGATTTAATTTTAATTAATCAAAAAGGTATTGTAATCCCACATCATTATTTATGCTTTATTGAATGCTCTTTGAGAATTGTAATGCATTATTGGGATTAAACTTGACTAATGAGATATATGAGAGGTATTCATGTATTTAGAAGATCATAAATATAATTACTCCTTGGTATAGGTTTTGGTACAATGGTAAGGGATCAGTTGAGCATGAAGGTATCACGCTCCCTTACATCGGATGTTGAGCATGACATCTCACACTACTGACACTATTAGGATAGAGGTCTCGTTGTGCCACGTTCCTTTGTTTGAGTGTTGAAATGATAGCACACTCTCCATCTCTAGTGACGACCATGACACCTCCCACTCACTATGATATATAGGGAATGTACCCTATTTATTGAGCTTATAGGCTTGTTAGACTGGTCATGGATGTTTTAGTTATGTCGCGGTCCATCTAGAAACTATTATTCCAGGTATATGGCCACTTACTTCTTCACGTACTTGGTTCATATAGGTGGATGAAATATATAAATACTATATATATATATATGGTTACTCCTCAGAAACTTATTTCGACCATGAGTTTAAGCAGGTAGAGCTACCATGTGTCCTTTAGAAACCTGATCAGGCTATTATTATTTTTATTCAGATTTCTTAATTGATTGTTATTACCTTCACACTATTTAGTTATGAGAACTGATTGGGTTACTTCTAAACATCGTTGGTGGTAGACAACTAAGATTTAATCTCGCACCCTACTCTTGCGCTTTCTTTTCCAACCAGAAGAAGCACCCTAGCTAGCCGCTGCACCCACTGAAGCTCTGGCCAAGCCTGTCCTTCCAGCTATGTTTCCCTTAGCCAAATTTTCTTTATCTACTACCATTACAAAGGTCTGAATACACAAAAGGAAAATCATTGAATGAACATTGGACCTCAATCCCATTTTGAACCTCTGAGCCTTCAGGTAATCATTGGTGACAAGCTTCGGTGCCAGATGCACCAACTCAGCAAAGCGGGTGGACTACTCCAGAACGGTACACTCCCCTTGCTTCAATGTCAGAAACTCCTGGGTCTTTTCCACACATAAATACTTAGGATAAAACTACTGATTAAAGATCTTCTTGAAAGAAACTCAGGTAAGACCTTCATGAAACTTAGCCTGCACTATCAAGTCCAGTCATCTTCTTTCTGGTCCTTCGAGCATATACGTGGCAAAACCCACTTGAGAATACTCGGGAGTCTTCAAAAGGTTAAAGATCCTCTCAATCCGTTCAATCCACTCCTCTAAATCTTGTGGTCCTTTTTCACCATGGAAGATAGGTGAATACTTCTTGGTAAACTCTAAACCATGATCCACTACCTGTCTCGGGTTCACTACGCCCACTGACCCTAGAGTCTGAATGGTAAGGATCACTGATTCAACCAAATAAGGGTCCACTAGAGGATCCACCTATGGAACCTACCTCACGACTTCCCCTCTTGTATTTGGAAGATCTCTTCTATGAGGCATTGTCTGTTAAACACAAGTCAATAACCAATCAGCCATGAGAAAATTTCAAAACCATTGAACTAAGAATCCAAAACAATGCTTTAAAATAATAAGAATTTAAAGAAGTTATGAATCCTATCACAAAAAGGAAATGCCTTTTTAAAGGAACAGGTCCATTTAAATAAACTCCCCACTTAGTTTATTCAAATGACCTTACACACACCAAGTCCTCAGACATTATAGACAGGTTAATTTAAATAAAATTCTCATACAATTTATTCAAATAAACCTAATACTCGGTCTTGGACTTAGTAAATATTTTCCGACCACCCATGGCAACTCAGATTCAGTAACGGGAGTGAGCTGGCCAGACCCCTTTTCCACACCTGTTGTCTGAATTCCGACGATCCAACTTCTGTCTACCCAAGACACAGAACAAACTCAGACAATGCTGACACACTTTAGGTTGAGTAACCTCCCTTTAATACCAAATTGTAACAGACCAACCTGGGTCAACCAAACCAGTCACCCAAGTCAACCCATCATGGGGTGGGGTAAAACAAAGATAACAAACTAGTCTTGTATATAAGAAAAACAAGACATACAACCAGAGTACAAAGAAGAAACAATGGGAGATACAACTAATCCAAACATGCTAAACCGGAAAGAAAGGCAAGTCTAGATCACAAGTCTACATGTGACCAAACGCGACCTCCAAAATATCCCAAAATGAAACAGTGACATGAAGAGAAGTTTCCATGCCACATAATGCTCTTCACTTTACCTGAATCCTACAAAACAAGATCTACAGCCGCCCACAGGCAGAAGTAGGGTGTGAGCAACATATCCCAGTAGGATTCCACCAAGAGATTTATACAAGTTCTAATAATAAGAATGAAAACGTATGAGCTTTAAAAAAATAGTTTTACAAGAATTTTTATAAATAAACAATTTGAAATCCTTTTTCAAACGATCCTTGAGTTTTCACAAATTGCATGTCATTTTTTCCAAATACAGGAACAACCAGGTAAAGATATCGAAATATAAATATACATGTGAGCCAACATCCATGAAATAATCTATCATGTGATAAACAACCAAAAACAACAATGCACCTACCAACCATGCACTAGCCTATGGGACAATACGTACTAGACACTCACAATCCTAACAATTCATATGGTTGGATATAACTAACATCAAGGTATTCCATAGACCATCGACATAGAAGAGGTTACCTCCTAGTGGTGTCACACACACACTAAGGCTACTTGTGTCTCTATCTCGACATACCCAAGGTTCCCACTATACAATGTTTTCCAATTCCATGCTCACATTTTTATAAAGCAATTTCAAAGCCAATCCAATCTACTTTAGGGTTTGAAAATCCATTTTCCATTTCAAATCAAGGAAATTTCATTTTCAAAGCAAAGCGCCTTTTTCAAACCCGAAGTCATGCCCTTTTCAATTTCAACACATGCAATTCCATTCCAAATCTCAAGAAATCAATATGAATAACAAGCAATTCAAGAAATTTTAACAATTGAACAGATCCGCCTACCTCAAGAGCGTAGAAAATCTAACCGTCTTTGACAAAGGGGATTGGAAACCACATGATCTGCCTTTAAAAGAGAAGGCACGACTAGAGACTGAAAAGGATAGATAGAAAACACAATCTGATTACCAATCCCATGAAAAACGGTGCTGCAACCACAAACGAGAGAGAAACCGAGAGGAAGACTGACCCGAGGAGATGAAGCGCATAACCTTGTTGGTCAATCGATGAACGAATCGATCTAGGCAGAAGGAAGACACCCAAAATCACCTAGGGTGAGAGCTCTTGTTGAGAGGAGAAGGCTTCCAAATAAAATGAAGCCTCAAACACCTACACAACACCCTAAAAAACACGTTACCTTTTTAATTAAAAACTGAATTTTCACTTTATATGATGTGTAACCCTTACACAATATGTAAATTCTCATGTTGTGAATTCAACTCACATGATGAGTCCGGTTAACATTACGCGTCATGTAACTACCCAACGAACAACAGAAACATTGAGGGAAAAGCTAAAAATCCAAAAAATTCCTAACTTCGCCATTATAGGTATCCTCCCAATTAAGGGTCGAAAATACTCACCCAACAAAAAGGAGAAACCAAAAACAGAGATCAGAGCATGCCTGACAAAAAGGTAACAGGGCGTTACAAAATCAGTCAGTGATTGTCGATTCTATAGCAGAATCTGAGTATATAGCGGTATATGATGTTGTTAAAGAAACGGTTTGGGTAAACAACTTCATCCAAGATCTTGATACGGTGCCTAGAAGTAAAGATATTATCACACTGTATTGTGATAATGCTGCAGTGGTGGTCTTAGCCAATGAGTCAAGCTCGCATCAACAAATGGAGCATATACTTTGGAAGTATCATTTAAAAGTGACATTTTAGTTCACAATGTGCGTCACATACTCAAAATTAAGCAAACATGCTTTGATTATCTTGATATTTTAGGAAAAAGATCGATAACTCATTTGTAATGTGTAAGAATTAATCTCACATCAATCTAACAACGATGTGATCGGTATAACTGAAAGTGAATGCTTTCATTTTAAAAGTGACATTTTAGTTCAAAACATGTATCACATACTCAAAAACCAACAAATGCACTCATGTTGTCTTTGATACTTTAGGACAACGATCCGTAATTCATTTTTGATGTGTAGGAACCAACAGCATGTCAATCTAACGCACAATGTATCTAGTATGATTGAAAGTGTATGTTTTCATTTAAAAGTGACATTTTAGTTCACAACACACTTCACATACTCAAAATTGAGTAAACATGCTCAGATTGTCATAGTAATTTAGGAAAAAGATCAATAATTCATTTATAACCTGTAGGAATTGATCTCACGTTAATATGAAACTCAGTGTGACCGATATAACTGAATGTGCATGTTTTTAATTTAAAAGTGGCATTTTAATTCAAAACATGCATCACATACTCAAAGCTGAGCAAACACACTCAGATTGTCTTGATACATTGAAACAACGTGTTGTACATCTCACTCTCTTAGGTGGTTTTAATGTTCACAAACACACATTTGTGTTTCTAATAGTTTCTTTTGAAGGATTTCAGTGCTTACAATTTAGACCGTGTTTCATGGAGATATTGGAACAATCTGAGGGCTCAAGAGATGCGAGAAGGATTTTTTAGAGCCTTCCACCAGTAGGGTCGTCGTCTACTTAGTGGGATACCAATGGATGGCCGGTGTTACCTGGACAGAACAAGTGTTTTGTCTAGGTGCCACCGGCTATCAGGTGGCATCCAGGCAGAGAAATAAAATATAGTTGTTAGAGAGGGTCTCGCATGCCTTAATTCGACCCGCAACAACTCTCCAAGCCCCCCCCCCCCCCTCCAACACTTTCAGAATGATCTTAAAGTTATTGGAGGTTGTAAATACACCCCCAGGGGTGCTTGGATGTATGTGGATACCTTGAAGATCGTTTTTGAGCTCATTGTGCTTCATTTTCATCATTCCCAAGCTCTCTCTCACAATTGTCTCTCTTCCTCCCATCTCTTCTTATTGTATTCTTGCTAGAGGATTGAGAGTGTGCTTCATTGGGCTTGCTTATACCAAGTCTCTTCTTATTATTTTCCTTGGGTGCTCACTACCATTAAGTGTGAGGGGGATAAGTTGTCACTGCCTTTAAAGTGGGAGATTGAATGTTCACTGCCATTGAGTGTGAGGGGAATGGTGATCACTACCATAAAAGTGAGTGAGATAAGGTTTCTAGCCACAACCATTGAAAGGTCAGTCGTGTATTTGGGTTTCTTGGTACCAACCACTAAAAACCAAGTGTCTTACTTCGTGTAACAGGTTTCTTACTACAAACGCTAAAAACCAAGATTCGGGTTTCTTACTACAATCGCTAAAAAGCAAGGTTTGAGTTTCTTGCTACAACCATTGAAAAGCAAGGTTTAAATTAATGCCTCTCAAGGATACTTATGGGGAGGAGACGTAGGAATCCCTTGTGGATTATTGTTGAACTCCTTTATCAATCTCTTGTTCTTTGTCTTTTAAAATTATTTTTCTGGTGCGCTTTAACACTTTTAATTTTAGTTATCGCTTTAATTGACTTATCTCCATCGAAATAATTGTTTAATTTCTAAAAAAAAATTAAAAGACAATTCATCCCCCACACCCCCTCCCTCTTTCCATCTTTACTCTGACCAACACAACGATCCATGATTCATTTGTGACGTGTAGGAAATAATCGCATGTCAATCTGACACACGGTGTTTTCAGTATGACTGAAAGTATGTGTTTTTATTTAAGTGACATTTTGGTTTACAACACACATCACATGCTCAAAATCGTGCAACCGCACTGAGATTGTCTTAATACTTTAGGAAAAAGATAAATTATTCATTTGTGATGTGTAGGAATTAATCTCATATCAATTTGACACATGATGTGTCTGGTATGACTGAAAGTGCATGTTTTAAGTTTAAAAGTGACATTATAGTTCAAAATGCATGTCACATACTCAAAACTGAGCAAACACGCTTGGATTGTCTTGATATTTTAGTACAACGATATGTGATTCATTTATAACGTTTAGAAATCAACCACATGTTAATCTTACACATGATGTGGCTAGTATGACTGAAAGTGCATCACATACTCAAAATAAAGCAAACGCATCAGGTCTGAATGACGCGAAGGCTTTTTTTATTATTTTTGATAATCCACCTTTCAGGGGGTGAGATGGAACTCTTACAAGGCCCGAAAGCTTAGAGACAATTACATGACTCATAGGTCTTAGAGGAAATCACCCAGACAAGACAACTTGGAATTACTTCTCCCCAACACATGTCATGATTACAGCACTCCACCTTCGTAAGGCTGGTCGGCTAGTTGTCCTGTGTATAGCTGCACAGACCCGGTACCGATGGCAATGTCATACCCTCTCATTCTTCCAATTCTGGATAGCTCTGCTCTGGTGAATGTGTCTGCTCTAAATCCTCATATGAACTCTTGTCCTTTTGTAGTCTAACCAATACATATGCAGATTCATGTGGTCTGAAGGCTTTGGGGTGGCTCAAAGGCCTTGAGGTGGCCTGAAGGCCTTGAGAGACCACTGGCCCGAAGGTCTTGGGTGGCCCGAAAGCCTTGTAGGACCCGAGGACCAAACCGGTGGCCCAAAGACCCGGATGGATGAATAGTTCTGGCTGCTACAGTACCGAACAGTGTCTGCTACAGAAATGCTACATTAATCTAGAAATATGTCTCCACCCAGATTTGATCTCAGGTCTCTTGGATGCCCTTCCCGAGTCCTTACCAATCGGGTTGAGGCTCGTGTGCACTTTATAATATGTTTTATTTATGTGTTATGTTATCCTTTTTATTTATGTATTATATTTTATCATTCATGTTCTCCTTTTCAGTTACTTTGTATTTATGCATTATTGTATCATAATTAGATTTTATATATTTTTTATAGCATTACTAAAATAAGTTCCCTTTTCAGTTACTTTGTATTTATGCATTATTGTATCGTAATTAGATTATATATATATTTTATAGCATTACTAAAATAAGCATTGCTTTTTATTACAAACACACTTCTTTTCTTCGAGCTGAGGGTGGTGTGTTTGACAACTGATATCATGATCAGGCCATATTAGAAGGGGTTCAAAGGGCGGTGGAATATTGGGCTACCTGATCTCTTACAGGTTGGATAGTTTTTGAGTTATTAAAAATTGTAAATGTTTGTAATAAATTTTACATATCAATGTAATTGTAATTTATTGAAATGTTTGTAATGTAAGTTTATTTATAATTGTAATTTATTATAATGCACATTTATTTTGTAATTTATTTATGTTTTATTCATTTGACTATTGTAGTATGTTGTTCTTGTAACATCACATTATTGCAGCCGACAACTTTTATCGGCGTTGAAGATTTCATTAATAAGTGTTTTTTATCAGCACTGTATATAGCACTGATAAATTTATCAGTGCTAAAACCAACACTGATAAAATATAACTTTTGTCAGTGCTAACTCCGGTGTTGATAAAAACTGTTTTTATCAACATTTTTTTAGCACTTGTAAAGCCAAAATCGCACGTTGATAAAAGATGAAATTGTAGTAGTGGTTTTTACATTCATCACTTATTGTAACATGATAATGGTTGTATCTAGAAAAAGGAAAAACATAGAAAACATATTCAATCATGTTAACTTTCTAATTCAAGTTGAACGAAGTCATTCCAAGATGAATATCAAAAGAAATGGTCAAGAAAAATGTATTCACGTAGATCAAAACATATTTTTATGTCTAAAAAACATTTATCCACTTGAAATGAATAAATTAAGATTCATTGTGAAAAAATTATACAATTTTATTATTTCATTTTTTGAGTATAATGAACATGATTGGTAGTATAATGGATGCCAATCTAGTTGTGATATACTAGTTTTATAATAATTCAATTTACCCATGTGTTGTATAAATGTTTTGTGCATTTGTATCGATGATAATTCTATAAAATAATTCAAATAATGATTTAGTTTTTTTAATTGGATACTTTTTTTATTTTGTAACACAAAAAAATAACAATAAAATCGAGCATCATCCAATTTGATTAGAGATGACAACGGATCAGGTACCCATGAAATTTGAGGGTTTTTTTTTTGAAGAAAGAATGATTATATTAATGAAGAATATCAGCAACCGTACATAAGCAGAGCCAAGAGGAGAAATTGTCCAGCTATAGTTGGTTGACATCGAAGGGGCCTGAAGCCGCCAGCTGATGGGCCGCATTGTTTCCTTCCCTTTTGGTAAAGGAGAAGATGCACCAAGAGAAGTTGTGACGCAGCGAGCGGATTCTTCTGACGATAAAGCCAAAGGTTTGGAGTCCGACGTCACCGTGGTTAATAGCATTGATAACCGAAAGGCAGTCAGAATCGATGATGATATCGGCTCATCCACGTTCCACAGCGAGTATCATCCCTGCAAGTATGACATAGGCCTCAGCAACAGCCGGTTCCCAGAAGTCATGATGTTGTTCATATTTTGCTGCAATGATCTGCCCCATATGATTTCGAGCCAGGAGGCCGAGAGCAACAAACCCATCCTTGGGGAGAGAGGCGTCCACGTTAAGCTTAAGACTCCCTTCCTTTGGGGGGATCCAGTGAAGGGACCAGGAGGGGGCAACGCCTGGCATAAAGTGTCATTCGCGGTTCTTCCATCCCTCAATCCATGAAGTGGCTCGTTCAATCCAGAACTCGGGAGGCTGATGAACATGATGGAAAACCGAATCGTTACGTCGAACCCAAATGATCCAGGCCAAAGTGCAACGGGAGCTTGCCTCAGACGATGAAAGAGAGGAACACCAGCGCATCAGAAGATCGGGGAGGTCAGAGGCAATGTTCAGTGAAGCATCCGGAGTCGAACCTCATTTATTCCAAATTTTCTTGGCTCCCGGGCAGTGAACGCTAACTTGTTTATTTTTATAAAACCTTCACACTAACTTTAACCCGTTTATTTTTAAAATTCACTACTCTAACCATGCGCTGTTATATTTTTAACTACTTATTTAACTACCTTAATTCTTTTAATTGTGTGATTCAAAATTGAATTATTTAAATTTTATTTATAAATCTAGAATAAACGTATCAAAAAATTAAGTAAATATATTTTATAACTGTACTTTATTTAATAGCATAGTCAACAAATTCAAATTTAAAATTTACTTATAAATATATTATGAACTTAACTCAAAATAAATAAATATTTTTAATAATTGTAGCGTTATTTAAAAATTTATTATTGGTGGTTGCGCCTTTGCAGCTTAGGAAGGTCTCGAGTTCATGTATTCCTGAGTACTTTGTAGGCATGAGTAGTTTTCTTTGTATTTTATAATTCTTCATCCCCAGGCTGTTTCTAAATAATAATTTATTTAATCAGGAGAGGTCGTGTCGGATGCCCATTGGCGTGCCTAAATCTGATCGGGTTGCCCCGCATCTCAATCGTCTGGCCTGGCCCGAGGATGGGTCGGACCCGGGTTGCCCATTTTTTATGCGTCAATTTTCTCCCGCTTCAACTAAATATCCCCATTTATATTATAATCTCGTTTCTTATTGCTTTACTTTTTATTTTAATTATTTCAAATCTTCATATATTAAACAATTTTTTGCCGACGTTCTCTTTCACTGATCTTTTAATTTATCATAAAAATATTTATTTTATTCAGAAAATAACAAAAAATCAAACAAAAACCATGTGTTTAAAACAGTAAATAAAACAATTTTTTAAAGCAGAAAACAAGAAAGATATCATCAAAAATAAATTATAATTTATAAAGATAAATAAATAATCCTTCTTAAATATAATTTAAACACGAGATTATTAATTTCTCTTCAAACATTATATACTGCTTGAAAAATGTGTGCAACTATCAAATGTTAAAATATGATTTAAGACGGTAACACATTTTTTTCTAAATCATTATACATGATTGAAAAATAAAGAAAAAAATGAAAACTTTCAGATGAATTTGCCTTTAATTGTTTGCTCATTTTCTATATGAAACATTATAAACTATATATTTTAAATCATGAAAATCATGATGAAAGTCAAAATTTACAAGAAAACACCTCATGATCCTATAAATGTGATGATTATCACTTCTATCAGTGATGAAAATAAAAAATTTACAAGCAGGAGTTGATTGAAGTTCTTCACCAAGCCAAAAACTTAGGTTGGAGGACAACAGGAAAGGGCCATTTCCACAAAGAACAAGCTCCCCCACAGTGAAATAAAAATAAAGAGAAATGTACCTGCCAAAGCCATCAAACAAATAATAATAATAATGATAATAATAATAATAGTAATAATAATAATAATAATAATAATAGTAATAATAATAATAATAGTAATTTTATTATATTTCAACCCACACACGCACTGCAAAGAAAGCCCGGACTCCAACGGAAAAATGACGATTCAGAATCAAAACAGACAGTTAATTCCAGTTTGAGACCAAAAACATGAGAAAATATCAAATGATGACCAAAAAGATTATAAATTTTCAAATTAAATTAGACTCTACTTTGGTCTAAAAAGGAGCTGGTCCTCCACTGGAATTAAGTCCCTGTTTAGGTCCTTAAACGACATTGCCCCTAATATATATTATTAGAGATGCCAACAGCAGCACACACGCTACTTTAAATAGTACATATTAGCAGTCCCAAGTTAATGTGTTGGGATTGCGATCCAATGAAGGTTGGATCAAGTGACAAGAAATGCTTGGGAAGTGCTATAAACAGGCAAAGGGTCTGTTTGGCATCACTCGTTGAAAACAGTTTAAAACATTTCTAATAAGTGGTTTGAAAAAAATAAATACCCATTTTTCTGTTTTAGAAAAAAACACTTAAATATCAGAAGGAAATCCCTTAAATAAGTGACAAAAATGCATTTTTTCAATAAACAATCAGGAAACACTTCTACAAAAGCATTACAAGTGACAATTGCTGTGCATTTTTTCAATAAACAATCAGAACACTTCTACAAAAGCATTACTAGTGACAAGTGCTGTAAACAATCAGGAAACACTTCAATAAGTATTGTCAATGGCCATACCTTTCTATATCCCAGACTGTCCATAATTTCTTCTTCGATCAAGAAAGATTGAAACTCAATCCACACGGAACGCATCGTCAGCTTGCCACTTGAATGTCACAGGAATCACACAGGGCGACAGAACCAGGCAAGCCATGAATAACGTGAGCTGCAAAAATGGCATGCAATCTAATAATAAGGTACATTCCAGAATCAGATACAGAAGAATCGCAAAGCCCGAAATGAAACAAGGCTTGAATTTACCAGGAGAGGAAGGGTCAGGAAGCTCCAGATTGGCCACAAGGCAAAGGAGAACCTGTGCGGAAAAAGGCTCAGCATACTACCAATAAACACAATGTTTGAAGTGCAATGCATGTTTGGGAGGTCTTTTTTAGAGTTGCATGAGAAAATTTATGATACAAAACCCAAATTTGAGAGAATTTAGTATGAAATGGTGAGATGACAAGGAATGACCTTCTAAGTCATCATTGACCCTCTCATGTTCTTCTTTCTCTGACCCTCCAAATCGGAGGGTCAACAATGAAACAGTCTAAAAAATGAATTATTATTACAAAAATTAGGGAAAAATGGATAAAGACAAGATAAAATGAAAACAAAGAACTACAGAAACAAAATAAAACCATTTACAGACATCAAATTTCAAAAAATGCCAAAAAATGACCTAATTTTGAAATTAATTCATGTTAAATACCTTTAATTTGAACAATGATATCAAAAGGCATGTGTATGGAATTAGTTCCATTTAAGGAGCTTGGTTTTGCTAATCGAAATAAAAAATAAAAAATTGTTTATTGTAAATAAAATTTTAAACTTTGAATGTAATGACATGAAGTTTGTAGAAGTATAAAAGAGGTAGACCCGAATCCCCAAAGTTCTCTCTAAAGGAGGTCATGAGGTTCTTTTATAATGAATAATAAAGACCACAGCAAACCACAAGTCCGATGTGGGATGCAGACTCCAACACTCACACTCAAGCTAGGTGTACCCAACTTAGACACATAAAGAAAAGAGACCAAAGCAAAGACAATACAAAGCAGACAAGAAATGCTGCAAACACTCCCCCTCAAGTTGGACATACCCAGCTTGATTAAAAAAATAGACAAAACAAAAGAAAAGAAAACATTTGCGATTGCAACTCCCCCTCAAGATCGCAGCTCCCCCTTGAGATGAAAACGATGGATGATTGAAGATGACGCTGAAAGGCCGGATAACATCAGTGGTGCGACATGTCGTCGAGGCGCAACATCGGAACAGCGCGGGCGGGGCCGAACGTCGGAGTGTCGAGAAACCCGAACTAGCGGGGTCGGATGATAGAGCGCCAAGAAATCCGAACCAACGGGGTCGGACGATAGAGCGTCGGGAAATCCAAACTAGCGGGGTCGGACGATGGAGCGTCGGGAAAGTCGTGTTGTAGACCGACGTCGCGATGAAGGTGCGGAAGCAAGCCGTCGCAGGAGGCCACTCAGGAGGGGATGGCCAAAGTGCGCGGGGGGGGGGGGGGGGGAAGGAGGGGCTGGAGCTCTGGAGGGGGGGTCGGAAATGGGATCGGCACGCAGAAGGGTCAGTCGGGTGGGAGTCGCGTGCAAAGAGGGGCCACCAGGGGTGGCAGTCCGGAGGAGCCGCGCAGGAAGGGGGAACCCCGGACGAAGGAGCCTGCGACAGGAGGAAAGTCAGCAGGGACTCCTTTGCGGGGCGTCCGTCGTCGCTGGAGGTGTCGGACGGGATGAAGCGCGCACTGGCGACGGCGCTGCAGGATCCGTCGCGTGGGGACAGACGACGACGAAACTGGGGGTGGCGCAAGGAGGCGGGCCGGGAGTCGCGACTGGATCCCCTCGGGATCGGGAGGCGTGACGGGAGGCGCAACCTAGGAGGGAGGGCCGAGAGCCGAAGGGCGCCGGGAAGAGCGTCGACGAGCGAGAGCCGAGCGCAAGGAGCCGCTCGAGGAGGGCGGGGC
Source organism: Viscum album (assembly GCA_963277665.1). Taxonomy (NCBI): domain Eukaryota; kingdom Viridiplantae; phylum Streptophyta; class Magnoliopsida; order Santalales; family Viscaceae; genus Viscum; species Viscum album. The sequence goes on along the minus strand of OY728130.1, from coordinate 624,054,289 downwards.
CGTCGCACGCAGTAGGGAGGGGGCGCCGGGGAAGGAGGTGTTGGGATGCCGCGAGAGAGGAGGGAGGCGGGGCCGGGATTCCACAGAGGTCGGCCATGGGGCGGTGCTGATGGTGGCCAAAGGGCCTGGGGCTGCCGCCCCCTAACGAGGGAAAACCTAGAGGCCGACAGGAAAAAATAAAAGAAGAGATAGGGAGGGAGGGGTAGGGTTTAAACAACTTCCTCTGATACTATGTAGAATGATAAAAGAGGCAGACCCAAATCCCCAAGATTCTCTCTAAAGAAGGACTTGAGGTTCTTTTATAATGAATAATAAAGACCACATCGAACCACAAGTCCGATGTGGGATGCGGACTCCAACAAAGTTGTAAATGATTTAAGAGTTGCTTGTAAATGAGCAAAAATAAAAAAATTATTATTCACATAAATATAATTTTAGGTGCAATCATATGATGAGATGGTTATAAATGTAATAAAGTGGAGTTGTAAAATGATTTCAAAATAACTTGTAAATGCATTGACAAATTTACAATTGCACTTCATTGTATTTATACTCAACTCTTAAATAATTTACAATTTCAATTATATTTATGATTTCTTTTTTTCAATTAACAAATTGAAGGTCCTTTAACTGGAATTAATTCCAAAACCAAGTCCTTAACTATCATTTTTCAAATTTAAGTTTCTTAACATGAATTAATTTCAAAATTAGGTTAATTTTTAACATTTTTCAAATTTAAGATCATTCATTGAAATTAATTTAATTATATGGTCCTTGAAAGACATTTTTTCTAAAAAATAAGTGTAATTTTGAAAATTGTGAAGAGAAAGATAATTTGTTTCATTTATTTTATAATAAAATTTATGTAATGATCAAACAATACCATTCTATTTCATCATGAAACTCCCAAACAATACCATTCTATTTCATCATGAAACTCCCAAACAATACAACATTCAATTTTATTACATTATCTATCATTCCATTCCATTACATTCCTTTAATGAGTGTTAAATGTCATTACATGAAAATTACAGAACATGTGTGAAATAGAAAGGGTATATGGGTTTTTTCTTACATGGAAAAAGAAATGAGCCCGAGAAGCATCATAAATGGCAAAGTAGATATGCTGGACATTTCCCATTTCTCATCAAACTTTCCAACACCGAGTTCCAACACACGAGCAAATAAGGCCATGGCTATAATTAAAGCGACTCCCACCAACCCTAGGAACAAAGGCGTTCTGCAAGAGCAACAAAACAGATAAGATGGAAGAAGAAACAAATGGGGAGGGAATATGTTTGTCTAAGAATAGAAAATAAAAAATATATTTTTTATTTACATTCATTTTTTTAATATTATAATTGAATAATAATATTTATTTTATATTTATATTAATTATAATCAATTTGGTATCACCATGTTGTTATTTTAATTATTTTTTACCAACCAAATGGGGCCGAAGTGCTTAAGAGGGTGCGGATCGTCATCTTTTAAGTGCTCTATCCAGAACCTGGCTTTAAACACTCCATTGTTGTTTCCATCAAATGGTAGTTTGACTAATACAAAGGAAAATACATGCATAAACATACCATCATTAGCAAAATTAGCCCCCTAATCTCTGAAATGACAATTGCTGGGAGACCCACTAGAATTGGTGACTGCTCATACTAAAATCCCTTGCAAGGAACACATGAGTGCGCCACAGAAATTCCCCAAATGGGAGAGCTTGCTCATCAGGAAAGCTTTGCAGTCCTTGCAATCCTCCGACTCAATCTGAACTAATTGAAGTTCAATGTAGCTTTTGAATGCTTGGTGATTTCATGCCAAAAAATCCCACAAATGTGATGAAGATGAAAGTTGTGCTTGGTTTATAATTTTTTTTTATGTTTTCACTCTCCAAAAAAAAAAAGATTTGGAGAGTGAAGAAAGAAAATATTTATCCATCCATCCAACTATCCATCCATCCATCCATCTATAACAGCCTGATTGATTTCATTTGCAACAATTTTCATTTTCTAGAAAAATAAAAACAATTTTTTTACAAAAAAGATCTTAATTTGATTATCATTTTCTAGAAAATGCTTTTTATTTACATAATTCAACACATTTTATAATACATTCTTGAAAAATGAAAACATAAAAAGTTTCCACAAACCAAACAAAACCCAAGTTTTTATTTTTATCACCATTTTCCATTAATAATGTATACTCTAAACTCACTGATATTTGTTCATGGATTAAGGTTTCAACCGAGCATTCAAGAACATTCCATCTAAGTAAACTGCCAAAATAAGTGATTTTCACGTCCAACAATGGCAATCAACTTGTCCAATATTGTGAATTGTTGTCAACGAAATAATTCTCACAACAAAACATATAAGATTAAATAAACATATATGAATCATTCACATATCATGTATATGTTTGCACCACACTTTTTTTCCCTGACTAGTAACACCAGACAAGGATCATATTAGGGTAACTGTTGCATCAAGCCACTGCTGCCTTTCACAACTTCTCCCTCCATATGCAGATTTTTTCTTTACCTCGTCGACGAAAGGGTCTTATACTATGAGTTAAGACTATGATTTTATAACAAACATTCTAAGGAAGCAACCAGTTTAACTTACCTTTCAATGATTCATTCCACAACACTATGTTTAATAATATCTGATGAAACAGTTACGAACTATCGAGACCACGCTTTACCTTTTGACCCGATCGTCATGACACAACAGATAGATGAGATTAGAGTGCCGGTCACCCCAGTAAATGATGAAAACAACAGATGCTATCCAAAGAACATTCTCCATCACCTCAACCCATTTCCATGCCTTCGGCATTGAGCTGCTTGGAGTGCTAGGCCTGGAACAAGTCTCATTCTCTAAGTCAATATCTTCACAGCTGCCCGTAAATCCTTGACAGTGCCTCAGCCTCATGGATTTGACCCTGCGTGGCGTCCCCCCAGACATATCCACGAGTCCAAGAACAACCAACTAAACAACGAGAAAGAAGAACCGCGCAGAAAGACAGCAAGGCGATGGAATTCGCTAAAAAACCGCCAAATCCTTCTCAAATCAACCTTCCTTTTAAAAATAAAAACCAGCTCCTCGATATTTCCGCTGTCAATCGTTAACAAAGAAGTGTCAACAAGGCAAAATATAGGAATTTCTCAAATAACGCACCTCGAAAGTTGGTGTTTCCGGTGCCAATGAGACCTACTTGGAGTTCAAATTCTCCTCCCCTTCGTCCAATCCCAGGCGTCAACTGATCAGTGTACGCGATGGATAATTGGAACTCAGAGAACATAAGGCAAATGAGGATCTGTACTGAAAGAATTCAATAGGGTTTTGGAATGTTTTGGGTATCCTGAGTTAACTGATCCGAGGGGATAGGTATTATCCCGGCATCCGCCGGTTGGAAGAGAACCAGAAAATCGAATTCACAGAAGGAACGATCTTTCCGCCATGTTTATACAAATCAACTAATCTCTACCGAAATCGGATCAATCAGTGAAAAAGCAGCAGTAAATGAAGTTAAATGTTTTGCTGATATGCATGTATTTTGTATGAATGTAAGGGTTTCGAGGGCCTCTGTTATTTTGGTGGTTCGGACCTGTTTCATAAAATTCAGAATTTGTTTTTTAATTTTTTTAAAAATTATAAATAGGTTTTAAAATGGTTTACAAATTATGAAATTGTTTTCAATGTTTTAAAAGTTATTTGGAAGTTAAATTGGGAAGTGATAATAAAGTATTATCTTAATTATTTACACGTTTTTATGTGTGAAAATTTAACATTTCTAAAGTTATTTTTATCCATACACAAGTTTTTGATTATGGGTCATGATAATGTTTGTTTTTAAAAGGGGTGTATAAAGGTAAGAGAGACTTTTAATGACATGCGTAAAGGGAAAGGGAAGTTTATACTTCCAACATTTTGGTAAGTCATGGGTTTTAAATTGTACGTAAAGGTAAGTTCAAAAGTTTGTAAGGGTAATCCTAAATTTCTAAGATTTATGTAAGAGTAAACGGTCTTTGTGTAAGGGTAGAAAGGATTTTCAGCCGCTACACTTCTTTTCAAAGGTTACATGAGGGTAATACCGAGTTTACAAAGGTTGCACAAGGGTAAACTTCATACCCTCACACGACGACTAGGAAATGCGTAAGAGTAAAACAATGTTACCCTTACGCAATGCCCTTTTTGAGGAAAAAGTGATTTTTAACCATGGTTTTCATTTTCTTATTCCCGAACAAGCCTGTAATGTGTGTTTTTGCGATTTTGAATGTAAAAAATCATAGAATTAAATGATTTTGACTCGTTTAAAATTATATCTAATTTTTCCAAAGGTTTTAATTGGACCGCAATCAAGTTTTGAGTTAAATGCAAATTAAATGAGAAATAAATGGAAAGTTTCACAATGTTTCTGTAATATCCGCGAAGAGATGTCTATGAGTCTTAAAAACAAATTTATTTCTCTCGTTTGAGTCTCTCATTGCTTATTTCGAGTTTCAGTGATCCAAAAACTCAATGCTCGAGTCTTGCGAATCTTCTTCAAGTTTGACCCCCCTTTGGTCATGAATTCCATATCTGGAAATGGTGAGTCTCTCTCTCTCCCTATCTCTCCCTCCCTCTCCCCTTTATCCCTGTTGGTCACTGTGATTTACAAAGAAAAACATATTAGGTAGGGGATTTGTGACTTCTCTTTAATTTTTTATGTGCAAATCATCCTTTAGTTTCTTTGTTTAAATGTATGTGATTAGTCATAATCAGATAAAATCTGGAAATTAATTGCCCAAAGAACGATTATATGATAATATGGAAATTCTAAAAGATGAAGATGAATTGAATGTAGTGTTTTATTGGTAATGAATTAATATTATTATTTCCAGAATTTAAACGGAGGATCAATGTATGCAGTAAAATATTAACAGCGTGTTATGAACGAAATAAAAGTTTATTTCATGTATATTATGATTACACATGTTACCGTTGTTATTCTGGAAATGAATTAGATAATAATATTTGAAAATTTATAAGATTACCGAAAGAAAGAGGAAATAAATAATTGCATGCTATAGAATAATGATAATTATTCTAAAAATTATCCAAGAGAGAGAGTGAAATAATTGCATGTCGATGTCTAATTAATATTTGATAAAATCAAAATGATAACATGTCATGATGTTAAACTGCTTAAAAATAATGTTGATGAGAATTATTTTATAAATATGTTATTTAGAAAAATTGAAATAGAGATCTTCACATGTGATATTCTTGTTATTCTTTTACTAAGAATAATATTATTGCATGTGTAGAAATTTATTCATGCATAGAGATGATTATCACATGATTATAATAAATTCTTGAAACAAAAACATTATCGCATGTGGAAATAATAATATTTATGTTTGAAATATTTGAGATGTGTAATTGCATGCTTTTGAGATATATACACACACATATATATATTGTTGTCACTGTGTTTTACCAGATAGTGCGCCATCTATTGTTATAATTGTTAAGCATGGTTGATATGCTTAGATATTAAATAATAACTTAAACCTGGTAATGCTTTGTTTATAATAAAAAAGACACGTTGAATTACCATCAAGTTTGTTGATATATGAAAGAACATCTTAAGGCGGAATGCCAGGTTAATTAAATAATATTTAGACTTTGAAATTTGTATGGCTAATGATGTTGTGATTTATGCTTTATTAATTGGTTAATTAAAGATGGTAATGAAAATTTAATGATAGCTTAAATCGTTGCTTTTGGGCTAAGTGAGCCCATCATTGTTTGATAAATGCCAAAACACCCTGTTTGTTTTGACAATGGTTGCTTTTGAAATTATGTGTGGAATAATACATTTAATTTGTATTTATGCTCTATAGATTTAGAGCCTTAATGTGATCGAATGATAACCCCGTGTGGTTGGAATATTTGATAACCATTGGGTGGGGACGCTTGAGGATGTGATGGTGGCACGAGGTGCCGGTTATGATGGTGATGGTGACACGTGGTGCTGGATATGATGACGATATTGACATGAGATATCAGATGTGATATTATGTGCAGTGGTGTCAGGGATGACACCGGGATGGTTGAGACAAGTTCAGAGTGAAGCTTGCTCGTCAATGTTTACTTCTTGCTTAATGCATACTTGATGGCCCGATGGTCGGATGTTATTTATATGATCAGTTTCCAACCGCGAGACACAATTCGATGCTATGCACTGCGAGTGCATCTTTTAAGTTGTAGATTAGGCCGAGTCCTTGAGTACTTGGATGTTTATGCAATGATATTGAACTAATGAAAGAATGAGGTTGGTTCCGGGTGATTTCTAATGACGATGACATTCTTGAGAATACAAGGAAATAATTACTAATGTTGTTGGCACTTGGTTTAGAAGATTAAAATGTTAATATTGGAAATGATAACGATAACAATTAATTAATGGTTAATTAACTAATTAATTAAACGAAACTTGATGTTTGTATGCTTATTTGATACCTAGACTATAGCGACCAAGTCTTTTACACATATTATTACACGATTTCTAAACATAAATATCCAATAATGCAACACAAGGATCGTAAAGGCCTAGTGTCTTTGGAAAACTAGGTTCATAATACATAAAAGGAAACTAAAACATGTCATCCTTATTTTATTCTCCATAAAGAGCTCCTAAAATCCATTTGAGCTCCTAAAATTGCATGAAATAACCTGGGAAATACATAACGAAATGGGTGAGCTAAAAAACTTAATAAGAGAATAAACATGATATGGAAACATAACATGCGATTCAAAGGTATAACATGATATTATAAAAGAGAAGACATATGAGTAATAACATGGAAACAAAACATAAATAACACGGTATTATAAGATCATGAAATCATAGGAAATGTGGCAGCAACATAAGCCATGACATAAACATAAGTCAAGACTAACTACCAAGACAACATCACATGGTGAACAAAGTCTCATAATGGACTAGGCTCACTCCCTAATGCCATACATGACATCTCATGAGACTAAAATATTACTCAATGCATTGGTGGACTATATAATTCTGGATCCACCCGTCACATTCATTTCATGTACATGCATATGTGTGCCACATAAGAATATCAATCATAAGGTATAAACATAAGAATTACCTATGGAAAGAAATGAGTTGCATAATCTTGTCTCATAACGTAATCAAAAGGGATTTCCTAAAGAATACATTTGAGAAATGGTCACAAGGCATGTATTACCCTGTCAAAGGAAGGGACAATAAGCTAGGTATACATGTGGGGGACATATATACAGAATTCAGAATCATTCTATAAAATTAAATTTTGTTGTCATTGATGAATAAAAATAACTTTAAAAAGACTAAAAAAATTCCTGAGGAAAATGACATTTCCAAAGTGAAAATAAATTTTAAAGAACTATAATTCAAAAAATATTATGGAAATACCTTTCTTTTAAAATATCCCCAAAAAATTATAAAGGAATCTTTAAGGTAACTAATGGTCATGACGGTGGAAAATACCATTCACACCGTACACGTTAAAACAAAGATTCCTTTCACATTTTTGGTAAAAGTTAAAAAGTAATTTGTTCAGAAAATGATAGGAAGATTCCTTTTAAACCATTTTGTAAAAAGTCAAATATGGGTAAAAATTACTTTTAACAATTATAGTAGAATAGTAAAAAAAAATTTGAAAACATTTTTAGAAAACATGGACATTGAAGAAAAAAGGTTTTCGACCGAAGAGATAAATGAAGTCATATTTTCTTAAAAATATTTTATCAATCATTATAAGCACCAAAAAGAGGGAAATGACACTATTACATGAAAGTTTCACAAATAACTAGGGGAGAAAAAATGAAAGGGTTTTATTAGACAATGATCAGATAATTCCCTACAATGGAAATTCTGTCATAAAAAATCCCGAATACAATGAGATTGAAATATAAAACCTTACTGTTTTGTTAAAATTTAAATCACAACTCCAATGGATGATGTAATTCCCTGAGTTTTTAAAAGAGAAAATTATGTTCGATAGAATATGCAGTACCCAACACCCAACCCAAACGAATAATGATTATTTAAATATGATCATTTTAACCTAGCCATTAATCCTGCAGATAGAAATAGTATTAACTACCTTATGAATATATATATATATATTTCCTAAATATATTTATAAATTCTTAGTAAACAATCAATTAATTTTTTGTAATGTCTTTTTGTTCTTCAAAATACGTTTTCATCAAAAATGTTTTTTATTTCATTCTATGAAAAAAATATTATAATTATTTTATACAAAATTTATAAAATGTATTTGAAAAAAATAACTCCATTTTTGATATCATCATATCAAAATTAACTTAGGGTAAAATTTTGGTATTTTTCGAAAAATATAGTTTTTTCAGTGAATAGTGAAAAACCATTTTTTAATGTAAAATTGTCATTTCTTTTGATTAATTAATTAATTTAAAAGTAAAATTAATATTTTTATTTTATTTCAAGGTAAAATAATTATTATTTAGACATATTTAATTCAATTAATTCTATTTAAATCATCTGTGTACCATATTTTAGTATAAGTTTATTTTTAGGATTAAAAACGCATTTTTCTGAAAACTGTTTTAAAATGCATAATGTTTCTCTATTTTAATTAATTAAAATAACCCATAATTAGAAATGATCTAAATGAAATGTTTTATATTATATATTTATATTTATGAATTTAAATTCATATAATGAAGATCACTAGTTATAGAGTTAAAGTGAAATAATCTTTTCCTTAAAAAAATGTATTTTTTCAGAAAACAACTCCCCATCATGCTTACGAGTTTTATATTAAATTAAATTCTTCCAAATCTAAGAATTTATTTTTATAAAATGGATTTTATATTTGGAATCATAATAATTAATATTATGTAATAAGTTCAACTTAATTTTTGAATAATATGAATAGTAACTATGGTAAATATTAATTACCACAGTAAAAGGAAAATAGGTTAATTAAGGGTAAAAATAATTTAACAAAGACTAGAAAGAAAGTAAATTTAATAGTATGAATATTTATATTTCATTTTTATTAAAACTATGATAAAATTTATTTTTTATTGTTTTTAATTTATAAATGATTAAGTAATCTGTTTGATAAAAATTATATTTTGATACGATAAAACACAAATTGTATTTTTAAGTAATATTAAATTTCAATTAAGACATTCCTTTTGATGAATTAATAGATTTTTGAAATATATTATATTTTAATAAAATATTATTATTTATTAATTATTTATAAATATAATTGATAATATAATTTTTATGATGTTAAATGTAATTTCAATAATGGTTCTAAAGCTGTTATTTTCAAAAAACCCAACATTTCTCAATAAATTTCAATTTTATTTTAAAAGTGAAAATTCATATATTTAGAAAATTATTTTGATAAAATAAATAATATTTTTGGAATCAGTACTTCAAAATTATCCAATGTTAATTTTTTCATAATTTTCTAAGAAAGACAATTTTTTTGGGTAAAAATTAAATATGGTATAAATATACATTGTATATTATGACATAAAAATGACCCAAAAAACGATGTAATAAATACTATAAATGACATCCATGAAAAAATATATGTTTAAACTTTAAAATAATTTTATTTTGAGATTATTTTATTAATTTTATAAAGCCTTTATGAATCCTCCAAAACCTATATTATATTTTAAGGTTTTAAAATCAGTCCTTTATAAACATGACTAACTTCCACATCAAAAAGGGTATTATTTTAATGAGTTCAGACCGTACGCTTAAAAAAAATTAAAACTATATCTCTTTGGTATAAACCATAGGAAAAACCATGGGAAATTTTGTAGTTTTGATTATTTTATTGTATAGAGTCCAAAACCTATGTTTGGGAAATAATAAAGAACTCCCCTCTCTTTTACTATAAAAACCCATCCAATATCTCATTTATCTTCACTCAAAAAACTTGTATCCCATAATTAATCTTCCCTACCCTCCCTAGAGTCCTTCAAAGGTGCCCTAAATATCTCAAGAAGTCCCTCCCAAGCTATTGGAATCACACTCTCACGATAAGGGATCATCCACTCTCCTTTTTATTCAAGCGCCTCTTTTATGTAATGCCTCTTAATTTACATTTGTTCTTGTTTGGGTATGTTTTTATACATCCCTATTACTTCCCATTTGATTTAAATGTGACCAAAGAACCATTTCAATCTCATTAATCCCTACCATTATTCATTATGTATTCTTGTTACTATGTCAAAATTTAGTAAGGGATCCCCTCTCTTCTTTTTATTCAAGCACTTATTTTATGTTATGCCTATTAATTTATATTTGTTCTTGTTTTAGTATGTTTTAATATAACCCTATTAATTTAATTTTTATTTACATGTGATTAAAGACTCTTTTCACTATAATTAAGCCCTCCCATAAACCTTTATGTACACCCGTTACCATGTCGAAGTTTAGTAAGATATTTCTCTCTCCTCATTTCCATTTAAGAACCTTCTTTGTAAGTAGAATTTTGAATATAAATTAGTTATGTTGTCATGTACTTATGATCTCTATACTATCCAATTTATTATATAATAATTAGATACCATTTATCCCCTCTCATTATAGCATTTACCTAAGACGTTACCATGCCAAAATTTAAGTGGGATCCTCTCTTTATCTTCTTTATTCAAGCATCTTGATTATATTATACATTTTATCTTTATTTCCTAATATTGGGTTATGTTATACCATATACCCCTACACACCCTATTATTTATATATGATTAGATACCCATTTCACTCTCACTAATCCCTCCAATGAACATTTATACGCCCCTGTTTTGCTGCCGAAATTTCACCACGATTTTCCATGCCAAAAAATTGTGTAGTGAATACCCATACAACCATTTCCTATAAAGGGTTTTCACCTTTATATACTCATAATTATTTGATTGGGGACTTACATGTATGTATTCCACATTCATTAATCATGGAATAACATTTTATAAAAAATGATTCCATGTTGTATAATCTATGTGGAACACTTATGCATGTGAATGTAATGAAAGTGACGGGTGCACCCAAAATCATATAGCGCTCTAATGCATTGGGTAATATTTTAGTCTCATGAGATGTCATGAAATAGATTATGGAGTGAACATAATCCATCATGGGACCTTTTCCACCATCATGTCTTGGTGGGTTATCCGTGACCAATGTTTATGATTCCATGTTTAAAGTTGTTGCCATATTTTCCCATATTACCTTTATGTTATCATGTTATATCATGCGTCATTGTTCATGTTTATGGTTCTCACCCCTTTTATGACCCATTGATATTATTATTGTCTAAAATTTATTAATTTATTCATGTTATTCCATTTTTATTCTCTTACTGGGATTTATAGCTCACCCCTTTTTTATGTATGCCCTTAGGTTATCCCATGAATTTTTAAGTACGAAGGAATAATATGATCATGTTAAGGAAGTTTTCAATAAAAATGATGTATTCCCTATTTTAAGTTGTTATGTAATGTACCTAATTCCAAAATACACTATACTTCTTGATCTTCTAGGTTGTTTTATATATAATATTTTATAATAAATCATGAAATAAAGTGTAATAAAGAGCAGAGTTGTTATAGTTGGTATCAAAGACACATTTAGTTATTTTTAGTATTAGGATTAAAAAACTCTAGTGAAAACCTTAGAGATAAGACTAAACATAATAAGACATCCCTAAATTTTGGTAAATTATAGAGTAAGTGGTTTCCTAGAAAATACATCTCTATCTGGATACTATAAGTGGATGTGGATGTGGCACAGATGTGTCTAGGGGTAAAACCTGAAAACTCTGTATTAATCTAGATTCGATCAGGAACTGGTCCATGAAAACAGACCTTTCTACACACCTGGTTTAAAAATCTTGGGGGATATTCTTTGTAAATTCATAAGCTCATTATGAACAATTATTAAGGGAACAAGAATACCCATAAGAGTCTATGTTAGGAAATAGATAATGGATAATTTAGATTGAATCCTAGTAATTCTTAAGTTATGTCATTTATAAGTTATCATATTAATGTTATTGGATTCCTATTTATGTGTTTAATAGTTTAAAATTACTCATCCCTAATTTTCCCTTTATTCTAGTCAATGGATGGAAATAGGGAGAACCCAATCAACAATGAATGTTATGGGAAATGTGATGACTACCCAAATGAGATGTCTAACATGACGAGAGCTCAAGTAAGAAATATTGTGATTATGCAAAACCAACTATAAAAAATCACAATTAACAACTAGCACATGGTTGAACATCCAAATACATCAAAGAATAGTATGACAAAATCTCAAGAAATTTCATATGATAAAGGTGATAAAGGAAAGAAGATTCAATTTACTACGTGTCAAAAATGTAGAATGTCGCATAAAGGTAAATGACACAAAGTAACTTGAATGTGTTTTAAGTGTGAAAAATAAGGAACAAAGTAGCTAGTTACCCTAAAAAATAAAGAGTGTGATAAAAGGGAATAAATTACATCCTATAACACCCTTTGTTGTTTAATGTATTATGTGTGGAGAATATGGGCATTATCCGAGTCAATTCCATAATCCAAGGGTTAAACCATATACTAAGAACCTATGTTGTGGAAATCATTGAAGTGCAAGGATTAAAATCTTTATGTATTGGTATTTGAGATTTATATTTAAGAAGTATTATATCAATGAATTTATATATATCAGAATCATGAAATATCTAAGGATTGTTCTATATTAGTTTTCTTTAAATATTGTAAATAGATGTTGAATGGTACCGATAAACTATAAAAGTAATTTAGTAATAAGGTTATTGATAACCCTTAATATGTGTTTTATGTGGGGATAAACCTAGAGAGTCTTAGGATGATATGTATAAGGATAATCTTATGTTTAAAAGCATTGATACAAACTTTGAAGATTTATGTGATATAAGTTTAGTATGATATTTTGGGAAGCATATTATAGGATCAAGTCTTTTTGATTTTGAGGTGATTAATGATATTTCAAGATATGTTTTATTTGGTTAAGGTATATATACCCATTATGATTATTTGAGAAGAATGATATTATGTTTTTAGAGGTATAAGATAAAGGGTATGTTATAACATTTTAGGTTAAAACATTCTTTAATTTTGAGGTTATTGGTGTTATATATGGGTATTTATTTAAGGAATGATCTATGTTAAACCTTTGGGATTTTTTTTGGAATTTTAGATATTAATTTATGAAGGTTTATTCATTTTCAGTATTATCTTACTTTATGTTAACCATTTTGGATTTAGTAATGATAGGAGGAATAACTTATTGTTCTTTGGTGGATTATGTGATCCGTCAGAAGTTTATTCTAATGCTTCAGGCATAAACAAAATTCATCTTGAGTTCTCATCGTTTGGAGAAAAAGATGAGATTATAGTAAAAAATAATTAAAGGATTAAATTATACTTTCCAAGAAAGTATATTTCCTTATGTTCTTAGTCTATATGATAAAGTAATTCCTTAAATCTATGGAAATAATCTTGATTCAAAAATGTTTTCATATGGTGATCATTTTGATGAATTAATGGTCATTTTATCCATCATAGATTTATAGTTTTGTGGTCATTAACCGTCTCATGACCATATTATCTATCACACTTTATTAGTTATTTGGTGTTATTTTTTTCTTCCATGTCCATTTTTTAATTTCCCACTAATTTTATCCTATATGGAAATCTAGTTATGTTATGACCTTCATATATCCCTTTTCTCTCTTTTTAAGAGGATGTTTTATTAACCTTTTTTTACAATTTGGGTTTTCAATAAATATATTTTAAATCATCAAAACATTACTTAATAAGATTAAGTTTAAATTACAAGGATGTGATTTATTCTTTTCTTTAAAACCATGATTAAGTGTAACATTCTAAAGTTACCTAATAACTATTTTTAATGTTTTCAAATCTATTGGATTTTATTATACATGATATATTCTTATATTTACTTTATTAATGTCTAATAATGATTTAAATATTTTCTTTCATTGATACCATTGTTATAACCCCTTTGGTTATTCCTTATGATCTGATTACGAAACCCATTTCTTTCCATGGGTAACCCTTATGTTTATTCATTATGTTTGATTCTTTATATGGAAAACATATGCATGAACATGTTATGATGGGTGCACCCATATAGTGATCCAATTAATTGGTTAATATTTAGTCTCATGATATGTAATGTATGATATTAGGGAGTAAACCTAATCCATTATGGGACTCTGTCCACCATGTGATATAATATTGGTAGTTGGCCTTGAATCATGTTTATGTCATGTTGTATGTTGCTACCGCATTCTAATATTGCCATGATCATACGATTCCATGTTCTATATTTCATTATTACATATGTTTATTCATGAGAAAATCCTTTTATGTTATCATCTTACACCTTTCTAACTTATGGATATGTTTCATTCCCTTATTTATTCCCTTACTGGGATTTTTAGCTCATCACTTTTGTCTATGTATTCCCCAGGTTATCCTATGAAGTTGTAAGAGCTCAAAGGGAGTTAGGAGCTCATTATAAAGATTAATAAAAGATGTTTTATTCTAGTTTCATGTTTTCTAATTATGTACTTAGTCTTCCAAATACACTATAATTTTCAACCCTTAGTTTGTATTTTATGAATAATTATGCTTAAAATCATGCAATAGTATGTGAAAAGGGATTAGGTCACTATAGTTGGTATCAGAGCATTACATAGTTATTTTTGAGTATTAGAACTAAAACATTTATTAAGAACCCTATGGATAATTATATCACCATTTATAACCTATATTTAAAATTAGCGAATCACAAGTTATGATATACTTTTCATTTATAAGTTTATCCTTATATGTTCAAAGTTTCCTTTTTATATTCTTATATCTAAGTATTCAAGCCCCCCTAATTTTTTTATTTTTTTATTAATGGATAGAAATAGGAGAACCCATACTATCAAAAAATATGATAGGAATTGTGATAATTACCCTAATGAGATTCCAAACCTGATGGGAACATGAGCTCATAACTTCATGATAGTACTGGCTTAATTGGATCAAGTTATGAATAATAACTTGAATCATGTGGAACACCCTCCTTATACTGAAAGAGGTTAAGTTGTAGTCAAATAATTTATGTGAAAAATGCCTTCTATATTTAGTGGATATTCTGATCCCAACATCTCAGACCAATGGATTAACTCTATTGAGAATATATTCTCTGTCCTCTAGTGCTAAAAAGAAGAGAAAGTTGTGTTGGAAGTCTACCATTTTGATAGGGAAACTGATCAATGTTGGAAACTAATAAAAAAACATAAAGTATAAGGAGGAAATTGATTCCATGTAATGGGAAGCATTCAAGAAAATATTTTTTAATAAATATTTTCTCTAAACTCTTTGTATTAATATGGAGAGGGAGTTCCTCATTTTGAAGAAAAAAAGACAATTCTATCAGAGTATATGAGGAAAAAATTATAAGGATTGCATGATATGATTACAACTTTTCCATAAAAACTAAAAGTAAGGTGGGAAAATTATTTAGTGGGTTTAAACTGATTCTACGAAAAACCTTGGAAATTCAGGACTTTGATAGTTATAAAGAGATTGTTAGTTGTGCCCCTAAAATTGAGATAGAGATTGGTGATTCTTAGTGGTAACATGGGACTGTAGATAAGAAACGTAATATGTAATTATCTTCAGGAAGGAAAAAATAAAAATACCATGAAGGAAATAAAACCCAGCATCCCACTTTTCAAAAGTGAGGGAAGAAGCATCCTGGAAACTGCCTAATGGGAACCAGAAGGTGCTTCAAGTGTAGAAAAGAGGGGTACCAAACTAATCAATATCGAATTGAAATGAAGAAACCCACTAATGAGGAAGTGGAAAAGAAGGTTCATATGAACACTATGCCTATTATTTAGTGATTTAAATATAAAGAACACGTTCACTATAAGAGACAATTCCCTAATCCAAGGGTTGTTAGAGACAATCAATATCAACAACCTCTAAGGCAACAAAAATGGCATATTCTATCACTAATGCTAAGGTGGATCCCAATAATGATGTGGTGACAAGTACACCAGTTATTCATTCAATAATAGAAAACATACTTTTTTATTATAGTTCTATACATTCTTTTATATCTTTCAAGTTTAGTAGAACTATTTAAATATAACCTCAATTTATAAAAGTTGAATTATCTATGAGAATAGTGAATGGATAAATTATTGCATCTAAAGTATATAACTCCTCTAAGATAAATTTTTGTGGACTAAACCTCCTAGAAAATCTATTTTTTACTTCCTTTTGTAGAGTTTGATGCTATATTTGGCATTAATTAGCTATATTTATACAAATATAACATCAATTGTATATAAAGGGAGACCGCTCTTCACATCCCGAGGCATCCCCCAATTCCGTACAAGTGTAATTAGGAGGATGAATCTCCTTCAGAATCATCATATCAATTGTGAATATTATTTCCCTATGAGCAAGCATATATAGCTCAAATGATTTATAAAAAGGAGAAAATCATTCTCAAAGACATGCCCATTGTGAGGGAATACACCATTGTTCTCCCTGAATAATTTCCTAGTCTTGGTCCTGACCGAGAGGTTGATTTATCAATTGATATTAAACATGGATCTATGCCTATATCAAAGACTCCTTATAGGATAAATACCATTTAGTTGTAAGAAATAAAGAAGCAGTTACAAGAGAATCTAAAAAAGGGTTTTATATTCCTGAGTGATTTACCGTGGGGTGCTATGATCCTCTTTATCAAGAAGAAGGATGAATCAATGCACCTCTGAATTGATTATCATGAACTTAAAAAAATAATGATAAAGAATAAGTATCCCCTTCCACATATAGATGACTTGTTCAATCAACTGCTTGGGGCCAAGTATTTCTTTAAGGTGGACCTTCAGTCAGGATATCACCAACTAAAGGTGAAGAAGGAAGATATTCCCAAGACCGCCTTTTGAACAAGGTATGGACACTATGAGTTCATATTAACACCCTTTAGACTCACTAATGCTCTAACAATTTTCATGGATTTAATGAATAGTGTCTTTAGATATTACCTTGAATTTTTTTGGGAAGTATTTATAGATGCTATTCTAATATACTCCAAGAGAAAGGAGGAATATGAGGAGCATTTGAATACCATTTTAAAGAATTTGAGAAGGGAGAAATTATATGAAAAGTATAGTAAATGTGAGTTCTTTATGGAGGAATTATCATTCTTAGGACATTTTATCACCAACAAATGAATATATTTGGAACTTTATAAGACAAAGGAAATTGAGGAGTGGCCCAGACCAACATTTGTAATAGAAATCTGTAGTTTCCTTGGTCTATATGGGTATTAATGATGATTTGTGAATGACTTTTCACAATTTTCAAATCCACTAACCAAGATTACTTGTAAGGGAGTAAAATTTTTCTAGACTAGTGAATGTGAAGAATACTTCACATAGTTGAAAAAGAGGCTTATCATTACCCCATTACTCACACTACCCACAAGTGGAGAACTATTTATGGTATGAAATGATGCATAAAAAATGTCTTAGGATGTGTACTGATGTAAAATAATAAATTGATAGCCTATACATCAGGGTAGCTAAAATTTCATGAAAAAAACTAGCCCACACATGATCTGAAGTTGGCGGTTATGATCTTTGCATTGAAAATATGGTAGCATTATCTATACGGGGAGAAGTGTGAGATATATACTGATCATAATATCCTTGAATATATATTCACATAGAAGGATCTTAATATGAGCCAATGAATTTGGTTATATCTCATCAAGGATTATGATTTCTCAATACACTACCATCTTGGTAAATCAAATAAAGTGGATGATGATCTAAGTAGAAAGGATCCCACAATATTATCAATGAAGTGAATTGAGAAGAATCTAATCTTATTAAAATTAAAAAATATAGATATAGAAATTATAAGGGAATAGACATCATCATTACTTTCTCAAATGATTTCTCAACCATCCCTTATGGAGAAGATAAAGGGTGCTTAAAGATATGATGTAGAAATTCAAAAGAAAATGGAAGATATCAAAAATGGGAAGTCGTCAGAATTCAAAATTTATGAGGAAGGAGTTTTAAGATTTCGGTTATGACTATGTGTACCATTGAATCATGAGATAAAGAAAAATCTTTTGAATGATGCACATAGCTCGACCTTCTCTATCCACCCAGGGAGAACAAAAATGTATCAAGATATTCGAGAGCATAATTGGTGGGACAATATGAAGTAGGAGATCACTGAATATGCATCAAATTTCATGGTATGTTAGCAAGTGAAAGCTTAAAGGAAAAAGTATAAGGGTATGATTCAACCATTACCAATACCTACCTGAAAATGGGAAAACATCACCATGGAATTTGTCACAAGATTTGAGAAGACATCTAGAGGACATAATTCTATATGGGTTGTTGTGGAATGTCTTAAAAATATAGATCAATTTATTGTAATTTGAGAGGAATTCTCACACAATTAGTTGAAAAAATATATATTAGATAAGGGGTGAGGCTACATGGAGTACCATTACCTATTGTATCTGATCGAGATCTGAGATTTACCTCCAAGTTCTGGAAAATTCTCCAACATGCTCTAAACACTAAGCTGAAATTTAGTATGACCTATCATCTTCAAACTAATGGCCAGTCTGAGAAGACCATTCAGGCACTGTAAGACATTTTGAGAGAACGATCAATGGAATTTAGAGTAGGATGGGATTAGTACCTTTCACTGGGTGAGTTCTCTTATAATAATAGTTTCTACTCAAGCATCCATATGGCACCATATGAATCCCTTTATGGGAAAAGATATAGAACATATGCATTCCAGAATGAAGTTAGAGAATACAAGCTGTTGAAACCTAAAATGGATGAGGAAATGGTAGAACAGGTGAACACCATCCAACAACATATCTGAGCTTCCTAAAGTTGAGATAATATATACACTGACAATTGATGATGAGACTTAGAGTTTGAGGTTAGAGACATGGTATTACTCTACATATCTCCCTGGAAGAGAGTCATGAGATTTGGGAAGAAGGGAAAGCTAGGTCCCAGGTACATTATCACCTTTGATATTCTTGATCGTATGAGAGCCGTGACATATCGACTAGCACTCCCACCAACCATGTCTCAAACACATGATGTATTCCATGTATCCCTCATGAGGAAGTACATACTAGATCCATCACATGTACTAAATTTAGAGGTGGTACAGTTAGAAAATGATCTCTCTTATGAGGAGAATCTATTGAAGATCTTGGACTATAAAGATAAAGTTATATTTTATAAGACCACTCACCTGGTTAAAGTACTATGGAGGAACCAAAAATATGAAGAGGTGATATAAGAACCAGATGAAGAAATAAAGGAGAAGTACTATCACATATTTTTACCTTAGTATGTAAAATGAAATTTCAAGGGAAAAATTTCATAAGGGGGGAATAATGTTACACCCAGATAATTTTTATGAAATATTTCTCTTTAAATAATTTAATTTCTTTGGTAACTTATATTGTACGCAACACTGAGTTTAAACGAAGCGTAATATAATATTAAAATATTAACATGACCATTATAACATAACCACTAAATTATAGTATATGAATAAGAATACCTATATTATGAAATATATTTATTAATATGAAATAAACACTTAATTTTTAGTAAATAAATTTTATTCTTTAAAAATAAGTTTTCTTAAAAAATGATTTCATTGATTTCAATGAGAAAATAAATATAATTATTTTTGTCACTTTTAGAAAATTTATTTGGAAAAATAAACTTTATTTTTGAATTTATAATATCAAAATTATCTTAGGATTCATTTTTGAGAAATTTCTAAAAAAATTTCAATTTTAACAAATAGTGAAAAATACCGATTCACATTGAAAACTGTATTTTTATTTTAAATAATCGACAAAATAAAATTCTATTTTGGATTAGTTTTAAACTTTAATCAGTTCATTTTGATTATAAATAAACTAATTTTGATATTTTAAATGAATTTTATACATTAATTTATTATAAAAACATTTTATACTTAAAAGGAAATTTTCAGAAAAATTATTTCTCGTTGCATTTTTCTGGTTTTATTTTAAATTAAATGATATAAATTTTGTATTTTGAATTTTGAAAAATTGATTCTATATTTTTAATAATAAGGTAAAAATTTAGTAAATAGTATCCTTTTATTTTTGGTAAATATGAATAGTAAATTTGGTAAATTTTTGTTACTATGGTTAAGGGTAAATATGGTAATTAAGGGTAAACATAATATAATAAAGACTATAAAATTACACTAAAACTTAACCCAATATTATTGGATGAATTAAATTCTACCCTTAACACCTAAGTTTATAAATTGAATCGTTTAATGGACACTTTTTCATGAAAATGACTTATATATTATTAAAATAAAAGAAAGTGACAAAATGTCATACTCTTATTTTTAAGAAGTATAATATTTTTAATATATGGTTAACTAGAATATATATTCCATCATAAATAGTATTTGAAAATATAAAATAATTATCTAAATATTTTCAACTTATTTGTAAATTTTAGTGAATAAATAATTACCTTAAATTCTTACACAACAATGATGCAATAATTATTAAATTAATTTAAAAATAAAATAAATGATATAAAAAATATTAAAATAAACATAATTTGAGATATTTAAGATGATCCATGAAATATCTGGATGAAAATGAAAAGTTTGGATATAATAAAATAGTTGGTTCTAATTTTACTTGTTTTCTTGATTATTTTAGAGTCAAAGTAATAAATAGTTTTAAATTGGAAAATAATGATATTTTATGGGATTAATATTTTATTAAATTAATTATAAATTATAAAAATATTTAAAAAATGGAAAGTAATTATTATATTATATAAAATGTCATAAATTAGAAATTTATGGTCTAATGACACTATATAAGTAAAAATTATAACATTTTAATATTGAAAAAGTTATTACCACAATTAAAATTAAAATAGGTTAATTAAGGGTTAATAAAAATGATAAGTTTTAACATAGAAAAAAAATATCTATAAATTTTATTATATGATGATATTACAACATTATATTATCTTATATTCTAATATATGGTAATTTTGTGGTATTTTTATAGAAAATGAATTTATCATAATTTAATATTTTGAGAAATTTATAAAAAACACCCCTATCCTCCCTTATAAATACCACTCCTCACAACCCCTTCCCCTATACATTCTAAGACTTTTAGCTTGTAAATATTTTTCTCGATTCCATTACCAAGACTATTCCCCATTTCAAAGTGCTGATGGTCTCAATGAAGTACCAATTTTAGGTTCCTTAAGGGTTCCTTCAAGGAGGTGATATTCAAGAGGTACCTTTCTCAAACCATCATATTTTAATTTCATTTCTTCTTATACCTTATTATCACCTCCTTCATCCATAAAATCATAATAAATATAGTATCATGTATATAATAGAATGTTATATTTATAATCGAATATCTTCTTTACACATCCTTTCTCATATCCTCTTATTCAAAGAAATGAAACCACTGTCCAAATTATAGCTGTTTACCGTCTCTATGGATAATGAGTTTTCATTTTCCATTATTGCCTTCAAGGATGGTCATAAAACCATTATTATGATTAAAAACTATTTTAATATATATATTATAACTTTTTTATATTTTTGAGCTTATATATAGATATAATATAAAATAAAACAAAAATAGTTTGTGATAGTCGGAAAAACTGCCAAAATAAACTAAACATTTATTATTAACATTTTATCAAATAAATTATCCTCATACAAAAAAACCAAATGATATAGGGGGAAATTTATAATTATGTAAGTTCATTAAAACCACTTCATTTCACTTCTAGATAATTATTACCATTTGAAAATAATTTCCATAATTATACACTAGTGAACCGATCATGAAACCCTGAAAACAAACACTCAAAGGAGGATGAAATTGAACTTTATAACTCATAGAAATGGCCATAAATGAACTTAATAAAATTATAATAAATCAAATAAATATATAAGAGGTTCTGAATTAAGTAATTAATTAATATAATTTTATTATCTAGGAAATTAAGTGCAAATACAGAACACCTTCAGACATAAGATAAGGGATCTCTTCGAACCTCTATATTTTCCTTCGGGTTACAGTTTCTCTCTATTTACCTCAATTTATTACTTAATTATTTTTATATAATTCTTATAAATTCTGTGTATATGATACAAAAATATTTATATATCTCAATTAATCTTTATTTTATGGGAAAATACATGTTTTATAAGGCACCCTTCTCAATTTTTCTCGATAAGAAAACTCGATTAAAGGGAACTTCTATTTTCTTACCCATTTTAAAGTACACTCCATAAACTATTTTAAGGATCAAATATTTTTCTAAAATAATTCAATTTATCATGAAAAATATTTTAGTTCATTTCTGATTTTATACAAACAATCATTCCTTTATCCTCTTTAAATACTCTTTATTTTTTCCCTTAAAATTGCGCTTAAGTGGCACATTTATAAAGTTACCTAACAACTTTTTTTAATGTTTTAACTTTAGTTGGACTTAATTATTCATGATATATTATTAAATTTAATTTATTAATATAAATTAATGATTTAAATCCCTTATTTAATGGATAACATTGTTATACACCCTTTGGTTATGCCTTATGACATGATTATGATACCCATTTCTTTCCATGGGTAGCTCTTATGTTTATTCCTTATATTTGATTCTTTATGTGGAACACATATTCATGAACATGTTATAATGGGTGCACCCATATATCACTCCAATTAATTGGGTAGTTTTTAGTCTCATGATAAATCATGTATGAGATTAAGGAGTAAACCTATTCCGTTATGGGACCTTTTCCACCATGTGATATAGTCTTAGTAGTTAGCCTTGACTCATGTTTATGTCACGTTGTATATTACTTCCACATTATAATATTTCCATGATCATATGATTTCATGATTTATATGTAATTATTACATATGTTTATTCATGATTCATTCATTTTATATTACCATGTTATGCTTTTCTAACTAATGTGATATGTTTCATTCCCATGTTTATTCCCTTAATGGGCCTTTTAGCTCATCCCTTTTATCTATGTATTCCCCAAATTATCCTATGTAGTTATAGTAGCTCAAAGAGAGTTAGGATATAATTATTAATATTAATAAAACATGTTTCATCCTAGTTTCATGTTTTATAATTATGTACCTAGTCTTCCAAATACACTATAATTTTTGATCCTTGGCTTGTATTTTATGGATAATTATGCTTAAAATCATGTAATAGTATATGAAAAAGGATTGAGTTTCTATATCTTAAATGGAAATTTTTTGAACCTTAGAAGATATAAGGTCTAAATATAACCATACAATAGAAAATATATAGTTTTTGGGTCATTTTTAACCCTTATATTTTCAGTTTAGCCCTCGGTAAACCCATTTTTACCTTAACCGTGGTAAATAATTTTTACTGTTTTCACTATTCATTATGGTAAAAAAATTAAGTTTTCCTTATTATATAATATAAATTATGATGATTCCTAATATAGAATAAATTTTTATAAATTAATCACACAAAATTGGAAGAATTTAATTTAAAAATAAAACCCACAGATGTGTCAAAAAAATGAGTTTTTAAGAAATGCATTTTTTAAGGAAAAAAGATCTCATATTAACTATATAAAAAGTAATAATATTTAAATGAATTTAAAATAATATTTATAGATAAATATTCTATAAATTTAATTTAAATCATTTCTCATTATGGGTTATTTTAATTAATTTAAATGAAGAAACATTATACACTTTAAAATAGTTTCCAGAAAAATGCATTTTAAGCCTAATAATAAACTTATACTAAAATCCAATATAAATATGATTTAAATGTAATTATTTGGATTTAATATAATTAAATAATCCTTATATTAATTTTAAATCAAATTTAAATAATAATGGGACTTAATTTATTAAAAAATGACAATTTTATAAAAATCAATATTTTTCACTATTCATTGAAAATTAATATTTTACAAAAAATACAAAAATTTAACTGTTAGTTAATATTGATATTATAATTTAAAAAATTATCTTGATTTTTTAAAATAAATTTTCTAAAATTGGTAAAAATTAATTTTAAATTATGTGTGCAAAGCACGACTAAATCACTTTTTAAAAAAATATAGTTTTTCAGAAAACATTTCTTTTTTCTTTCAAATGGTTCTTATTTTATTTATAATCAGTAGATAACAATTGAATTTATTTTATGCATGTGTAAACAATATAATTTTCATAATTTAGTTATTCTTATTCATACCATCCAATTTAACAGCTTGGTTATGACATTATACTATATTACTGTTCATTTAGATTCGGGATTTCATGTTCTGCAAGCTATCTAAGAAATTGAATTTATTTAAAATATACATATATTAAAGTCTCAGGGTGTTAAATTATATTCTAATCTTGGCGTTTTGTGTCATCTATGCTATCAGACATGATGTTCCTCTTTTAAAATCTCAAGGTGTTACATAGCCCTTATAAGTAGTAGTCGAGAGTCCTATGAAATGTTAGCGACATATGAGTTTAAGTCTAGGCAGCTTCCCATAGTGTGTTTTTGATATATATATATCTTGTATGTTTTGTGATTTAATACACTACCCCACCTTTTTTTGTATGGTGATCGACACTTAGTGGAATTTGGGAGGGTGTTTTCCCCAACATCCAGGTTGGTGAGGAATGTATGACTGACTACCCCCTATGTCCCTCCTCTCTTCTCCTGGTAGTTTTATGTGCAGGTATAGATAGTGGTTACCTTTACCATATACATGTGTAAAGGAATGTAATGGATTTTGGTTATTTCACACACATTTATCTCTAGATATAGTATCCTATGTATTATTATAGGTATGTCGTGCATAGGCTATGGTGACTTGAGGTATAATACATGACATATAGGTTGCTGTGGCTCCTAGAAATTACTTGGTTATTATATAGATATGTGTATGGTATGATGAGATGATGTGATGCATTGGGTTCATGGATGTGATTATAAGGTGATGTGCTACACAAGGTGCATGATATGATATATTATCCTGAGTGTCTTTGGGTTGGTTTATTTTAGAGAAATATGACTTAGGATGTGTGATGTTGAGGTAGAGTGGAGAACTAGTGTGGAAGTGGTAGTGGGGTACCTTCATTTGATATTATGATTGGATATTATATTATTGATTGTATGTGATACTTGGTGAGTGATTCATGGTGAGGATGAGAAAAGAATAGTAAACCTATTTTGGTGACAAGTTAGTTTCATTTATTTATTCACTATGATTTAGTATGCTTATTTCACATTTTTCACAAGAGGTTTTAAGGAGTATCCTATAGAGTATACATGTTATTCTCACCCTAAGTATATGTAAAATGTTTTTTAGGTCAGGAGGAGTAGGTAGGTGATCGAGATGGAAATTACTAGTTCAAGGAGTTATTCAGGAGTTGTTGTAGCTTCGTGGTCACTACTAAGGATTTGTTTTAGTTTTCTTGCAGTCATTCTAGTTGTATGTCATTATATTCATGTATTCTGATTAATTCTTTATTTATTATGAGTGGGAGTTTTTTTGTGTTTTTTATCATCTTATCTCTTCTCAAATATTTATGAGGGAAATTCCTCTCATGTGTGTGATTATATACCCTTGATGATTTTCACTAACTTGTGACCTATTGGAGTCGGGATTCGAGCATCATTATCTCACTTTATTTATTATTGGTCCAGCAGGGGTACCTTTGGAGGGAGGGGGCCATGACAATGAAACTATTAAAACAACTCTCAAGATATGGAATCTTACCAACAATCAAAACAATGCACATGGCATGTTCTCATGGATTTAGGTTGGGTTTTCCTGATCATATTTTGTATATATTTCTTTTAATTTATTTTTTAAAGAGACTCATGGATATAAGTTATGAGTCCATTTTAAATTCAATTTTTGGGAATATTTTTTTAAATAGGAAAACATAAAGTAATTTTTAATAAACTATTTTTTTAACTATTATTGAAAACTATAAAACATAAATATGTTTTATTATGAAAAAGCATTAATATATTGTATATATTCTATCATTTTTCCTTCAAAACTTATTTTATTAATTATATAAGTGCCCAATAATTAATAATGGAAACCACTATTGTAAGAACCCGAATCTTCTTTTCAGGTATGATTTTCCTTTTCTGGTCATTTTTGAGAAAAAGAGGAAATTATGGAAATTTTCAAAGTACACACCATGTAATTTATGAGTACACGCCGTGTACTGATTTGCCGTAGGAGGCCGTGTGTTGGACATGTAGTGGCCACACACACGGCTGTGTGGGGGTGATTCAGAGGCTGCTTAAAGCAGAGTACAAAAACGGTGAGTACACGTCGTGTACTTCAAATGTACACGCCATGTACTTTTTTTTCATTAAATGCACTGGGGTTACATCTAATTGCTAGAACTCTCTTCTTTTAGGTCTCATTCGACCGAGATCTTCATATGGCCGTGGATCTTTGACGAACCCTCGAGCATACATCTGTCCTCTGAATCAAACACCGTTGGTTGCGTTGGAATCGCATTAGTGAGTTCTCTCTTCTCCTAGAGCACTATCTTATGATTTCTATTCTCTCATAAGATATCATGGGTTGAACATTTTAGATATTTTTGTAGATCTTCAAAATTATAAGGTGATTCAAGCTTCGAGGTTCACATATAGCGATCTCCTAACACCAAGGTAGGTGGTTTGTGCATTTCCGTTCAAAGTCTTTGAGTATTATGTCACCAATACCCTTTAACAGGGTATTGCATGTTTACTGTTTTATCCCTGTTGATTGCCTTCCATGCTTGTATGCTTCTTTAGAGGTTAAATGGATGCGAATAGGGTTAATTTTTCCCATGCGTGCTCTGTTTATGACTGTTTGGTCCTCTTTAGCCTGTTTGGCTGCCTTGACTGTTTTTCATGCCTAGAGTTGTAGGGTGGAATATTTTTACTTTGACATGCGCAATATGCTATAGACTGATTAGCCAAGTAGTTCTGTAGGTTTACTTTGGCCATACTGCATTTCTATGCTTGTTGACCTACACAGGGCTGTGAGAACCTGGTGTAGTAGGCTATAAGGGGAATTGACCGAGTGAGCTTCCTCAGAGAGTCATTGAGCACTTTAGACTATAAGTGGAATTGACCGAGTGAGCTTCCTTAGAGAGTCTTTGAGCATTTTAGACTATAAAGGGAATTGACCATGCAAGCTTCCTCAGAGAGTCTTTGTTTTACTTTGAATTACCTTGATTACTCTAGACTATAAGGGGAATTGACCGAGTGAGATTTCTCAGAGAGTCTTTGAATGACCTAGTCTATAAGTGGAATTGACTGAGTGATCTTCCTCAGAGAGTCCTTGAACTTGGGGCTATAAGGGGAATTGACCGTGTGAGATTCCTCAGAGAGTTCCTAACTACCGTAGACTATAAGGGGAATTGATTGTGAGTGCTTCCTCAGAGAGTCTTTATGAATTCTATGACTGAACCAGAGGGGATAGGCTGAGTGAACTGCCCAGAGGTTTACTTGTATGTCTTAGGTAGGACCAGAGGGGATGACTGTGAGTACTTCTTAGAGGGTTACCTGTTTGTGTTTAGCTTTTTGTTTCGTTGTTGCTTGATATTGAAACTGTGTATTGTTTACTACTGAGTACTTTCCTATTTACTATTTTATGTACTTTTACCTTCCATATATTCACTGAATGTTAGGAATAGATCTTCGGGTGGTTGCCTACTGGGATTTAGTCTCACACCCTGTTTGGGTCATGCTTTTTGTCCCAAATAGATTATATTGCCACATGTATAGATAAGGGCAAGCACCCTTCTACTTTAGGTACTTGACTTGCTATGGAGATGGAGAGAATGGGACCAAGCTTAGGCTTGTGATGCTGAGGAGCTATTTATCTTTTTCTTCTATACTTTTGTTTAGTACTATTTGTATTTCTAGCATTGTGACTTTTTTGGCTGCTTTCCTAGACATATGCATCATGCATTATTTTATATATATATGAGCTCCAGTTGTTTATTATTCCAGTCTTCCGTAGTTTACTATTGTTGGACATTTACTGCTTCCATTATTATTTAATTGTTTCTCTTCCACTATGTTACTCTACCAATTAGGGCATAGTTTCCCCACTATCACACCCAAGGCCCTTCCTGCTAGTTAGCAACCTCTAGAGTTCGGGGAAATGTGTTTGAGGCCATGTGACCAACCAGGTACGGGGTGCCTCTGGGTGGCTTCCGGAATCGGGATGTTACAAAGTGGTATCAAAGGATCTTTTATCTCTTGACTTATTGTTTGGATCCTTTAGCCAAGTATAAGAAGGAATAGGTACTTGGTAATAAGCTATGCCCGGGAGTAGCTAACCCGTGTACAAGGAAAATCCAATGTACCTCGTTATTGTAATTTTTTTCTTCTAGTTTGTGATTTTACAGTTGATTTGATTTTCACCATTAGGTGATGCACATGTATTGTTCTGTTATCATTGATGTTATTGAGGTTCTATTTCTATCGTAACCATATTAGATGAGGGTATGCCATCTCATGCATCATATAAGCACTTGTTAGAATTCACATGTCATGCATTATTTTCATGCCATCTAGGATGCATTAGCAATTTCATGTTGTTCTGATAGATTTTGTGTAGTATATTCATGCTGTTGTGATAGATGCCTTGATAAAATACCTACTGGATGATAGGGTATTGTTTGTGTAAGGTTTTGTCTGAATAAATGCCAAAATTTGGTTCTTGATGTGTTATGGGCCCTCATGGACCGGAATTTGGTGGATCATTGTGTTGTTTGCCTTGTTATAGCATATAGAAGATGCCAAAATTTGATTTGCGGCGAGTATGGGCCCTCACAGATCGAAATTTGGCACCTTTAATGTCCATTTCAGTGTTTTTCTGGGATCCGGAGTAGTTTCTGAGGCTTACTGTCCGGAAAAACCCAGAATACATGCTGTGTAGTTTTGATTACACGCCATGTGTTCTTCTATTCAGGAAGAAACTATTTTTCTTAAGTACACGCCGTGTACTTTATGTACACGCTGTGTAGTCTCTAACCGTGTCATAAGCCATGTGGGGAAAGACACGGGATAGGGAATTTATTATGGGAACACGCCGTGTACCAGTTGAGCACGCCGTGTAGCGTTGATCCTATGTCTACCCATGTAACTAACAACACGGATGGATAAAACTTAAGCTATACATGCCATGTCAGTATTGAACATGCTGTGTAGTCTGAACCAGGTACCTGAACGTGTCACTAACAACATGGGTTGGTGTTATCCTTTCACATACATGCCGTGTCCGTCTGGAACACACTGTGTAGTGTGAGTCGTGTGTCAGGTCGTATCACTAACAACACGAGCCAGGTGAAGCTTGTCTAGTACATGCTGTGTCTACCTTGAACATGCTGTGTAGTCTTTTCTTAGGAGATCCGTGTGGCTTAATCATGTAGAAGGACTTGGGAAAGGAAAGGGGATTTAAGTACAAACAGTGTGCTAGGACAAAATGCCGTGTATTTCAGGTGTTACACAACTAGTTTGGGTAGGTGTACACGCCCATGTAAATGAATTAAGGGAACACTCCGTGTAAGAATTCTACATGCCATGTAGTCATGTTTTGAAAAAATTGAATGCTTTCTTTCTCCTGTTCCCCTCTTATGCTTCTAG
The DNA here is from genome assembly GCA_963277665.1 of Viscum album. Lineage (NCBI taxonomy): Eukaryota > Viridiplantae > Streptophyta > Magnoliopsida > Santalales > Viscaceae > Viscum > Viscum album. Next base: position 624,024,363 of record OY728130.1, on the reverse strand, counting down.
TTTTCAGTCCTTTATAATCTTGTCTTAAGGTGTGCACTTGACCTTGAAAAGTCATGCCACCGAGAATCCCTCCGGTTGTGCACCAGTTGCTAGGCGGTGATCAGACACCAGACATGGCTGATTAGGGACTCCCAGTAGATCTTCCAGTTGTGCCAGTCTTGGCACCATAAGTTATATCTGACGTAGGTATTGATGCACAATTCAGAGAGGGATTTCTGAGGATGATGTAGACCTTTCAGGGAGCACCGATGACCTAAACCATCATTGAAGTCAATAAAAGTTTAAAAATTTATATTCCTACTAACTGCTGTATATGTGGCAAGCAGGGTCGAACCCACAGGGAAGACTATTTTTAACCACAACCTTACTAAACTACATCAAAACCCTCACTGTTGTCAGCAGTGAGTTATATTTTCTTAATATTTTTTTATCTTTTAATATTTTTTTTTATGTTTTTATAAACTGTAAAGTAAAATCACACATCTCTTGTAAATTTTTTCTAACCTATACTGAAACAAGGAAAAACTGAAAATAAGATGTAACAAAGAAAATAAAATGCTGATAAAAGACAAATAGAAAATAACGCTCGGGGATTACTCTAGTCTACTGGTTTAATTGTTTCTCCTAATCATGTAAAAGTAATACATTGTACCACTACATATAGACGACTTTCTTCCCTCACCAGGAGTTAAGTTGCGGAAATTGTACAACTTAGAGTTCACCACTCCAAAGAAGTACAACTTCAGAAAGATGATTTAAAAGGAAAACGGTACAAACTTTCCATAAGTACTGAAGTTTTCATTATGAGTTGATTACTTAAAAGATGAATCCATAATCAAACTTGCTAAATGATTACATAGTTTTGAAAAATTCAGTGTCTGTGGTATGAAGCAGAAATGTGTAATTAGAATCGATCTCTCAAATCAATTCTAATCACAGAAGAAATGTTTAATGAAAAGGATGAAAATGATCACCAGTAGAACAAGAACTCTCCCCGAACTAGAAATTTAGATAACGAATATATTTTTCATTATCACTATAGTAATGGAAAAAATTTCAAAGAAACATAGTATAAGAGTTAAAACAAAAGGGAGAAAGAACTCCCCAAAGATGCTTTTCTCCTCTGCTCCTTTGACTCCAGGATTGCAATACTCCAGATCCTCTCCACTGCTCCTGATCATCTCTGAAAAAGTGAATGAATTCCCTCTAATCTCCCTTATTCTGCTGCTTTCTCTACTTTAAGTATCCACCATCACCTTCTGCATGTCACAAAACATTTTTCACTAGCTTCAAATGCCCTTTACAAATGCACCACACAACGTGCATTTTTTTGGTGACTGGCACGTCGTGCTAGTTTTTCCCTCGTAACTAACTCCTGTTGAGTTAGTTACATGAACCTGGACATGTTTTTGACTTTGGTATAAACCTGAACATATAAAATAGAATAGAAAAGAAAATAAATGAGAGAGAAAAGAAAGAAAAATAGTTATTTTTTAAGTTAAGTGTTAAATTACTCGTTACAAGTTAACTAAAGTTAATTAATAAATATCTTATTTGATAATTACTATTTAATTTGATATTAATAAAGTTATTCTATTAATATTACTATGGTAAAACATAATCTTATTAAAAATTTGTTAATTTAATAAAAATAAAAACTAAATTTTTTTAGATTAACATTTTTAACTAATTTATTGAAATTTGACAACATGAATAAGTAATTAAAAATTTAATATTTTAGATTGTATTAATAATTTTATTATTACTATTTAAGAAATTAAATTGCTAGATTAATTCATTAATTAGTTTATTTTAATTTAATAATTAGAATTAATATTTTAGTTTTAAATATTTTTAAATTAAAAAGTATATTTTATAGTTTATTTATAATTATTATTAATTATATATTTATACTATAAACAGTAAATTAATTTATTATTAATACTAATTATTAATTTAGTTTTGTATTTTAATTTATAATTTATTTATTCATTAATATCATAATTGTTTAAATTTATAACTTATACAAATTTTATTATATTTATTTGATTTTTTAAAGTTAACTTTTACTTTTATTTTTTCTTTTTGTTTTACTTTACTTTTATTATTATTTTTATTATTTAATTTTTGTGTTATCTTATTTCTTACCCCTCCCCCAATTATCGGTGCACAAGGGTAGGGGGAAGGTATTCTTCGGTGCAACTCCACAACAGCGGTCTCCTCTGGTCCAACGTGGTGTGACAGGCCTACACTTCTTTCTTCTCGGATCCACTACAGTGCGATGGCACCTAGCTACAGCATCCCGCGGCTCCAGTAGTGGCACGACTCAGATGCAACTCAGCCTATCTTTAACGGCAGCGACGTCGCCCTCGGCTGCGAATCCTCTACCAGCAGCATCTTTGAACCAGTGGAGGTCTCCTCTTGTCGGTGCAATAGGGGGCTTCAAAGTTCCTTCGGAAAACTTAAGCAGCAATAGGCAGGTTCGTTCTAAGGTCGTGGTGATGGAATATACACGAAGATCTGAATTTAGGGGTGAAACACAGTTAATTTTAAAACTGGTTTGAGAATTATTCGATTCAAAGTTCTGAACTGATTTGATTCTCTGGTTTTGAATCGTTATGGATCTATTTGGTGGAAACGGTGGGATGAAGGGAAGAAACACTAACAATGAGGTAGAGATGTCAGTGAGGATGGAAAGAGCAGCGAGGAAAGAGTAACAGTGAGGTTGAAGGGTTATTGAATAATGGTGAGAGAGAGGGGAAAAAGAGCTATCAGTAAGGAGGTTACTAATAGACAAAAAATTAAAAGCTACTGATAGAGAAAAGAAGGTCACCGTTAGAAATAAAAATAAATAAAAGAGGAGCAGCAAACGAAGTCTAATAGTGAGAAATAGGGAAGTTGGGTAACGGTGAGGAAAGACTCACCGTTAGAAAAGGAAACTACGGGTCACCGTTATAAAAGAAAGAAAAGATCACCATTATAGAATAAGCTAAGATTACCGGTACAACATAAAAATAAAGTTACCGATATAATTAAAAGGAGAGCTACTGGTAAGCTTCAAAAAGTAAAATGGTCACCGATAGAAAACTAACAGTGACCTTTAAAATAAACACAAAAATTAAACATAAAATTAAAACTTAAGTAAACTAAAAAAAATGACTTAAAATAATTAATTAAAATATTGCTAAACACCATTAATTAAGACAGAATTTTTATTAACCTTTTAAACATTAAAATTATTAACTGACAACACTTAAATTATAAACTGAATAATTGTTAAACTAAGATTATGAATGAATTAAATTAGAATTACTAAATAAAAAATTACAAGGTAGTAGTGAGTAGAAATGAAGAGCATTAGTGACCCAAAAGGTCACCGCTATTAATAGTCTACCTCACCGGTAGACTAAAACCAATAGAAAATAAATAAATAATCAAACTACATACATAAAATAATATAATTAATGTTTAAAAACTCTTAATTAATTAATTAAACAACTATTTGAACACATAAAATTAAAAGAGAACTATTTTCTTTAATTTAAAACACAAATTATTTACTTAAATGATTAGCAGGATGACTAAAAAAATTAATTAATAAAGTTAATATATTCTAATGTAACAAAATTAAATGATATAATACTAAAATAAAGACTAAGTTAATTAAATAAAATTACAACGATTAAATAACTGCTTTATAAAAATATTAACTTATTAAAAATTCAAGCAGATTTAAATTAACCAAACTAAATAAGACATAATTAAAGTATATTAGTTTGGTATGATTAAAATTATTATTTTGATGACTAAAAATTCATAATTAATTATAAAAATTGATTAGTTAACAAAATTAATTATAAAAATACAAAAGTACAATTATTTAGTATAAAGTGATTAAATAATTAATTAAATCATTAAAAATTAAGTAAAAATATGTGGTAAATCTATGCAAAAATAGAGCCACATCAACCGCCTCCTGCCCAGTCAATGACAGAATTGACGCGGGTCTTCCAGCAGCAGCACCCTCCTACTTTCTCAGGGGATGGAGGACCCCAGGCTATAGAGTCATGGCTAGAATCCACGCTGACAATTTTTGAGCATCTGGAGATTCCTCCAGAGAAGAGGGTGAATCTCGCTACCTACATGCTTTGAGATTCCACCAAGAGGTGGTGGGATGTGATCTCACAGGTGGGATGCTAGCAGAATGTGACTTGAGATGAGTTTCGGCGTATCTTCTACGATTACTTATATCTGGAGACCTTGAGGTCCGATTGAGACTGAGAGTTCATGAGTCTGGTGCAGGGTACTCTTTCTGTTATGGAGTATTCCTATCACTTCACAGAGCTGTAATGTTTCACTCCTATTCCAAGAGGGGATGAGTTGTTCCTTGCATAGAAGTTTGAGGATGGTCTAAGGCATGACATCTGATCGCAGGTGAACATCTTTAGGTTGACTTCGATATATTCTATTTTCAATTAGGCACTGATCACAGAGCACAATCTAAGGGATTCTGGAGTGGTGATCCAGGTCACTTTAGCATCTAGAGTTAGTATTCCTCCTCCAGACAGCAGGAAGCACCACGGGGAGTTTTCACAAGGAGATCAAAGTAGGCGGGATGCATCTTCTGGTAGCTAGGTGGTTTGGTACCAGTATGGGAAGAACGGGCATATGAGGCCACACTGCCCAAGATACCCAATGGAGTGCCGATCTTACGGCAAGATGGGTCACCTTTAGCGCTTTTTTCAGTTCTTCTCACTAGCAGCTGGTGACAGGGGTTCTTCTATGAATCCTCATTTAGGAGTAGCACCACCAGTTTCTCACCAGTTTTGGAACTGGAGTTCTTCCGGCTGTTCAGGCCGAGGTGGAGGTTGTGACCATGGTATTCAGTCATCGGTTCTTCAACGGCAACAGGGTGGATCAACTTAGAGCAGTTAGGCAGGGTTACAGGGCTACGGCTTAGGCCAGAGTTTTGCAGTGGAGCAGACCCAACAGGAGCAGAATCCCGAACCCTCTACAGTTTGAGGTACGATCTTAGTAGCCTCAGTTATCACGACCCACCTTTATCAAGTTGAGAGAAGGGACAGAAGATTTCCATACCCTTCCTTTTTCAAGTTGAAGGAGAGATAATGACCCCTGAGACCCGCCTTCAATAGGTCCCAGAGTGGCGACTAGCACCAAGGGTATAGAATCACACAAAATATGGAAGGTATTACCCTTTTTCTTTATTAGGATTGGGAGATAAGATAGTAAATCCCAACAATACCAAAACTAGAGGTAAAAGTAAATCCAAATAAAACCATACCCATATGCATGTTACAAAAGTAAATTCCACAAAGTACAAGGAGACTACAAAGGTAAAGTACCAAAGAAAAGAAAAACAGCAACTGCAACTGTCCCAACATCTGAGCTAGTACGGCCCTGCACGATCCCTGAAGTCCTCATGGAAACCTGGAAGCAGTTTTATATACGTAGGGTGAGTATACAAGTATACTCAGTAGGGAAAACCAAAGACTCTCGTGTACAAGTGGGGAGGCATTCTAATGCCCTATGAGAAAAGCGATAACCAAAGAACCTAGTAAGGAAAACTATCCACCCAAGCCTCACCAAGGCACACTCCCAAAATAACACAAGTCAAGTATGTATAGTAATAACACATTGATTTTTGGGTACCCCGCGCCACATTCCCACTGGTTATTGAAGACATCCCACGCATCAAACCAATCCCGCCATTCTCACCGCAGTCCCACTGCCACACCCCACCTGCACACACCTGGGCCACAACCACACATCCTATCCATAAACACCTAGGCCACAATCACCATACGCAACCATGCCCGCAAACACCTGGGCCAGAACAACTACTTCCACGCCCAAAGACACCTGGGCCTCATCCCGAAGATTCTTGGGAAACAACCCGCCCGCACACACCTGGGCCATCCACCACAACTACCCTGCCCAAAGAATCTTGGGATATAATGGACCTCAGGCCATCACAGCCTGCCCGAAGAGTCTTGGGATATTCGGGAAAGGGAGTAGAAAAGGAGCTAATAACCATCCACTCATAGGAGTGTTGGGAAAAACACCCTCCCCCATGGAATGAGGGTGTTTGGCACTAAGTGCTCAACTTGGGTGGGGCACGAATAAGAAACATAAGAACTAAAATTATATGTATAGGTAATAGGAACTCATCCCCACCTAGGCTCTCCAAAGCCAACCTAAGAACAAACACCCTTGTTACTATTCATTCATAAAAGAAAGGCATGACACTCATGACCAAGTCACAACTCATTCCCAAAACCAAACTCCCCATTTAACCCATTCTTGGTTTCATGTTCAAGTGATCCCATTTAAGTAAATCCTACACTACTAGGAAACTAACAGAAATAACCACAAGCTAGAGAAAGATAAACAACCAAACAACAACTTAAGCATTCACACTCGGTTCTCTTATAAAGTCACAACAACAAAGGGATCAGTGAGATCCCTCAAAGTACTGGAACCAAACCAAGCCTCGAGATACATCCCCACATAGCTTCAGATTCATAACCAACAACCACGCCACAACAGAGGATCCCATACTCACCCACGTCACCCCATAAGCATCGAGAAGAATGAACAGACATGCCACCAAGACATAACAAGGAAGTTCCCAGACTCAAGTACATCATTCACTAAGTTTTACTCTTTCTGTTTGGTTAACCAGGGTGATCACACAAGGATTGTTGTTCATTGGACATTCATTTAATCAGTTGAGTTTACGTAATTAACCAAATTCCCATGTTGGATCCATTCAATTACCACAGAAGACAAGGGTTCATTAGTGCGCAAGGAAATACCACCAACGACCATGATGTTCAGTGAGCATAGCCCATACAGTTCACAACATATAGAAATTATAAAAGAGTACAACAGAATTTTCAAACGCACCCCATCATTCTTTAACAGTCTGTTTATTATCTTTGTTAAGGTTTGGTTTCATCCATTCCCACAGAAACAGTAGCATACCCACCCCGCATGTTACACAGTAAGGAGAGACGAAGGAAAAATACCTACTTGGTTGATCAAGGATCGAAGTTCCTCTCCATGCGCCAAGAACTGGGGATGTGCGAATTGCAGGGGAGGAACATCAGGGACTCCAAGGATGAACAGAAAAACTCTAGCACAGGTTCACTGCAAGCATCGGGAAGGGGGGACTCCAAGCATACCAGGGAGAAGAAATAAATCCATCCAAGAAGGAGAAGAAATAAACTCTAGCGTGATATAAAGACGAGATTCTATTGTTACGTGATAAGGAATTTTGAATGGCTAAAAGTCAGATCGTGGTTTCTTTTGCGGTTGGGAGGTTACACATGATGGGATTAATTCTTATTTAATTATTCCCATCAGGGTGGTGGTATAATGGTTGTGCATTAAACCATTTCTTTTAAATGGAGGAAAAACGCGCAACGAGGGTGGAACTGGAAGGTACGGGGAATGGAGTGACACCGAGGAAAAACCACACATTTTGGTAAGTTAAGTGTTGCCCGACTCTTGGGGAATTTTAGATATTATTTATGGGCTTTAAATGTCTTTTAAAGGGGCATTAAATCATCTTTACGTTAAAAGATATGTTGCGGGAGCGGAAAAAATTCGGAAACTGGAAAAAGGGATGAAGACCGCTCGGTGGGGACATAGTGTCACCATCACGGTGCCACCATGACCAGTGCCACCATTTCAGTGGAGCTGTGTTTTGGCAAAGTAATGGACCAGGTGGGTCTGGGACATTACATCAGATAACTCTCAAACTATTCTCGCCCTCGAGAATCAAAAATAAACCTGAAGAAAAAGGGGTTTCGAACAACCACCTCAAAAGATACCTCTTAGGAGTGAACCTCATGGACATCTAGGAATACCTCTTTCTTAAGTAACCAGGAAACATTCAAGGGTCAAACTATCCAGTCATATGGGTTAGGGAGTTTCTTCCTCCAGCTCAAGATACTATCTTCTTTGGGTGGCACTGACTCGCCTGCACGGGTTTAATCACATCCACCTTAATGCGTCTTGATTAGGGATCAGGTCCTCCCCTCCCCATAGTCAGGACTCTTCACACACATCCACAGAATAAGGAAAACCACACATTATATAGTTAACAAGGTAAAGTGTTCCATCACGACAAATACAAACAAAACAGAACAAAACTCAAAACAACTCTGGGTACTGGGCATGCATCTGTATCTCTTGTTCCCAGGTACTTTCCTCGAGCCCGCCATGCCTCCACAACACACGAACCAAAGGAATGGTCCATCCACAGAGCACCTTCTCCTCAAGATCCTCGATCCTCACTGGTCTTTCCACAAAAGTCACGTCGTCCTCGATATCCAGCTTTACCCAGTCCAGGATGTGTGAAACGTTATGTAGATACTGTCAGAGTTGTGACACATGGAAGATGTCATGTATTCTCAGTAGAGGCGATGGTAGAGCTAGCTGATAAGCCACTTCTCTTACCCGCCAAAACACTTTGAAGTGTCCGATGAACCCTGGATAAAGCTTACTCCCCCTACCGAACCTCTGTTGTCCACACCGAGGGGAGACCTTCAAGAATATGTGGTCCCCGACCTCAAACTCCAAGGGTCTCCTCCTATTATCGGCATATGACTTCTGCCGGTCCTGGGACGCCTTCATCCTCTCCCGTATAAGCTGAACCTTCTCCGTCGTGCTCTGCACCACTTTCGGGCCAAGAACACCTATTTCCCCAACCTCAGTCCAGCACACGGGTGAGCGACATGGCCTTCCGTACAAGGCATTGAACGGAGCCATGAAAATGGTAGAGTGATAGATATTATTGTAGGAAAACTCTAACAGAGGCAAGTTTCGCACCCACAATCCCCCAAAATCCAAAATACATTCTCATAGCATATCCTCCAACATCTGGATGGTGCGCTCTGTCTATCCATCTGTCTGGGGATGGAAAGAAGTGCTAAGACATAGCTGGGTGCCAAACGCATGTTGAAATCCCCTCCAGACTCGTGAGGTAAACCGTACATCCCTATCTAAGACTATAGACCTCAGAACTCCATGCAACCTCACCACCTCATCCATGTACCTCTGTGCCAAGGCATCCACTGCACCCGAATCCTTGATCGCTAGAAAGTGAGCCGATTTCGTCAACCGGTCCACCACTACCCAGATAGCGTCACAGCCTCCGTGGACCTTGGGTAGCCCTATGACAAAATCCATCGAGATGTCATCCCACTTCCACTCAAGGACATCTAAAGGTTGTAACAGACCTCCTAAAACACGGTGTTCAACCTTCACCTGCTGACACACTAGGCACCTGGCCACGAACTCTGCCACCGCCCGCTTTACCCCGGGCCCCCAAAACTGACTCCTCAGACCCTGGTACATATTGGAAACTTTCGGGTGCACTAATAGGGGTGATTTGTGGAACTCACCAAGAACCCTCTCGCACATCACCTCTAGAACAAACAACTTCCCTTGGAAAAGAATCTGATTCTGACCATCCTCCGTCCACCCTTCCGGATCATTTCCTTGGTTAACCCGGTCACACATCACTTTACTCTCTATGTCTCCCCACTGAGACTCCTCCACCTGCCGTAGTAGAGAAGACTTCACTGTCATCTGATACAGGCAACCTCTACCACCATCCATCCTCGCATCTAGGCGTAGGGAAGCCAACTCATCCATTACCTTCCAAGCATCTTCCGACTCTTAAACCGCGTTCTTCTGTGACTTCCTGCTCAAGGCATCGGCCACCACATTCCCTTTTCCTAAGGTGCAGGAAATATCAAAGTCGTAGTCCTGAAGGAACTCCATCCACCTTCACTGTTATAAGTTTAGGTCCCACTGGGAGAAGACATACTTCAAGCTTTTGTGATCCGTGAAGACCACGAAGCGCTCCCCGATGAGGTAATGCCGCCACAAATTTAGTGCGAAAATGTCTGCCACAAGCTCCAGATCATGGGTGGCATAATTTCACTCATGGGGGCGTAACTGTCTAGACCCATAAAAGATCACCCCTTGTCGTTGCATCAGCACACACCTGAGGCCTTGTCCTGAAGCATCACAGAACACCTCATACGCCACCCCTTCTTCTGGCAATCTCAGCACTGGGGCACTTACCAACTTCTCCTTCAGATAGATGAAGGCTGATTCACACTGCCCATTCCACATGAAAGCCTGGTCCTTCTTGGTCAAAGTTGTCAAATGTGTTGCAACTTGGGAGAAGTTGGGCACGAACCTCTGATAGTAACCTGCCAGTCCAAGGAAACTACGAACCTCTACCACGCTCTTGGGTGCTTCCCAAGAAACAAACACCTCAACCTTCGATGGGTCCACTGCTATTCCCTGCTCGGACACCACGTTCCCAAGGAAGTTCACTTCTCGCATCCAGAATTTGAACTTGGACAACTTCCCATAGAGTTGGTGCTGGCAGAGGACCTCTAAAACCATTCTGAGGTGCTCAACATGATCCTCCTCTGATCTTGAGTAGATCAGGATGTCGTCAATAAATACGACTATGAACCAATCCATGTATTTCTAGAAGACGGAGTTCATGAGCCCCATGAACACAGTTGGAGCGTTCATAACGCCGAACGACATGACCGCAAACTCAAAGTTCCCATATCTGCACCTAAAGGTAGTCTTTGAGATGTCGCCCTCCTTCACTCTCAACTGGTGATATCCCGACCACAGGTCAATATTAGAGAACGACCCTACCCCCTTTAACTGGTCGAAAAGGTTGTCTATCCTTGGGAGAGGGTAATGGTTCTTGGCCGTTACCTAATTCAGTCTTTGGTAGTCTATGCACAGCCTGAGACCACCATCTGTCTTCTTTGCAAATAAGACTGGAGCACCCCATGGTGACACACTTGGTTGAACAAAACCCTTCTTCCTCAGATCATTAATCTGAATCCGCAACTCCCATAACTCAGAAGGTTCCATCTGGTAGGGAGCCATTGAAATCAGATGGGCACCAGGTTGCAAGTCTATCCCAAACTCAACATCATGTCGAGGGGGTAGAGTCGTCACATCTTCAGGGAAGATGTATATAAACTCACTGACGATCCTTGAGACTTCCACCATTTCTACATCCACCGACTCCACTGATAGTTCAGATAACAAGGAAAGGAGGGTCTCCTCTTGCCTGCTACTTTTCTGGCAACCTCGCTCGCCGATGAAAGTTACACATCGGCCGCCCAAATCTAAAAACATGACCCTTCCTCGGAAGCAGTCAATGACGAAACATACAGAGAACAAACAATCAATGCCTAGGATGACATCGTATGGATGTATCTGCAACATTAAAAGATCCCCAATAGACCGATGTGGCCCTATCATCAGTCTACACCCTCGACAAACATAAAACAAGTCAGTCTAACCTCCGACTGGTGAGCTCAGCACCAGGGGCACTGGAATTCTCTCAGTGTCTAAACCCAAAGCACAATCCATACTAGGTGAAACAAAGGAGTGTGAAGATCCTGTATTGAACAAGTCATAGGCAAGAGTACTAAATAAGCTGATCGTACCTCGAACGACTTCCGGCCCTGCTGAAACTGCTGCCTCTGTGGAATGCAACTGTCTACACCCATCTCCCCTGCCTCTCAGCTGTCGGCCGCCTCCCCGACCATGCCCTGGTCGAGGTCCCTGAGGGGCACCCTGGGGTCGGCCTCCTCCTGCAACGCCTGCCCTGGGAGGAGTGGGAGCTTGCTGCCCCTGCTACTGCTGCTGAAAGGGCCTAGCTGGAAACTACTACTGCTGAGGTGGGCACTGAACCTTCCCACCCTCTCTGTACTATACTCTGTCCGAGAACTGATTTCGAAGGTGCCCATGGCTTCCATAGACAAAGCATCTCGGTCCTAGGCCCGAAAGGAAAGGGTGAGGGTTGGGAGATCAGAACTGGAACTGCTGAGGCCTGCTTCTTACTGGTCAAAACCTAGAGGGTCCTGATGTTGGAGGTCTGCTGCTGACAGCCTTCCCCTTTAACGAGCCTAAATGGATTCCCTCTCACGATACACATCCCAGCGCGTGCATCCTTTCCACCACTTTAGCCTTATTCTGGACCTCAAAGTATGTCAGTAGGGTGAAGGGAGTAATAACATACTGGAGAGAAGGTCGAAGTGCCTCCTCGAAACATCTTGACTGAGACTCCTCATCCAGAAAGAGGTCGGGAGCAAAGTGAAGGAGATCCTTGAACTTGATCCCCAACTCCCTCACTGACATATCCCCCTACTGGAGGGAGAGTAGTTCCTGCCTCTTCTCATCCTTCATCATGGAAGAGAGTAATTCCGCCCGGAACTCCTTCTCGAAGTCAGTCCACGTAACCTCAGCCTCCATATTCTCCCCAAGATGAAGCGTCCACCACTGACGCGCTGCTCCACGCATCTGAATTACATCTAGAGTAACCCAGTACTCCGTCAGAGCCCGGATCAAGCTGAAAGATATCACCAGCTCCTCTATCTAGCTCTCTATCTCCATGTCTGAGATGCTACCCTCGTACTTCCCGAGGGTCTGCCGCTGAAAGGCATGAAGCTTCCTCTGCCACTGATCGTCCTCCTCTCGGTCAGCCCTCTGCCGATTAGCCAAGTCAACCTCCTGGGCCTCGATCGCCCGCACTACTCATGGTCGTCTCCCAGGTTCCATAGCTGCTAGGTAAACAAGGAATTCCTAAGCCCGAGCAGTATAGAATATTGTTCTTAAATTTTCTTAGACTTCATATTCATTTTAAATCCCCAAATACCCATGAAACACAAGAACAAAAGTCATTATAATGCATGTACCTTCCCTAGGGTCTCTAACTTACAATCAGTGTAGCCTCACTTGGTTGTTTGGTAGGCCTAGAGTCCTTGCATCGGATCATGAGGGGCCCTAAAATTCCATGTCCTAGCCAGTCTCCCCTAGCCTATTTCACGCACCAAGATCACCCGACACTATTGCCCTACCATCCCATGCAATCCTCACTATGCCTAACTCCAGACTCCATCCTATCTCTCAACCTTCCTTTGATACCATTCTGTCACGACCTGCCTTCACCAAGATGATAGAAGGGATAACAGATTTCCATACCCTTCCTTCTTCAAGTTGAAGGAAAGATAATGAACCTCGAGACCCGCCTTCAATAGGTCCCAGAGTGGTGACTAGAACCAAGGGTATAGAATCACACACAAGATGGAATGCATTGCCCTTTTTCTTTATTAAGATCTGGAGATAAGATAGTAAATCCCAACAACACCAAAACTGGAGGTAAAAGTAAAGACAAAGAAAACCATACCCATATGCATGTTACAAAAGTAAATGCCAAAAAGTACAAGGAGACTACAAAGGTAAAGTACCAAAGAAAAGAAAAATATCAACTGAAACTATCCCAACGTCTGAGCTAGTATGACCCTACATGATCCTTGAAGTCCTCCTGGAAACCTGGAAGCAGTTTTATATACGTAGGGTGAGCATACAAGTATACTCAGTAGGGAAAACTAAAGACTCTCGTGCACAAGTGGGGAGGAATTATAATGCCCTGTGAGAAAAGAGATAACCAAAGCACCTAGCAAGGAAAAATATCCACCCAAGACTCACCAAGGCACACTCCCCAAATAACACAATTCAAGTAATGTATAGTAAAAACACATTGATGTTTGGGTACCCCGCGCCACTTTCCCACTGGTTATTGAAGACATCCTACGCATCGAACCAATCCCGCCATTCTCACCACAGTCCCACTGCCACACCCCACCCACACACACCTGGGCCACAACCAAACATCCCTCCCATAAACACCTGGGCCACAATCACCATACATAACCACGCCCGCAAACACCTGGGCCAGAACAACTACTACCACGCCCAAAGACACCTGGGCCTCATCCCGAAGATTCTTGGGAAACAACCTGCCTGCACACACTTGGGACAACCACCAAAACTATCCTGACTGAAGAATCTTGGGCTATAATGGACCTCAGGCCATCACAGCCTGCCTGAAGAGTCTTGGGCTATTCAGGAAATGGATCAGAAAAGGAGCTAATAACCAGCCACTCATAGGAGTGTTGGGAAAAAATACCCTCTCCCATGAAATGGGGGTGTTTGGTACTAAGTGCTCAACTTGGGTGGGGCGTGAATAAGAAACATAAGAACTAAAATTATATGTATAGGTAATAGGTACTCATCCCCACCCAGGGTCTCCAAAGACAACCTAAGCACAAACACCCCTATTACTATTCATTCACAAAAGAAAGGCACGACACTCACGACCAAGTCACAACTCATTCCCAAAACCAACTCCCCATTTAACCCATTCTTGGTTTCATGTTCAAGTGATCCCATTTAAGTAAATCCTATACTACTGGGCAACTAATAGGCATAACCACAAGCTAGAGAAAGAGAAACAACCAAACAACAACTTAAGCATTCACACCCAGTTCTCTTGTAAAGTCACAACAACAAAGGGATCAACGAGATCCCTCAAAGTACTGGAACCAAACCAAGCCTCGAGATATAGCCCCACACAACTTCAGATTTACAACCAATAACCATGACACAACAGAGGATCCCATCCTCACCCACGTCACCACATAATCATTGAGCAGAACGAATAAACATGCCACCAAGACATAACAAGGAAGTTCCTAGACTCAAGTACACCATTCACTAAGTTTTCCTATTTCTGTTTGGTTAACTAGGGTGATTACACAAGGATTGTTGTTCACTGAACATTTATTTAATCGGCCGAGTTTACGTAATTAACCAAATTCCCATGTTGGAGCCATTCAATTACCACATAAGACAAGGGTTCATTAGTGTGCAAGGAAAGACCACCAACTACCATGATTTTCAGTGAGAATAGCCTATACAGTTCACAACATATAGAAATTATAAAAGAGTAAAGTAGAATTTTCAAATGCACCCCATCATTATTTAAAAGTTTGTTTATTATCTTTGTTAAGGTTTGGTTTCATCCATTCCCACAGAAACAGTAGAGTATCCACCCCACATGTTACACATTAAGAAGAGATGAAGGAAAAATACCTACTTGGTTGATCAAGGATCGAAGTTCCTCTCCATGCTCCAAGAACTGGGGATGCATGACTTGGAGGGGAGGAACGTCAGGGACTCCAAGGACGAGTAGAAAAACTCTAGCACAGGCGCACCACAAGCCTCAGGAAGGGGGGACTCCAAGTTCACTAGGGGGAAGAAAGAAATCCAACCAATAAGGGGAAGGAAGAAACTCTAGCGTGATATAAATACGAGATTCTATTATTATGGGATGAGGAATTTTGAACAACTCAAATTCGGATTGTGGTTTATTTTACGGTTGGGAGGTTACACACGATGGGATTAATTCTTATTTAATTATTCCCATAGAGTTGGTGGCATAACGGTTGTGCATTAAACCATTCTTTTAAACGGAGGAAAAACACGCAATGGGGGCAGAACTGGATGGTACGGGGAAGGGCGTGACACCGAGGAAAAACCACCTGTTTTGGGAAGTTAAGGGTTTCCAAACTCTTGGGGGATTTTAGATATTATTTATGGTGTTTAAATGGCTTTTAAAGGGGAATTAAATCATCTTTACGTTAAAAGATATGTTGCGGGAGTGGGAAAAATTCAGAAACTGGAAAAAGGGATGAAGACCTCTCGGTGAGGACATGGTACCACCGTCACGGTGTCACCCTCATGGTACCACCATCACAGCGGCACCCTCACGGTGCCACCATGACCGATGTGCGACCGTCACGGCGCCACCATCATAGTGCCACCGTGACCAGTGCCACCATTTCGATGGAGCCGTGTTTTGGAAAAGTAATGGACCAGGTGGGTCCGGGCCATTATATCAGTTTTAGCTTCTGCTCTTTTCGATACAGGGTATTCCCATAGATTTATCTATTTCACTATTTTGGAGAGCCTTGGTCTCTATATCTTTTCCTCTTTTGATATCTTAATGCTAGACACTCCGTTGGGGACTAGAACGGCTAGTGTATGTTAGTGTAGGGAGTGCTCTCTACAGGTTGGTGGATGCCACTTTCTATGGGACCTCTATGTCCTAGAGATGACAGGCTATGATGTCATTCTTGGAATGGACTGACTAGTTACTTTCCAGGCAGTCGTCAACTACTATTGCCGTAGGGAGAGTTTCATATACTATAGGGAAGATCGTTTCTTCATAGGGGTAAATGGGATGTCCAGGCGAGCAGAGTGGGTCCTGAGAATCATGGGTTAGGAGGAGTTACAACCCAGATTTCTAGTCTATATCTGGATGAACAGGGGACTTCACAGATGGACTTTCCTCCAATGGTGGATCATTTCAGATATGTCTTTCTAGAGGAATTTTCAGGTTTGCCTCTAGAGAATGAGGTAGACTTCTTGATTGATCTTGTGCCAGGAGAAACACCGGTGTCCATTCCTCTTTATAAGATGGTTACACCAATGTTGCAGGAGCTCAAGAAACAGTTGGAGGAGTTGCAAGAAAAGGGTTTCATCTGACCCAGTACTCCTCCTTGGGGTTCTCCTATCCTATTTGCGAAGAAGGCAGACAACACCCTCAGGCTTTGTGTAGACTATCAGAAGCTGAACCAGTTGATGTTCAAGAACCGATATCCCTTGTCGAGGATTGATGATCTCTTTTATTGTCTTCGATGAGCCCGGGTTTTCTCGAAGATTGACTTGAGGTCTGGTTATCATCAGTTGCATGTTAGACCATCAGATATACCTCTTATAGCCTTCCAGAGTAGGTATGGTCTATATGAGTATATGGTTATACCGTTCGATCTCACGAATGCGCCTACAGTTTTCATGGCACTGATGAACTGATTGTTCCATCCATACTTGAATTCTTTCATGGTGGTCTTCATGGACGATATCTTGGTGTACTCTCACACTCAAAATGACCATGCTACCCATCTTGAGATCATTTTGAGTACACTGAGGGAGCATCAGTTATATGCTAAGATCTTAAAGTGCCACTTTTGGATGGATCGGATTCACTTCCTGGGTCATATTATCTCAGAGGCAGGAGTATCAGTAGACCCAGAGAAAGTGAGAGATGTAGTTTCCTAGGAGCAGCCAAAGAAAGTCTTTGAGGTGCAGAGTTTTCTAGGGATGGCTGGATACTACAAACATTTCATACAGGACTTTTCATGCTTAACATCACCGCTGACAGGTCTGACTAAGAAGGGTGTGAAGTTCTTATGGTAAGATTCTTGTGAGTCATCCTTTTAGGAGCTGAAAGTGAGGTTGACTTCAGCACCGATACTAGTCTTTACAGATCTAGGAAAGAGCTATACTATTTAATGTGATGCATCGGGTATTGGGCTGGGAGCTGTGCTTATGTAGGGAGATGGAGTCATTGTGTACAGGTCTCAGCAGTTGAGGCCACATGAGAGGAATTACCCAACGCACGATCTGGAGTTGGCAGCTGTTGTTCATGCCATACACTGTTGGAGACATTATCTTCTGGGATATAATTTTTTGGTTTTCACCAACCAAAAGAGTCTCAAGTATATCTTCTCTCAACGTGATATGAATTTAAGATAGCGGAGGTGGGTTGAGTACCTTCAGTTCTTTGACTTTGATCTTGCCTATACGCCTAGGAAAGGCAACGCTATGGCTGATGTGTTGAGAAGGAGGACTCAGATACAGGAAGTTTAGGAGGCCAGAAGTGAGTGGAAGCTTATGGCTCTGTTCTCTGAGATACATTTGGAGGTGCACGATAGACAAGGGCAGAATTTTCTATCATTTGTAGCTGTTACCTCTACTCTTCTTGATCGACTTTGAATGAGGCAGCTATCAGATTCTGAAGGCCTAGTCCTAAGGGAGAGTGTGTCAGGAGAGGACCCTATTCCAGGATGGACCGTAGGAAAGGATGAGATCTTTTATTTCTAGGGGCTTGTATGGGTACCAAAAGATATACGTGAAGAGTTGATGCAGGACTTTCATCCTCAGTTTGGGCAGTTCATCCTGGTGTCACCAAGATGTATCATGATTTACACCATTAGTATTGGTGGCTGGGTATGAAGAGGGATGTTTCTGGTTTCTTCATGAGGTGTTCCACATTTCAGTAGGTGAATAGAGAGCATCAGCAGCCGGTAGGTATTTTACAGCAGTTACCCATTCCCGAGTGGAAGTGGAATGATGTTGTGATGGATTTCGTGACCGGTTTGTCGAGTTCGCCTCGACGGAATGATGCAGTATGGGTTGTCATTGACTGAATCACGAAGGTCGCTCACTTCTTACCAATTAAGGAGACCTTTAGTGTTGATGAGCTGGGACAGTTGTATATCCAAGAGATTTTATGACTTCATGGAGTTCCACACTCCATCGTTTCAGATAGGGATGCACGTTTTACTTCTCGGGTCTGGCAGGGGCTTCAAAAGGTATTGGGTAAATAGGTACTTTTGAGTACAACTCACCACCCCTAGACAGATGGCCAGTCTGAACGTACGATTCAGGTGCTTGAGAATATTCTCCGAGCATGCATTCTATATTTTGTAGGTTCTTGGGAGAAGCATATACCTCTTATGTAGTTTTCCTACAATAATAGTTTTTAAGCAACTATTCTTATGACACCTTACGAGGCTTTGTACGGTAGGCCATTACACTCACCTTTATGTTGGATGGAGGTAGGAGAGGCAGCTTTACTGGGACCTCATCATGTTTAGGAGACCACAGAGCACATAGAGTTGATTTGGAAGAGGATGGCTACTGTGCAGTCTCAACAGAAGTCTTATGCTGATTAGCAGAGATGACCTTTGGAGTTCGAGGTCGGGGATCAGGTTTTTCTATGTGTCACACCAAGGTTGGGGCACATAAGGATCAAAAGACAGGGTAAGATTTCACCGAGGTACGTCGGGCTATTTGATGTGTTGGAGAGATTTGGGCCAGTTGCCTACCGGTTGCAGTTACCTCAGAGATATCGGGCTATGCAGGATGTTTTCCACATTTCTCAGCTTTGATGTTAATTCTCAGACTCGTCTCATGTTTTCCAACCTGAGGAGGTTTAGCTCGAATTGGATGCGTCGTTCAAGGAGCATTCTATAAGGATTGTCAATCGTAGTACAAAGGTTCTTCGTGGCCGGTCTGTTTCTATGGTACAAGTGCTATGGTAGAACGGGCGAGTACATGACGAGACCTGGGAGAGGGAGGCCGATGTACGAGCCCAGTGGCCAGAGCTGTTTGGGGTTTCTTCTTCTATGACACATTAAAGAAATTCAGGGAAGAATTTATTTAAGGGGGAAGTTTGTAAAAACCTGGATCTTCTTTTCAGGTCTGTTTTTCCTTTTCTGATCATTTTTGAAAAAAAGAGGAAATTCTGGAAATTTTCAAAGTACACGCCGTGTAATTTATGAGTACACGCCGTGTACTACTTTGCCACAGGAGGCCGTGTGCTGGCCGTGTAGTGGCCACACACACGACCATGTGGTGGTGATTTGGAGGCCGCTTAAAGTGGAGTACAAAAACGGTGAGTACATGCCGTGTACTTCAAAAGTACATGCTATGTACTTTCTCTTTTTTTTCATTAAATGCAATGGGGTTGCGTCTAATTGCCAGAACGCACTTCTTTTAGGTATCATTTGACCGAGAGCTCCGTACATCCATAGATCTTCAACAAACCCTCGAGCGTGCATTCGTCCTCTGAATCAAACACCGTCGGTTGCATTGGAATCACATCAGTGTGTTCTCTCTTATCCTAGAGAACCATATTCTGATTTCTCTTCTCTCGTGAGATATCCTGGGTTGAAACTTTTAGATTTTTTTGTATATATTCGATGTTCTAAGGTGATTCAAGCTTTTAGGTTCACATATAGAGATCTTCTAACACCAAGGTAGGCGGTTTGTGCCTTTCCATTCAAAGTCTTTGAGTATTATGTGCAAATTCTACTAAAACCCTTGAACGGGGTATTGCGTGTTTACTATTTTACCCATGTTGATTTCCTTCCATGCTTGTATGCTTGTGTAGAGGTTAAATGGATGTGAATATGGTTAATTTTTCCCATGCATGCTCTGTTTATGAGCGTTTGGTCATATTTAGCCTATTTGGCCGCCTTGCCTGTTTTCCATGCCTAGAGTTGTAGGGTGGACTATTTGTACTCTGACATGCACAATATGTTGTAGACTGATTAGCCAAGTAGTTCTGTAGGTTTACTTTGGCCATATTTCATTGCTATTCTCGTTGACCTACACAGGACCGTGAGAACCTGGTGTAGTAGGCTATAAGGGGAATTAACCGAGTGAGCTTCCTCAGAGAGTCATTGAGCACTTTAGACTATAAGGGGAATTGACCGAGTGAGCTTCCTCAGAGAGTCATTGAGCACTTTAGACTATAAGGGGAATTGACCATGTGAGATTCCTCAGAGAGTCTTTGTTTTACTTTGAATTACCTTGATTACTCTAGACTATAAGGGGAATTGACCGAGTGAGCTTCCTCAAAAATTCTTTGAACGACCTGGGCTATAAGGGAAATTAACCGAGTGAGCTTCCTCAGAGAGTCCTTGACCTTGGGGCTATAAGGGGAATTGACCGTGTGAGCTTCCTCAGAGAGTTCCTGACTACCTTAGACTATAAGGTGAATTGACTATGAGTGCTTCCTCATAGAGTCTTTATGAATTCTATGACTGAACCAGAGGGGCTAGGCCGAGTACACTACCCAGAGGGTTGCTTGTATATCTTAGGTAAGACCAGAGGGGATGGCTGTGAGTACTTCCCGGAGGGTTACTTGTTTTTGTTTAGCTGTTTGTTTCGATGTTGCTTGATATTGAAACTGTGGATTGTTTACTACCGAGTACTTTCCTGTTTACTATTTTCTGTACTTTTACCTACCATATATTCATTGACTGTTAAACAAAAATATTCGGGTGGTTTCTTATTCGTATTTAGTCTCACACCCTATTTGGGTCATGCTTTTGGGCCCAAACAGATTATATTACCACATGTATAGATAAGGGAAAGCGCCCTTCTACTTTAGGTACTTGACTTGCTATGGAGCTAGAGAGCATGGGACCAGGCTTAGGCTTGTGATGATGAGGAGATGTTTATCTTTATCTTTTGTTCTCTGGTTTAGCACTGTTTGTATTTCCACCATTGTGACTTGTTTGGCTGCTTTCCTAGACATATGCATCATGCATCATTATATATATATATATGAGCTACAATTGTTTATTATTCAAGTCTTCCGCTGTTTACTATTGTTGGACATTTATTGCTTCCACTATTGTTTAATTGTTTCTCTTCCATTGTGTTACTCTGCCAATGAGGGCATATTTTCCCCACTATCACACCCAAGTCCCTCACTACTAGTCAGTAGCCTCTGGTGTTTGGGGAAATGCACTTGAGGCCATGTGACCAACCGGGTACGAGGCACCTCTTGGTAGCTTCCGGAACCGGGATGTTACAACCATTCTAATTAAGGCAAGTTGATTAATTGGATATTAATTGAATTGGGAAGTAAATTTAACAATCCTTGTATTTCTCATTTGATACATTAAATATAATATAATTAAAATAATAATTATCAATTATTTAATTTATATTCTCAGTTGATAATTTTTTTAATATATATATATTTTTGAATTCATGTTTTGGTTTGGACTATGTTGAGTTTATAAATTAATTTTTAAATTATGAATTTATAATTGGTTATTTAAACAAGTTATGGTAGGTAAACACATATTTAAAAATATATTATGATAATATTAATGTACTTTAAAAATAATATGATTATAATAATGGATTTATATACTAAACCATAAACCACAACATGGTGAGTGTCAATGAATCATGGTTTGTGGTATGATGTGGTTTATATTTTGTAAAACTTAATCCTCATTAATTAAACCATAAAGTGTGACTTCATGGGCCTTTTTTGCATTTATTTTTTATGAATTATCCAATACATAAATGTAAGAAAAGAGAAAGCTCTAGAAAAGTATTAGTGCTACTCAAGAAACAAAGATATCTGACATGATCTATATAAAAAACATGTATTTATATACCTATTTACACCAATTATATCATATATAAGTATACATAATCATATAATTATTAGGTCATAATGAGAATGGATGAATGGTCATGAGGGGGTAAATTGACCTGTTTAAATATTTTTAACTACTTATCATAGTTAATTTAATTTAGAGTAAAAGAAAACAAATGAACACATTTATTTTTATAGTAGTTCAAATCTAAATGATCATACTATAATCTTTAACCCTCTCAAATGCAGAGACAGTTAAAACCCACTATAATGGACTCATTGAATTTTGAAGGGAGTCACAACCCTTTACAACCACCTTTTTAAACCCCGTAGGCACAACTCAATGTAATATGTTTCCACACATTGTGGATTAAACCAATCACCCAACCTTTTTCACACCTGGAGGCACAACCCAGAAGCTATATTTTTAAGTAGAGGTTGAATCAAGCCTTTCCTTTTACCCAAAATAAGAAAGCATTTATTCCATTTCCTTTTACTAGTTATGAAAAACCCATGACTTTTATATGGGGTAGTATAACCCAACATGTACCTTTTTTTGGGTAGTATAACTCAACACGACCAGGCACATGTAATAATAGAAATAAGTAAGAACTACATCAACTAGGTAAACAAGAAATGATATGAGAGTCAAGGTGGAAATATTTTCTCTAGTAATAAAGAACCAAATGATTGAAGTTCAACAAAGAGTAGTATCTGATCACCATTATGTATCACACAATACAATTCAAGAATATCATTAACAATGTTTTTTTTGATCTAGTTCCATTAAACACAATTTATAAAGTTCTTTCATGCATGATAGATTCAAAATTTGAATATTGTTGTATCACTTATTTTTCAAAGTATCACATGCATGTAATTTGAATGAACTACTTAATATTTGTTCAATGTTTCTGTATTACATGAATTTTCCATTTAATGCACATGGAAAACATATTCAAATGGTCTCTCTTCAAGAATCTTTAAAAGTAAACTGGATGTACACCATAATATATTATAACATTAAATAAAAAAAATTAATATCCATAATAATTAGTATTAAATAACTTGGGAATACTCCCCCATAGTGTGTGAAGTAAACTGTTCATTTTCCAAATACATTAAATATAATAATTTCATGTTCTAAGAAGACAATTCATATATTAATACATGCATGATCACATTTAAGTTAGTTTTAATATAACATAAAATATCTATAAATATTTTTTATAGGATCAAAATAATTTATGATTATTTAAGGAATAATTAAACCATAAAAAACATCTGAAATAAACTTGTATCAATTCAAAATATAAGAGAGTATAAAAAATTGAGCATGTTTTGAACTAAAAAAATGATAATGTAAATAAGAGACCATAAACTTCATGAAAGATCATTCATGGATGATTTTGGATTCTCCTCATAGAATCTCTATTTATCATCATGGAAGCTCCATTATAGAAGCACCATTTCTTATTATTGAATCTTAATATCTTCTCAAGGAAGCTTAATTTCATCTCACAAAAGCTCATCAACTCTCATGGAAGTTCCATTACTTCACATGTAAGAATAGTCACAGATGATCTATTTCACTCACAGAAGATATATTTCCCTCATATAAGATTAATTTATTCTTACAGATGATCTATCTCATTTTTATAAGAATATATCATAGAAGCATACTCATAGAAGCTTAAAAAACTCATGAAAGAATCATGATAACTCACATAAGATCATGAAACTCATGAATGTAAAAAATATCTCATGCAAGAATACTCATAGAATCTATAATAATTCTCACAAAATTTTCAATATATCTTATAAAATATTTATAGAAGAATCTCATAGAAGAAAATTTATACTCATAGAATCTTCTAGACTTTTTCCAAATTTTCAAGAACAGAATAAACTACAGATTCACTATATATGCGATGTTAAGCATAAAATATTTTTCTTAACTCATGTTATAGGGAATAAAGGATTCAAATAAAATATTTGAGAAATTATAATTATATAATAAAAATATCAAAATTATAAAAAAATAAATAAAAAAATCAGATCAAGGATCCACTTTATCATTCTCCACCTTTTTATAATTAAAAAACAAAAGTAAATTCCAAAATTTCTCCCTCATTTTTAAATTGAAAAAAAATATTAATTTTTTTCCTTTCTTAAATATACCAATTATTTGAGATAGATTAATTAGAAAGAAACTAACCCTTCTAATTTTAATATTGAACATGAAAATATCCCCCTTAATGATAACTATGAAATAAACTAACCCTAAAATTTACATCGAACACAAAAAATAGGCTCCCTTAAATTCATGAATTTTTAAATAGTATGTGCATACTTAGAAGTATTAAGGATCCATGAAAACATTTCAAGATTTTCAAAGAATGATTTTAAATGAATTAGATGGTATCCAACTATTTAAAGTACACACTGGTGAACCAAATTGAACAAGAAACATGCACACTATCCAAACTATAAACAGATTTAAAAATAAGCTTGGAAAATGAATTAAACCCCCAAATAAATTTCAATATACCAAGTTCAAATTTTATTTTAACAGAATTAGCTAAATTCAGGGGCTTAGTCAATATATCTTTTAACTAATTCTCTATGGAAATAGATTCCAAAATAATATTCTCTTTTTGAGTATGATATCTACTAAAGTGATTCCTAACATCAATGTGTTTAGTCCTAAAGCACTGCAAAGGACTTTTAAAGATACAAATCACATGATTATTATCACAATAAATCATAATCTTCTCAAAATTAAAACCAAAATCAGAAAGTATTTTTTTAATCCATAAATATAGTGAACAAAAGGAACTAATATAAATATACTCACCTTATTAGTTGATAAAGCCACAAAATTTTGTTTCTTAGAACTCTATGAAACTAAACATTTATAAATAAAGTGACACACACCTATTGTACTCTTTATATTTATTTTGAAACCACTAAAACTAGAATATGAAAACTAGTTAGTTCAAATGATTAATGTGCCAGATAAAATAATCCAAGATTCATAGATCCTATAATATACTTAATTACTCTTTTAACTTCCATTTTAGGATTAGATTGGAATATTTTAAATATACAAACCAAAAACATAAAATTTGTTTGATATACTATCAAATAAAGTAATCTACCCATCATATCTCTAAATATCTTAATATCAATAGGTTTTCCAACTTCATTATAATCAAGCTTACATGAAGGACTCATTGGAATATTTGGGCTTTTACAACCATCATGATCAAAACTTTTAACTAATTATTTATTATATTTTGATTGATTAACAAAGATACCATCTTTTCTTTAAACTATTTTCAAACCTAAAAAGAACATAAGTTCACCCATAAGACTCATATCAAATTATAAAGACATTATATTTGAAAAGTTATTAAAATTAAATCACTTGAGGACCCAAAAATAATATCATCAACATATATTTGAATAATTATGATATATTTTGAACCCCTTTTAATAAATATATTTGGATCAAATTTTCAATTTTCAAAACCATTATTAAAAAAAATGACAACCACACATACCAAGATCGAGGAGTTTATTTCGAACCATAAAGATAGTTTGAAAGTTTCAAAATATGGTTATATTTATATTCATTCTTAAAAACTGTAGGTTGTTTTATAATTTCTTTTCATAAATATATCCATTCAAAATTGAAATTTTGAAATCCATTTGAAAAAGTTAAATTCCACAATGAGATGCATAATCCAAAAGGATTCCTATAGATTCTAATCAAGCAACCAAATAAAACGATTCTTCAAAATCAATTCCTTCTTCCTGATTATAACATCAATCCACTAACCTAGATTTAAAACTAATTATTTTATTATAATCATTTAAATTATTTATAAAGATACATTTGGTGCCAATAATATTTTGATCCTTAGGTGGTTCAAACAAGGTCTATACTTTATTCATATCAAACTGATTTAATTTTTTATGCATTTCCATAATCCAATTTGAATTAGATAAAGCTTCATCAATATTTTGAGGCATAAAATCAATAAAATATTAATAAACAAACACATTTCTTAAGATATTTTTGTTTTTAACATCAGTAGTTATACCACCAATTAATTTATCAACTAGATGATCTTTATGAATATTTAAGTTTTGTTCATGACTGAGAATCTCCCCCTCAATAGATGCATCCAATTTTGTATTTTCAGGATCACCAAAATTCAAAATCACTAAACTCTTCTTCAACTTGTACCAAATAAGATTTTATATTATCTAAATTATTTTAATCAAATTTAAAATGTATAGATTCTTTAACAGTTAATGTTATTTTATTATAAACTCTTTATAACTTACTAGAATTAGAATAACCTATAAAATTACTTCATCTGATTTTGAATAAATTTTTTTGAGAGAATATTTAGTATTAAGAATGTATAGTTTACACCCAAACACTCTAAAATATCCAATTCTAGGATTCTTTTCCACATTTCACAAGGTGTGTTCCTTATAAATGGCCAAAGAAGATTCGATTAGAAACATGACAAGCCGGATTAACTGATTCTGCCCAAAAATATTTTGGAAATGAGTAAAAATTTAACATTGTCCTAGACATTTATTGTAAATTCCTATTTTTCCTTTCTACCACGCCATTTTATTTTAGATTCCTATAGGATGAAAATTTATGATTATATCTATTATCTTCAAAGAATTTATCAAATTCCAGATGTGAGAACTCTCCACCCCTATCACTTATAATTGAAAAAATTAGATAACCTTTTTAATTTTGAACCAATTTACAATATAAAATAAATTTAGACAAAGTCTCTAATTTATATGCAAGGAAATAAGTCCATGTAAGTCTACCATATTCATCAAAAATAACAAACACATACCTTTTTTCACTCAAGATTAGAAGTTTTCATAGGGCCAAATAAATCTAAATGTAAAAGCTAATATAATTTGGAAGTTTTTACCTCATGAATATAATTTAATAACTCTTTATGCTACTCAATTTTTAAGCATGTATAACATACATAGGTTCTGTCTGGTTTCAACTCAGGTAGATCCAAAACCTTTTTTTGGACATCTTATGTAACAACCTGAAATTTTCATGGATGAATATTTTGTGCCAAAAAATATTGTCAGATTGTATAATATTTAAAAAATTGAAATTCTATTTAGTTATCTCAATAAAATTAATTAATTAAATATTTCCTTTTTTATAAAACAAGACAAATTCTTCTTTATAAACAATAAAATTTTCATTTTAGAATTTCAAATTCATATTATCATCATAAAGTTATGAGATAATTATTAAATTATGTTTTAAACCTTTAATAAACAAATAATTTGAGATAAAAATTTAATTTGAAATTACAACTTCTCCAAAACCTTTTACTTATCCCTTTGAATTATTTCTAAAGTAACACTACCACTATCACACTTATTGCAAGATTAAAATTTAGAAATATCATTGTTCATATGTCATGGACATCTACGGTCCATGTACTACACATCCTTTTTGATGCTTTTAAGATAAGTTTCCTATAAGATATAAGAATTCTTTATTACCTATAAAAATTTGGGTCTAATTGGGTTAGAAAAATAATTCTTGGGAACCCAAACTGACTTCAATAAAGATTTTATAGGAAATCTAGAATATAATGATTTTGTGATAAAAACCTTGGTGCGACCAAGTGGCCATGGAAATATCAAGGAGCATTTATATACATAATGTCCCTTCATTTGATATCTAAATAATGTAACACTTGAAACATTTCCACTTGAAACTTTAACAAATAAGGTTTTATACATCTTTGGTAAAAGATTATAATATCTAAGACCAATTTTAATTTAGTTTATTTTATTCAAACTCATCATTTTATCATAACTTTTTCTTCCTTAAAAAAAGTGGATAGATCCACCTTTAACCTTTCAATTTCTTTTCTAAGTTTTTTATTTTCTTCTAAAAAAAATTGAATTTAATTCTTCAATATTCTCCATGTTTAGACTAATAAAATTTAAGTGTAATATTTTTAAGTTGAACACTTTACAAATCAATACATAATTTATCATTTGATATTGAAGGAGTATTTTTCAAATTTTAATTTTATGAAATAATCACTTTATATTTATTCTTAATATTTTCGAATAATACAATAATCCTATTAACATTATGTTTGATTATATCAATCCATTTATACAAATCATCTATAGAGGGATCATAATCAGATTCTAAAGAGAAAGAGTAATTATATTAGCTTACCTATTTTTATTAAGTCATTAAGAATAAGTTTTTTGATTCTTCCCATGAAATATATTCCTAACTTGAGTCTGAATCTGAAGTGTAAATCCAACTAGATTTCATTTCTTCTTGAGTATCCTTTATCTCTTATTCCTTTAGAAACCTATACAACTTGGTCTATTTCACTAATTTTCAATTCAAAATCAGAAGAGTGAATGATAACATGCATTTTTTATTTTAAAAGTAATACCTTTCCTTTTAAAATTCTCTTATTGATAAATATTTTTCAATTATAATTAATCTTTTAGTAAATATCCTATAATACCATTTAAAGTATATTCCTTAAAATTATTACTTTCATCATTTAATACCTTTTTAGCATGCTATTTATTTTGTAAATATCTTTAAACTCTTTTAACTAGAATGAAATTATCTAAACTTTATCTAAAGAACCCATTCTATTTATAATACTTTTACATCTATGAAACATTTTATTAATTGTCTCTTCTTCTCTCATTTTGAATTTTTGATACCCTTCTCTTAACATGCCAAATTTAGTTCTTAACAATTTATCTAAACCTAGATGAATAACTTACCATATTTTCCATATTTCATATTGAGAGGACCGATTGGTATATGAACCACATTGGGGGGGGGGTGAATTAGTATTGGTAAGTATTTATCCAATTTAAACTACTTGACCTTTATCCCTTTTCAATTTTCCTCTATCATTTATCAAGGTAAAAAATCAATCTTCTTCTATTTTTCCTTCTTTATTTCATCACATCCAAACACACACACACAAGGAACACAATAATTTACAAGGGTACTCAATGTGATATGGATAGTCCTTAGTGTGAACTGGATTACTCCACGATCACACAACCCACTAGATTTCTCCTGTGAGCTATAAGGAGTAGGGTATAACCTTGATAATCATGTTTTCACATCTCCCATCTATGATTTGGTGTATCCCATATATTGGTTCATCCAACACCTTACAATGATAATTAGTTAGGGTAAAAACAAGTGAGTATCACCAATTTAGATATCTTCAATCCGTTGATGTTCCATATTCCCTTCTTATATTTTTCTTCTTTCACTTGATCAAAAAATATGCAAGGATTTCTCTTTTTTGTATGCAATATAGGATGAGGAAATGGACCCTCAATCCCCCAGATCCCCTCTTGGTCTTGGATTTTCCCTTCACTAGGGTTCCAACATGATTCTCTATCAGTGAGGAGATCTACCTAGTCCTCCTGATCCCTCCTTTCGTGGTTCTTCCCTTGGGGTATCCTATTTTTTATATTCCTTCTTTGGGGAAATGTCTCCTACTTCTAAGGGTCTCAATCACATACTACTTCTGCTCTACCGACTGAATCCTCCATGCCAGACCCCATTCTTGGTCATGTTCAACATTCTTTTTGGTGGTTTGGGATGTGATGGTTGCTGTAGTCGGTTCACCGGAGCTCCTGGAGCCACTCCCCTTTTTGGTTCTGCCTTTTCCCTAGGGTTCCGGTGCGCTTCTCCGTCGGTGAGGAGCTCTCTTCTGTCCTCCCGATCCTTCCTTCCACAGTTATTCCCTTAGGGTCTCCTATTTTTTCTCTTCCTTTTTGGGTATATGTCTCTTACTTTTAGGGTTTCAATTGCATACCACTTCTGCTTTACAGACTAAATCTATCGTGATGGACCCCATTCTTGGTCCTGTTTGGTGTTCTTTTTGGTGGTTTGGGATGTGCTGGTGGCTGCAGTCGGTTCACCGGAGCTCCTGGATCCACACCCCTTTTTGGTTCTACTTGTTCCTTAGGGTTTCTTTTCTCCCTGGTTCTTTGGGTTTCAGTTGGTGGTTCTTTGATTTTATCCTCATCATCGGAGACGGCGTATCATTCGATGCTGGTGTCTATGCTTGCTGCCTTTGGAATTCTGGATCTAGCGGTTATATTCATGATGGCTAGATTTGTTATCAGTTTGGTGGATACATGGAGGATGGAGGCTCTTGAATTGGTGCAGCCCACTGTAGATTCTGTCATCTGTTCAAACTCTACCTTGACTCCAAGGTCCTTCGCCCCTTCTAAGTCAGTTTGGTACGATGGCTCAAGAGGAGATTTTGGGAGGTGATGTTCGAGCGGTTGACGGATTTTCATAAGTTGCTAATGGCGTGGGATTCCTCACCTATGAATCTATTTCTGGTGAACAATGGTTCATTCATGCAGGTGTCATTTCATTGGTTCTGGAAGGCTTTTCTTGTGTTGGTTCGGTTTGGTTCGACAGAATTGATGGAAAATGTTCTGGTTCCCGGTCACCGGTGTGGTTAGTTGTGACCACTGGCGTACTGATGATGGGATGAGGAGACGATGACAGTGACTGGTTTGATGGAGATGACAGTGTGGTAGGCACGTATTAATTGATGGGACTTTTCTCGATGTTGGAGTTTTTCTGACTCGCTGCTCAGTATTTCACGGCCCAAGGAGGTCTGAGAAGTGCCTTTTGAATTTTAAAGTTTCAATGGTTGGTTTCTATGGTGGAAATTCAAAAGATTCAATGGTTGGTTTCTCTGGCGGTGCAGTCCAAAGTAGGAAATATGGGATTTTCTATGATGAAGGTTCTTTTGAATTTTGGAATAGGCGGGCTTGGCGCGATGAAGGGATATTTTTTATGTTTTGAACTTTGAACTATGTAATGCATGTTTTTGTATGGTTGTGACTTTTTGATAAAGGATGTTTTGTAGGTTCCCACTTACCCTCAAAGTGGATTTTCAATAAAATAAAAAAAGTTTTGTGGTATGCAAATTAGTAATGAACAAAATTTACTTCTTCCTATTTATAACAAAAAATGGCCACTTTTTCTTGCACAGGTTACAAGACTTCTTCTTCATTGTGTAAACACTTTTTCACAACACACTATTCTTCTTCTTTCTTATATATTTTAGTGTAAAAATCAATATACACCAATTCTTATTTATTTTCTTCAATACTAAATAATTTTTAATATAGAATTTGGTATCAGATCTTATCATACTTGGCACACATAAATTCTCTATAAGATTGTATAGTCAATCACCTCTTATTACCTTTTTATCACTCTACCGTGTATATATAAAATTTTCATAAAAAACCTCCAATTCCTCTAGTTTGAATTTGAATTTAAAATTCAAACCAACAACTTCTTTCAACTTCTTCTTCAAACTTAGATTTTGGATATTTTTCCCAATAGATCCTCATATTCTAATTCAAATTTCTAGTTATTTTAAGTTAGAATAATTACCAAATGACTTAGATTAATACAAGTCAAAAATCATGGTAAAACTACCTAGATTTTACTCAAAATCCACTTTGATGGTGGATCCTACACCATTAAGGCATTAAGTGGAACTTTAAAATAGTAATTTTATTAAATTCTAGAACATTCTGTAGTGTGAAAGGTCACTACAGTGTAGAGGTATCCAAAAGTATAGTGGCACCATAACTACATTGAAATCCATTTCTTCATGATCACTCCACTATGGAATGATCCTATAAATTTTATCTTGACTATGGAATGGAGGTCCTAATTTATCTATAACTAATGAAATCCTGTCCCAAGTTGATTTATTGTGTGAGCTCAGTTCCATGATGCATACACCTTCTTTCTATTATATATGTGGTGAAATGATCTTATTATGTAACATCCTCTATTTCAAGGTACACCACTTTTTAAGTTTTGTAACATCTTAAAGGGTGTAATTAAATTATTTGAAGAATGTTAGGGGTGTTAAGAGAATGGAATGGATCAAAGTATGGAAATTGGCTATAAGAGAGGTTTACACTGCGAATTGATATTCATGACATGAATGGATTCTAGGTAGAAGCCATGAATCTGATTTTAGGACATGAAATTAATCGATGAAATTAGAGTAAATTCATAATGTGAATGGGGTTTTTGATACTTTAAGATGAGGATATGTGATTTTTAGTGTATCAGTTTTCCTTAAACTTCATGATGTGAATCCATAATTCATGTCGTGAATATAACAGGTTTCAACAGGTTAAATGTTTTGAGTTATCATTTATTTTCTCAGTCACCTACTTCATTATTCCCTAAACCTAGCCTCTCTCTAGGAAATTTTTGGGCTCTATTCTCTCCTTCTATATCATCCCTTTGATTCTTAGACATCAGTTTGATCTTGAGATTCAAATCTAGTAAGTTATGTCTTGATCTAGATCAATCTTCTCTTCCTATATTAGTAAAATCCAATTATATTTTTGATATATTATTCATATATAAGTATTTTTTAATGTTCTAACAATGTAATTGTTGATCACTGATAGAATTGGCATCTAGATTCAGAGATTTTCCATTTGTTTATTATTTTGACCTAAACTGTTGTCAATAGCGGATCTTCTTAGAATTCTGATGTGGTGAAATTAGACTTGGACATCAAAACTTGTAATTGAAACATAATTTCATATATGGTAGGTGTTATTTATCATTATCAAATATTTTTATGGGTTCATGGAATGATTTATTAGCATTCATGTGTAGCCCGTGAGAACTGTGTTTCATGTATAATCACATGGGGTATGCATGTGTCACCTCATGGTCCTATGTTTAATGTTTTCTCACATGTGGATTTTTATGGATACAAATATTTATTGATATGATTTGATGTTTGATTTATTATTAATTATATATATTATATGTGTTGTTCCTCTATCTTATATTGATAAGTGTGTAGGTTAGGTTATATAGACTATCCTCTAAAGGGGATGTGTCAGAATTTTGGTCAACATAAATATGGTCTATCCCTTCAAGGGGGATGTGATAGAAATGTTTTTGGACTATCCAATTGAGGGGGATATGTCAGGAAGTTAGTACACTTTCCTTATGGAATGGTGTTAAAGCAGGCATATCCATTCTCTAAGGACCCAACACATATGTGATGCTTGTGTAACATACTTATTATTTATTTGTGTTCTGTTCATTATTCATGGTATGAACCAGTATATCTTATGCACTTATGTTAAGGATATTTGGTGGTATCCTACTAGGTCTTATACTCACACCCTACTCAGGAATCTCAATTCACTTATAGATTTCATGACCAGGGATCTGGTGAAGGGAAAGGTCCCTACGATGGAAGATTGAGCATGTTTAGCATAGGATGCAGACACTCTAATATGAACCTTAGGATAAATGTATACAACATTTTTTTAATTATCTACCTTCTTCATACTTTTATACACCATATGTGGGGTTCCTTTTCTTTAGTTTTGGTTTATATGACTAAGATTCCATACACTACAACATAAATAGGGTTTAGCGGCGGTTCAAAAAACCACCGCTAAATGTTTTCTGAAAAAGGTTTCGCGGCAGTTTTTAATAAACCGCCGCTAAAACCATATTTTTTTTTAAAAAATCCCGACCCTTCCCTACCCTGACTCCCGTTTCCACCAACCCTTCCGACCCCTCGTGCTCCCTTCTTCCTGTAACCCTCCCCCTGGCAATCTCACGACTTCTCCGGCGAACGCGACCTCTGTCTCCGGCGACCCTGCAACCAATGTCTACGGTAGATCCCGCGACCGGCAACCTCGGCAACCCATGACTCTCCTTTTCCCAGTGACCCTTCTCACTGTGACCGCGACCCCAAAGTGAGTTTTCCATTGTGGTAACATTTTTCATCTTTTTTTACAATATTTTTGCAATATATGTTTATTATTTGATTAGAATTTTTGTTACTCCATGTTTTAGCATGTTAATTTGAAGAAAATTGTTAATTTGATACCTAATTCATGTTTAATTGAAATTGTTATTCCATGTGTTAATGGAATTGGATATGAGTTTACAATATTTTCATGGATTTTCTTGATTTCCCCTATTGATAATTCAATTTTCCCACTTTTTAAGGGTGGTAGGGAGTTCCTATGTTATAATGGATTCAATACTTCCCTAGAAGCCCTTTAATATAATTATTGGTAAATAGTGTTCCCCGATCACTAATGAGTGGTTGGGGAAATCTAAATCTTGAAAAAAAAAATTTCTTTAAGAATTTCATTACTACTTCTTTGGTGACATGAGTGGTAGCTTCAACTTCTACCCATTTAGAGATGTAGTAAATGCCAAAAAGGATATAGAACATGATATATGAATTGTGGAGTGTCCCAATTAAATCTATTCCCCAAATGTTGAAGATTTAGATATCCAAGATCTGGTTTTGGGGTATTTCATTTATTTTTCCAATGGTTCCAGTTCGTTGGCACCAGTCATAGCTCTGAAAAAAATTCTAATATCTTTGTGAAGTGTGGGACAAAAAAGTAAACGTGGTTGGATTTTTTCTAATGTTCATTCTATTCCATGATGCAATCTAATTGGTGAATTGTGAAACATGTCTAAAACACTTTGGATCTCATCTTCTAGGATGCAACATCGCATTAATCCATCAAGGCTCTTTGAATGTGTTAAGGGGCCCTGATGAATGCACTACGCCTGAATAATAAGGACGATGCTGCATCCAAAAATAAGAATGAAATAATGAAAAGATAAAGAGGTGAGTGAGGCAATCCAAGGTTTGTGTCGATGTTTCCTATTCCTAAGAATATTAAAATATATCCCAGAAATAGCGCAAAAAATTGACACACCAACTCACATCATTTAATTCTCATGGGATCCAGTCATATTATAATTTCTTTTTACCCCAATATACACTTTCTACAATGAAGTAGTATAGTTATAATATGGGGTCGAACCCATGGGGAATGTTTTGGTGGGAATGAAACTAGGACTTTGAACCCTTTGTGTATAGTTCCTCATGAGATGGATTGAGTTTGGGATTTGATTAATTATATTGTGTTTTTTTAGGATTTAAGAATAAGGTAGGGTTCAAGGTAAATTTTTGGGTTCATGTAAAAAGTATTATCTCGATCCCAACTCAGAATAGTCTAATGGCTTAGGCTGCAAAGCTGTGCATAGAGAAATAGCTGTTCATGGTGAAAAAAAAGATCTATATAAGATTTAACTATTCCTTAGCCCAGATATAGATAACAAACTAGATGCATTAATACTAACTTTTATGGAATAATATATCACATTCTAATGGTCATATCCTACTCTACTCCAATTAGGTCCGGTCTGTTCATTTAAACATATCTTCGTATGTTTTTCCAAAAATAATTTAATAAAGAGTTATTATATAACCTGGTTACTTGGATTAGGGTTACCAAGTTACAATTTATATATTCAATAAGTTTATACCACCCCGATTCCCGAAACTTACTCTAATTATTTTAGTTTCTCATGATTGTAATAATCAATATTAAAGAAACAATTTTAGTCATGCTTGGAATAATAATAAATAAGTTTTAATATGAAATTTCACAATTGAGGGTTCAAGAATCAAGTAGTTCTCAACCAAAACAGCTATTAAATCAATCAACCACACACTTGAAACAACAAACAAGTAAGAACACATGGTGAAGTAGCTGTCGAGTGAAGAGTCAATGTGAAATTAATTTCAAATGGTGAACATTGATGAATTAACTGAAGAATGTGTGTAGAACAATCAACAACAATTTGGTTTAATCAAAATGGTAACAAGGGACTAGAACATTAAACCCTTTCTATAAGAGTCATCAAAAGATTGATTGAGTCTGATATCTGAATAAATCTATTGAGTTTGGATTAGGATTTATTGAGATTGTATGGATCAAGTTTAATTTTGGAATTCAGGTAAAAAGGATAATCTTGATCCCAACTTGGAATATTCAAATGGCTTAGGCTACAAATCCATACATAGAGAACAATTTGATCATGGTCAAACCAACTAGATATATATAAGATGAAACTAATCCTTGGTTCATATATAGCTAAAAACCTAGATGAATTAATCCTATCTTATATGGAAGAATGTATTGCAGGATAATGTTCATAGCCTACTTTACTCTAATCAGGTCAGGTTCATTCATTTAAACTTCATGTGGTTAGGGCTTCCAAAAATAATTGAATGAATAGTTGTTATGTAACATATTTACTAGAATTAGGGTTACAAAGATAACATTTATAGATTCATTAACTTAAAAACTCCCCTAATATCAAACACTAACCTAATCTCTTTAGCCTCTCATGATGGTAATAATCAATAATAAATAAGCAATTTAAGACATGCATAGAACATTAACAAGGAAGTTGAAATAGAACAGTTCCCAGTTAAGGGTTCAAGATTCAAGTAGTTCACAACCAAAATAGGTAATAAATCCATGAAAAACTTACTTGAAATAATAAAAAAGTATGAACTTATGGGGAAGAAGATGTTGAATGGAAATAAAAATGTGAAATAGATGTCGAACAACAACATTGATGAATGAACTGAATAAAACATATAGAAAAATCAGTGAAACTTTGGTTTAATCAAAATAGTAATAAAAATTATATAGATTTTAGTTGTTTGTGTAAATAAGTCAAAAAACAATAGAGGAAAAGAGAAAATTGTGATGAAATAAAGTTATGTGTTGTTGTATGCATGCTGGAAAGTCAATAGTGAGGATATTACATGACATGTAAACTTCTCACATATTATAATCTTGATCCATGGTTTTATCTAAATTTTTTTTTCTGGTGTGAATCTCTACATGATTCTTCTAGTATTGGATATTTTACTCATCTCATGATGTGTACTTGAAACTCATGATATGAATCTTCTCACGTCTTGAAATTTAATTAGGAAGAGGCCTTTGAATCTTACATGATGTGTATTGTAGATTCACGTCGAGTAGTATTTTCATGAATTTTAATTTCTTTAGGACTTTATTTGAGACTTTTGACATGTCTTAATTGATTCCTACATGTTGTTTAAGTGATTTTCATGACGTTTAATGATCAATTTTGGCCAGTTTTCACAGATTTTCCTTTGGAGTCTTGGAAACCAATTCTCTACAACAATAAACACATTCATGGTGAATTATCATGTAAAAAAAATAATACAAAATTAAATGACTCCAAAATTCATATATGATTATATCTTATCAATGAGAACTTACAAGGTTGAAAAATCCCCAACAGATTCGATGTTGTTTGATCAGGGATGGAGCACTTCCAAAAAAATCAGTGATATATCTTTCATTGTTGATAAATAGTATGGGCTAGAGATTTATTCATATAAATTTGAACTAATGTTTCTTGGTTTGGTAGTTGGATTTGATAAAAAATATCTGCTATTTATTAATCATTTGAAATATTCACCTTACATAATATTTTTTTATAGCCAACACTTTTCTTTTTTATTCTACAATAAATTCAATATTATGGGTTATCTAACATGATTAGTATAGTGATTCAAAATAATAAATTCTTGATGCTGAACTATGGATATTTTTCACCAGATAAATGTTATATTCTTTATCCAAAATAGGGATTCCTTAGGTGTTTTATGTCTTTCCCCTGGTAGACGTGAGATTATATTTGAACAAAATATTCTCTATCAAAAATGAATTGAAGAAAATTGGTGTGATAATAGAATTTATGGATGCATCCTTCAAATTTATTTCACGTTTTTGGCTGCATGTGACTTCCTCTTCCATCTAAAAAGAACATGTTATATATTTTATGGATTATTACAGATATTTGAAGGAAAATTTTGACTTCCTATAAGATATTATGAAATACACTAATGATGTGAAATGGCTCGGGACTTGGAGAAGTCAACATTCGTGTTCCAAGGATGGTATACTCTTTGGATCAGATTGGGAATCAATTTCCACAACTTATTTACTTCCATGAATAAATATAAAATATTATGGAAAAGAAATATATGAATAAAAGGATAACTAATTCATTTTGGAGTTATCAATGACTTGATGGGTGAACTGAGTTTTTATAGGCCTTTGAGTCATATCAGTCACACTGTGTATCAGATTGACATAAAGTTGATTCCTATAAATAACAAATGAAATAAGGATTATTTTCCTAAAGTATCAAGAAAAATAAAAGTGGTTTTCTAGGTTTTCATTGATTGAAATGTTTTTTAACTAAAATTTTATTTTTAAACTGAAAACATATTTTGGTCCCATCATGTGTCAGATTGATGTGCAGATGATTCTTACACGTCATAAATGACTTATGCATAATTTTAATAAATTATAAAGAGAACCAGAGTGTTTTTTCTTGAATTTTAGTGACTTATACACATTTTTAACAAAAAAATTTCAATTTTCCACTAAAAACACACGTTTCATGTCATATCGGTCACACTGTTTATTATATTGAGGTGTGGATGATTAATACACATAAAAAATGACTTATGATAGTTTTATTAAAGTATAAAAATAACATGAATGCATTTTATTAGTTTATAGTATGTCACTCCTCCTTTTTTTTTATTTTAAAATATGATTTTAAATTGAAAACATCCACTTTGAGTCATTTGTTAATTAAAACACACAACACTGAACATAAACATATCAAATAAAGAAAAATACCTCTAGAATTTCTTTTGAGCTCTCATGTCTTAAATCTCTTCAGTTATTGCTTGGAAATATGACTTTGATATGGTTGGTTGTGTATGAAACCATTGAGAAACATCATTCCTCTTGAAGGACATCTAAGTTCAAGCCTAAACAATCACATAATGTCTCAGGTTTAAAATGCATGATGATCGGTTTCGATCACATTTCAATGGGGTGTTGTTTGATGAAACATAAATGTGTGATTGATAATGTTATGATAAGTGTGTAATCCGATATTCTTACTGCTCCTCAATGAGGTGTTGACACTGTCTCCTATAGACCAGACTTGTTCGCTTGGTCTGAAGTGGTAAATGTGATCAATGAATCATCTTTATTATATTATTCATACTTTATGATCAATGGGTCATCTTTATTATATTATGTTTCTGTAATCTTACACTATCGTATATTTTGTGTAGGCACATTCTGATATACATGGATAAAAGCTGGATCACATTATCGAGGAACACACCTCAGTATGTTAAGGGATTGAATGAGTTTTTAGATTTTGCAATTTCTAATCGATCTGTTGAAGGGAGAATAAAATGTCCATGTCCTGAATGTAAATTCAGAACATGGTTGAAGAGAGATGAATTTTATGAACATTTGATACTGAATCAATTCCCTGGTCAATATTTGTGTTGGATTTGGCATGGAGAATCGAACGTTATAGAAAGATTGAGCATTGATGTTAATCGACAGAATGAGGTCCCAAGTTCATCGACAATAGAAAATGAAATGAAAAACCTCATAAATGATGCATTAGGCACTGCAAGACACCACTATCAGCATCAAAACATATCAGAACAACTAGAATAGGGTGCTACAAATTGCAACGTGACAAGTGATGTTTTTGAGACTGTAACATAGACAGATCAAGATTGTAACATATCATTGGATCCTCCTCTTGATTATGTGGAGCCAAATGTAAGAGAAAACTTCACTGAGGAAAATGCGTTTCATGATTTAGTTGATGATGGAAATCAAGAGTTGTATAGTGGGTGTTTGAAATATTCAAAGCTTTCATTTCTGCTGAAGTTGTACCATATCAAATGTCTATGTGGAATTACAAATAAGGCAATGTCCATGATATTGGAATTGATTCGTGATGCATTTCCTGAAGCAAAAATCCCAGAATCTTTTTATGATATGAAAAAAGTTGTTAACAAGCTTGGTCTGAATTATACAAAAATACATGCGTGTCCCAATGATTGTATGATTTATTGGGGAGAGGATTCAAGTAGACAGAATTGTAAGAAATGTTCTTCTTCTAGATGGCAGGCAAAGGGTGATGTTGGAAGTCTGAATGAAACTTATTTTCATGGAGAAGAAGAAAAGGAAAACACCTGCAAAGGTTTTGTGTTACTTTCCTTTGAAGCCTCGATTGCAAAGATTATTCATGTCATCGAAAACCGCTGAATACATGAAGTGACATTCTGTAGATAATAACAATGATGGGTTAATGAGACATCCACGAGATTACCAATCATGGAAGACATTTGATTCATTACATATAGATTTCTCAGCTGATCCTAGGAATGTTTGATTGGGATTGGCTGCCGATGGATTCAACCCATTTGGGACTTTGAGTACTAGTTATAGCATTTGGCCAGTTGTTTTGATCCCTTATAATCTGCCTCCGTGGATGTGTATGCAAAAAACATATGTTATCCTTTCGATGATTATTCCTGGAAAACAAATGCCTGGAAATGATATTGATGTATACTTGCAGCCTTTGATTGACAAATTGCAGGAGTTATGGAGCAACAGTGTTGAGACATTTGATTCTTCTTCTAAAACAATGTTCAAAATGCATGCTGCTTTAATGTGGACCATTAGTGACTTCCCTAGGCTTGGGAATTTATCTGGTTGAAACACTTACATGGGTTTGTATTTTCCCGTTTGTAACTTTGATTTTGAGCCCAAATAGTTACCTCATAGTAGAAAATGGTGCTTCTTGTGTCATCGAAGATTTCTCGATGCATCTCATATATTTTGACTAAACAGATCAAAATTTAATGGTTCCAATGATCATAGACCACCTCCAAAGTTGTTAAATAGTTCTAAAATATTGACATAGCTTGAAAATGTTGAAACATAATTTGGGAAGGTTCATCATTTGAATGATAGTGGAAAATGGGTCCGAAGTGCATCATCAAGCGAAATTGGAACGCAACAATGGAAGAAAAAAAGTATATTCTTCAAACTTCCGTATTGGGAATTTAATTTGTTGCGGCATAATCTTTATGTGATGCATATTGAGAAGAATGTCTGTGATAATTTGATTTTCACATTACTTAATGAACATGGAAAGTTGAAGGATCATCTCAATGCTCGTAAAGACTTACAAGCAATGAACATAAAACACGATCTCTGGCATGAAAAGTATCCTCCAGTAATTTTTGCAATGAAAAATAGGGATAAAGATACATTCCTTCGAATTTTAAAGAATGTTAAGGTATCTGATGGGTATTCAAGTAACATCTCGAGGTGTTTTGACTTGAAGAATCATAAGTTACATGGATTGAAAGTCACGATTCACATATTTTGTTACAATAGTTACTACCATTGACATTGCGTACATTATTACCTGAAAAATTTACTGCTGTTGTACTCAAATTCTGCACATTTTTCAGACAACTATGTGAGAAATATATACATCCATTTCATCTTGACAACCTCCAGGAGAGGTTTGTATTGACCCTTTGTGAAATGGAGATGATCTTTCCTCCGTTAGTTTTTACTGTAATGATGCATTTAACTGTGAATTTGGTTGAGGAAGCTAAATTAGGAGGCCCCGTTCATTATCGATGGATGTATCCAATTGAGAGGCACTTTATTTATATGTTTTTTAGTTAAGTAAACAATTTTTGGTACTTAATTAAATGCATAATTATGTTTATTTTATTTCACAGATATCTTGGGCATTTGAAATCATACGTAAGAAATAAAGCTCAACCAGAAGGCTCTATTGCTGAAGGCTATTTGGCTGAGGAGTGTCTTACCTTTTTTTCTTGATACTTGGATGATATTGAGCCAAGATTTAATCGAGTTGGATGTGTTAATGACACATCAAATCAATCTAAAATATATCATAAATCCAAAATATTTCCTACGATTGGACGATTAGTTGGGAGGACCTCAAATGTGACACTGACTGAATTGGAATTATTACAGGCACATAGATATGTGATGATGAATAGTGAAATTACAGATCCATTTATTGAAGAGTTTAGGATACAAACAAAGAGACGAATGAGAGGTCGAACACGAAATGAGAAAGATATAATGAAAGATGTTAATAAAGAGCTTGTATAATGGTTTGCACGATGTGTAAGTTCATAAATATTACGATAAGTACAAATATTATTTTGACACATACATTTTGTAAATGTAATAAAGTATATTTATTTTCTAAAATCATGAATACTGATACTCGAGAATAGGTGTCCAAATATTTGAAGTTTCTTACTAGAGGTCCTCTAAAACAAGTTAGAAAGTTCGACGCTTATAATGTGAATGGCTTTAGATTTCATACAGTCGATCGAGAAGTGAGTTTGAAAACACAGAATAGTGGTATATACATTTGCTGAAGTGGAATACTATGGAAAGCTACATGATATTATTGAATTAAACTACCATAGAAATTTTTCTATTGTTTTATTCAAATGAAAATGGGTCGATATTATCAGAGGTGTTAAAAGAGATTCCTTGCAATTTACTTTTGTGAACTTCTCTCACTTGATGGATGTTGGTGATCATGAACTACATAATCCATATATCTTAACATCGCAAGAAAAAATGGTATATTATGTGAATGATGTTGTCGATGAATGGTGGAGTGTAGTTTCTCACGTAATACAAAGAGATTTGTATGATATGGGTGATGAAGTGGATAATTTGACATCTGAAATTGAATTTAATCAAAAACAGGCAGCAGAATTATTTGTCCATCATGATATTGAAAATATTAGTCTAGCAAGGATGAATGAAGTGGATGAAGCAATGGAGCAGGAAACCAACATGATTTAAGGGGAAAATGACTATATGCATAATTATTTATTTATTCAGTAACCACTTGTTTCATTTCGGCAGTCATTCATTATCATTGTTATATATATTTTTTCTGTTAGTACTGGGAATATATTATCATTTTTATTTTTTTTCTGCATAATTTTTTTGAAATATATATTCTGAACTTAATTTTATTTGATTAAATGATAGAAATTCCAAAGAAGAAGCGGTATACTATTTCATCTAGTTCTGCGACAGATGACGATCCATCTGGCTCCCTCCCCACGACATCTGAGGCACCAGCTGCCTACACTCCTGCACCATCTCCCCCTGCACCATATCTCACACCATATTTGGATGTCCCATTAGAGGGTGAGTCGTCGACTCCCCCTTTCGGAGCCTCAGTAGTGGGGCAACGACACACCCATTCCAGTTCATCACGGGCGTACTGGAGTGTCACTGT
Organism: Viscum album; assembly: GCA_963277665.1. Classification (NCBI taxonomy): domain Eukaryota; kingdom Viridiplantae; phylum Streptophyta; class Magnoliopsida; order Santalales; family Viscaceae; genus Viscum; species Viscum album. The sequence continues at coordinate 623,981,212 of OY728130.1, read as the reverse complement.
CATAGGTACAAATTTTAATTAAATAAATTTATTGAATTTTTTTATACTAATTGTTTGATCATTGAAGATGAAAAAAATAAAACCGTGGAGAAAAACATAAAAAGTGTAGATGTTTGGAATATGACTGGAGAAAAGATAGTCGTACCATTTGATTCTTATGGGGTCCCGACAGATGATGCCGCAGGGTTACTTGGCCAGATTCTAGGCCAGCTGGCAGTGGAGCCCATTTCCCTTCCTATTTCATATGATGATTGGAGACATATGCCTCCAAGATAGAAAAATGGAGTTTTTGATTCTCAAATAAAGGTAAATTTATTACATTATGGTTTAATTGAATGTCATGTTACTAATATGTTCAAAATAAATTTCTGTATACAGATGTTCTTCCACTTCACAACTGCTGATGTGATAGCACGGAAGTAGACATTGAAAAATCTAGGTAAGAAATGGAAAGATTTAAAATGGAGATTGTGGTGTGATGTCAACGATACCTCATTGACTGTGCAACAAATGTATGAGAAGCTACCCAGTGGGGTACCGAAAGAACAGTAGAAAGTTTTTGTTGACAGACATCATGATGAGAAGCGGATGGTATTGAAATATATATTATTATATTATCCTAATTTTAAATTTATACATGTATATGAAGAGGACATGAAATTGAATACATTACTATTAAATCGCATTTTATTTATTTCAGGATCTCTCAAGAAAGAATGCTTCAAATCGGGCTAAGCAAGTCATCCCTCACACTGCGGGCTCAAAAATCTTTTCTAGAAACCGAACAACATTGGTAATATTTTAATTAGTTTAAATATTTATACGACAGTATTATCTGTTTAATATATTGAATTGTTGATTTATATTTTCTTAATGCAGTCACAGAGTTTAGGGTACGAAGCATCCCGAAGTGAACTGTGGTTGGATGTTCACAAGAAATCAGATGGAAGTTTTGTTAATGAGCCTGCTAAAGAAGTTGGGGTATGAAGTCAATTTTTTATTATAATAACTTATTATCAGTTTTTACTATGTTAATATATATTGATATTTTATTTATAGGTAAAAATTAAAGAACTATGGGATGCCAATCCTGCGCAGTCCTACTTAGTCTCTCAGGATGACCCAGTTGGTAAAGTCCTAGGGAAGGAGCATCCTGGTAGAGTGCACGGGATGGGTTTGGGACCCGTACCATCTGAGGTTTTTAGTAGGCCACCAGGGATGGTAGTTGCATCTACTCCTAGATTTAGTCAGCCCATACCCAGAGATGCTCAGAAAGAGATTATTTCTCTAATAAACACAGTTCACCAGCAAAGGGATCAGATATCTGCTTTGCAGAAAGAGTTGATTGAAATACGTCAGCATATGAGCAGATATGCCCTTGGTGGTAGTGCATCAACTGGTGGTATGCAGGTAAATCACAAAAAATCAAAATTATTTAGTTTGATAACTTTCATTGGTTTTAATTTTTAATATAAATATGAAACCATGTTTAATTTTCAATATAATGTTCTTACAGGTGATAACAGAAAGTGGTGATGAAGGTGGAGAGGGTGACGATGCATCATCAGACCATGAGTAGTTGTATTGTTCATGTGTTGAACAAATATGGGAATAGTTGGTTTGTATATGTAACATTTTTGGCACATAGTTGCCGCCAAACATTTTCATGTCCTAAAATTTCCTTGATTTCTCATGTTTCCTTTTATGTGTTTTATTGATTTCTGATGTTTCTTTTTATGTCTTGATTGCTCGATTGTGGTATAAATCATTCCATTTAGGCCTGTGTTTGAATTGGTAGTTGAGATTTTGGATGACTAGGAGTTAAGCCCATTGTTGATGCATTGAACAAATTGGGTCATTTCACATGTTATACTATTTTGAATTTTAACTAAGTAATATTCTCTTATGTTGAGATGGTTTTACTATTTTTTAGTGGTGAGGGGGTAGTGGATTCATCAAATGTAAGAGTTCATAGTTTATCAATCCAATTCCATGTCAATGGATTCACATTAGTAATCCCCCTCTTGTAGAGATGTATGATAAATTCATCTATGCTAAGGATGTTTGGGATGATCCCAAAAAAACAACAATTTTAGTGAAAGAGATTATTATTGTGAAGTAGAAATTTAGAAAGGAGCTGAAAATGTGTTTTCTCATTTCTTTTAAGGATTGGATCCATATTTTTATTTATTACAATGGGGACATGCCAACTACCATACACCATCATCAGTTACCTTCTTAGTAAGTCATAAATAATTCTAGCTCATATTTGCCTATCATAAAAGATATTGATTATAAATCACGATTCTACTAAGTGAATTTGAATATCTCCTTAGACCTTAGGCTAACAGGCATTATATCCATGTTTTTAATGGGTAGATTTTCCTGGATTTGGTTATGCATTTAGGTATTAGTGTCAGCACTTTGGTGATGGTGGGGAGACTTGTGGAAGAAAATACCACAATTTGGTAGTGTTGATCCTTTCACATCTTTATCAACTCTAGGGAAACGTCCAATAAGGTATAATTACTTACATTACTAGGGGTACTCTCTAGTTTTTGTTTGGTTTGATAGAGGAGCACTTTTGTTGTTATAAATATTAAAATTCCACTAGGATCCCCAATGCTTCATCTCTCCCAATTTTTTTTAAATATATCGGGAGTTCGGACCATGTCACAAAGCCCCAATGAGGTTAAATATGAAATGATCCAATCTTTTATCTTTGATTTTATCCCTTTTCATGCACCAATTGGGTCGATTATTGATAACTATAGTAGTTCCCTTGATGAAAGGTCGTACATGGTCTATCTTTGGGAAGGGGTACTTGAAGCCACGATGGATGAGATAATTATTTTAAAACCTTATACAACCTACGGATTCAATCATTAGTTTTATTTCACCCTAAGTGTCACCCCTCTTCTTTTGGAGGACCATTGGAGGAGTGAGAGCCTACTGTCATCCATCGATTTTGGATAATGCCGACATGTGAGAATATCGAAGCTGAAATCATACATCCTCTTGCTGATGCTCCTGCCTTCCTTTCCCAAGATTATGCCCAAGAGTGGGTAACATCTTGACTCTATGGTGTGATAAGGTAGTTGGTCCATCATGTGGATAGTCGTTTTTTCTCACCAACAACATTGTTAGTGGTGACGATGGAGATGATCAAAGATCTAGGTGAGAAATTAAGAAAGAAAACTCGTTCTAGTGATGACTACCCTAATGGTGAAATAGACTTTATTTATGAAATTAATCTTACATCACAGGCTACATATGATATTCTTGTTGAGATAAGGTCATATGAGGCTTATTCTCCTTCTTCCTCATCGATTCAACTTGTTATTCCTCCTCTTTCCACACATAGTCCATTAGTCACATAGGTTGAGGCACAAAATATGAAATTTTTTAGTAGATTCATTTCTTTATCACTCATACCCACATAGAAATATTCCACAACCAAGGGGAACACATTTATAAATTATTTAATGACTTGGGTGCTGGTGGTTTTGACCGAAAACCTCTATATAAAATTATGAATCAAATTGTTTTAACTCAGTATGATTTGGAGACAAGTAAAATATATTTTCATGATCTTATAGATGAGGATCCTCTTTCTAGGAAGATAAGGGAGTCCTTAGAGGCATTGGATCAAGTTCATAATTAGATATTCAAATTGTAGGCTCACATGGATTCTTAGACTATACAGATATGGAGATGTGAGGAAATCATAGCTCATCTGAGGAAAAATCTTTTAATATCATCATGTTTCTTGGAAACTACCTAAAAGAGGGTTGTGGAGTTGATGGATTTGGTCAAGAATCTTCATCATAGAGTGAAATCTGATGAAGGGGGGTGATCAGAACTTCAGTGTTCGATTGACACTTCTTTCCAAACCTTTTCTGACATTTCATGTGCGATTGATCATATTTTATCATAGTTAAAACCTTTTAATTCATTCCATTTTTTATGAAACATCAGAGATACTTTAAAATGTGGAGATTCCTCCCTTTTTTTAAATTATGAATGATCAAATTTTTTTATACATTCTACATTATTGTCCCTCTTCCTTTCATTCACGATATGCATGCTGTTTTTATAATGCGGTATTTCTGGTTTGGTTTTTCTTTCAGGGCAGTGGTGCAACAGAAGCAATTTTTTTTGGTCATATTTTTGTGGTGGTTTAAACCACCGCTAAATGTAAAAAAAATTATATTTTGCGGTGGTTTTAAACGCCGCTAAATAGTCACATCGTAGGGGCTCATTCTGCGGCGGTTCTCGTGACTTCAGCGGCAGTTTTATGGCCACTGTATTTGAGTTTATTCATGGTGGTTATAACTTCCGTGAATAAACTGATGTCCAAGGCTCATAAAAATCGCCACTAAACTCAGTAAAACCACCGCGAAATGTGGAAGCTACGATGCTTTCCGTAAACTTTCGCGAAACAAAAATAACCGCCTCCAATAGATGCCGACGCCGTATTAGGCGGTGGTTTATAGAAACTGACGCCAAACTATGTAGCGGCAGTTTTAACCACTACTAAATGAAAAAAAAACCACCGCTAAATGGCAATTCTCTTGTAGTGATACTATTACTGCATGGGTTGGTACTTCTTTTGTATGATACTGCTATAATGTTTTATTTATTTATTTATTCATTAAATGTTGATTCTATTATTATCACTTCCATTATTTACTTTATGTTTACCTAGTATTGAGGATATAGTCTCCCCATGATGTCCCTTTGTTCATCACTACTAGTTGAAAACCTCTTACATATGAGGAAGCACACATTAAGTCATGTGGAATCCTGGATCAAACAAAATAGTTCAAGTCTTGGTGTTATGAAATGGAATCAGAGTAGGTTCAATAACTTGTTTCTTCTCTTTAACTTGATTTGGGATAGACTAGACAAGAGTTAGGATGGTGGGGACCCAGGCAGGGGAACTATGTTAGTGTCTGAATAACACTGTATAGTGGACCTTCAAGTTTCTATAAAGCGAAAATTTATGTTCTTATTGTGAGATGTTACCATTGATATAAATTCACCTTGGGTGACACACATAATGTTGGTATACTAATTTATGGGATTTAGTGTGCATTCATGCACCATGTTTAGGCACATAGGATCACATTTCATATACCTATTTCATGCATTATATAGAGCCTAAATAGGTTAAATGATTATTGAAATTATGATATGTGATTTTGGTGCATTATTTATTGCACTCATTATTTGAGCCTGAGTATTCTATTCTTGAGTGTATATATTTATGTCTATGACTAATTTGAAGGTACTATAGTCTTATATTGGGTTATGGGTTGTGCTTAGGGGTTATGACTTGTTCTTATGGGAGTCTCTTAGGCTGAACCTTGTTGTAAACTCTTGTATGTTTATGTGATCTATTAATTATCTTCTTGTTTTAGCTATTAGATTTCTCTAAGGTTTTATCTAGAATTTTAGGAAATTCCTCCTCATAGACATCTTGCACAACTAGTATCACTACTTGTTATTTAGGAGGATAAGTTGATCATGTTACCTTGGTTGCTCTATTTGGTCAAGATATAGAATTGATCTAGCCTAGAATCTTTCAGCTAGTAATTGTTTAGGGTGGCGAATCCCATAGGGGAAGTCCTACGATGGTCAATTATGCTCATGAATTCTAGCTCTATCATCCCCTATCATTACAGGGAATTGGAGACCCCCAAGATATAGAGGTTTAAATATGAGTCATTTAGAGGATCTTTAACTTGATGGAGACCCTATAGTATTAAAAGGTAAAATTTGTAGCCTTTATGCTTTAGGGTGTTTCTATACAATAGTGTGACATTATGATTTAGGATAATAGACATGAAGGAATGATGTGAGTAACCTTTAAGTACATATTATTCAGGGAGTTATTCCTTAATGCACTGAAGATGGACCATGCTCAGGAGTTCATGGATCTCCAATAAGGAACAATGACAACGTCAACATATTTAGTACTCTTTACCAAGATGATTTTATTTTTTTCTCTTTTGAATGGGAATGAGGCTCAGAAAGAAATAAAGTTCAAGATTGGTATTTTTTCTAGAGAAAAAGCATGAGGTAAGGAACTTTTATCCAACAACATATGATGAAACTCTTTATAAGGATCTGATGATAAATAATGGCATCGTGAAATACAAGGGTATAGGTCTTCTTCCAGTTACTAGTGGACTGATATGCACTTTATCTAGCATAGATCTAGTTTCTTATTCCGAGAGAAAGAAAAGGAAGTCATAGGATGGACTCTAAGGTACTGGTTGATAGTCAAAGTAGAGTAGAGGTTCTTAGACTCCCTCCATGGGAGATGACTCTGCTAGGTGCTAAAATTACTAATGAAAATAGAATTATCTCAAGGTTTATCCTATTTATGTCAATACTTATCACCATCATGGAAATACTGGTCATCTAAATCTATTATATTCCATTAATTCATGGATCTACACAAAAAATTAAGTCTATGGTGTTGGTAAAAGATCCCAACAGTAGGTTCAGACCCCATAATGGTTAGTGAATTAGTTAAAACATGAGCCTTTAGGGAATCATGGAGTGGCTGTTGGCATGGATTATGTGGTTGATCAGGCTTTAGACGATGGTAGAGAGGGTCCCTAAATAATTCAAGGTATAATCATGATTTATTATGCACTATCTGTTTCTTATTTGATACAAGAATATCCCATCTATTCATACCTTCTCAAGTGGTTTCTAGGATAGAATTACCTTTTAAATTATCTTACAAACTGTTATATATTAATACATCCCTAGGAAAGAAAGTGGATCATCTATATATTTATCTAGAATTTACAATAGTGATCGATATCTTTGAGTATGTGTGGAGATTCATGATTCTAGAGATGTCAGGTTTTGATGTAACCTTAAGCATGGGATGGTTGACCAACTACCATGTAGACATCAGTTGTTATTAGAGATGAGTAACTTTTACATTTATTAAGGGGGAGAAGTTAATTTTGGATAATGAGTGGGACGTCGAGGATGAAATAGTGAGACCATATCCTTGTTAGAGAGAAGTCTTATCTATGCAGGTGGCTAGCATGATCCTTGCAGTGGACCAGAAAATGTCACCCTCCTCTTTTCCTCATGTGGTAGACCTATACTGAGATATATTTCCAGTTGTTTTCTCAGGGTTACCTCCACACATGGGATTTGAGTTTGAGATCTATCTCATGCCTAGTGAATGACCTATATTGATTCCACCATATCTCATGGAACTAGTCAATTTAAAAAATCTCAAGGTATAACTGGATGACCTTGAAGCTAAAGGATTTATCAAACCATGAACTTACCCTTGGGGTGATCTAGTGTTGTTTGATAAGAAGGAATATGGTAGCCTTCATATTTTTGTAGAATGACAAAATTTGAATAAAACAATTATAGAAAAAATGTCTCCATTTCCATGAATTGATTACTTGTTTGATTAATTAATGAGAGATTAGTGGTTTTCCAAGATTGATCTATGTTCTGGCTATCATTAACTTTAGGTCAGTGAGGAAGACATATCGAAGACAACATTTATGAGTAAGTACATATTGTATGTGTATCTCATTATTCCCTTTGGACTAACAAATTCTCCAACCATTTTCATGGATCTCATGAGTAAGATCTTTCACCCATACTTAGACTGCTTCATCAGTATGTTTGTTGATGACATCCTGATATATTCCAAGATGTTAGAATCTCATGCTAGATACTTGGAGATCATATTGAGTACACTTTGAGCACATAAAATTTACACCAAGTATTTGAAGTGTCACTTTTTGATACCATAGGCATTCTTTCTTGGGAACATGGTTTCTCAAGAAATAATATCAGTTGATATAAAGAAGGTAGATGCTGTTATGTCTTAGTCATAGTCTAGGAACATGTTCTAGATTCAGAGTTTCCTTGGGTTGGATAGGCACTAAAATATGTTCATTATAGAATTTTCTCACCTAGAAGTGATCATGACCATGCTTAACAATAAAGGATTAAAGTTTTAATGGTTAAAACAGTGTGAATATGACTTTCTAGAGTTAAAGAAAAGGTTGACTTCAGCTTTGATTTTGATTCTTACCAAGCCTAGAGTTGGCTATGTAGTGTATTATGATGCAGCTGGCATTGTATTAGAAGTTGTTCTGATATAGGGTTATAATATATTTTCTAACAGGTCTCATCATCTATAACCCACTAGATAAACCACTCTACTCCTGAATTAGAGTTTGCAGTTATGGTTCATGCATTGAAATATTGGAGACACTACCTCTTTAGTGAGATATTTTTTATTTAAACAAACCATAAGAGTCTATGGTATATTTTCCCCCAATGTGACCTGAATATTCATTAGAGGCATTGGGTATAATGATTTATAACTTTCAACTTTGATATAGAGTATACTCATAAGAAAGAAAATGTAGTTATAGATACACTTAGTATTAAGATGAAGGAAGTTGGAGCGTGGGTGTCAGAAGTATGGTGGAAGATCATTACTTTAATGGTTGAATAGAAGGTGGGTATAACTAAGGATCAAGGGGTAGTGACTTGTGAATCCTTGGTGATCATGTCCTCATTGGTGGAATGAGAGAAATATAGTCAATAGTCTGATACAGAGTGTATCTTGATGTATGATAGGTTTTTAGAAAACAATTCCATTCTAGTATAGACCTTAGATTTATGTAGTGTAATTATGGTTAATGGAAGAGTGATGATTCCCTATTTTATATAAGAAGAGCTGATAAAATACTCTCATGAATCGTAGTGGGAATTACACCTAGGATTAACCAAAATGTATCATGATTTTAGATGGAAATTTTGGTGGCCCGATATGAAAATATAAATTTCAAGATTTGTCTTCTATTGTCTAACTTATCAAAGGATAACAGTTTAGCATCAGAAACCTACATGGCTACTCCATCCACTTTTGGTGCCTTTGTGGAAGTAGAAAGCGGTGACCATAGAATTTATGATAGGTTTTACTAGGACCCTAATAGGTTGGGATGTTATGTGGGTTATAATGGATTAGTTGACCATGGTGGCTTATTTCATACCAACCTGAGATACTAACTTAGTAGATGAGATATTCAAGATTTATGTTTTGGAAATCATGTAGATGTATGGAGTGCCTTAAAGTGTGATATTTTATAGAGACACCTGGTTTACATCACAATTTTGGAAGGTCTTGTAGAAGGTGATGGGGACTCATTTTAAGTTGAGTACAACTTATCATCCTTAAACTAATAGGTAATAAGAGATAATGATCCAGAACTTAGAGGATATTATTTGAGAGTGTGTTCTAGATTTCAAAGGATATTGGGACAATCAATTATCTCTGATAGTGTTTACCTAAAATAACAACAACTTATATTACTTGATTTAGATGGCTCTATTTGAGTCTCTAATGGATGAACATATCGTTCACTGAAATACTAGAATAAGGTAGGTGGATATTGAACTATTGAGATTAATATGGTATAGGAAACCTTGGAGTGGGAGTAAAAGATTTAGAAGAAGTTGGTTATGTCTTAGAATAGACAATTATTGTATGTCAACCAGAGGAGATGACCCTTGGATTTATCCATGGGTGATAAAGTTTTCTTGCGGGTGTCCCCTTGATTAGGGAATAGATGTCTGAGGAAGCAAGGAAAGTTGGAACCACAGTACATTGGGCCATTTGAGACCATATAATGTATCCTAATAGTATCCTATTGGTTGGATCTTCCTCCATGTTTCCAATGAATTCATAATGTGTTCCACTTGTCTTAGTTTTCTAGGTATAATCACGATCATGTGTATGTGATCGACTATGATGACATTTAACTTGAACAAGATGAATATTTTATGGAGTGGCTTGTTTATATATTTGTCCAAATTGAGAAGGTGTTGTGAGGAAAGACCATTCCTATTGTTTGAATTCAATGATGACATGATCATTTTTAAGAAGATACATGGGAGAGGGAGAAAAAAATTAGGGTGTAGTGTCCCAAGCCATTCAAGCATACTTACAGAGAGACTTATCAAGGATGAGAGTTCATTGGAGGGGAAGATTTGTAACATCATAGATTTAAAGGTACATCTAGTTTTAAGTTTTTTTTCACATTTTAATGAGTTTAATTAAATGATTTGAGGATTTTTAGGGGGTTTTAGAGAAAGAAATGTCTCAATAGATGGAAATTAGCTGTAGGAGTGGTTTACACCATGAATGGATATTCATGATGTGAATAAATTATCATAAGAATCCATGAATTAGCTTTCAAGACGTGAAATCCATTCATAAAGTGAGTGGCAATTCATGACGTGAATATAGTTTTTGTAATTTTAAGCCAAGGAGATGTGGTTTTTGGTGTATCAATTTTACCTAAAGTCTATAATATGAATATATAATTTATGTTGTAAATATAACCGATTATAGTAGGTTAAGTATTATGAGAACTAATTTATCTTTTCACTCACCTCCTTTATTTTTCCTCAAATCCCAGGCTATCTCCAAGTGATTTTTGAGCTCTCTCCTCACCTTCTGTCTTATCCCTTTGATGCACGAACATCGGTTTGATTCTGCACTTACAATATGGTAAGTTATTTGATGATCTAGATCAATCATCACTTCCAATACTTGGTATGAAAAATTATATTCTTGATGTATTGATTAAATATAATGGTTTTGGCATGGTTTAACAATGGAGTTTCATATCTTGATATAATATGCATCCAAATTCATAGATTTGGAATTTATTCATTGTTTGGACCTAAATTGTTATTAGAAAAATATATTTTTAGGATTCGAATGTGGTAAAATTTGACTTGGACATTGATCCTTATAATTGAAACATCATTGTATCTAAGTTAGATGGTCATAATCATTAGTGAATATTTATATGGGTTAATGGTATGATTTATTATAATGTGTGTGCATCCCATTATACTTGTGTTTGATGTATGATCACATGGGGTGTGCGTGTATAGCCTCATGGATCCATGATCAATGTTTAATCACATATGTATTATTATTTATATAACTCTTTATTGATATAATATTATGTTTGAACTATCATTTAATATATATATATTTCATAAGTTATTCTTCTATCTTTTGTAAATGAGTATGCATGTTGGGTTATATGGACTATCACCCAAGGGAGATGTATCAAACTTTTAGTTGAAATGAATATGGGATATCCCTTTAAGGGAATGTGTCAAACATGTTTTTAGACTATCCCATCAAGGGGATGTGTTAGTAGGTTGGTACATGTTCCTTCCGACATGGTGCTGAAGCAAGTAGATCTAATATCTAAGGACCTGACACATCTGTGATGATCATGTGATATACTTGTTTCTTATATGTGTTTTGTTTATTTTTTATGGAATGGACCAATATATCTTATGAAATATGTCGAGGACCAATGGTGGTATCCTATTGGGTCTTGTACTCACACCCTAATCGAGAATCTTGGAGTGTTTATTGATTTCATGACCACAGATTCGGTGAAAGGTAAAGTATATGTAGTGGATGGTTGAGTAGTTTTAGCACAGGATATAGGCATTAAAAGATGGACCTCAAGATGGATGTATGAAGCTGCTTTTGTTTAGCTAACTTTCTTAAAAATCTTATCTACTGGCTATAAAGATCCTTTTCTTTAGTTTTAGTTTAATTTGATATACATGCCATACTATTACTTAATGGGTTGTTACTTATTATGTATGATACTACTCTGATGTTTTATTTATTTATTTATTCATCAATTATTGATTATATTTTTATCACTTCCATCATGTACTCTGATTTTTAACTAGTACTAAGGTAATGGTCTCCCCATTACCCCCTTTAGCCCTCACCAATAGTTGGAAGCCTCTTGCACATGGGGAGGAATTCATGAGTTCATGTTTCATTCTTTCTTAGACTCAATGGTTTGGTTTGGGGTGTTACATATTATAGTGTATAGACTTGTACAAAAACAAGGTTACCATAATTTTAACTTTCTTCTTGGTGATGTGGTATATATTCTACAACTCAGTACTTATTAATTCCAACATCTTTTCAGAATGGTCTCTTATTCTATAGTGAAGCCACATTTCTCCCTCTTCTCTTTATAATGTAACCATTAATACTATGTTGTGGAGACTTTTGATTAATCCTACCCTATAACATGATCAAGATTTGTTGGAATAGTGAAACCCAATCCTCTTGGATAAAGTTAGTCCAATTATTGGTGGCCTATATTGTTCACTAGGTAGAAAATATTATTGTTTGACCTCCATGGTGAGGTCACTAGGGTTTGGAGGGGGAAAAGATGACCGGTGACACTGACAAGTCATTATAGGAGTGCGAACTTTGACATGGTTACTATAAAATATTATAATTTGGAGATAGTGGTGCTATAGCTCCATGGATTTCCATCCACCTATCACTATAGTATAATGGAATTATTATGTAGTTGGGGGAACTACTTCACCATCTTCTTTATAATATCATTCGAGCCAGGGTTTTTATGTGTGTTAAAATCTTATTTTTCCCTTACAATTATTCTCTCAAACATAGTAATATTTCTTCTCATCCATAGATATAGGGATCATTCCCAAAACCATGTAAATATTTTTGTCTCACAATATTATTCTTATTCTTTTGTTTTTCCCTTTTACTCTTCTTCCGAGAATTTTTAGTCATTTTTTTCTCCATGTATTTCCATAAAAACTATTATCAAAAGATGATTTCATAAGATCAAGTTTAGTTTTATCAAATTGAACGATGGATATTGAAGAAGGAAAGGTGAAGATAGATCATTTCAACATAACTAACTTTAGTCATTGGTGGATGAAAATCAAAGACTATATTTATTATAAAACTTACACTTATCTATTTTGGGTGAAAAAATAATGGAGATAGAGAAGATATAGCATGAGCTACTAGATTGAAAAGTTCTAGAAGTTGTGTGCCATACATTGGAAGGAAACATGGAATTAAACATTAGAGAGGAGAAGAATATGGTTGGGTTGATTAAATCTCTTGAAAATATGTATGAAAATCCTTTTGTGTTAAACAAAGTGTACATGATGCAATGATTATTCAATATGAAGATAATTTAAGGGATGATTGTTACTAATCACGTTAATAAATTTAGCACCATCATAAGTCAATTTTCATTAGTGGGAATTATGCTAGATGATGAGGTATGTGCTCTGGTTTTACTATCTTCATTACCTGATAGTTCAAAAGCTATTGTAATAGTTGTTAATAGTTCTTTGGGGAATATAATGTTATTTCTAAAATATGTTCAATATTTGATCCATAGTGAGGATATTAAAAAAAGTGAGTCAGCCAGATTCTATGGTTTTTCTATAAACCTTGAAGAAATAGGTAGATACATGAAATAATATAATCATATAGGATGATCAAAATCAAGGGAAAAGAGATTTGATAAGGAAAAGGGGTCAAGTTCTACCTTCTAGACTTGTGAGAAGAAAATACACGTTAAGAAGGAGTGTATAGAAAAATGGAAGGCTCCTGAAACCAATACAGTGGATGCAATAGATTAAGGAAACAATGATGTGTAGATAATGAACATGGATAGTCCTATAGATTCATGTATTTTAGACTCAGGGGGATCTTTCTATTCCCCTTTAGATAAGGTATTCCTAAAAAATTATGTTCCTATAAATTTTGGCAATATACATATTGTTTATGACGAAACCTTATAGATTTTGGGGAAGGGAGATACAAAGATTTAAACCAATAGTGTGGGTTTTTTAGTTTTGGATAATGTAAGTTATATCTTAAGACCGAGAATAAATCTTATTTCTATCAAGAAACTCGATGATACAGGTTTTAGCACTGCATTAACTGGTGGTGCATGAAATATTACTAAGGTAGATATAGTCATAGATTGAGGAGTAAAGAATGGAACCCTATACATTACAATAGATAATTTAATAGACATACTTGTTACAAAAAATTCTATTATGTACTCACAACTATAGAGATATATTCTAGGAAACATGAGTGATAAGGGTAAAAAGGTGCTAGTAACAACATGAATAATATTGAATCTAAAGTCGATGGAAGTTGTCTTATGTGATGATTGTATATTTGGAAAGTATAGGAAGGCATCCTTTGTAAAAGGAGAAAAAAAATTGAATTTTGGGAAGCTATAAATAGTGAACACTTATGTTTGGGGACCTACACCAATACATTCCCTTTAAGGGTCATAAAATTATGTGACATTTATCAATGACTCGACAAGGAAGGTATGAGTTTACTTTCTGAAAAGAAAACATGAAGTGTTTAACATGTTTTATAGGTGGAATACCATGGTGGAGAATAAGTTAGGATCAAATATAAAATGCTTAAGGTTTGAAAATGGTGGATATTGTGTAATTAATAAGTTTTGGGAATTCTATACTAATAATGGAATTTCGTGGGAAAAGACTCTTCTAGGTACACCAAAACAAAATGGTGTAGCTAAAAGGATGTACAAGAAACCAAATGAAAATTTCAGAAGCATGAGGATGAACTCAAGGTTTCCCAATAATTTTTCGGCAAAGGTAGTGAACACTAAAAAATATCTCCTAAACATGAGTCTATTTATACCAATCATAGAATATCTACTTGAGGTGCTCTGGTTAGGAAAGAATATAAGACTCTCTCATTTACGACTATTTGGCTATTTAGTACATGTACATATAGATGATGGTGTAAGGGAAAATCTTGATTATAAGTCCAAATCATGTTTCTTTATTATATTTAGTGTTGAGTAGTTTGGTTATTAGTTATAGGATAATAAGAACAATATGACCATCGAATCCAGGATGTGATATTTAATGAAGGAGTCACATATATTGACAATCATGCTATTGAAACTAATTCTAGGAATAAAGAATATGAGTGCTAAGAGTAAGTAGATATTGAAGGTGTACCTGATCACGTGACACTAGAATCAATAAATCCTACTCCTCAAGTAGAGTTAAGGAGATAAACAAGGGTGATAAGGTCTATGTAGAGGTATTCATCATCCTTATATTATTTTATATTGACTGATGGAAGACAACCATAATGTTTTAAAGATGGAATGTAGTTGAAGGAGTAAAGTAAGTGGGAGTTGTCTATGAAGAAAGAGATTTCTTTATTACATGAAAAACAATAATTGGGAGTTGACACTTTTTCTATAAAGAAAGAAAGCATTTTATAACAAATGGGTGTACCATGTCATTAAAGAACATGATGGTTAGAGTAGGTATAAGGAAAGTATGAATACATATATCTTTAATACACCTTATTTCATGATTTATTACATAAAGATACAAATAAGACATTACAAAAATTTCTTTAGGCCTAGTGTCTTTGGGTTATTAGATACATATCACAATAAATTGAAACAAGAGTACAACAAAATTATTTAAAACTCCATAACATTCCCTTAAAATCCATTGATCTTTTAATACTTCACAAGATAACCTAGAGATGTATATAAGAAATGGGTGATATATAAATCTCAATAAGGGAATAATAAAAGAATAACATGATTAAATTAATACATGTGAGTCAATAGTAATATAATGGTGGCATAAAAGGTGTGATAATCATAAAAATAAAAATCAAATCATGATATAATATGATAATATCAAGGTAACATAAGAATGAGATAATAACATAAAACATGACATCATAAGCATAAGTCAAGGCTAACCACGAAGACATAATAACAAAGTGTTCTTATGATAACCTCCCATGAACCATATATGGTATCTCATTAGATAAAAATATTACCCAATGCATTGGAGGGCTATATAATTATGGGCCCACCCGTCACATTCATATCATGTACTTGAATTTGTGTGTCATATAGATCATACAACATAAGAATGTATTTAATCAATTTTAATCTCATTATTAAGAAGTGTGGTTTTATATACATGGTATCCCCAAATTAATTAAGGATATTTCTATATAGGTTAATACACTTGAGTGGAAATGGGGATGGGTATTCACAATACAAAAGTTTGGCATGTAAAATCATGGGATAATTTCAACAGCATAATGAGTCTAAATACAGGTTCATAGAAGGTATTAATAAGAGTAAAACACATTATATAATTATATGGTAATCACAAGTAAAGTAAAATTTATATGTAAAAACACATTACAATATGAAAAATTTGAAATAAAAAGGGTTTAGTACAAAAAAAGCACTTAAAATATAGGAAGAGGAGAGAGAGTCCCCTACCTTGAGAGGGTGCTTCTAAATGATTGGGAGGAACTTTTTAAGAGCTTAGAAACACCATAAGAGGGATTTATAGATGTATAAGAAGATTAAATTCATGAAAAATGGATTTTTAGTAAAGATTAGAAGGAGTTTAGGTCGGTATTTATAGAAAAAGAGAGGGAAATTATTTATTAATTTCTAAACTTAGGTTTTGGACTCTATATGATAAAATAATAAAAACCACAAAGATTCCCATGATTTTTTCCCATGGTTTCTACTAAATAGTTTTTTTTAAATAATTTATATATAAAATAACCAAAAATATTAAAATAATACCATTGGTGATGTGTAAGTGAGCAATGTTCATAAATAATTGATTTTAAAACCTTAAAATATAATATAGGTTTTGTAGGATTCATTAAAGGTTTATAAAATGACTCAAATAACTTCAAAAATACATTATTTTAAAGGTAAAATATATTTTGTGTCATTTATTCACTTTATATTATTTATTACATTACTTTTAGGCTATTATGAGGTCATAATATATACCATATATTCCGTATTTACTTTTTACCTAAAAATTTGAATATCTCAAAAAATTATAAAAATTTAATCATTAGATAATTTCAATGTGATTATTTTAAAAATAATATTTATTTTATAAAAATAATTCTCTAAATATGAAAATTTACTCTTTTATATCAAAATCCCCATTTATTGAAAAATACTGGTTTTTAGGATAATAACAGTTTTTTGACCATTATAGAGATTATATTAGACTTAATTAAATTATATTATAATTTATATAAATATTATTTAATAATAATATTATATGAAAATAAAAATTATTTCAAAAATCTTTAATTTATCAAAAAGAGTGTTTTAATTTTAAACCATATATTTTCCAAAAATACAAATTTGATTTCTTCATATTAAAATATAACTTTCATCTACTCATTAATAATTGTATATATAAATTAATAATTAAAATGGATATTTATAATCATTATTTTATTTAAAATAAAAATATACAAATTCATACTACTATGGTTTAGATACACCTCCCCTTAATACACCAACATATGCATTAAGGGTAAGACGTGCGATAGTGGTTCTTTCCTGGGGTGGTTTCACAAACAAGTTTGACCAATGATATCGATAATATTGAACTTATATCATCAATTGTTTATCTAATGATTTAGTTATAGAATCCAAGATTAGGCTTGGTCAAGGGTAAAGTCCAGTGATGCCATCTCCCTTGGAATCTTCTATAAATAAGCTTCATAGTGTATGATCCTACTGGTTGATACCATCAATTCTTCCTTCCGTGTTAATTGGAATTTATAATAACCCTTAATATACTAATCTTAATAGTCACTATAAAATATTTATATTTTTAAAAATTATGATGCTTAATGATATTTTAAATCCAACAGACTATATTTTATAATAGTCCAAAATAACCAAAGTAGTGCATGCGCTTTCTATAAAAACATTAATTAATAAGGAATTTATTCATTCAAATAGAGAATGTCATTTATAAAAGTTTAGGTCATTAAAGAAAGGATGATAGTGAAATAATTTCAACATAATGAAGGTGTGTACTTCACTGAAAATTTCTCACATGTAGTGAAGCTTACTACCATCCAGGTGGTTCTTAGTATTATTGTATAAGAGGACTTGTATATTGAGCAGTTTGATGTGAATAAAAATTTCCTTTATGGACATATAGAGGAGGATAATTATATATAATAACTAGATGGATATGTTGATCCAAGTAAGGAAGAAATGGTGTGAAAATTCCATAAGAGATTATATGGGTTAACATAGTCACCCAGGTAGTAGAACAATAAGTTTGAGGAATTAATGAGAAAAAATGCATCTAAATAGTGTGACATGGATCAATGATTCTATTATAAGTATTTTTGTGATGGATTTATTATATTTATTTTATATGTGTATGAAATGATCATTACTGGATCATATATATAGAGGATTAATGAGATGAAAGGGAAGATGGATGAGGATTTTGAGATGAAATATCTTAGAGAAGTTGACAAGATTTTGGGGATAGAGATCAAGATAGACCACACAACTAGAACCTTGATGTTATCATAGGATGACTACATTTGAATGGTTTTAAGCAAATTTAGTATTCTAAAATAAAATCAAATTTCTATTTCCTTAGAAATCCATATCAAATTACCAAAGGAAAAATCACCAAAGAAAACATAAGAGGTTCAGTAAATGGACAAGGTTCCATATGCATCAGTTGTTAGAATCTTGATGTATTCCATTTTCTATACTTGACTTGATATTTCTCATGAAATTTCATTTGTGAGAATGTACATGGATAACCCAAAAAAGAAAAACTGGGAAGATGTGAAGTGGATATAGGGGTATTTGAAGGGAATCAAGAAAGTATATCTATGCTTTGGTAAAGAAAATTCATTATAGGGGTATGTAGATTCTAACCTTAGAGGTGATGTTGATAATAAGAGGAGTACCATGGGTTGTGTGTTTACCTATGGTGAAACTATGGTGATATGGATATCTCAATTATAGAAGGTGGTGAAATTATCCCATACATAGGAAAAATGAATTACTATAATAGAATTCAGGAAAGATATTGTTTGGATAAAAAAATTCTTAGAGGATATGGACATAAAGTGAGAGGAAAATGTATTTCAATATAAAAGTTATAGCACCATACATATTTCAAAGAAACCAATGTTTCTTTCTCAAATGAAGCACATTTATTTTAAGTACCATTTTATGAGAGGTTTAATATAGAATGGGTTGATGATATTATAGAATATTTGTGAAACTAACACACCAAAAACATGTTGATTAATCCAATGGTGATAGAAACGATGAGATATTTCTGTGCCTCTTTTGGTCTCTACTATTGAATTTAAGATGGGAGAAAAAATATGGGTCAAAACTATGGGATCATGGTTGGGAAAAAATTGGTATTTCATGAATCATTAAATTAAAATTGAAGCATTGAGTGGAAACTCCCTATTGGTGAGTGAAGAAAAACAGGAGATCAAATTAAGTAAGTTCCCTAAGTCAGTAGTATCGAAGTAGGTCAACATTCTGGATTAGGCTCCAAGTAGGAGATTATTGGAATAATGCAGACCAATCCTCTTGAATGAAGTTGGGATAAATAATGGTGGTAGATAATATTCACCACACCATAACTATCATAGTTCAACCTCTATAGTGAGGTTTCTGGGGGTTATATGGGGTAGAGATGACTAGAGAAATCAATAAATCACTGTAGAAGCATAAAATTTGTCATGATTTCTATAGAATCTCAAAATTTAGAGATAGTGGAATTGTAGATCTGTGAACTTCCATCCACCAATCATTGTAGAAAAGTGGAGTTACTGTATAGTTGGTAGTTTTGTTGCACTATATTCTTTATGATATCATTCAAGACAGAGTTTTGTGTGTGAGAAACTCTAATTTTTCCCTATAATTCTTCTCCCAAACATAGTGATATTTCTTACTCTCCATATACATAGGGATCATTTCCTAAACCATGTAAATATCTATGTCTCGTGATATTATTCTTATTCTTTTTTTTTCCATTTTACTCTTCTTTTGAGAATATTTGACTGTTTATTACTATACATGTTTCTGTAATAATAACTTCAACCAACTTCCAATACAATTTCCAAGGTTTTTTATCCAATCATAAAACACACAAGGATAAGTATACTCCTTCTTAGAAACTTTTTATCTTCTTTAACAATCTTGGATACTTCAACCAAACTTCAAAGCTACTTATTATTTATCTCAACATATTTACATCAATGAAATCCTCTTTCATTTAAAACCATTGATAACAAATAAAACTTATGAAAAGTAGTCTCAATAATCTCCCCCTCTATATTTGTTTTAAATACCCTCATAAAAAGATACATCAATAGGTATATGTAAACAAGTACTCTTCATTCATTCACTTATCTCTAACCTTTATTTCATTTTACTCTCTTCCCATTTTTCATAAATATTTTCATTTTTCTTTCTCTACCCCTTATTGAAAATAAATTCAAATTAATTGGGAAAGGGTATCAATTTATATTTTGAAAATTTTCATCAACTATTCCATTCTAATTACATGTGATCTATGCTCAATGTAAAAAACAATAGGGTTTGATTTAGAAAAAAATTGGTCCCTTAAAAATTTAAATGATACCAAAAGAAATATGAAAACTCACAAAATTTTATTTAAGTAATATTCAATCTGAATTTGGATGAGATATTTAATATATAATAATTGAGATTCAAATTTCTCATGAATATAAACTCAATTTCCCTACACTTACTTCAAAACAAACATTAAAAACATTTAAGTATAAATATAAGGATATAACAACCTTAACACTTCTTAAAACTTCTTAACTTATGTCATTGATTAATTTAATTTCTCCCACTTAATGTTAGAATCAGATTTTTATAATCAAGGATGAGAGATATAGAATACATTCCACTTTAATGAAATTATCAGCAATCATCTTCTAGGATATTCTGATTTTCATGAGATAATAATTATGGTAGCTTCTTCAACTTTATACATTTGTCCCCCCTAAAGGAGACAATCATCATGATCATCATAATTATTAATCTCTTTAATAGATATTATTAAATATCTCCATGATGAGACTACACCAAAATGAATTCTTTATGGGGATATATAGATTTTATAACTTCCACATCTTCACTAAGGATGATCAATTTAATGTATTCTATTTGGAATACCAACTTAAAAGATCAATATAGGATGAGATATTTATCTTCTTGTTGTCCAGTATTGATTAAACCTCCTTCAACTTCATTAAATATGATTCTCCATCATATTTTTATTTGGATAAAAATTGAGAAATCATTCAAAGATGGTGAATTATTTAACTATAATACCTAGTTTTTGATAACACTCACTCCTTCTCATGTTCTCCAATAATACAATGATTAAAATTCAATTAACAAAAATTTAAGTAAAAACAAAACACTCATATATTAATAGAATAATGTGTCTCTTTCTATTCTTTAATTCAAACAACATTGTTGAGCGGGTTTTCCCAACCAAGTTTCTCTATTCTTCATGCTTCCAAATCTGCTTCTCATATCTGATTTTTTTGGGATAAAATGGAACTATTTATATAAATTTTTTGTGGAGATATAATTTATTCTTTATCCTTTTATCCAATGAAATTTCCAAGTGTAAAATTAATATTCTTGAACTTTTTTTATTAGGCTAGAAGAATCATTAAAAAATATTTGGCATTGTGTCCAGCCATACTGTACCTTCCACATATAACTTCTCTAACACAAGAGTTGTCATTTGTTGAAAAACTATCATGAAATTTGGGATCTTCTTGTGAATCATTATCATTTACTTTAGCACTAACTTTCAGTTGTTCTTATTCCATATTTATTTTCTTCTCTATATATACTAGAAAAACAACTAATATATCATTAGTAATATACACAATATGTTTGGTTTATCCATATAGAAAATTTTGAGTTATCTTTTTTGCATCTGTTATTTTGGATATAGAATTACTATTCAACATTTTGGATCTTTTATCAAAGGACCTTTCATCTATATTATTTAATATCTTCTTATGAGAGTTTGGACTTGAAATAGTGTTTTTATTTCTTCCCAAGGATGATTCGTATTTATCTACTAACTTCTATAGTATTATTTTCCCATATTATTTTGAATCTTGATTGGATATTAATACACCGTGTATATGACTACAACCATTGAACACATAAAAAATATATTCAAGTTTCAAAAAATTATTTGAGTGAGATAAGTTATTATGAATATGCGGATATTTCAACTTCCTCTTTGGATTAATCCCTTTTGAAATGGGATTAATTTATTCTTATGAAATGACTTTATTGTTCCAAAAATCCTATAAACAATTAATAAACCCATTGTATTACCAAAAAATCCCTAAAAACATGATCTTTTCTTCTGAATGAAATGTTGTCTAGAAATTATAGATTTTTGACAAGGTTATTTTTGATCCTTCTCAACTTCTTATTGGAATATTCTTGGGGAACCATCACTCATATTTTTTTTATTCACCATAGACATGGTAGAGGAATAATATTAATTTCTCATCATCCATCCTTGTTCAAAATTTATATTTAAACCTATAATTTTTAAAAAATAGATTTAGAATAATCATTAAATTGAGATATGTATGGTACCTATTTCTTCACAGTTTCTTGGGAAATATCATAAAATGAGGCCATTATTTTATTATCACATAAAAAGATCTTTAAACACATGAATCCTTCTTTTAAAAATCTATAGAAACAGTTCCTTGTTCATCTGTTCCTTGTGAATACATGACTTAAGAACTTTCTAAATTTTCTAACTTGAACTAAATCTTAAGATATATTATATTTAGAATTTATTTTTCATTTTTATAAGCCCTTGATTTTTCTTTATCCTCTTTATTAATTATTTTAACTTCTTCCTCATACATTTTAACCTTGTATTTTAAAAATGATCCATGTTCCTTCATCCCCTTGTATTTCAATTCAAATTGAAAATTCTTGACATAAATATTGTTTTTAAAATCAACTTTCAATGGATAGATCATATCCTAAAATTCTTTAATGTTCTCTTACTTTTTATGGATTGTGTTGATCTAAAACTTTTTAAAATTTTAGCATCAATCTTCAAGAATCACATTTGTAGCTTTAATGCCTCTAATATTCTTAGAGAGACTTATACAAGTTAAATCCATTTCTTACAATACATTCTCCAAATTTTATGAATCCTAATAAAGATTGGTAATATCATATTGTATTCTTTCAAAAGTCTAATAAATTATAGAAAATAATTCATTGGGTAATCCATACATCATATCCTTTAATGATTAGATAGATAAATCTAATGAAATATGATCAAACCCACTTGATTATTATTATTGTGGACAGTTTAAACAAGAATCTTCACATACCTTATGATCACTTGAATTAATTAATTCCATTAAGGTAGTAATGCAATTCATATCCTTGGTTATTTAAACAACCATTTTTTTATCTTATACAATGTTAGATACGAATTCATCATTTCTCGGAGGGATTGGAACTTCTTATACTTTTTATAAGAGGGATAAATTCCTCATATTCTTCCTCTACTTATTTTTTCTATTCATAAAATTCTCAGTAGAAACTGAGTTCTGGTCTAAGATCAAAATAAATTCTCCAAAACCAAACTTCATTATAATTTATGGAAAGAAACTTCAAATATTTAAAGAGAATAATTTTCAAAAATAGAATTCAATAAAGGTGAACCTGGATATAATACCAATTGAGGGGACCGATTAATATATGAACCACACTGAGTGGGGGGGGGGGGGGGTGAATTAGTTTTTTTAAGTCTTGATCCAATTTAAACTACTTTACTTTGATACCTTTTCAATTTACCTCCATCACTTGTTAAGGTAAAAAATCACTCTTTTTCTCTCAAACCTTCTTTTTTCTTACAGAAAAACTAATCATAATCACACTATGAACAAAAAAAATTACATGGTTCACCACTCAATGAGATATGGATAATCCTTATTGTGAACTATATTCCTCCATGATCACACAACCCACTAGATTTCTCCTATGAGAAAAAACAAGAAGGGAATAACCTTGAGACTCATGTTTCTATGTTTCTAGACTATTATTTGGTACATCCCATACACAAGTTCATCTCACACTATATAATTATAATCAGTTGGGGTAACAACAAGAGATTATTACAACTTTATATATCTTCACGATGTACCACCTTCACCACTTTTTATTCTACTTCATTCAATTTCATAACAATATAAAAAAACATATCTATTTTGTATGAAAAGTAGAAATGCACACAATCTACTTCTTCATCTTCATAGATGAAAATAATGGATACCTTTCTTGTAAAGGTCACAATATTTTTTCTTCACAGCAAAAACAATTTTTCACATGAATTTTTTCTTTTTATTCCTCTTATACTTTAGTATAAAAACTAGGATATATTTATTTTCTTTATATTCTTTGATACCAAATAATATATATTATATAATTTAGTATTATATCTTATCCTACTTGGAATATAGAAATTATTTATAAGATTATAGTTCTAAATACCTCTTCTATATTACCTTTTCTTCACCATACTGTTCATAAATAAATCTTACACAACAACCCTCCAATTCCTCTAGTTTGAATTAAAATTTAAAAATAAAATTCAAACCACCAAATTCCTTCAAATTCTTATTCAAAATTATCCTCCAATATTTTGAAAAATAGATATTCATCATTAAATTTAAATTTTTAGTTATTTTTAGTTAGAATAACTAAAAAATGACTCAGATGAATCAAAGTCATCACTCCTGACCGAACTGCCTAGATTTTACTAGAAATATAGTTTCACAGTGAAACCTACTCCATTACAGTGTTAGGTGGTAGTTTAATATACTTATTTTTTAACTACCAAAACATTATATGGTGTGATAGGTCACTAGGATGTTGAGTCTCTAAAATTCCAATGACACCAAACCTCCATCTAATTCTCCATCATTTCATCATTATGGAATGGAAACCAATTCTACATTGCAACCAAAATTCTTATTCTTCTATGTGCAATGAAACCAGTAATACTACAGTATAGATATTTTTGATTGATCCTACCCTGTGGTGTAATTTATAACTTCATCCAACTTCCAAAACAATCTTCCAATATTTTTATCCAATCTTAAAACATATAAAGATAAATAGGATCCTTCTTGAAAAATTATTCTCTTCTTCAAAAAGCTTGTATAATTCAACCAAACTTCTAAGATACTTATTCTTTATCTCAATATATTGGAATCAATGAAATCCTTATTCATTTACAACCATTGAAAAAAATATAATATACAAAAATTTGGGTCTACAATTGTATTGTTTTTCATACACATTATTATTAATTGAATAATACATAATATTCATCATCTTTTAATTTAGCCAATAATTTACCACATCATTCCCAACTAATGTTTTAGGATCAAATTTTGAAAGTTTGTATGGTTTCACCATGATTTTCCAACTTTCAATGATCATATGTTTAAGAAAAGACTCCATGTGAGATTTCTAATATCCATAATTAGTTTCATAAAAGAGTTGGGGTCCTTGAGGTATCTAACCATAATTTAAATTCATTATTTCCATCTCAAAATGAATATTTTACCTTGACTATTTAAGTTAGGATTTTATTAGCACAAATAATATAAAAATATGATAAAGTTAGGGAATCCTCTCTAATACCAATTATTTGGTCCTGATGAGAATGGATAAATGGTCAAGAGGAGGTGAATTAACATTTTTAAATATTTTTAACCACTTATAAAAGTTAAGTTAATTTAGAAAAAAATAAACATAATGATTTTTATAGTAGTTCAGATCTAAAGGATCATACTCAACTCTTCACCCCTCTCAAAAGAAGAAAGAGATGAAACCCACTATAATAGACTCTATGAATTTTTAAGGGAGTCACAAACATTTTAAACTGAATTTTTAAACCATATAGGTGCAACAAATGACAATATTTTTTCAAAAATAGTGGACTAACCTAATCAACTATCCTTTTTCACACCTGGAGGCACAACCAAAAAGATATCTTTTGAAGTGAAGGTAGAACCAAATCCTACCTTTTACCTAGACTAAGGGACAACCAATTACCTTTAATTTTATTAGTTATGGATGAACTTGTACCTTTTTTATGGGGTATTATAACCCAACACATACCTTTTATGGGTATTATAACCCTACACGATTAAGAAAAAATAATAATACAAGGAATTAAGAACTATAGAAACCAGATAAATAAGAAATGATATAAGTGTCTAGGTAACAAGATTTTCTAAAAAAGTAAATAATGAGATGATTGATGTTTAGCTAATATCATTATTTGATCACCGAGGTATAGCCCATAATATAATTTAAAAATATCCTCAACCAATTTTTTTATCTTGTTCTATCAAACTCAATATATAGATTTATTTCATGCACAATAGGTTCAAAATTTGAATACCACTGCGTCTCTTATTTTCCAAAGCATCACATGCATGTAATTTCAATAAAATAATTTAGAGTCATTTAACGTTACTGTATCATATGAATTTTACATTTAATGCTCTTGAAAAACATATTCATATGGGATCTCTTAGATAATATATAAAACTAAATAGACTGTATGATGAAACATGTTATAACATTAAACACAGTGCTTAATATCCATAATAATTTTCATTAAATAACTTTGGAACACTCCCCCATAGTGTGTGAAGTAAACTGTTTATTTTCCAAATATTTTAAATATAAATATTTCAAGTTCCAAGAATATAGTGTGTATATTAATTCATTAATGATCACATTTAATGTAATTTGAATACAATATAAAATGTCTCCAAATAAAAATGTATAGGATCCAAATAATTAATGATTATTTAATTAATAATTAAAATAAGAAAAAATGTTAAATAAACATGTAGTAATTCAAAATATAAAATAGTATAAAAAAATAGAGTATGTTTTGAACTAAAAAATGAAAAAGTAAATAAGATACCATGAACTTCACAGAATACCATTCATGGATACTATGAAATTCTCCACATGGAAGTTCTATTTCTCCTCAATGAATCTCTATCTTAGAAGCACCATTTCTTCTCATGGAAGCTGAAACTCTTCTCACAGAAGATTAATTTTGTATCATGGAATATTACTATCTCTAATATAAGTTCTATTACTTTAAATTGAATAATACTCATGAATGATCAATTTCATTCATTGAAGATCTACTTCACTCATGGAAGATTTATTTCTTCTCATGGAAGATCCATATCATTCACAGAAGAATATCTCATGGAAACATACTCATGAAAACTTAAAATATCTCACTAAATAATCATGATATCTCACAAAATATCATGAAAAATCACGAAAGTAAAAAAATCACATGGAAGAATACTCATGAAAGTTATAACACTTCTTATAGATGGTACAAGATATCTTATAGACACTTCATAAGAGATTCCCACAAAAGAAAATTTTTACTCAAAGAATATTCTAGACTTTTACAAATTTCCAAGAATATACTAATCTACATATTCATTTGATACATGATGTTAACTTGTATATGTGATTTAAAAAAAATAATTTTATTAAATAATTTTAGAGTGAATAAAGAATTAAAATAAAACCTATGATAAACTATAATTATGAAAACAATATTGTAATTATCAAAACATAAATAAAAAATGGATTAAGGAGTCACTTCAATTATAATCCCTTAGTATAAGACATCAAGGAACCATGAGACATAAATTATGTAAATCACATATAATTACACATGCATTTTTGACTCTTCAATTATATACTAACCTGATGGATGAACACATCACATGTCATCCACCTTGATGGATGAGCACATCAAATGCCTATTGTTAGAGTTAATATCCTATAAATAAATACTTTATAATTTAAATTACCTATATATATTCAAATATGTAAATATTTATAAATTCCTTATCACATATTGATTGTTATTCTCTATATATTTAATGTGATAATGTCTCAGAGTATCATTCACAATGAAAAGTTCATAAAATGATATGATGATAACTTAAAATTATACCTATTTTCATATAATGTTATATTATGGGACACATATAATGAAAATTATTAGGTGAAAGTACTCATAAGAATACGAGACTTTTTCTCATGAATTTTTCACTTGTTAATCTCTAAAACCATAGATTTTGAGGACAAACCCACCAGTAAGAATTCCACATGTCATGTTTCATTGGTTATTCCTATCTACAACCATATATAATAATCCTTGGAATTTATTATTATTATTAATAATATATTTAATGACACACATACTTTAATATAATGAACAAATCTATGATTATATATGATCTTGGGAAGTAGGGTATGTTGGGTGCATCACAAATGATATGTTATTGTTGGACTCCTCATGTACTAATTATGTTTTAATGATCACACATCCTATTCAACCGGGTTAAATCCTGTAAATTATATCAAATCATGTGTATTATTGTTTAAGTATTATCATTCTTTAATAAGAGCCATTCAAGATCTTAATTGCTCTAAATTCAGTTTAATTACTTTATACTATCCTTGATTTAGTTTTATAATACCTTCTTTGACAAATGATTAAGTCTAATTCATTCTATGGTCATCGTTGCTTAAGTCTGAATACAATTATTTTGAAAAGTCTAAGGCACCGTGAATGAGACACCGTGACTTCGAGACACCATGACATAAATACACTGTGAACAAGACACTGTGAATGAGACACTGTGACTTTGAGACACCGTGACATCAAGACATCGTGAACAAGACACCGTGAATGAGACACCATGACTTCAAGACACTGTGAACAAGACACCGTGAATGAGACACCGTGACTTCGAGACACCGTGACAACCAGACACCGTGAAGGATCAGACACCATGACAACCAGACATCGTGAAGGATCAAACACTGTGACAACCAAACACCATGAAGGATCAGACACCGTGACAACGAGACACCGTAAAGGATCAAACACTGTGACCATGAGACACCGTGAAGGATCAGACACCGGTTCAAGGAGACACCGTTTCCATGACATACTGTGACACAATTTCTTTAAACTATTTTTTTGTTTTTCAATTTAATCTCTAACGTTCATATTTTAAGATTTTAAATGCACTGACATAATTAATGTTTCTTTGTAGACATGTCACCTGATAGCATGAGGTACGAGGTGTAGTATCCATGGAACCTGTCGAATCCAACACATTCACTCTAAGATAAAAAGAGTAGAACGACCCAGAAACAAAGTGCCAAAGCTTGTAGAAAAAACACGATACAAAAGAACAAGCTTGTGGGCGTGAGCGTTATAACAAAATAGATTTTTTTACGAATTGGATCATGCAACCCGACTTTGTTGAAAAACACACAAAGCATACTGGAATACCAAGAAAATCTTCGTGATGTAAAACACCACAAATAACACAATCCGAATCTTTCTGACTTGCGACACTCTATATTCCATATGAGGACTTGAGTTCTACATTTTCCTCATTTCAGAATTCCAGAGCTACAAATATCAACACTCAGAGCATTTCTAAACCTATATCAACATTACTGCTCTGTTGTGTATCATTTTATTAATTTTCAAGCAGAGTGTGTATTTGTATAGAAACACACTCTATATCTTGCATTAAATAGAAGGATACAAGATATCCTTACTCAAACACTCATTTACTCTTGTGTATACCCACAGATAAGTGTGGAAGAGGTCCCTGTGTGGCCTGGTAGTTTGTACCCACAAAGAACTATGGAAGAGGTCCATGTGTGACCTGGACAGTCTTGTGTACTGTTGTTTAACCAAAATCTAGGGTGTGGATCAAGTTTATTTATATAAACCGTGTAACGACCTGGACCCGAACAACCACCTGAATAGTGATATACGGGTCGGGTGCTACTACCTTAGGCGAACCTCCCCAAACGCCAAAGGATAACGACTAGCATTGAGGGTCTGATAGGTATAGTGGGGATTCTATACCCTCTCGGAGGATAATAATAATGGTACTGGTCCAAGTATAATAGTAGAGATGCAGTGAAATAAATAACTCAGCAAACTCGAACCAGAACCGCAGAGTGGAAGAATATTCAATATCAATAAATAGTAGAAGTAATAAATATAATAACAGTAGCAGAAATAAACACAACAACGTACTGATAACATGTAACTACTACTAAAAAATAAAACATGCATCCAAAGCAGGTCATACATATCTGAATATAAAAAGGCGCCAATGGATAAACAACTGTAGCTACAAAAAGTAAGCATGCTGATACAAAAAAGAAAACAAAACAGAGTAAATATAGCCAGGTAAGACCTCAAGTTCCATACCATCTCCATGCAACAACTAACATAGCCCAGCTCCTGAAGCTGGCCTCTTTCCTACATGAAAATCTATAAAGTCTGTACACGTCCTGAAGGGCCTATGTAGGGTGTGAGACAAATCTCAGTAGGATACCACCCAATGGTGCATACCTAATATAAGTGTTTAAGAAGGCATGTATTTATAAGGAAATCAGTAAACAAAATAATGCACAAATACACAAACTCCACTGGTGCTCAGCAGCCACCATGGAGTGTCACCTGCTTCAGCCAATGCTGGAATCTCTATCATGTAACCCGACACCATGTGACACCTGACATCGCGTGTCTCAAGTACCAACATTCTGGAGGCACACCCAATAATAGTAACCCGGAACCTTGTGCCTCCTGACACCTCGTGCCTCAAGTACTGACATCCCAAAGGCATGCCCAAGAAGTAACCCAGAGGAACAATGATGCCTGCCCTCAAATAAATAACTGGAGGGATAGTGATGTCTGACCTCAGATAAATAGTTGGAGGGACAATGATGTATGCCCTCAAATAAAGTACCCAGAGGGACAGTGGTATCTGCCCTCAAATAACGTATCTAGAAGGATAGTGATATCTTCCCTCAAATAACAGCGAGCCTCAAACCCCAAAACGATAGCCTCAATGCTATCCCCTGAAGTCTCCTCACCTCCCACGTGGATTTCTACAACAATAACCCCTAACAAAAGTACCTAAATCGCATCTACGGGGGCCTCTACCCACACGAGTGGTCAAAACCACCTCATCACGGAGTATCTCTGTGTGCACACTACTCAAAGTTCCAGGTGAGCGGTAATCACCAAAATAGTACTTAAGCCATCACACATCTGACACCTCATGTCCTTGCGACCATGACACTCAAGTATGATGGCCTCTCCATCCAAGTAACCCAGGCCATGCCCAACCTGAGAGTCGTACTACCTCAAGCCGACGTCCATAACGTCCAATCCTGTGGTCAAAACCACCCAAAGTAACCCGGTAAAAGCCCAACCTGTGATCAGCATCACTCAAGAATATCCGGGCCATGCCTAACACTACCCAAAGGGTACAACATATGCAATTCAGCAACTGCATATATAACATATTTAAATAGAAAACATAAACAGGCAAAACATTCTAAACAGTTGAATTGCCCTAACCCAATGGATAACAATCAATAACACTGAGGTCTTGAATGCCTATAACTAACCCAAAGGTTAACAATCAATAGCACTAAGGTCTTGAATTCCTCTAACAATTTATATCAGGCTTAATAAATTAAACTCAATAGTTTATAACAATATAATTCAAATTTAACCATTTTGGAATCTCCTGACCAAAATGCCCCGATGAGCAATGACCCCTCACCGGACCCTGCTCAAGAAAAACTGGTAACAGGGCATACCCAAAGGCATCCCATAGGTCCATAAACAATTTAATGAGAAATATTAGATAAAAGTGGGTCCCACTCAAAATACAGGAAAACGCACCATAGGCCGCGTCACCCAAATGACCATGAAAACACAGAAAGAGGTATGCACCACCTACCTGAGACTTGTACGATGCTAGTCCTCCAGCAACAGCCTCTAATTAGGTCTAAAACACAGTAGATCTATAAAAGAGTCAAAACCTCTCAAACCCCTATAACTTGTTCTAGAACAAAAATCAAACAAAATGACTCAAGAGGAATCGAGGCCTCACTGAGGGGGTTCCAACACATCAATCGGTGTTCGAAACCAACATCAGACGAAGAATTGGGAGAGGAAAAAAGCTCTGACTGGCTTGGTTCGTGAAACCTGGCGAAATAATTGAGTTCTGCCTCAAAACGAGGCTACTACCTATTTTAATGCAAAAAAAGAAACTACACAGCATGTACTTTAGGACTACACTCCATGTATGTCATTTAACTGTTCATTTGGCGGCTGGAATTCCGCAGACTTACTTTCTAGAACCTACCGACATGGGTACACGGTGTGTACCTAGGGGTACATGGTGTGTACTTAATTTTTCTTCCCTTCCTCACTGACTTACCCACATGCCATGTATTTATCTCATACACAGCCTGACTACACGGCATGTCCAGGAGGGACACGACGTGTACTTGGTTAAACAAATCTACCCGGCCAGCATGCATACACGCCATGTATATCCTCCACACGGTCAAGGGTACACGACGTGTCTAAAACTACACGTTGTGTAGTAAGAAATTTCTACATGGTCATCACACGGAATGTACTCGGCGAGCACACGACCGATCACTCTCTTAACATATACATGATGTGTGCTTAAATTACACGGAGTGTAGTCTAGAAATTTCCAGAAACTGCCCATTTTCTCCAGTTTCCTCAAAAACAAGTCAAAAATTAAAACAGGGTTGGGATTTTGACCCGTTATAAAAACCTGTGTTCTTACAATCTCCCCACCTTAATAGAGCTCATCCCTGAGCTATCAAAAAAATCCTGAAGATGGAACCAAACATACCACCCTGATCAAAGTAACCCGGACTTCCCCGATCTCAAAGGTCCCAACTAAATTCCTCAAGGGGGCTCCCCACCTTAGGAATCACCTAACCCGGTCTCGACCCAAAAAAAATCAAAGTAAACAAGGTTCACTAAATTTTTTTCTAGATGCATAGTCCTTTCATGACGCATCGTCACCCCTACACCTCATTGGTGATCCTGTGTCATTCCCGACACCCAACATATCCCACACCGCATCGGTGCTCGCCTCCATGAGGTCCTGCTACCTAGCACCTCAAGTAACCTGCATCCTCGATGCCCTAATGCCCAAGGCACCTCAAGTAACCTGCATCCTCGATGCCTTGATTCCCACAACACCTCAAGTAACCCGCATCCTCTATGGCCATGATGCTACGCATCTCATATATATATATATATCACGCACCCGATATGGTGCCATTCCCATTAAATAGCATCTAGTTAGTCCACATAGATCCTATGAATCATGTGCACTCAAAATGGACATGCCTCTATAGGTCATGCCAAAAAAGAAACATGGGAATCACGGCCACACCGCGACGTACCTCTAACCATCGTCAGCTCACCAGCCTACTCAGACTCTGGCAGCTCCACAATGTGCACCTGGCCAGAAGCATGATTTCCTAATACCTAACCTCCCTACGGTGCTACTCCAATCACTGGCTACTAACCCCTCAGCTAGATCCTACTGTCTTTGTCACGTCCTCCACATGCAGCTAAACCTCGGCTACCCTCTCCTGGTACCAAACCCGAATCAACTCCGGATGCCACCATCTGTCCTGGTCCCTGTCTGCCGGCTGTCTGAGAAGGCTACCTTCCAAACCTCTCAAGGTGCTCGACTTGTCCACATGCCTGGAACTCCTTTGGAGGCCTATCGCACTGAGTCTGAAAATGCCCTGGCTTTCCACACTAGAAGCAAACCACTGTAGAACTGCTACGAGGTGGTCTAGATGAGTCCTTGGCCTGACTGCCATGTTGGAACTCATCCCGTCCTCGCTTCCTGCTGTCTGAACCATCACGTGAAGTTGTAGCTAGGCCAACCTGGGGCCTATCCCTTCGGTTTACCTTCCCTATGAGGGCCTAGTTTACTGACTTCGAGAAAGAACCAAGCCTAAAGATATTTACCTAGACCTGAATGGCGTGTCTTAATACATCTTCAAAGTGCCTCACCATAGCTGTGTCATCACTTACCATACCAGGTGCAAAGCGAGACAACTCTGTGAAGGTAGCTGCATAGTCCATGACGGACATGTATCCCTACTGAAGACTCAAGAACTCCCGAGCTCTCTCTGCTCTCAATGTCTTTGGGTAAAAGTGCCCAAAGAACCTATCCTCGAAGTCCTTCTTTGGCAGTCCCTCGTGCCTACGAGCCTGAACCTATACATCCCACCAATGCTTTGTCGGTCCTCTCAGCATGTACATCACTATCTTGACCCTCCACCCTGGAGGCGTCTCAAGCTGCTCGAAGATCATCTGCATGCTCTCGATCCAGTTCTCAGCCGCCTACAGACCACCCTCACCCTGAAAAAGAAGCGGGTGCTACAAATGGAACTCTCGTGTCAGATATTCCATAGATGGCTCTGTACCCTATGTGCCTCTGTTGATCCCCTACAAGACACGTACCGGGCTATCTCGGAGCTGCTCGTTGAGCCAGGGCTCGAACGATGTCAAACCTGGCTGCTGTCCTGCCTACATTGGATCCTGAACCTGATCATGTCCCTAAGCCTATAACTGCGGCTCCTACTCTACCTGTGCTGGATCCTGAACCTGATCTTGCACCTGCGACACTGTACCATCTCCCGTCTAATGCACCATCTAATTCACCCAAAAAGGAACCCGCTGAATACCATAAATGGTCAGAAAACCCATATATATATATATATAACAATATATATTCAACACATATAAATAAAGTAGTAAAAGGTAGTGCATAACAAATACCCTTACTCTCCCCCACTGCAACCCATGCCACACGGCATCCCGGCCTCATAGCCTCCTTAACTGCCCCTATCAGGGCCAAGTATCAAAAGTACCTCAGGCCATGCCCGTCCTGACAACTAACGTTTCCTCAAACCAACGACCGAGTCACCCAATCTTGGTGATCAAAATCACCTCAACTTTAGTACCTGCCTGCTCATACAAGAGTCAAACCCAAATATCCTACCACATGCAATTCTAAAAAAATATAAAGCATGGAATACAAATTGAAACAACAAGCAATTCTATCAGGAATTTCACCAATTCACATTTCAGAGCATACAAGCATGGAAATTGATTTTTATTCACATGGTATTATCACTTCACAAAGAATACATGCAGTTATGAAATTAAAATACCCTAAAAATATTCCTATGAAAATTCAAGCAAACAAGCCTTGCCATACCGGGCCAAGGTTCAATTCTCCCTTACCACACCGAGTCAAGGGTTACATATCAGAATCAATAACCTCACACACCAAGTGATCCAGCAAGGTGGAAATCATATAAACTGTAATCTGAGCAAAAGAAAATAGCAATTTCCACCCATGGCAACTTGGTCCATCCCTTGTACCTGGGGCTGCAGGCACCCAAGCACAAGCTAGAAACCCAGTTCCAGTAACAACCTATCTCCAGTCTACTATATCCAAAATAGTAAAACCAGCAAAAATAAAAGAGAAGTCTCAATCTCATTATTAGCTAGTAAAATGCTGCTATTAAATCCCTGTCAAGAACTCTGATACCACTTTGTAACGACCCGGACCCAAACACCCACCTGAACAGTGCTAAACGGGTCGGGTGCTACTACCTTAGGTGCACCTCCCCGAACGCCAAAGGCTGCCAACTAGCAGTGAGGGTCTGATAGGTATAGTGGGGAGGATATACCATCTCAGAGGATAATAATAATGGTACTGGTCCAAGTATAATAGTAGAGATGCAGCAAAATAAATGACTCAGCAGACTCGAACCAGACCCGCAGAGCGGAAGCACATTAAATCTCAATAAATAGCAGAAGTAATAAATATAACAACAAAAATGGAAATAAACACAATAGCATGCTGATAACACATAACTACTACTGAACAATAAAACATGCATCCAAAGTAGGTCATACATATCTGAATATAAAAAGGTGCCAATGGATAACCAACTGTAGCTACAACAAGTAAGCATGCTGATACAGAAAAAAATAGAGTAACTCTAGCTAGGTAAGACGCCAAGGTCCATACCATCTCCATGCAACAACTAACATAGTCCAGCTCCTGAAACTGGCCTCTTTCCTGCACACAAATCCATAAATTATGAATGCATCCCGAAGGACCCATGTAGGGTGTGAGACAAATCTCAGTAGGATACCACCCAATGGTGTGTACCTAATATAAGTGTTTAAGTAGGTATGCATTTATAAGGAAAGTAGTAAACAAAACAATGCACAAATACACAAACTCCACTGGTACTCAGCAGCCACCATGGAGTGTCACCTGCTTCGACCAATGCTGGAATATCTATCATGTAACCCAACACCATGTGCCACCTGACACCGTGTGTCTCAAGTACTGACGTTCCGAAGGCACACCCAAGAATAGTAACCCGACACCTTATACCTCCTGACACCTCGTGTCTCAAGTACTGACGTCCCAAAGGCACGCCCAAGAAGTAACCCGGAGGAACAACGATGCCTGTCCTCAAATAAATAACCAGAGGGACAATGATGTTTTCCCTTAGATAAATAGCCAGAGGGACAATGATGTCTGCCCTCAAATAAAGTACCTGGAGGGATGGTGATATCTTCCCTCAAATAACATATCCGGAGGGACAACGATATCTGACCTCAAATAAAGGCGAGCCTCATCCCCCAACCCGATAACCTCAATGCTATCCCCTGAAGGCTCCTCACCTCCCATGTGGCTTTCTATGGCAAGAACTCCCAACCAAAGTACCTAAACCGCATCTACAGGGGAATCTACACACACGAGTGGTCAAAACCACCTCATCATGGAGTATCTCTGTGTGCACAATACTCAAAGTTCCGGGTGAGGGGTAATCAGTAAAATAGTACCTAATCCACCACACATCTAACACCTCGTGTCCCTGCGACCATGCCACTCAAGTCTGATGGCCTCGCCATCCAAGTAACCCGGGCCATTCCCAACCTGGCAGTCATAATACCTCAAGCCGATATCCATGACGCCCAATCCCGTGGTTAAAACCACCCAAAGTAACCTGGGTCAAGCCCAACCTGTGATCAGCATCACTCAAGAATATCCAAGCCATACCTAACACCACCCAAAGGGTACAACATATTCAATTCAGAAACTTCATATATAACATATTCAAACAGAAAACATAAACATGAAAAACATTCTAAACAGTTGAATTGCCCTAACCCAATGGTTAACAATCAATAGCACTGAGGTCTTGAATGCCTCTAACTAACCCAATGGTTAATAATCAATAGCACCGAGGTCTTGAATTCCTCTAATAATTTATATCAGTCTTAATAAATTAAACTCAATAGTTTATAATAATATAATTCAAATTTAACCATTTTGGCATCTCCCGGCCAAAATTCCTCAATGAGAAACGACCCCTCGCCCGTCCCCGCTCAAGAAAAACTGGTAACAGGGCATACCCAAAGGCATCCCATAGGTCCATAAACAATGTAATAAGCAATATCAGATAAAATTGGGTATGGATCAAAATAACCAAAAACATGCCATAGGCTACATCACCCAAATGACCACAAAAACACAGAAAGTGGTATGCACCACCTACCTGAGACTCGTACAATGCTACTCCTCTGGAAACAACCTCCAATTAGGTATAAAACTTAGTAGATCTAAAAAAGAGTCAAAAATGATCAAACCCCTATAACTTGTTATAGAATAGAAATCAAACAAAACAGCTCAAGAGGAATCGAGGCCTCACCGAGGGGGTTTTAACGCATCAATCGGTGTTCGAAACCAACATCGGACGAAGAATTGGGAGAGGAAAGAAGCTCATACCAGCTTGGTTCGTGAAACTTGGTGAAAGAATTGAGTTCTACCTCAAAACGAGGCTACTACCTATTTTAACGCAAAAAAAGAAACTACACGGTGTGTACTTTAGGACTACACGCCGTGTATGTCATTTAACTGTTCATTTAGCGGCTGTAATTCTGCCGACTTAATTTCCAGAACCTGCTGACATGGGTATACGACGTGTACCTCGGGGTACATGACGTGTACTTCATTTTTTTCCATTCCTCACTGACTTACCCACATGCCATGTATTTATCTCATACACAGCCAGACTACACGGCATGTCCAGGAGGGACAGAGTGTGTACTTGGTTAAAAAAATCTACCCAGCCAGCAGGCCTACACACCATGTATATCCTCCACATGGTCAAGGGTACACAACGTGTCTAAAACTACACACCCTGTAGTAAGAAATTTCTACATGGTCATCACACGACATGTACTCGGAGAGCACACAGCCGATAACTCACTTAACATATACATGATGTGTACTTAAAGTACATGGCGTGTAGTCTTGAAATTTCTAGAAACTGCCCATTTTCTCCAGTTTCATCAGAAACAAGTCAAAACTTCAAACAGGGTCAGGATTTTGACCTGTTCTAAAAACTCAGGTTCTTACAAACTTCTTGGTGGTAGGTGTTCACCAAGTGGAGTGGATAAGGTCTCGGCTTG
Source organism: Viscum album (assembly GCA_963277665.1). NCBI lineage: Eukaryota > Viridiplantae > Streptophyta > Magnoliopsida > Santalales > Viscaceae > Viscum > Viscum album. The sequence continues at coordinate 623,942,860 of OY728130.1, read as the reverse complement.
AGACTGGACCACTTGTTTTATATCCGCTGTGCTTCTTACTTTAGTTTTCTCTATTTTACTTCTCTACTGTATAATTCAGAAATCACTAAACTAACTTTGATAGTTAATCTTATAAAGAAGTTATAATTGCTTTGTATTAGTAAAATAGTTTCAAAAGTAATATTAATAACTATTATTATTACTGATAAATAATAAATCTTATAAGAAGTTATTTAAATAGTCAAACCTTTATAACCGTATTACTTTGATTAACTAGGCTATATTTAACTTGAAGGGGAAATCCTTTGAAGAACACTTTTTAAACGTAATTTTTTTATAGATACTCAATTCACCCCCCTCTTGAGTATTCTACTCTGACCAACATTTGGTATCAGAGGGTCTTTTATTAAGACTTTGTTTAATCTCATACAACTATGATTGTATTTAAAGATCTTTAAATTTATGTCAATTCTAAATTTATAGCTCCTTAAACCTATTCTGTTATTACGGATAATATATTGGAAGATGCTACAACCAACAGACCAACTTTCTTTAATGGAACCAACTATGATCAATGGAAAATGAAAATGAAAATGCACTTAGGGAGTATGGGATTTGAGATTTGGTCATCCATTATAGATGAATAAAATATTCTTGCTAATGATAGAATTACTTGGGATGAACCTGTCAAAACTACCTACAATAACAATTTTAAAGCTATGAATGCTTTATACTGCTCCTTAGGAGATGAGGAATTCAATAGAATTTCTTCTTGTAAAACTACCCATGAAATTTGGGATACCTTATCTGTCTCACATAAAGGAACTTCTAGTGTAAAAGAAATGAGACTTAATACTTATACTATTAAATATGATAACTTTAAAATGAAACCTGATGAGCCTATCTCTTACATGTATCTTAGGTTCATTGAGATTGTCAACATAATGATTTCTCTTGGAAGAGAAGTCACTACCAAGGAATAGATCATGAGACTTCTTAGATGTCTGCCTGATAGATGGAGGGGAACCTCTGTCTCTATTATAGAATCATGTGACATTAGCAAGTTACCTGTAAAATAACACATTGGGAAACTGATGATGTATGAAGAAGAGCTGAAAGTCAACAAGGAGGAGGAAGATGAACCAAAAACAAAATCTGTTGCATTCAAGACCACCACCTCTAAAAACAAAGACAAAGGAAAATTGGAAACTTTTGTAGAAAGTTCTAGTAGTGAACAATCATCACCTAACAATGATGAGGAGATGTCTCAATTATCCAAAAGATTCAAGAGATTTTACAAGAAGAATAGATTTTTTCCGAAAGCCTAACTTCAAGGAAAATTTTGACCAAAAAGGAAGTTGGAAGAATGATTAGAAAAGAAGTGACAAGACTGATGAGATTGTCTGCTATGAATGTAAGCGCAAAGGACATATCAAGGCTAACTATACTAAGCTCAAGTACAAAAAAGAAATATGAGGACAAGGATAGGAAGTATAAAAAGGAAATGAAAGCAACTTGGAGTGCTTCTGAGGACATTTCAAGCGACTCAGAAACATCACATGATGAACAAGCTAACAAATCCAATATGTGTTTTATGACAAACACATCTGAGGTAACAATGGACTCTCTTATACTTAATTCATACTATTCTAGAGATAAGTGTGACTCTGAAAATATGACTAATGAATAAATGTTTGAATACTATAACATGCTTGAAGAAACATGCAATGAACTAAAAGACAAATATAAATCACTGAAGAAATAGTATGCTCTTACTGTGCCTGTTAAAACTGAACTCACAACTAAAAAAGAAAAAAATGCTCAACTACTCAAAGAGAACAATGAATTAAAAATGTCTAATGAACAATTGAAGAATGACCTAGAAAATTTTACCAATGGGAAAAATACTCTTACTCAAATTATTGGTAAACAAATTGCCCCTAAATACAACACTGGCATTGGATATCAACCTAGAAAAAGGAATATTAGTAGAAAAATTTTGTATCTAAATCTAGGACATATAGTTTTACTCTTAGTTATGGACACAAATAAACTAATTCTGTTAATACACTTTCTTCTATTTCAAGTTTTTCTAGAACAAATAGAGTTTACTTTTCAAATAATTTACATAATTCTTATAGGAAACCTATGAGGCAGATATGGGTTCCTAAAGCACTTATTACTAATGTTAATGGACCCAAACAAGTATGGGTACCAAAATTTGTTTTTACTTGACCATTTTGTAGGAAAAATGCTTAAAGAGTTCCTATAAGAGTTTATGGTACTTGGATAGTGGATGTTCAAGACACATGATAGAAGAATACTCATGATTCAAGAACCTGATAAAAATAGATAGAGGACATGTAACATTTGGTGATAATGCCAAGGGAAAGATTATTGGCCTCGGCCTAATCGGTAACTCTAACTCAGTTTTGATTTCTAAAGTACTATTTTTTGATGGATTAAAATATAATCTGCTTAGTATCTCACAATTATGTGATGATGGATTTCATGTTAGATTTTAAAATGTTTCTTGAAATGTATTTAATTCTAAATATGAATTTGTGTTCTCTTCTTTAATAAATGAAAATGTTTACTCTGTTAAATTAGATTCCTTATCTTCTCAAAATGATTCATGCTTAAGTGTATTTCATAAAAAGTCTTGGCTTTGGCATAGAAGACTAGGAAACTATAATATTCATTCCCTTAGAAAGCTAACTATAAAAATCTTATTTAAAGACTTACCCAAACTTTAGTTTCCAAATGAAAAAGTGTGTAGTCCTTGTCAAAAGGGAAACCAACACAGAACTTCCTTCAAACCAAAGAAATATGTTTCAAATTCTCAACCTCTCGAACTAGTTCACATGGATTTATTTAGACCATCTATAGTTTCTAGTTTAAATGTAAAGAACTATGTTTATGTTCTTGTAGATGACTTTTCTAGATATACTTAGACCTTATTTTTGGCTCACAAAAGTGAAGCCTATTCTTATTTTACTAAATATGCCAAGTCTGTGGAAAACCTTAGTGGACAAAGAATTAAATCCTTGAGAATTGATCATGGCTGTGAGTTTGAAAATCAAGAGTTTGAATTATTTTTCTCACAAAATGGTTATAATCACAATTTATATGCCCCTAGAACACCTCAACAAAATATAATTCTAGAAAGTAGAAATATAACCTTGCAAGAGATTACTAGAACAATGCTCCATGAATATGACCTACCTATTTATTTTTGGGCTGAAGCTGTCAATACAGTATGCTACATAATCAATTGAGTGTTGGTCAGACCTATTCTTAAAAGGACTCATTATGAGTTATGGAACAATTGAAAACCCAAGGTTAACTACTTCAAAGTTTTTGGTTTCAAAGTCTATATCCTTAATACTAAGGAAAATATTGACAGATTTGCATCCAAGAGTGATAAAGGTATCTTTTTAGGATATTCCATGTCTAATAAAGCCTATAGAGTGTTCAATAAAAGAATAAAATGTGTGTAAGAATCTGTTCATGTCAAATTCAATGAAATAGATCCACATGAGACAAAAACCATTCTAGAAAACCTGGAGGATGATGTATTACATCTGAACATTAATCCAAAATCCTCAAACCAGTCTGTGAAAGAATCAGTCAAAACTTACAGTTCTGGAAATTCCTTAGACTCAAGCCATATTGAACCTGAACCTGTTGATGAACCTAAAATCACTAGTCCCTCATTTTCTAGAACTGTTAGAACTCTTAAGAACCACCCCTTATATGTTGTTGTAGGAGATCTAGACAAAGTAACTCAAACTAGTGCTTCTCTTAGAAATCAGGTTAAACATCAAATCTTCTTGTCACAACTTGAACCTAAAAAAATTAAAGATGATATCAATGATAAATTTTGGGTGATGTATATGCAATAAGAACTTAATCAGTTTGAAAGGAACAAATTTTAGAAACTTGTTAAAAGACCCAAGGACACATTCACTATAGGCACTAAATGGGTGATTAGAAATAAGGTAGATGAAGCTGGTAACATAGTTAGAAACAAGGATAGATTGGTTGCACAAGGATATAGTGAAGAAGAAGGAATTGACTATGAGGATACCTTTGCACTAGTAGCTAGAATTGAAGCTATCAGAATCCTACTTGCTTATGCTACACGTCTGAATTTCAAACTATATCAAATGGATGTTAAGAGTGCATTCTTAAATGGGTATATGGCTGAGGATATCTTTGTTGAATAACCCCTAGTTTTACAAACCCCCATTTTCCAAATCATATTGTTAAATTATAAAAAGATTATGGTTTAAAACAAGATCCAAGATCCTAGTATGATATATTAAATACTTTTCTTATTTCCAAAGGTTTTACAAAAGGTATAGCTGATCCTACTATTTTTATAAAATGAATTTCTAATGATGTTTTAGTTGTTCAAATCTATGTAGATGAAATTATTTTTGGATTTTAAATAAATGATTTATGTATTGAATTTTCTAAAATGATGCAAAATGAATTTGAAATGAGTTTAATGGGTGAACTAAAATTCTTTCTCAGATTTCAAATGTCACGAACCAACCCGGGTCGACCCTAAACCGGTCACCCGAGCCGGCCCGCAACATGGCCTCAAGCGCGTCTCCCCTTATGCCTGAGGCTGCCGAATAGCAGCGAGGGTGTAAGGTAAGTCAGGGAGGAGACTATACCCTCTTATTAAAGTGAAGAAAAGGGACCAAATACAACAGTAGCGGAAGTAGTGTAAATAATAAGAAAGCTGTGGAAAACATTTTTTTTTCATTTATAAGGTTTGAACCAAATTGGCGAACATCAGTTTATATAGAAGATGCATGCATGACATGCTAATGATACAATAGAAGCAGTAAACCAGGCAACATACTTACACATCAATGCAAGAAGTAAATAAAAAAAAGACTCAAGCCCGAAGAAGATCTTCCTAAGCATCCCGAGCCTTAGCTCGGTCCCTTGCTCCTAACTCCAAGTACAAGAAACAACAACGACAAGGTCCTGCAACCAAATAGAATCTACTCGGGTACCCCAATGTAATGGTGGCCCAAGTAGGGTGTGAGATATATATATTAGTAGGCCAGAACCACCGGGGTCTATCCCACTCTAGAAAATGAAATATAATTAAACAATGCGCTGGTATTTCCAGACAATAACAATACAATTCAAACAATAAATGACCGTCTAGGTTCCAAAAAGGACACCTGACGGCAATACCTGCCTTAGCCCATAGCCGGAATAAGAACCTATTTAAAACAACTCAAGTACATTTGGGTTCAAGCATACAAACACTTTTTATCATTTCACCCACTTACTCTATTTATTCACTTATCATTTCAACTCAGATCGGAAATCCATTCATTCTTACCTTTCTTTATTTGATCCCAATTCACTCAGGTTTTACCCACATCTCTCATTCTTTTCATAAATCATTATTATCATTCATTTGGTGTTGAATGCCATGTCAAGTACTCCAATTCTCATTTGGTGTAGATCGCCATGTCTAACACCCCATATCACATTTGGTGTAGATCTCCATGTCTATCACCTAGATAATTATTCAGTGTAGATCTCCATGTCTAACACCCCATATCACATTTGGTGTAGATCTCCATGTCTAACACCTAGATAATTATTCGGTGTAGATCACCATGTCTAACACCCTATATCATAAGCTTGGATAACCATTGGGGAGGAACGCCATGTCCAAACCCAACTTTTAAATTGGTCTAGAACGCCATGTCTAGGACCCAAAATCTCATTCATGTATTATAATTTATCACTTAATTGATCAATCGACACATTTCCTATTCCCTAATTAATTCTTCACATTTAATTATCCAGGTCATATCTCAAATTTTTATAATCAATTCTCATAATTAATTATCCTTGTTCAACATTCTGGAACTTGCACGAGCAATAGAAGGTAAACAAAAGTGTATGGCATCAACATGCCTCTATGATAGGTGATTAATGACATTAAGTGGTACAAGCTAACAAACTTGTTCAAGAAAGGCATTCAATTCAAACTATCACATTAAATTTATAACTTAAAGAACAAGGAAAAAAGGGGAATTTAGGCAGGGCACACCCAAAGGGGTGGCTAAGAGGCAAGGCGAGCACCTAGGATGGGCTTCACCACAAATGAAGGTCACAATGGGCATGAATGAACCACCCAAGCATTTTAATGAGAGATATTGAGGCATCGCCGAAAGGTTTCTACAAGCAGTACAAGACGTGGCATGACATAAGCGCTGAAGTAAAGGAAAAAGGGTAGACGCCCTACACTAAAAGTTCTAAATACATGTTAAGCCATGAACTTAGGAGGTGTCATGGCTCATTTATTATTTTTCAAGAAGGAACGTCATTTAAGGTAACGAGTAAGGTACATGTACAAGAATGTCATGTATCAAGTATAATGTTAAGCATAAAGAGTCATAAGACATTTAAGCAAGCAAGCACAAAAATCTACTACTACATTTTTATCTTGAAGACAACTCACCTCCATTGGAGGAGTTTTATTAGAAAACATGTCATTACTTTATCAAACAATTCATTTAGTGATATTTAACATTTATTTTAAAACTCATTCAACACTTAAAAAAATTAAGAAGCCAAGCATTAAGGAAGGAAATCATGAAACGCTATCGCTACATTTTTAGATTGAAGGCAGTGCACCTCGGAAGAGGGGTTTTATTATTAAATCGTTAGTTTAGTGACCACGCAACCACTTTTATCTTATTCCTACAATTCACACGATTTACACAGAATCATTTAATTGGAACTAAACTTGAATAATTAAAATGCTAATATAGTGCAATATTAAACTCACTATTACTTTACTTAAATTTAAAGGGCAAGGAGAGGGACCCTACCTCAAGGTGGATCCATCCGTCCACTCCAGCTCTTGGCAATTTCTAACTAAATCTGCCACTGCTGCTCCCCCAAGAGTCATATGTGATTTCACATATGTGTAAGGACACCTATCCTCTATGCACATGCTCCGCATGGCCATGAGCGTGCGTAAAAGGATCCTTACACATATTCTCATACACATAAGCCTGTCTCCGCTTACCTGCGCAGGCACTTTTTATATATGAAATTGGGACAACTAGCCCCGTACGTGTATATTCACTGCCATGCACAAATATACGCATGCCGGGGGAACCCACATACATATAAATATGTACCTATGCCTACGCAGGAGAGTCGCCTAAGCTCTGGAAAGGAGAATCCAACTCCAAAGGTCCAACACACTATCAAACAACCACTTCTAACCTCAAGACACAAAGACAAACCAATTTAAGTGAGCCAAGACCAACCAACAGCATTAAAACCTTACCACGGGTGTTAGAGACAACACGAAACGAAGTGAAACCACCCAACACCCTACCAATTAAATACCAGGGAGTCAATAACACATGATGAGCCTAATTTGGAGGATTCGAAACTAACAACGAGTATAAAACCTTACCTCAAAAAGTTGGAGATGAACCGAAACCACCCAAACCACTTCGCCTTCGACAGCGGTTGTCGGAACGCACCTCAAGGGACCCCAAGAGAACCTTCGCACCGACCTAAAACAAGAAGAAACTGAAAATCGAATCAAACCCAAAGCCCTAGGGTTCGGCTGAACTGTACGAGTTGATGGAGAGGGAAAAATCCGACCAGAAAACAAGAGTAGAGGAGGGAGAGAACCTTACCTTGGAGATTCAAAGAAGAAACCTACAGAAATCGGGAGAAAATGGAGGAAACAAGGCAGGCCATAGGAGGGGTGTCACGTGCGGCTCACAGGAGAGAAGGTAGAGGCACGCCATGGGGTTCTGCCGAGTGTGGGTGAGGGAGAGTTAGACTTATGTTTTTATTTTATTTTATTTTATTTTTATTTTAAAATTAATCAAAAACCCAAAACACACCCAAGCGCTCGGTTTGACCCACACCGTCTGAAAAACCCTGTGCAGCCTATGCGCCTACTACCAGATACCTAGGGTATCCCTCATGGCTAACCCGCATGGTTAAACCTACCACGCGCAGTCCGATGTCACCGCTTAAAACAACTCCAAAACTTGGGACCTCGTTCTGAAGCACAGTTTTTAAAACCGATCCATTGATAAAAGAAAAAGTTCAAAAACCTCCGTATCTTATCCGGTTCAAAACACGGGATGTGACATCAAATCTTTCAAAATAATGATGGTATTATTTTAACTAAAAGTAAATATACTAGAGATATTCTAAAATATTTTGGATTGGATATCACTAAAAGTAGTGACACTCCCATGAGTACCACTTGTAATTTGGATCTTGATGAACATGGAAAATCTGTCGATCAAACCACTTATAGAGGAATGATTGGAAGTTTACTCTACTTAACTGCTAGTCGACCAGAAATTATGTTCAATGTGTGTATGTGTGCTCGTTTTCAAGAAAATCCTATAGAATCTCATTTAAATGCTGTAAAGAGAATTTTCAAATACCTCAAGCATACACCCAATCTAGGACTGTTCTATCCTAGAGGACAATCATTTTAATTAGTTGGTTATTATGATGCTGACTTTGGTGGATGTAAGTTAGAGAGAAAAATAACCTCTGGAACATGTCACTTTTTAGGCAAGTCACTAGTATCATGGTGTATTAAGAAACAAAATTTTGTTGCATTGTCTACTTCAGAAGCTGAATACATAGCTACTGGAAGTTGTTGTGCACAAATCTTGTGGATGAAACACACATTACTAGACTATGGATATCAATTCAGGCATGTACCTATAAATTGTGACAACACAAGTGCTATTAACATCTCAAAAAATCTCGTTTCAAATTCTAGGACAAAGCATATTGTTGTAATACATAACTTTTTGAGAGATCATTATAAAAAGGGTGATATCACTTTGGAATTCATTGGTATTGAGTATCAGCTTGCTGATATATTTACCAAACCATTAAATTTTGAAATAATAGACTACATAATACATGAATTAGGCATGATAAATCTTAAGTAAATGTCTTACTGTTTTGTATCTTACTGTTTCATGTTTATGGTCTCACATTTAGTATTTTGTAATTACTGTCCAACAGTTACTGTCTCACCGTAATGCTCATTCACTATCTCACTGAGAAGTTAGTTGACTGTCTCACCGTGAAGTTCGTTCACTGTCTCACTGTAATGCTTATTCACTGTCCCACTGAGAAGTTCGTTTACTGTCTCACCGTGAAGTTTTTTCACTGTCGCACCGCCCAGTTACTGCCTCTCCATGACATTCATTCTATGTCTCACCATAAATCTTTTCTTTAATGTTTAGTTATGAATTAAAAACTATATCGTGGTAATTATTCATTTCACCTTTCCCCCCCTACATTTTTTACTTTTACAACGTTTGGTATTCCTAAATGATAAAATAAAGAAAGTATCACTCAATTATTCACTAGGGATTTCTTCTATTCACTCATTTCGAATCTTTCTTCAACCCTGCAACCATTTTCTCTCTCTTTAACCTTCAGTAGATGCCTAGGATAAAACACCCTTCATCGTCGACTCCTGAGAAGCGCAACTCAAAGAAGAAGAAAATCTCACCCAAGCTAGCACCCAAACGTCCCCTAAATCCAAATCTAGTAAACCGAGTTGTAGTACCTGAGAAGGAGGTTTTCCCTAAATGGATTCTATCAAGTAAGTCTCTGGTTTTGAAAATTTTAAAGTAGAAAGGCCAATTAGAGTGGTTTTCGAAGGAAGATATACCTATCTACCCAAAGTTAGTGGCTCGGTTTTATCAATATGTCCTGTTCTACTTTGATTCTGAAGATGGATATGTTGTGAGAAGCTGGATCAATGGGCAGAAATGCTCATTCACTTTGAGGTTATAGGCTGAATGACTTAGGATACCTCATAAAGTCATCTGTGAGGATTATCAGAGAGGACCTCCACCTTCTAGTGAATTCTTTGATCTAGAGGATGCTTTGAAATCCTTAACTGGAAATGGCACCAATAGGAAATCCATTGATACTGAACTAGATGGAGAATCAAGGCTTCTATTCAAGTTTATTTAGAATCTGGTTAGCCCCAGAAAAGGTGATTTTGCTGTTTTGAAATATTAGGATGTATTTCTGATCCACCTTATGAAAAATGGGAATAAGATCAACCTTTGAAAGTATATCATTCACCACATGTGTGAACTGATCAAAGCCATATCCAAGTCAAACTCTATATTTTACTCTCGGCTTATCTCAGCCATGCTTCTTACCAAAGGTATGGTTGGACCTAATGAGGAAGTTATAAAGGATTGTGAATACTGCCTTTCAAAAGTCACTATCAAGAGGATGAAAATAAATTGGAATCCTTGGAAAAAGACATGGGTAGAAGACAATGATATAATTTATGAAAAATTCAATCCTGTGGAACATTCCTCAAGACCAAGAGATATTTATGATCCTGGTTTGGAACCAGATGAGGTTGTCGAATATTCTGCTGAAGAGGAAGAAGAGGCTGCTGTGCCCCCCAAGGAAACTGTTTCTGTTGAAGAAGATACTACTCCTATCCCTCTTGTGGTAAGTGAAAAATAACTCCTTGTACCTATAGAAGTTGTTAATCTGGAAGCTCAACCTGAGGCTAAAAAAAAATTTATTGTCTAAGAAACTAAGAAGAATGATATAGAAGAACCTATAGAGGAAGAATTACCTGCTATGAAAGGAGATGACCTTGAGGAACCTCCAGTGGAACAATCTGTTCCCAAAGTCATTCCTTCAGCTGAGGAAAGGATGGAGTTGGCTTTTCAGTTATCTAGGCAGGAAATGAGAGAAGAACTACGAGATGAGTTTGTGGAATTAGATCAATATCCTAAGATTCTCAGTACTGAGAAGGATGCAACTGTTAAGGGGGAGAAAACACCAAATATGGAATCTGTTGAAGTTTCAAATTCGATTGAATCAAGCCCTATAGCCACTCGGTATAAGTTCCCCAATTTCTATGATGTGGATGACTCTCAACAAGTTTCAGTAAAAGGCCTTGACCTTTATACTATGTTCCAACTAAAATCTATCTCTAATCTTTCTCTTGAGAAGGAACCTGAGCTTGTATCAGTCCCTATTTATGAACCTTCATCAGAACAACCGTCCTTTATGAATAAAGATGATCTAAAGGAATTTAGAGCTACTCTTTTGTCTGGAGTTAAAAAACTTCTAAATACCCAACCAACTCCTATAACGAATTTAAGTGAGAGATATGCCTCACTATTGTTGGAAAAGATATGAAGTGCACTGTGTTGCATTTGTTGTCAATGAGACATGTTGTTGTCTTAGAATGAATGGATGTCAAGAATTGTCAAGATGTGAATGCCAAAGGTTGTGATGGTGTTGGTGGTGAAGGAGAATGGCCATGGTACTAAGATGCATGTCACTTAGGAGATTCACTAAGTGGTATTGGAAATTGTGGTTGAAACATTCTCCATGCAAAATCTGACGATTGTTGAACTGATCCTTAAAGTTCCAAGCACTTGTATCAACTAGATACAATGTCACAACAAGCTCTAGAAGGCCATGCATTGTTAAGACAATGCATGAGGAAGTGAATGGGATCCATCCACAACTTCTAAGTGGATGAAGTGGATTAATGAAGTCCATGCACTATCACTTAGTGCATGTGAACATGAAAAAGTTCCAATTGATCTCTGATTAGATCAATAAAGATCAATGAAGATTATTGAAGAAATATTTGATTCAGGAGTTCGGTTGAAGATGAAGACCCTTCGGGAATTCCATTCCAAAGTGATGAATAAATGTTGAAGAGAATTGGAGGAATTATTATGAAGAAGAAATGGGAGAAATGGAGAAGAATAATTTGAAGTGGCATTTGGCTTGGAAGAACTTGGGTTGGCATTTATACATTGGGAGAACTTTTTTTTTAACAAAGTGTTTATTCAACACTTGGCCAAAAAGTAGCCACCAAGGAAGGCCAGCCGAGGGTCATCACCCAAGGCTCATGTGGGACTCGAGGTCACCACGCCCATGGGGAACCCTCAGGCCAAGGCAGCATGTCCCTGAGGCAGAAGGGTCGGGGCCGTGTATAAGCCCCGAGGGCACGCGGTGGTGAAGCCCGCGCACCCGAGTGTGCATAGTGGGCGCTAGGAGCGCGCCCGCAAAGGCGAGAGTGGGCGCAGAGCGCGCCCGCAGGGAGAACACGGTGCGGGGCGGCACCGTGAGGAGGGAAGTACAACTGAGCATTGAGAGGCAGCGCTAGGTTGATAAGACGCGGCAAAACCACGCCCCGTTTCGATGTGGGACGCGGAAAAATTCCCGGGAGCGCATCCTGACCGCACGATTGATCGCGCGCCAGATCCGAGCCGCTCATCTAATCGCGCCATTCACGATCTGATCCAGGCCGTCCAAGGTTATTCGATCGCCTGATCCGACGGCTCTGAGGCATCTCCTTCCTCGAGCTTGAGTCGAGGACACCCCGTGCCACCCGCGACCTCGCCATGAACCAAAGGCGCCTCCAAGCAATGTTTTTGAGTTCCCAGCCACCATAGTTCGAGCTGAAGTATTCATGGAGTTCGTCTGGCCCAACTGAACCTAACCATGCAATAAAATAAGCATGCATGCAAGGTGATGGAGATTTCGAGATTCGACCGAGGCAAACAAAGTTTCCGAGGGCGTGCCACGTTGCTCGAACGCCTAAACCGAAGGCCGTGCATGTGTTCTAAGTCGCATGCACGTGGAGGAGAAAAACAAAAATAATGAAGGAAAAGAACCCACGTGAAACAGAGGAGAAACAAGATTTTGGAAATCTTGAAAACCCGAGATATTCGGGAGTTTGAATTTATATCCCACGCGGATGAACCGAGGCCCTCTGCCTATAAAAAGAGAGGCCGAGCCCTCGAGGAGGTTTGCTGAAACTCTGTTGAAAATCCGAGTCCCGTGAGAGCTCTGCCTCGCGAAGTTGAAGCCCCGCGCAAGTAAACTTGCGCGGCTTGAGTTCCTTGCACGCTACTTCTTTGCGTGACAAGAAGAAGGAGGAGGAGGAGATCCCTGTGCGCACCTCTTGCGCGACAGGAAGGAGCCGAGCCGCATATTTGCGCACTCGAGACTCTTGCCCTCGCTGCCCGCAAACTTATGTGGCAGGAGGTGCTTGCGCGACAAGAAGTGCTCTTGCACCCTTGCTCTTGCGCGCCTTCCTTGCACCCAAGGAGTTCGGGCTGTGTGTGCAAAAACAGAAGAAGGCAGTGTTGAAGAAGAGAAGCTTCACCCTTGCGCACCTCCTTTGAGTTCGGGAGGAGTATAACTACACCTACGGGTTAAGTGTTTGAAGGCAGTGAAGGCCACCACATCTTGTGTGTGTGTGCAATTGAAGAACCCGAACCCAAGTGTGTGCTAAACAAAGTGGAGGCCGTAGCCTTTGGTATGTGCAAGAAGAAGTGAAGGCCAAGTCATGTGTGTGCAACAAGTGAAGACCACAACTCAACCTATGTTGTGTGTGTGTGCAAATTAAAAGGAGTGGCCGAACCTTAGTGTGTGTGCAAACCAAAGTGTGTACACACTAAGAAGAAGAGAAGATATCCACACTAGTGTATAACACACATTTATGTGTGTAATCAAAAGAGAATAAAGTGTGTGAAGTTTAGTGAGAAGGTGTGTGCTTAAAGTGACTACACCCTTTGAGGGTTTATTGCACCAAGAGGAGAAAGAGGAGAGTGCATGCATGCATGCATGCACGTGCACACGTGAACAGAGCCAAATCAGTGGTGTGCATTTGAGTTGTCCAAGACCAGGAGGTTCTTGAAGAATTGAAGAGCTGCCATGCACTCAGTGCATGAAGTTGAAGTAAGTGAGACTGGACCAGACTGAAGTTAAAGATATCAGTTGTCTGAGTATTCAGTGATTGAGAAGAGCCTGATCAAGAGAAGTGATCAGAAGTTGCTGAGCAAGACCAACAGACCTTTTCAGAGGCTGTTGAAGATTCTTGAAGAGAGAGGCCAGGTCATCCTGAGAAGAAGGAGATAAATCCTGAGCAAGACGAGAAGACCTGATCATCACAAGTGATCAGAGGTACAGAGCAAGTCCAGCAGTCTTTATCCCAGACTGCTGAAGATACTTGAAGAAGCTTACAGTGAAGAAGAGCTACTCGTGCGACTCGAGGAGCCAAGAGAAGACCCTGTGGGACTCAGGGAGAAGAAGTCTTCAGTGGGATTCTGGAGCAGGCCAGTGGGACTCTGGTAACACTGTGAGACGCAGTATAAAGACCCTCCTGTGGGACTCAGGAGAGATACAGTGGGACTCTGTATCGACCATTGTAATTTTAACAGGTTATAATGGAGAATCCATGCTGGGAGAGCATGGAAAGGATGTAGGCCTTTGGTGCCGAACCTTGTAAATCCTTGTGTCTTGTGCCTTTTCATTACTGCATTATCCGGGAAAGGTTGAGAGACATAAGAAGAGTGGATCGAGGCCTTAACAAGCCATAGAGGTTTAATTGATTAAGAATCAATTAGTAAAAAGTTTTAAAGGATCACTGATTCTCCCCCTCCCCCTCTCAGTGATTCACACTGATCTGGGCACTTCAATTGGTATCAGAGGGAGGTTACCTCTAAAAGATCCAAGGGAGTCTTTATGAAGTGCAGATTTGAGGAAATGAGTGACCAGCCTCAAATGGAGATATCTGCCAAGACTCAGAAAAATAGAAAGAAGAAACAGGCCAAGAAGATGAAGAAAGCCTGTCCTAGCTGTGATGAAGTTGGAACAATGAATGATCTTCTAAATGCAATCAAATATCTTCAGAAGACAGTCCCCAAGGAAGTGGCAATGTGTATAGCTACAGGCCTCCTTGATCTTCAAGAAGAAAAATTACAGCTAGAAGATGAATCCAATTCTCTGGAAGTCCAATTGGCAAAAAGGGTTGGCATAACCAACACTCTCAGAAAGCTGGTGAAGGCTAAGGATGAAATAGTTTCTCTTTGCAATGATAGATATGAAGATACTTGTGAAGAATTGCAAAGAAGCCTTTCTAAGAAAGAAATCTTTATGATAATGATCAAAGATGTTTTCCATGCACTGGAAAAGAGGCACAATGTTTCAATGGTTGTCAAAGATGCTCAACAAGAAGACAAAGTCAAAAGGGTGAAGGAGCTGGACAATTCATTACTGGAAATAAAAAGGGTGCATGAAGACCAGATAAAGCAGCTGGAAGAGAAATGGGAAGGAAGGCTAAGAACTATTGAGGATGAGAAGAACTCCCTCAATATGAAATTCTTAGAACTGGAGGTGATATTGAAAAATCAGCAATCACCTAAAGCCAAAGCTTCCCAGTCAGTTGAAAGAAGAAATGTTGCTACTCAAGTAAGCTTTGAGAAGGATGATTCTAAGAGAAAGACATCCTCTAATAAAAGGGCAACAACTTCTAAAAAGAAGGTACCATCCATCCCATCTTGTACTCATGTTTCTAAATGTGTTTCTACTAAAAGTGCAGGATGGAAGAATGAATCCAAACAAGTATGGATGAAGACAGTAAAGAAAGAATGCTCTCCTGAAACAACACAGCAATTCAAGACAAGTACTCTACAATCAGAAGGAATCAAAAGGTCAAGATTTGTGGGTCAATGTTGGTGTTGTAACAAGTATGGGCATTGTGCAAAGGATTGTTGGCACAATCCACTGAATGCCAAAGCACAGAGGAAGCCCATGCCTAGGGGGAGCAAGCCAGAAGGAAAGAAGCAGCATCCACAGGTCCAAAGACATCTGTTTACTGCAAATAGATTTGGATTACTTGACAACATCTGGGATGATTGCAAAAGTGGTCAAAAAGATACATGTCAGTCTCCAACTGTATCCAGAGCTCAAAAGAAGAAAAGATCACAGAACCTGGCTCAGAAAGATTCCTTGGGAAGCAAGAAGAAAGTAGAAAATGCTCCCAAGAAGTGTTTGAGAAATAAAGAGAATTCCTTGGAGTCTGAGTCCAAGAAGGGTGATGCATCCAGAAGGACCACCAAGAAGTGCTTCTACTGTGGAAAGAATGGCCATACCATGGATATTTGTAAACAAGCCATGAAATTTAATAGAAGCCAACTGCACTCAAACAGACAATCAATCCAGAAGAAGCAGAAGGGATTGGTTGAAAATAAGTTGCCTAAGAAAGGTGGCTTAACAGTATCAAAAGAACCATGTGGGATTTCCAAAACTGAGGCCTCACTTCCAAATGACTTGTTAGTCATATGGCCAAATCAGTTGCAACTTGCCAGAGAACTGCAAAGAGCTGAAGATGAAGCACTGGAAATTGCTAAGGCAAAAAGGAAACAAAAGATTTCACATGAAGATGTATTGAGATCCACACCAGCACCAACATCATTGAAAATCAAATGTGCAAGTGTGAAGAATGGTGAAAATGGGACATCTCGGTTGAGAGAATCTTCTCAACCTTGTTGTTCACATTGATGAACCAAGGAGGTTCCATCTTATTCCCTAATCACTTGTATTTACATGTGCTAACATTGCAGGGAATTGAAGATGATGATCATTCTCATCTGGAGAGTGGTTTGGACAGAATGGAGTGCACCCCTTGAGGGGGAGCCAATCTGAAGAAGATGGCATTCTTAGATTAATACCATCTTGAGAAAAGTGAAGGTATTCCAATCATACTTTCATCCCTTGTTTCTTAATTGAGTTTATCTTGTCAATTAAGGGGGAGTATGGATTGAAGACAAATGGATGAAAGGGGGAGCTTTATCATTGCACTGAACTTTCTAATGAGTTTTGTGAAGTTGTGCAGGATTTAGCAATTCATTGAATATCTGAACCCCTTAGCATGATCCCACATGTTTACAGTGAATGTGGACAGCATTGAGTTCCTTGGTTACATCACTCTTGTTTTCTACACCGGGTTAGCCCAAGTAGACTTAGAGCTGATTTACTAAAGGTTCATTGCTCAAGTGAACATGTGACATCATCCCTCTCTTGTGATTTTCAAGACAATGCTTTTCAAAGGGAGGAAGTGATTTTTTTTGAGAACCACACCACACCTTTGCATTTGATTGCCAATAAGGGGGAGAAAATATTGGCACACATATTGACCCATTCATATGTGCTGAAGTGGTGTATTGACAACAAATACAAAGGGGGAGATTGAAGTGCACTGTGTTGCATTTGTTGTCAATGAGACATGTTGTTGTCTTAGAATGAATGGATGTCAAGAATTGTCAAGATGTGAATGCCAAAGGTTGTGATGGTGTTGGTGGTGAAGGAGAATGGCCATGGTACTAAGATGCATGTCACTTAGGAGATTCACTAAGTGGTATTGGAAATTGTGGTTGAAACATTCTCCATGCAAAATCTGACGATTGTTGAACTGATCCTTAAAGTTCCAAGCACTTGTATCAACTAGATACAATGTAACAACAAGCTCTAGAAGGCCATGCATTGTTAAGACAATGCATGAGGAAGTGAATGGGATCCATCCACAACTTCTAAGTGGATGAAGTGGATTAATGAAGTCCATGCACTATCACTTAGTGCATGTGAACATGAAAAAGTTCCAATTGATCTCTGATTAGATCAATAAAGATCAATGAAGATTATTGAAGAAATCTTTGATTCAGGAGTTCGGTTGAAGATGAAGACCCTTCGGGAATTCCATTCCAAAGTGATGAATAAATGTTGAAGAGAATTGGAGGAATTATTATGAAGAAGAAATGGGAGAAATGGAGAAGAATAATTTGAAGTGGCATTTGGCTTGGAAGAACTTGGGTTGGCATTTATACATTGGGAGAACTTTTTTTTTAACAAAGTGTTTATTCAACACTTGGCCAAAAAGTAGCCACCAAGGAAGGCCAGCCGAGGGTCATCACCCAAGGCTCATGTGGGACTCGAGGTCACCACGCCCATGGGGAACCCTCAGGCCAAGGCAGCATGTCCCTGAGGCAGAAGGGTCGGGGCCGTGTATAAGCCCCGAGGGCACGCGGTGGTGAAGCCCGCGCACCCGAGTGTGCATAGTGGGCGCTAGGAGCGCGCCCGCAAAGGCGAGAGTGGGCGCAGAGCGCGCCCGCAGGGAGAACACGGTGCGGGGCGGCACCGTGAGGAGGGAAGTACAACTGAGCGTTGAGAGGCAGTGCTAGGTTGATAAGCCGCGGCAAAACCACGCCCCGTTTCGATGTGGGACGCGGAAAAATTCCCGGGAGCGCATCCTGGCCGCACGATTGATCGCGCGCCAGATCCGAGCCGCTCATCTAATCGCGCCATTCACGATCTGATCCAGGCCGTCCAAGGTTATTCGATCGCCTGATCCAACGGCTCTGAGGCATCTCCTTCCTCGAGCTTGAGTCGAGGACACCCCGTGCCACCCGCGACCTCGCCATGAACCAGAGGCGCCTCCAAGCAATGTTTTTGAGTTCCCAGCCACCATAGTTCGAGCTGAAGTATTCATGGAGTTCGTCTGGCCCAACTGAACCTAACCATGCAATAAAATAAGCATGCATGCAAGGTGATGGAGATTTCGAGATTCGGCCGAGGCAAACAAAGTTGCCGAGGGAGTGCCACGTTGCTCGAACGCCTAAACCGAAGGCCGTGCATGCGTTCTAAGTCGCATGCACGTGGAGGAGAAAAACAAAAATAATGAAGGAAAAGAACCCGCGTGAAACAGAGGAGAAACAAGATTTTGGAAATCTTGAAAACCCGAGATATTCGGGAGTTTGAATTTATATCCCACACGGATGAACCGAGGCCCTCTGCCTATAAAAAGAGAGGCCGAGCCCTCGAGGAGGTTTGCTGAAACTCTGTTGAAAATCCGAGTCCCGTGAGAGCTCTGCCTCGCGAAGTTGAAGCCCCGCGCAAGTAAACTTGCGCGGCTTGAGTTCCTTGCGCGCTACTTCTTTGCGTGACAAGAAGAAGGAGGAGGAGGAGATCCCTGTGCGCACCTCTTGCGGGACAGGAAGGAGCCGAGCCGCATATTTGCGCGCTCGAGACTATTGCCCTCGCTGGCCGCAAACTTATGCGGCAGGAGGTGCTTGCGCGGCAAGAAGTGCTCTTGCACCCTTGCTCTTGCGCGCCTTCCTTGCACCCAAGGAGTTCGGGCTGTGTGTGCAAAAACAGAAGAAGGCAGTGTTGAAGAAGAGAAGCTGCACCCTTGCGCACCTCCTTTGAGTTCGGGAGGAGTATAACTACACCTACGGGTTAAGTGTTTGAAGGCAGTGAAGGCCACCACATCTTGTGTGTGTGTGCAATTGAAGAACCCGAACCCAAGTGTGTGCTAAACAAAGTGGAGGCCGTAGCCTTTGGTATGTGCAAGAAGAAGTGAAGGCCAAGTCATGTGTGTGGAACAAGTGAAGACCACAACTCAACCTATGTTGTGTGTGTGTGCAAATTAAAAGGAGTGGCCGAACCTTAGTGTGTGTGAAAACCAAAGTGTGTACACACTAAGAAGAAGAGAAGATATCCACACTAGTGTATAACACACATTTATGTGTGTAATCAAAAGAGAATAAAGTGTGTGAAGTTTAGTGAGAAGGTGTGTGCTTAAAGTGACTACACCCTTTGAGGGTTTATTGCACCAAGAGGAGAAAGAGGAGAGTGCATGCATGCATGCATGCACGTGCACACGTGAACAGAGCCAAATCAGTGGTGTGCATTTGAGTTGTCCAAGACCAGGAGGTTCTTGAAGAATTGAAGAGCTGCCATGCACTCAGTGCATGAAGTTGAAGTAAGTGAGACTGGACCAGACTGAAGTTAAAGATATCAGTTGTCTGAGTATTCAGTGATTGAGAAGAGCCTGATCAAGAGAAGTGATCAGAAGTTGCTGAGCAAGACCAACAGACCTTTTCAGAGGCTGTTGAAGATTCTTGAAGAGAGAGGCCAGGTCATCTTGAGAAGAAGGAGATAAATCCTGAGCAAGACGAGAAGACCTGATCATCACAAGTGATCAGAGGTACAGAGCAAGGCCAGCAGTCTTTATCCCAGACTACTGAAGATACTTGAAGAAGCTTAAAGTGAAGAAGAGCTACTCGTGCGACTCGAGGAGCCAAGAGAAGACCCTGTGGGACTCAGGGAGAAGAAGTCTTCAGTGGGATTCTGGAGCAGGCCAGTGGGACTCTGGTAACACTGTGGGACGCAGTATAAAGACCCTCCTGTGGGACTCAGGAGAGATACAGTGGGACTCTGTATCGACCATTGTAATTTTAACAGGTTATAATGGAGAATCCATGCTGGGAGAGCATGGCAAGGATGTAGGCCTTTGGTGCCGAACCTTGTAAATCCTTGTGTCCTGTGCCTTTTCATTACTGCATTATCCGGGAAAGGTTGAGAGACATAAGAAGAGTGGATTGAGGCCTTAACAAGCCATAGAGGTTTAATTGATTAAGAATCAATTAGTAAAAAGTTTTAAAGGATCACTGATTCACCCCCTCCCCCTCTCAGTGATTCACACTGATCTGGGCACTTCAAGATAGTTTGTAAAATACAACCCAAAATGATTCATGAGATTCAGGAAGTTAGAGTTGAAAATAAACTGCTTAGTGATGACGTGAAGACTCTAAGAGGTATGATTGAAGACATGCAGAAAGATATGCATTCAAGATCAGATCTTGCTTCTCATCCTATAGAACCTGTTGTTCCTAAAACCTAATTCAATGTTGTCTCTCATATTAAACCTCATTTAGATTCCTTAGCTGAAAAGGTTGTTGAAAGGAACAAACAGATTGTGAATGAGATGAGAGAGATAGTTGTTAACCTTAACAAACTCACTGATGAGTATACCAAGTGTCTTAAAAAGGTAATAAACCAAATGAAATCTCTGACCACAAATGTTAATGCTTCTAAGGCATCTGGACAATCCTCTCAACCTTCCCTAGACAGTGACCTACTCAGATCAGTGGTCAAAGAAGAACTTCAGTCTGTGCTTAGTGGTTTTAACAAAGATTCTCTATATGAAGTTATCAAGAATAGTGATAGAGTTCTTGATCTGGTCCAAATCCATTCAAAGATTTCTAATGATTCTCAGTAAGAGATTACCAAGAAAGTGGATTTCTAATTTAACCGAATCTTATCTAAGATTGAAATGACCAATCATTTCAAATATATTGTAGAAAATATGAGGATTCCTCCTGTTACTCAGGCTTTCAAGACTCAAGTCCAAAATATCATAAAGTTCACTCATCTACTAGATATGTTTATGGAAAACAAAGATGACTTTGAGAAAGCTATGAAGTATGGTGGAGAGATCATCATAGACTTTATCAAGTTTCTGAGGCCCTATCTTCATGTACATAGTACAACCATTGTTGCTCCTGCAACTGCCCCTCTAAGATCTGATTTGCCTACTTTCACCTCTACTCTGGCCTCCACTTATATGTCTGTTGGTCAGGCATTGAGTTAGATCAGGCCTGTGATCCTTGATCAACAACTGCCTTGGTCGTCTACTACTCCTACTCTGGCTCCATCGGTTTTTGAAGGTCTTCCTTTACCTTCTCTATCAACCACCTCACTCCCTTCTTCTACCTCGACCTCTACTCCTATGGATTCCTCTTCTACTACTACTGCTAAATGCAAAGAGAAGGATAGCCCCTGAAGAAGAACAATGATTACTCATTTTTGATAGGAATGATGTTGCTTTTGTTTTTCTCCTTTCTGTTTGTACTGGACCTTATTTTCTTTAATGAAATGTGCACTTTTCATGACTTCTCTTATTTCATCTTTTTGATAATCCCAAAATGGGGAGAAATCTCTATATGTTAGAAATTTATCTCTATATCTGTAGTTGAATAAAATATACACCTTAAATCTACATGATTTGTGATCATTAAAAAGGGGGAGATTGTTGGACTCCTCATGTACTAATCATGTTTTAATGATCACAAATCCTATTCAACCTGGTTAAATCCTTTAAATTATATCAAATCATGTGTATTATTGTTTAAGTATTCTCATTATTTAAGAATAGCCATTCAAGATCTTAATTACTCTAAATTCATTTTAATTACTTTATACTATCCTTTATTTACTTTTATAATACCTTCTTTGAAAAATGATTAAGTCTAATCCATTCTATGATCATCATTGCTTAAGTCTGAATACAATTATTTTGAAAAGTCTAAGATACCGTGAATGAGACACCGTGACATCGAGACACCGTAAAATCAAGACACCATGAACAAGACACCATGAATGAGACACCGTAACTTCGAGACACCGTGACATCAAGACACCATGAACAAGACACCGTGAATGAGACACCGTGACTTCGAGACACCGTGACAACCAACACTGTGAAGGATCAGACACCATGACAACCAGACATTGTGAAGGATCATACACCATGACAACCGGACACCGTGAAGGATTAGACACCATGACAACGAGACAACATGAAGGATCAGACACCGTGACCGTGAGACACTGTGAAGGATCAAACACTGGTTCAAGGAGACACCATTTCCATGAAATACTGTGACACCATTTCTTTAAACTATTTTGTCGTTTTTTAATTTAATCTCTAACAATCATATTTGAAGATTTTAAATGCAATGAAATAATTAATTTTTGTTTATAGACATGTCACCTGACAGTATGAGGTACAAGGTGCAGTATCCATGCAACCTGTCGGCTCCAAAACATGCACTCCAAGATAAAAAGAGTAGTGCAACCCAGAAACAAAGTGCGAAAGCTTGTAGAAAAAAAAAACGATACAAATGAACAAGATTGTGGGAATGTGCATTATAACAGAATACATTTTTGTGAATTGGATCATGCAACCCGACTATGTTGAAGAACACAAGAAGTATACTGGAATCCCGAGAACATCTTCGCGTTGTAAAACACCACGAATAACACAAGACGAATCTGTCTGACTTGCGACACTCTGTTTTCCATATGAGGACTTGAGTTCTGCATCTTCCTCATTTCATAAGTTCAGAGCTGCAAAGATCAACACTCAGAGAATTTCTAAACCTATCTCAACATTACTTCTCTATTGTGTATAATTTTATTAATTTTTGAGCAGAGTGTGTATCTGTATAGAAACACACTCTGTCTCCTGCATTAAACTTAAGGATACAAGATATCCTTTCTCAAAAACTCATTTACTCCTGTGTATACCCATGGATAAGTGTGGAAGAGGTCCCTGTGTGGCCTGGTAGTTTGTACCCACAAAGAACCATGTAAGAGGTCCCTGTGTGACCTAGACAGTCCTGTGTACTGTTGTTTAACCCCGATCCAGGGTGTGGATCAAGTTTATTTATATAAACTTCTTGGTGGAAGGTGATCACCAAGTGGAGTGGATTAGGTCTTGTCTTGAGACTGAACCACTTGTTTTATATCCATTATATTTCTTACTTTAGTTTTCTATGTTTTACTGCTTTACTGTATAATTCATAAATCACTAAACTAACTTTGATAGTTAATCTTGGAAAGAAGTTATAATTTCTTTGTCTTAGTAAAATAGTTTTAAAAGTAATATTAATAACTATTATTATTACTGAGAAATAATCAATCTTCTAAGAATTTATTTAAATAGTCAAACCTTTATAACCATA
This sequence comes from Viscum album, assembly GCA_963277665.1. Classification (NCBI taxonomy): domain Eukaryota; kingdom Viridiplantae; phylum Streptophyta; class Magnoliopsida; order Santalales; family Viscaceae; genus Viscum; species Viscum album. Next base: position 623,919,389 of record OY728130.1, on the reverse strand, counting down.
TTAATTTGATTAACTGGGCTGTATTTAACTTGAAGGGTAAATCCTTTCAAGAACACTTTTTAAACAGAAAATTTTTATAGATACTCAATTCACCCCCCTTTTGAGTATTCTACTCCAACCAACAGTTATTAATGAATAAGTCAAGGAAATATTTTTCAATTCCATATTTATGGATGTTGATATCTCAACCCTATGATTTAAATAAAACCATCACCTTAAATTCTATGGCCATGGTGTATTGGTGAGTTCATTTTAGGAAGTCAAATAAAGACGTATCAAGCATATAGGTTGATGACATGAGTATAAAACCTGCTAGATGAGATATCGATATAAAGGGATTATATTATAAAATAAGTTTTCATATGTGTTTATCCTCACTGTAACATTAAATTCTTCCTCTTGGGTGTCTTTACATGTTGTTAGATGATTATATTAGACTTTATGTGAACCCACATAATGTTACTGAGGAAGAAGCATATAGGGTCACACACTTAGTGTTTCTATTGATTTTAACTAAATTCTATTTAAATTTAATTATTTTAATAAATATTATTCCTCAATCTGAGAAATAAAATTTATTCAAGATTTATTGATCATAATTATTAAAATAAATATTTATTTATAAGACTGTAGATATCATAAATAAATAATATTTTTTAAAAAAATATTTATTCAAGACTTAAAAAAAAGTTGAGGAAGATGAGAAGACTAAGTTTTTAGTCTTATGATAAATATTTATTTACCAGATCATAAAATAATGTTTATCCTTGTGCGAGTTAGTACACACCATGAGATAAAATAATAATTATATTATTTTATATGGTATGGGGTATATTTTGGGATTAATATATGATTAATTGAATTTTTTAATTAATTAATATTAAACCCTGTAATTGGATCTATATATACCACATTATTTCATTTGTGAAGGGATTAGAATTTTATTATGCACAACACCTCTCCTTTCCTCCCTAGAGATTTCTCTTCAATAGGAACATCTCTAGGGATTCTATCAATAATGATAGAAGTGGAATTTTTCCTCCTTACTCTAATGATGGAGATACTAAGAGACAATCCTTCCATATTGAAGGTATCATGGTAGATATCAAAGGTAGCGACATAAGATGAACAATACCACTGCACTAGCACCTGGAGTACCATTGGTGATGCTTCAAGATCTAATGATCACATGTGGATCCATGCTAGAGGGATTCTACCCTTGGATCCTCATGTGAAATGACTATGAAACTGAACTATATTTAGGTGATAAACCTATTATATGAAGAATTAATTCCTAATATTGAGGTAATTCTTATTTTTTAAATTAATTAAAAATTTAATGTGAAAAAGATCCTTTCTTCTTGGTTTAGATGCTTATATAAATTAATATTCAAATTTATTCATTGGACATGAAGATTATTTATAAAGTAATTATTTTATTATTCATTGATTATAAGAAAAAACCAATTTTTTTATTTCCCAATAGGCACTTACACTCTATCCAAAACCTTTAAGCAATATCAGAAAATCCACATTTTAAATTCATAATTATTTTTTAATTATTGATCATTATATGATTTTATCGTTAGTTTTTATTTTGAAAAAATAATTCTTTAAATATAAACATTGAGACCTCATCTTATCATTCTTCATTATCACTCATATAACCAATAACAGGTTAAATTAATATGAAGAACATCCAAAGAACCCCTCTGGAGGGGTAGAGGATTTTTTTATGGATAACATGGAACTACACAACATGTATCATGATGGTACATGTTGTGAAACCATGTTCATTGAACCAATATGAACCTAAAATTTAATTCTAAGTATCATGAATTGAATCATACATGATGACATTAAAACTACATATGATGAATAGGTCAAGATGGCACACAGTTTGTTAGACTACATGCCATGAAACTTTTTTACATGTTGTGTTATCCATACATTTTTGCAGTAGAAATTACAGAGTCAAAGACACATTGTGTATTAATAAATGACGTGTGTGATTAGAATCCTTGAAACTCAGAGTATACATTCCATGTATTTGGTCATACATTCTGTGATCACCATAAATATATACTGCTAACTTAAAAACCCAATCCCTAGGCATTTTTTGTAGATTGATGGTGAAATAATATACATGGCATGTAGTTGGCTTGTATATTCCATGTATCCTATCTATTTATATGAAAAAAATAATATTAATTAATTAATACATTAGACCTAATCTATAAATGTATATGTGTCATTAACTAAAAGTAAAAACCAAGTGATAAGTTATATATATATATATATATATATATATATATTAAAATCTTAATTAATTCCATGTAAAATTCAAAACTATGCACTGAGTATGAACCACACACATAATGAACTTAATGTGAACCAAAAGAATTATATTCCATGTAATTTACATGTGTATATGTGTCATTTATTAATATTATATTCCATGTAATTTCATAACATGTCATATATTCTAGATACCACATGAGTTACAGTGCATGGTAAGGACTATGCTGGGTAGTTCAAAGAGGTATTCACCATATTGCTTCATAGTACTTTCTTTTGTACATGATTAATTTTAAATAAAATTAATTAATTAATTTTTTTTAAAATTAAAATGGATAGGATCCTCAAGGAATCTTTTGATGTAAATTGAGATAAATGAATGAATTTATTAATGGAGATAATTAATTAATTTTAGAATGTTTTATCTTAATTTAGAACAATTGAAATCAATTCTAGTTCATTAAATACATATTCATTGCATGAGTGGATAATCATGAGCTTTACTAACCTTTGTATGAATTGGATTTCAATTAATTAATTCATTTCATGAGTTTTTTCAATTATTATTGTTAAATTAAAATGATGGCCTGCATGCCACCCCCTTATCTTATTATGAAAGGACCTATGTATCTGTGGTTTCTTTTATATAAACCCCTTAAACCATTCCATTGTTTCCCCTCACTTGAGTGTGAGTAAAAAATATGTAAGGATGGATCTTCTAGAAGATTGATAGTGGATCAAGATGAAGCTGAGGTGAAATCAACCCAAAAGATACACAAGATAATGGAATAAGGAAACAACTAAAGCCAAGATCGTCTTATAGAATTCCCCCTAAGGTAAATAGTTTGTTTATTGTCTTCTTAATAAATAACTACTAGATCAATCTCATGATATTTACATATATTTATTCTATCTTATTAATGGTTATTTATTTTATTTTATTTTATGGATTCTATATCATGATCACATAAATAAATTAATTAAAAAACAAGAATGATTAGATAGAATAAATAATAAAATTATTATGTGTAAATATTCTATCGACACATAGTTAATCACTTAAGTAAATTCAAATTCATATTAACTAGACATATAAAATGATAACATAAGAAATTTATACATAATAATAAAAAAAATCCATCAATCAAATATTAATCGAGACTACACCTTCCATAACATGATTAAGGATAAAATCATAGAACTAAGTGTTGGTCTGGCCCTTGTCTAGAAACTTACTTTTATTAGAGAGTTATTATAATGGTTTTTGGTTAACTTAAAAAAATTTATATAAATATGAGTATCCCTTTCTAAAATTTATATATCTTGGAGGAAAGTGTTAAGGAAATAAAAAATAGGATTTTGAGATTGGGGAGTCAACTCAACGGATCTAGGAACTACAAGACCACAATTGGAATGACTGCCAACCTAAAAACCTTAGAATAATTGAACAGGCCCTTGATTGGGTTATGAAAAGGGAAATATAGATCTTATCCACTATAATTTTAATGAAAAATGACATTTTGAGTTTAATGATGAAGTCCATTGAGACTTGATAAAATAGTGGGAGACTAATAAAATTTTAATTCATCTAATATTTTTAGTAATTAAGTGAAGTGATAATAATATGATTTTACATTGTTATAGTAAAATTTAAAGTTAGTCTTTCATGTTATCCTCATAATTAATTTTTTAGAAATAAAATATCCTCTCTGCCAATAAATTCCAATAATGGTACAAGTGTTTGGGTATTGTATTATCCCATGAATTGAAGCTTTACATTCTAGAATACCCAATGTTTGATCAGTATGCTAAAGAGGAAAGTGGTAAGGAGTTTTCTGTCTATGAAAAAAACTTGGATGATGTGCTAAATGTTTAGTGTTTTATTCTATCATCTATGTATAGTTAAAACATGAAGTCATATGAGAACATGGATTCTTATAGCATATTCAATCAACTTTGTGATCTTTATTAGGAGAGAGATAGAAATGAATAATTCGAGAACTCCATGACACTATTCAATAGAAAACCTAGAGAAGGTATGTTGGAAGGACCTCAAATATTCAAACTCATTGGATATATTAAATGTTTAAAGGATACAGGGTTTAATATTCATAGATAACTACACACCGATCTCATACTTTCATTACTTCCTCAAAACTTCTCCAGTTTTGTTGTGAATTTAAATATAAAAAACACTGATAATTCCATCTTAAATCTCCTTAATTTTATTCTCTATGTTGATAAGGAAATGAAGCATGGAAAATTTTCTATTATTAGGGTGAACAAGAGGAAGGGTAAATAAAAAATATCTAATAATAATTCTAAGTCTAAGGGTTCTTTGGATCACCCTTATAAGATAAGTAAGATCAAGGGGAAAGTAAGGAAGAAATATTCCTTTTTTTTTACATGTGAAAATAAGGGACATTAGAATAACTATTACATAACTAAGAAGTAAGGGAAACTTTTAGGTACATTAATTATCCAATGAAATTTATTGGTTTATAGAAATTGGGTATTAGATATAATATATGGTGCTGAAATTTTATTCAAATATAGAAACCAAGTAGATTCATAAGTGTTTTATGAGGTGAGGTGGATCGATGAGACACTAACAGAGCCAAGAACAATGTGTTAGTGTTGGAGACTGCCACCTAATGTTATTGATTGGAATGATGTTGGTTTTAAATCATTGTTATTATGTTCCTCTAGTTACATAAAACATTATTTCTGTATCCAGTATTGATTCAGTTCGGTTTATTTTCAAATATGAATATAGATAAATTATAGAAAGAAAAATTTAAATAATGGCCTTTATGCATTATATTACATGAACCATGTAATAGTAATCGATAACTAATCTAGTTTTCATGACTTATATCACACATAACCATGGAATCACCTCTTAGGTCATGTAAATGAAAGCACTTGACTAAATTATACCAAGATGTATATTTATATTCTTTTGAACTAAAACCACTTGAAATATATCATACTTGTTTTTAAGGTAAAATAACTAAATCACCATTTATTGGGATTGGTGAAAGGGCCACAATGATTATTGAATTCATACACACTGATGTGTGTATAACTTTTCCAATTGAAGCATGGGATTGATACTCATTCTTCATAACTTTTACTATTGACTTTAATAGATGTGGATGTTTCTACTAAATTATGTACAAGTTTAATTCCTTTGAGAAATTAAAAAAATAAAATAATGAATTTGAGAACCAACTTGTTAAGAAAATTAATAAACCATACTAATACCATGTCATAAAATATCTCAATTAAGAATTCATCGTTTACCTATAAGATTTTGGGATATTATCTCAACTCATTTCTACTTATACACCATAATAAATAGTTTAAGTGAAAGGAGGAACCAAAAATTGTTAGAAATGGTGTTATCAATGATGAACCATGAAAGTCTTACATTATACTTATGGGGACACACATTACAAAAAGAAGCACACATACTAAACCAAGCATCAACTAAAGTGATAAATAGTATTCTATATAAAATTTAGTGTGGATGGAAATAATTATTGTATAATTTACATGTGTTAGAATGTGAATCATTTTCTAAGGCCTCTTCAGGAATAACACTTTCAACCCAATGAAAAATTGTATCTTTATATAATACCCCAAGTAAACAAGTGGATATTACCTATAAGAACCATTATATAAAAACGTAATAGTGGAAAGACACATCATGTTTCTTGAGAGGGAGAAAATATCTAAAAGAGATAGTGGTATTGAAATAGAATTTGATGAATTTATGGATTAAGATATATAAGATTTTTATTATAATATATTCTATATATCCCTATAGAAGAAGAAGTTATATAGACACAAGTACTGAATATGAGTATAAAATAGGTTAAAGAACCTAAAAGATATGTTTTTATAATTACCAAATATGGTGACTCATTATTAGTAGATAATAATGATCCTATAACCTGCAAGGATATAGTAAGTGGAACATAACCTACCAAGTGGAAAGAGTCCAAGAGTTTTGAAATGGATTCCATGAACAAAAAATATGTTTTTATTTTCATATATCCTCTAGTTTATGTAAATATCATTTTTTAAAAATGGGTATTCAATAAGAAACTAGAATGGGTGGGTAATTCAGTACCTATAAGACATTTATGGTTGAAAATAGGTTTAAACAGTTCCAAGGCATAAACTATGATGAAACCATTTTACCAAATTCTATATTAAAATCAATCATATTTTTTCTTTCCATATAAGTTTTCCATAATTATTAGATTTGGAAGATGGATGTAAAAACACCCATCCTTAATGAAAACCTTTATGATGATGTCTGTATGGTATAACTAGAAGGGGTTGTGAATCCAAATAATTCCAATAAGGGATAAAAGTTACAAAGATATATTTATAGTTTAAATAAATAATCCAAGCCATGTAAAATTCATTTTAATAAATCTATAATGGAATTTTGTTTTATAAATAAAGAATGAAAGGATTGTGTCTACAAGTGGTTTTGTGGGAGTGCAATAATTTTCTTGATAGGATATATTAATGACATATTACTGATAAAAAACGAGATACTAATCTTAAAAATCATTAAAACTTGGTTAAACTCCTGATTATACATGAAATAATTAAGATAAGAAGCATATATTATTGTGATCAATATCAAAAATGATAAATCCAAGAGGATTCTTCGATTAAGTCAAATTAAATACATTGTTAAGATACTGAAGAGATTCCATATGGAATAATATAAGAAGGGATTATTTACAATGTCACATGGAATTTATCTTTACAATAAAATGATTCCTTATACACATTAGGAGAGATATAGGATTTCAATAATCTCATATGAATATATGATATGGTAAGTCATATATTCTTTGCTATGTAATTGGATAAATGTTTCTTATGCATTAAGTGTAGTAGGTAGATATCAAGCTGACCTCAAATACTACCTTTGGATTTTATTTAGGACTATAATTAAGTATCTAATGCATGATAAGGATATATTTATAGTGTATGGAGGATATAAGGAAATATTCATCAAGGGATATACAAATTATAGATTCCAAATAGATCAAGATGACCTGAAATAAAAGTTAAGATATATATTTTCTCTCAATAGAAGTATTGTGAGTTGGAAGAGCTCAAAGAAATATATGGTCACAAATTCTAAAATGGGTTCTTAGTATATTGAGGCTTTTTATGTAGCTAAAGAAGTAGTTTGGATGTGAAATTTTTTCCAAGAGATTGAATTGGTGCCTAATAATAAATACCCTATCACACTATACTATGATAATACTATAGTGGTGGATCTTGAAAAATAGAAAAGGTCACATAAATGGATGAAGGATATAATTCATAAATATAATATATTGAGGGATTTTTCTCAGTGAGGTAATTCTTCAATAAGTAGATTTTCTAAAAAAATAAAATGTTTTAGACCTATTGACTAAATCCCTATCTCAGAAGAAGCATGAAAATTATATGAGCGGTAGTGGACTAAAATTCATTCACAGTTTTCTCTAGTAAAAGTGAGATTCTACTATAGTTGATTTCCTAGAACAAACTACTATTCACTTTAGATTAACTTCATATATTAAAATATGCTAATATTAATAAATTCTTTATCATATATTTATTTTTCTTCTGTGTAAATTTAATGTGATAATGTACTAGAGTATCTATAACATTAAAAATATAATAATTTATTCCTTACTAGGATGATAACCTTGAAAAATATGATTATATTTTTAAAATCATTCCCATGGCATTATTAAGTCATCTGATAGGACATAGATGATATGGAATATCAGGTGTGAGTACTCATAAGTGGATGAGACTTCATCTCATGAAGTTCTCACTTGGTAATAAATAAGTCTAGAGATCATGAGGATAGACCCATCAATAAGAATTTTATATGTAATGCATAATTATATATTCCTATCTGTGAGTGTGTGTAGTTATCCTTAACCTTTAAGATTATAATTAATATATGTCATGACACACACACATTAATGTACTGAATAAAACTATGATTACATATTTTCATGGGAAGTAGGGTACGTTGATTGCATCAAAAATGGTATATTATTAATAAACAAGTCAAGGAAGGATTTTCCCCTTCCATCTTTATAAAAGTTGATATCTCAATCCTTTGATTGAAATGTGATATTCACATTAAATTCTATTGACATGGTGTATTGATGATTTCATTTTTAAAGTCAAGAAACATGTATCAAGAAGCCTATAGGTTTACACACTTGTGTTTCTATTGATATCAATTAAATGATATTTGAGTTTAACTATCAAAATAAATATTATTTTATAGTATGAGGAATAAAATTTATCCAATATTTATTGACCATAAATATTAAAATACATTTTATTCATAAGACCATGAATATTATAAATATTTTTTAGTTATCGAGTAAATAATATTTATTTAAAAATATTTATTTGGGAATTCAATAAATTTCAATGAGGATGATTAGATTGAGTTTTTGGTATGGTGATAAATATTTATTAACCATTTTGTAAAATAATATTTATCGTTGCATGAGTTAGAACACACCATGATATAAAATAATAATAATATTATTTTACATGACATATGGTATATTATGGGATTAATATATGATTAATGGACCTTTTGAAATTAATTAATATTAAACCCTAACATTAGATCTATATATATCCCATTATGTCATTTATGATGGGTTTGGAATTTTTGTGTGCACAAAACCTGTCCTTTCCTCTATAGAGATTTATCTCCACCAAGAAAATATCAAGGGTTTCTCTAAAGAATGAGAGAAGTGACATTATTCCCACTTCTTATCAATACAGAGAGACTAAGAGATGATCATTCCATATCAAAGTGATCATGTTAGTGATCAAATGAATCAACATAAGAATATTGGTACCACTTCACTAGAAATTAGAGTACCATCGATGATGATTTGAGATTAAAGGAGCATATTTAGATCACCATTTGAGGGATTATACCCTTGGATAATTATAGTGCAATGAATTTGCAACCAAATGAAATTTGGGTCATCTACCTCTTCTATGAAGAAATAATTCTCAAGACCAAGGCAATTATTATTATTTAAATTAATTATAAATTTTACATGAAAATGATACTATCTTCTTAGTTCCAATGTTCATATCAATTAATATTCAAATTAATTCATTTTTGATGATGATTCTTTGTTAGTATGTATTAAATTATTCATTAATTATGAAAAAAGTTGATTTGGATACTGGAAAATTGGTTCTTCCACTACATCCATAACCTATAGACCTCACCCAATAGATAATCACATCACATGTCACTTATATAGTTATGGTTATACACTCCTTTAGTCTATCTCAATCAAGAGTCTAGATGATATACTGGTTATATGAGAGGAAAAATCCCTTCTTGGTTAACCACCCCCATAATTAGATCATCTTTATGGATGGTGTAAGAACTATATCAATGTACTAAGGTTCTCATGATATGTATCTTATATAACTTCAAATACGAGGATTTAATATGAAACATACACCCCTATTATACGAAATATATAGTGTATGGAACTCCATGTGATATACTTGGTAAGTCATCCAATATACAAAACTTGTTTTGTGTCTCATAAGAATATTCTATATATTTATTAAAAATCTAACCTATTATAAGTTTAAATTTTCATCAAAAGATACACTACTCCATGAAAAACAACGATTAGTGATAAAATAAAGTCATACATTGTGAGGCAAATTATCATTTCAATTCATGATTATATATAACCAACATGAAAGAATGATAATGCAGAGTCTTCATTTTTTATAACATGATAAATTTTATATGTTTTAAATATTTTAATACTATTGAAAAATATATATATAAGAATTCATACAATCATATCCCATATTATAGACCATTAGAGAGACGTTATATTTGTTTTACTTTTAGGGATTTTCTGAAATCATTACATCTCTATGTAATTATAGTAGCATCTATATGTTTCCATCTGAGAAAAACATTCAATTAAAATATTTTAGTGATTAAAATATATGAATATTTTTTTTGAATAATGGTGAGACTATGAATCATATTACTAATTTTCAAGTCATTGAATAAGTATCCAAACTTCTTTACTTCACAATATCTAATGTTACGATATTAATAACTTTTTTTTCTAATTAGAACCCTTTCTAAGTTTATCATCATTATCTTATAACTTTTCTATTTAAAAATTTATCTAAGATCAACTTTATAAAAAAATATATCTCTTCAAATTAACTTTGTTTACCAACATACCCTAAAATATTTTTGGATATAAATTGACTTTAAATTGGATTATAACTGGTTTAATCTTTTATTTGTCATTAATTTAACTTATCTATGTTCAAAAATACCCCCAATAGCCTCTTAAAAATTATATTTTCTTAAAAATATCATGCTAAGATACAAAAAATCCTTTATATTAAAAAATAATATTTGTTTCCTTAAGTGGGAGTATTTTACAAATAAACTATTAGAAATAACATCTTATATAATATTTTATGTGTTTAGAGAAATATTATAAAAATAATATTTTATACTTTAAAATATTCCACTAGAAGGTGGTGGAAACTCTTTACCTCACATTTTAACAAATATGTTGGATAAAATGCTTTTATCATGGATAAAAATTCTTTTATCCATATATTCTATTCAAAAATTTTATAGAATCAGATAAATCAAAACAATGTGTATAAAAACATAACAAATATTTTTTTTATAAATAACTTATATTATTAATTAAGAAAAAAAAAAGATATAAATTACACATAAATTATTCCAAATTCATACAAGTTTTAATGTGATCTACTACTTCTAACCCCTTTATGTGGGAAATCTCACTCCAATATTTGAATTCATAATTCAGGTATCAAATATTAATTCTTAATCAATTTTTAACTCCCATAAATACTAAAAAAATATTTTATAATTAGTATAATATACCCTTAAAAATCTAATAATTTATTTCTATAACATTAATATTTAACAATAACTCTCCATGGAGTTTCTTGCTATAGTCAACGAATTACGTGTACTTCCTCCTCCAGTGGACCAAATTTCTATAATATAAGTACCACCACTACTTCCTGAATCATCACTTAGGTCTCAAAGATTTTTTGTGTCTATTAGAAGATTCTTTTTTGGAATTTATAAAGTAACATTTTCTCTCTCATAGTTTTAAATTTTACCCTATTTTTATTTTAATAAAACATTTGATCTTAGACCTCCCATGACCTACTTATCTATGTAGAGACTGAGTTTTCTATAGTACTATAATTTTTCATATTTATGGTGTTAGATTAGTTAGGAGTGATTTTGGAGATGATTTTAGGAAGAAAATTATAATTTTGGGTTTTAAAAGTTAAAATTTTGTGGAGTTGGGTAAGACATAACATATTGTGTATGGGGTGGTTGTAGTTTATGCTATGGGAACGATTGGTCTACCATTTTCTATAAAGGTGAGTTTAGGGTTTAATTTAGTTATTTAAATTGTTTTTTAGTCATGTTAAATTAATTATAATATGTTATTCCTTGTTTTTGAGGCCTTGGTTTAATTTTTAGTTTATTGGAATCTCTGTCTTCTATGGGGAGTATGAAAATTCCCATTTTGAGGCCTATGGTGGATTATAGTGTGGTTTAGAGAACCTCATGTCATGGTTATACCATAGTGGTTTTAGATATATAAAGGAAATTACCATATCTATAAAGGTTTATTCCTTGATGGTCTTAGAAGAATAGTCATGGTTTGAAGGAGGAGTTAGGGAGAACATGTATAGTGTTGGCCACATTTTGGTCTTAGTCAAATTCATGTTTGAGAGGAGTTAAATAGGTGGCATAAATTATGGAAGTGACTATTTTAAGGATATTTTGTTTGAATATATATATTTATCAACTCAACCATGTAGTGGTACTTAATAAACCATATTATGGTGAGGTTAAGTCTCCATTATTATAAATCCATTCCCTCTCTTTGATTGTCAGGATTCCTCTCAACCTTGTGTGACCTAGGGTAGTAGTTGGGTGTTTCTTAATGACCCATAGGGTTATTTGAGTGGTTCTATTGATTATATATTAGATTCATACCTTATATATATATTTTATTGAGGTAATTATTTATTAGCATCGTGGATAAGTATATTTGGTGGCCATAAAAAATAGTTTTGGATGTCAGTTTGAGGTAGGGGATTCCTAAAATCTTCTTCTATATCATGAAATTTATTTTATTTATGGGATTATAGTGTCTTTATTCCAAAATTTACCTTATATTATTCATTATTTTGGTTTATTGGTAATTGATCAGAGTTTTTTTTGGATATGTATTCTTCATGGGTTTCTTGATAAGTTTTTTTTGATGGTGGAAAAAGTTTGTGGGTTTGTCTTCAGAAAGTCAGAAATTTGCATGGGATTGTTGATGGGAGGTTGATGTTTCTTATTTTTGGTACTGTGTCATGAGTTGTGCTATATTATTATTCTTTATGAGATGGTATGAGTAAATGGTGTTATTGTTTTATTCTAGTATTGCGTAAGGATGTATTAGAATATAGTATGATTGTGATAACAAGTGTCTTAATAAAGTGGTTAGTGTTATTGTCACTGGGTTGTGTTTAAAGATAAGTCGTTTCATGAAGTGGTGTAATCCTTGTCTTTATCACAAAAGGTTATTTTTATTGAGTGTTTAGTTGGTTGGTACAAGGTTTTTGAAATTAAATGGGAAATTTTTGGGGTTCAATTCATGAGGAAGAATAAGGGTTAGTTTATGTAAAGAAGATATTGGGAAGTAGAGTTATAAGGGCTTATGTTGGGTTATTTTTTTGTTTCTAATTTCTTTAATGGTTAATATTATTAGTTTGGGATGTTTAATGGTTTCTATAATTGATAGGGAGTTGTTATGGAAATGTCATTATCTAATGGTTAGGAGTGGAAGCATGTGTGAATTTATAGAGGTGGTCAATGAGTCAAATGGGGTGGTTATTACTTGTTATCTTGTTTATGAAATTATGATAATGTTTTTGTTTTTTGAAATTTATTATTGATTTTTGAATATATAATTTCATTATGTATTTGGTTATGTAATTAGTGGCTAAATTTTGATAATTATCTACTTTTTTTGATATGTTATCTTCTGATAATTTTGGTGATGTGGTGATGCCTTATATATAAGTGGTTATATGGTGAAGGTGGAAGTGTGGTGGTGCTGTAATGAGGTTACATGGTTGTGAGATAATTATATAGTGATGAGGAAATTGTGTGATTATTATATGGAAGTGTTTATGTGGTATTGTGTGTGATGCTAAAATGTGATGTAAAAAGGAAGTGGTTATATGTGATGCAGTGACTGATTTGTGGAATGAAGGTATAGTGAATGTGAAGGCATGGCTTTGTTGTAATTTTTTATTCTAGATTTCCTAATTAGTTAGTGTGGAGTTTTCCTACCATGAATTGCAACCCAAATGTGAGTTAAAGTGGCTTCTAAACTAATAGGTAAGGTGGGGTTGATTTTATAGGCCTTTTTAAATTTTATTTTTATTTATGGTGATTGTGGTGTTTTGATTATATTTCTTATTTTTTATTATTTAGTTTTGGTTTTTGATATTTCCTATATTATGGTTTTGTTGTAATTTTTTATTCTAGATTTCCTAATTAGTTAGTGTGGAGTTTTCCTACCATGAATTCCAACCCAAATGTGAGTTAAAGTGGCTTCTGAACTAATAGGTAAGGTGGGGTTGATTTTATAGGCCTTTTTAAATTTTATTTTTATTTGTGGTGATTGTGGTGTTTTGATTATATTTCTTATTTTTTATTATTTAGTTTTGGTTTTTGATATTTCCTATATTATGGTTTTGGGGTAATGTGATTTAATAATTCTAATTTGATGTTATTAATGGTATAGGAACAATGATTTATTTATCACTTTTTTAATTGTGGTTGAGAGTTCTAAAGTGTTGTCGTGTGGGTTTATCAATGGTGTTATTATTTTGAATTGGAATTTAATGATAGTGTTGGGAGTATATAGAGGTAGGTGTTAAGGTGGATGGAGAAGGTTGTGGTTAGTTTATTTCTGAGTCATATCTATTGAATTATTATTTTGTTTATACCAATTTTTTGGTTGATTCACACTTACCTAAACTTGTATATTTATTTCACACAAATGATAATTTGTTTGGAATATGATCCAATTGATTAATCCCGATTACTGACCCCTCTATAATTTTGTTTGATTTTTTTGTAATATAGCACAATGGGGACTTAGAGATTCTGTTTAGGTATCTTGATTAGATATTTTTGGTTTTTTTTAGAGTCTTATGAGTTTTTTTGAATGTATTTTTGTTTTTGTTTTTTGTGTATGTTGATATGTAGTGACATTATGATTAGTGGGGGTTGTTTATTTATGAAATATTTGGTGTTTATTGGTGTTTTTTTATCTGTCATAGGTTTTATAATGGAAATTACTCCCATATTATAAGGTTATACCCTTAGTTCTAGTCATAAACCCATGAAATATTATAGGTAGGCTTCATGGGACACTCATAGTCCCGTTGCTAACTTGAGTAGAATATAGATGGAACTAGGTTATGATATAGTGCTTTTAGAGATTTTATTGAGATATGGAATGAAGTTTGGAGTTAGGAACCAGAAAGGATTTCATGAGTTTGGTAGGGAAACAATGTAATGTTGGTTGAGTTGGTTCCCTAAAACCAATTACTTTATACTTTTAATTACCTATATATATTCATGGTTTTGAATATTAAAAAATTTATTATCACATCATGATTTTTATTTTGATTGACATTGATTGTGATAATGTCCTAATGGTACTTATTTAAGGATATATATGCCCTTAATCCATAAGACTGGGGTGTATAATCCTATCTAAAGATGTGTGAATGAAATATGATTTCATGCTCATGCGGTCATATTGCATGGATGTATCATGGAATATGATGTCTTGTACTACCCTTGAGGACTTGGGTGGATAAAATCTTCCACATAGATATTATTTAAGGATATGTTTCATAAGATGAAATGTATAATGGATTTTCATGATTGTGACATATGAACTGGACAAAGCATTACCTCATGTATTATAACATATGACTGAATACAATAAATAATCAAGGAGCATACACATGGATATATAAATTCACTTCCATGTGATGAATATGTGGGTGGTGATTGTGCTTGCTTTATGTTTGGATGAAACTCTCTGAAATCTGCTGCTCTATTCTCTCACCACCTCTATAAACAAGACACTATATGTCATAGTGGTTAGAGAATACTAATTGAATGTCGAGTGATTCATTCACAACCCATGGACACCTCTATAGGTGGGATTCTATTTTTTTCCACTTAGTGATAACTCTCAAACACATGTCATGATATTTGAAGATAATGCAATGGATTCTTCGGTGAACGATACATGTTAAACACATTTATTCATTTCAGTTTTAATGTTGTTTTATATTTCTCGCATGTGAGATCCTTGGAAGAAGGATTTAATCACTTACACTTTATCTAATAATAATTATTAGACCCTAAAAAATATGTTGAGTGGGATCAAATCAAGTCCATGTATTAGATTTGTGAAGTCATGAATGAAATGAATAAAATGTGAAAAAAGAGAAACATGTTTTGAATATTGAAGATTCTATAAAAAATGAATTACCTTTACACAGAAAGTATTGTGTAAAGGTCATTTCTGTTTACCCTTATTTAGAGAGTTCTATATAATTATTAGTAAATTTTACCCTTACATAGAGTAGTCTACGCAAGGGTCATCCCTTACTACCTTTACATATGAAATTTCAAAGTAAAGGTCATTTCTATTTTACCTTTACAAAGAGGGGTATTCATAAAGGTCATGGAGTATTACCTTTACATATATGGGTGTACATAAAGGTAATCCTTGTTTACTTTTTCATAAAAGGTACTGTATAAAGGTCATCATATTTAACCTTTATGTAGTATGGGTGTATGTAAAGTTAATAAATTATACCTTTACATAACAGACTTATGTAAAAGTAGTTTATGTATTACTATTACTTGGGATGTAAATCCTAAGATACTCTTACGTGAAGAAGGATATGTAAAGTTAATATCCATGCTACCTTTATATAGAAGAAAACACATGTGTTTCCTTTTTGTAGGTGTCCTTTATAAAGGCAAAGGATTTTACCATTTCATAGGTGACAAATCCAGCGTAAAGGTAAATAAAAACTAAAAAAAATATATTTTTTAAGTTTTCATATAATTTATAATTTTTTATAGATTATAATAAAAGTTATTTTGGGGATATTAATTAATTAATAAGATATTAATTAATTAATAATTTTTTAAAGGTTTTATAATTAATTATCAAATGTTTATGAAACATTCATTAATAAATATTCCTTAAATATTAAGAGTTAACATTTAAAATACCTTTTTAATAAATTTATATGGATTTTTTTAGATTAATATTAAAAGGATTTATTTTATAATCATAATAGTAGATTTTAAAGTGTTTATAAATTACATAGATACAAATTTTTTTTATATTTTGAATTTATGAATTGTTCTTAATTACTTAATTTGAATTGGTAAAATTAAAGGGACTTATTTGGGATATTATTTAAGCCATATAAAAATGTTTTTTGATGATTGATATGATCAAGGTTTAAATAATCATTATATATGTGATATTTAGAACATATAAAATGTTCACATAATATAAATTAGATTATAAAATTGTTTATAATTCATAAGAATATCATATATTAAAAATTACATATAATTAATTATATGAAAAATTTTATATTGAAAGTGAATATAAAGTGTTTATATTGAAAATTTTAGAATTTTCATAATATAAAGATAAAATCGTAATATGTTTATAGTTATATTTTATTTATGAATTGTTCTTAACTAGTTATCTCATGTTTAAATATTTGAAATGTTTATTTATTTTAAAGTTATTATTACTTTATTTATGTAAGAAAATTGTTTATGAAAATATATGCTTTAGTTTAATATGTTTAACTACTTCTACAAATTATCATACCTGCATCCAAGTAGTTACATGATAGGTATGATAATGAAGTTAGTTTTTCATCTACCATGATCTCAGTTTTTTATTTGGGCTATTAGATTCAATTTAGTTGTTGAATATAGTTTATGCATATTAGTTGTGAGAATTATTATGAATTTAATTCACTCTTGAGTAATGTGTCCCTAGGGAGAGGGACTTGGGGTTGGAATATATACCTACCTTGAGGCCCATGCATTTTCTAAGAAGGTAAATGGGGTTGGATATATGTCACTCCAAGCCTACTCATGTAGAGAATTTCAAATCTCATATAGCTATATGCCTTTACATGAAGATTTTATATACCTTATACATATTATTAATTCAAATATCTATGAATATACTTGATTTCTATTTTTTGGTGAGTAATATAAACTTGTGGGTTGTATAAAGAGTTACATATCAATATGGTTTGAACACATTGGTTTGGTGGAGGGAATATGATTCCAAACTAAATCACTAGAATTATTCATATATAAATGGAATAATATGAGATGTGTTGGTGATATCAAATCACTTTAAAATACTAAGTATAATATTCCTTATGAGATAACAATTTTTAAGACCTTGATCATCCAACCAGGTAGGTTATTCTAAAGTTGGGTGCCCCTAGATTATCTTGTGTAAGGAAAGTAAGAATGGGTAACTTTGGATTATCATTATGTGGGTCATGCTAAATCTAAGTAACCTTGGATTGTTCTTTTTTATCCTATTCTAGGCATTTTATTTTGGTTACACTATCCAAGAGACCCTAATAAAATTAGGTTATTAGAGGATTAATGATGAGTATATCTATATGATTGATTGAAAAAAGAGTTGTTCACTCAACTATCCAAGATTCAAAACTATTTTGATTGGGATTATGACCTACCTAAATAGCTAATTAATGGGAGAAATTCTAAAGAAACCCATATATTAGTGAAATATAGATATTGAACCACTAATGGATATGATTTATATTTAAAATGGGTCATCATTTTAGTTCGATCCTATTTAATAAAAGTCCTTATTAAATGTTTAATAAAAAATAATTCACATCTGATAAAATTTTCTATTGTAAATAAATAACATCATTATCATCAAACTAAAATTTGAGATTAATCCTCATAAGAAGAAGCTTAATGTAATATATCCCTAAAACTGGTAACTTAATAAAAGTTCTTATAAAATATTACTGATTTAAGAAAAGTTCTTAATCAAGAGAAATATACTATGTGTTAGTAAAACATCATCATGAGTAACCAACTATTGAAATTGTTCAAAAATTGAATCTAAATTCTTATAGAATTATGCTGATTCATTTAGGGTTTCAAATTCATTAGATGAAAAAATGACCAAAGTAATCTTAGTCTTCACTCATATACTAAATATGATTAGGTATGACAAATTATATTCAATATAATTGAATATGTTAATGACTCAGTGAGTCTAAAGTTTTCATTAAAGTGTTATTGGTTATAGAGTTCAATTATATTATTATGATAGATATATAATATCAACTGTATAGTCAAAAGATGAGAAATAATTGAATATTAGAGATCTAAGGTTGTTTTTATGTAATGAATCAAAGGAGTTGTTATATTGATAACTTAAATGCTTAAATCTTGGATATACTAATCATAAGATGTGTTTTTTTATCCCATAAATCTCTTGTGAAGAGAATAAAAAAAATAGTTTTTTAAATGAAATAAGATTTATGTTTTTAATAAAACCATTTTATAAGTTGTTAAATTCTGTAACATGCTTTAAGGGGAGACTAAAAATGACGTTTTTTCTTTAGGAAATTTATTATATTTTCATTTATGTAAATATTTCAATAATATGATTGAATTCAATAAAATTTTATCCATTATTCTCAAATGTTGAGGATTTGTAAACTAGACATAAGATATCTAGATTCTAGTTCTATATAGACAGTTCTAGTGGGTAAAAGTTCAAATCATATGAAGAAAAGTTAGTTCAAATTTTTAATAATGTTTCTTCAAGAGGTCAGTCAAGGTCATTGAAACCTAGGGTTTTTAGGAATAAAAATTAATAAATCCATAAGATGATATTATCCAAAATACTTAAAAGAGTTTAGAAAACTCCTGGAAGGTATATGTTAAGTATAGTTGTTATAGAAATCAAATTTTTAATTTTAAATGGCATGTGATATCGAATATATATTTTACTAGTGTTGTAAATATATAGGAGTTCAAAATAAAGTGAAGAATTCGTATATATTTTATTTTATATTCAAGTGATGAAGAAAAGGTTTTCTATATCAATGTATTGAATGTAAAGGAATCTATCAAGACTGGATGAATCTACATAAATGATGTGTATCATTATCTTATTTCTCTTATGTGATAAGAGAAGTTGTTTGATAACTTAGAGTCATTGTAAAAAAAATCAAGATGATTAATTTCATACACATGGTTCATAATTCATCTGATTATATAACTTTTTCTAAGAAGAAGATGTGGATAAAGTGTTTATCCAACTATTTATTAAAATATTATGGAATGTAATTCCTTCCCATTAGTGGTGTGTTTTTATAGAAAAAAATATTATTTTTAAGAAAATAATACAAAACATAAAGAATACCATATATGATATGAAACCAATAGTTTATTTGTTAAATATTTCTACTATAAGGAAATAAGTGTTATTTTCTAAACAGAAATATTTTTTTATCTTATCAATATATTATGAAAATAATATATTTTCTGAGAGGCTATTGGTGGTTTATTTTGTCTTAATAAGTTATAAATTAACAAATAAAGGATTATATTGGTCTGCCATTAATTTTTTTTTTCAATCAATATCCTAAAAACTTTAGTATATATTATGGTAAATAAAAATGTATATAGTTACATTCAATTATCATGAATAAGTTAAAATCACTATTTCCTAAAGGATTTTATCAGTCTAATTTACAAAGTGAATTACACTCGATATCCTAAAGGAGTCCAGGATATGAAAATAAGGGGATATGTAAAGAGTTAAATTATTTACCATAAAAATATATATATAAATTTATCCTAAAAGTGTCTGGATATGATGGTAAGGATAAATGTAAAGAGTTTCATTAATTACCATAATGAAGTGAATATAAATTTATCCTAAAAGTTTAGGATGTGATAGTAAAATAATAATGTAAATAGTTACACTTATCAATAAATTTCATGGAATTTTTTTAATGGAAATGTTTCTAAGGATGATGATAATGAATGTCTAAATATTTATAAGTAGACAAAATAAGGATACCTCATAACATTTAATGTTGTAAAACCGAGGAGTTCGAATATGTTCAAGTTATTGAATGTTGTGAATAGGATTCCTAAGTCTCAAAATTATTTAAACCTTTTTTACTTCATAGATTCCACTCACTAAATAATTATTGGGAGAGTTTTATCATATTTTCATAATGATTTTTGATAATAATTACATATGATGTAATGATTTAAAAAACCCTAAAAGTGAAGCACACATAAGAATGATCTATAAATTTATTATATATGATATAATAAAATGGTGCTTATATTGGGTTTTTTAAATATTATTAAAAGGGTTTAAGAGTATGGAATGTATAATATTATAATAAAAAAGTATGAAATCTCAATTTTATCATTCATTCATGTTTAATGTATAAATGTATACATTTCTTGAAGTGTAATGATAATTGAACTCTAAAAGTATAACATTTAGTTATCCATAACTAATGTTCATCATGGAGTATTATAGGTCATGATGAAATGTTAATGTTATAATGAGTAATATTTTTGTATAGAGATACATAATATACTCTCGAGGCATAAAAATGTGTTTTTGTGTGCTGGATGTCCTAATAAATATACCACATGTAGTGCCATACACAATATATTCGATATACTAGGGGTGAAAAATCATATTTGGGTCCCTATTACCTAAGGTTGGTGAGATACCTAGGATATGAACCTTTATATATTGATACCCTACTTATACAAGTCAATATATTTTCCTTTCTAATCAGAGGGTGGTTAGATATGTAGTTGATCATGTTATCGGTTAGAGCTTAACCAAGATGTTATTTGTTCTCTTGTATGATAAGTATGACATCAAGTACCTTGATTGGGATAGACTATAGGAGCATGTAATTGCACTTAGATATTGTATATATATTCAAATGAGTGACATGTGGTGTTTTTATCCATGAAAATGAATGAAATGTGATGTATTAATTGACCAAGTTAGTATATACTCTAATAATTTAGAAAAAATGAGTAGGCTTTATGGGATTGAAATGATCTTGTCCCATGGTCAATCGATGTATTAAACAAATGTAAAATATAATAATGCACTTTTACTATGATGAAGACTGGTGGACAAAGGTTTAGAGATACAAGTGTTTGATAAGGATTATTCCATATTCCTATATAGCTTAGGCAGCATTGATTCTTTTCTATAGGCCACTCTTTTCTTACATTTATAGATATGGTGATTTGTATTTTTTATCAACACTATAAAGGCCTATGGGTTCAAAATTTGTGGTTTACTAAATGAGGATTGGGTTTGACTCAGAGAGCTACTCTAAAATTGTTTTAGAGTTAATCTAAAGATAATTTTGGATGGGTATTCACAAGGTATTCCATATGATGTAATACAAGGTGAAATGAATGATAGCTTTCCAAAATTTGTTTCAGAAGATATCCAAAAGGAGTTTTGGATACAATTTCATGATTTAAAGTATATGATACAATATAAGGTGAAATGGTACAAAGTCTATGAGTATTTAGTGAAAGTGGGATATTGAAGGAGATATATCACCTAAATACATATACATGAGATATATAATGTTTCCCTGATCTATATGCATGAAATATGATTTTATTACCATGTAGACATATTTCATTACTATAGAATGATATATGATGTATTTCTACTACCCTTGATGACATGGGTGGATAAAATGTTCCACATAACTAACATGTAAGGAATTGTTTCATAAGATAAAATGTAAAAGGGAGTTTCATTCATGCATGCGACGCATGAACTGACCAAATAATTAACTCATATGTTATTATGCATTATTTATTGCAATAAATACTTGAGGATAGTCCTCATGAATATATAAATCCATTTCCATGTGATGGTAGTGTGGGTGGTGATTGTGATTTCTTGATGCTTGGTTAAAAATACCTATAATTCATGGCTCTCTTATAGTACCACCATTATGACTAAGACACCAGCATGTCCCAATGGTTAGATAATCCTACTCAAACATCAAGTGATCCAAGTATGACCTATGGATAAATACATAGGTGAGATATCATTTGGTTTCCACTTAGTGATCTATCTCAAACATATTTTAAAGAATTCAAATATGATGCAATGGATTCTTCAATGAACATTAAATATTATACATTATTTATTCATTTCAATTTTAACACGGTTTCATATTTCTTTCATGGGAGATCCTTAGGAAAGGAATTTAATTTCTTCCACTTGATTTAATAATAATTATTAGACCCTAACAAATCCCTTCACATTTTTTCACAAAAATGTTATAGTAGCACACTACTATGATGAGAACCTTGAAGTACTATGACAATATTCTTAAATACATATTCTATAGTCAGATGATATCATTTGAGGGAGACATATGATACAAGATATCATGGTTATGAGGCTTATAAGACATTGAGACTTCAGTTCATGAAGTTTTACCTTAGTAATATCCAAGATAAGAGGTTATGAGAATAGATACACCAGTAGGAAATCCATGTGTTATTTGTGTCATTCAAAGTTCCTATTCATGAACTTGTGTATTTGTACTTAGACTTGATATTATTATTAATTCATAAAATGAGTCACATACTTTGATGTATTTTCATAAACCATGATGAAATATGTTCATGGTGAAGTTGGGTATTGGTACGTGCATCGTAGTGCATCCAATTTGAAAATATATACAACCTATTGGATATTGTAAAAGTGGTGAGTAGGGCCGAACCACATAGAGCATGATATCTCACTCACTAAAATTATCTCATTCAACAATGTTCAGGCGAATGGTCTACTAATGAAATTCCTCAATTTTTTAATTATTTTAATAAAACTAAAGAATAATAAAGTGAACAATAAAAAAGTAAAAAGTAGTATAAAAATAGGTGATGAACTCCAAGTCAATAAATTATGTTTGAGATGTTGACATCATAATCAAACTACTATGAAACAATGAAAAATACTTTTTTATCTGTGAACAATTATTTATCTAGCTCAATTACCTCAGGTTCAAAAATTTATAAATCCTTTTTTAGAGGATTATTTTTTTAATATCATAATTTTTTAAGGTCTCATTCTATGGTGTTATAAATAAATTATGAGACATACTGAGTATTGAACCAATCAGGGAAATGACACAACCTATTTCTCACAAAGTCATGCCACCTATTTTCACTAAAATCAGTCAAAACAATTAACTTTATTAGTACCACTGAATTGACTAATAATTTAAATGTATAGTTTAAATTTCAAAAATTATTTCAGTGTAAATATAATTAAAGAATATAAAAAATTCAAATGAAAATAAATTAAATTTAAAAATCAACCACAAAATAAAAATGTCAATATGGCATGCGAAGAAGATTAAATTATTCAGTCTAACATCCCAACCTAAATAAAATTACCCCAATATCACTACCCAAAAAATTCATGCAGAAATAAAATGATAAATCATGAAAATCATAACTGTGTCACTAAAAAAAATGATCGGATCAATATGCACACTCGCCAAATGAAGAAATGTGATTCTCATCGATCTCCAAACGCAATGACAATCCTTCGCAGGAAATTTCAACATGATCGAATCACTTTTGTACACTCAGAATGATGAGGTGCGATGATTCCTATTTATTGTAAAAAGGGGAGGAGTTTTGAACAATTATTGGTGGTGTAAAGGGTCATGTGACTCTACCGATTGGTGTGTTGCATTAGAGAGAGATGAAAAGATGGAGACAGAGGCCATGGGTTGGTATGATGTAGGTAGAAAGGAGGAAATTAATGTGGTGATGCTGCACCAGAGAGGAGGATAGAAATTCATGTGGTGAATAGATGGTGGAGTCTGGGATACTATGTAGGGTGAAGTGTTGGAGGCTGCTCATGGTGTGCTCGAACTAAGTGGAAGCTATAGGCTTTACGTCTAGTGATGAAGGGAGGAGGTAGACTGGTCCTCTGGTGAATCTACCATGTGATGAAGGGATAATGGTGAATATCATGATTCTTATGAGGATTAGGATCCTTTACATGTGGTTTTTGGGAGAGTTTATGGGGGTATGGTCTCATCAGATGAGGGCTTGAACTTGGGGTGTGCTGCTGGTGCACCTGTTGGAGTGTTGGTGTTGCTCCTGGATGATGGAGAGATGGAGGTGGAATCTGTGTGGCATGTGGCAATGATAAAACACATTTTTATTGAATATTTTATTTATAATAATTGATAAAATTTTCTCACATTCTGTTAAATATGTTTATTTATAAAATATCTAGGATTAGATCATTCATTTGAAAATTTGATGGAAATTCTAGTTTTATCATTTATAGTGCACTGTAGTATTTTGAAGATAAATATTTTAATATTTATTATTTGAACTTGAAATTTTATAACTATGTTCCTGACTTAATGGGATACAACTTTCATTGAGGACATTTAAGCTAAATCATGCAGTTGGTTACTTAAAATGGGTCATGAAGTCAAAGATGGGCTGGACTCGCCAGAATGGACATGGGTTCTGCATTTGGGCCATAACTTCTTCATCCGTGCTTGGATTAGGCCTAAATTTTGAGTGGATCTCGAGATTTAATTTTTTCACAAATCATCATTCTGAAATGAGAGATGATTCATGCGTTTTGGTGGTCAAATGGGTGGTTAAAGTCGGATTAAAATATTTGGCCTAATTTCTCCATTCACACTTGAAACCACTTCTAACCTAGCCTCCTCTCCACTCTATAAATTGGTATTTTTTTATTTGCAGAGGGTGGGATGTGAATTGAGAATTTTAGGGAATAGGAGAAGTGTATCCACTCTAATTATCTAACCATTTCATTAAGGTTATCTCTTGAAGTAAGGATCCCTTTGACGAAGCCTTCTTCTTCTCCTCCTCCTTCTTCTTAGTGTTGTAATACTTTTATTTGTGTAATAAAATTATTTTTTCTTATTTTATTTATTATATTTTTTTTTCTGTTTTTTTAAAATTTATTCTTCTCTTAATCTTCCTAATTGGTCTGGAATCAAGAGTGGAGACAAGATTGAGTTCTACCCTTTCAATCCTTTGCTCATGCAAAACTTCTCCATGATGACCACACCGCCCATGGAAGAGTAGTTTTATTAGTGATCAATCTATCTTCTACCATATTCATTTAATTATTTTGAATAATTTATCTACTATAATTTAATTAATATGATCCATTAATTGAGTTTTTAAATTATATAAAACTAATCAAGCAATTTAACAATTGATACAAAAACACGCGAGGTTGAGGTTTGTGTAAATTGTGAGAGTGCGATCTTAATCGGTAATACAGGACCACACAGGATAAATTTGTAGAGTTCAAATATAATACCTAAACTAAATTAATCCTCATTTTCAGAGTGGATATGTACTCTAATTAACCACTGACCATAATCTAACCTAATAAAATCAATTAAAGCAGGGTGCTACGATTGCATGTTCCAAAGCTAGCCTAGGGTTTAAGAAATTTCATATTTATGGTTAAGTTAAATCCCATAGGGTTTGAGGTTTAAAAAATTAGGGTATTATAATTAAGTGTATGTTAATTTAAATTATCATGATAAATAATTGAGTGAAGAGGTAGAGTTAGATCGATTATTCCTTTTAAAATATTTTCTAAAAAAGAATCTTCTTGTTGTGTCTTTTTAATCAGACTTCATTTCAAAAAAAAAAATACAATCTTATTCCAACAAAATTATTATAGTTTTATGAATGTTAAACAACCCCCACATACTTTCAAGTATTTTTATTAATCCATTTTATTTTATTTTCAAAATACCATTAATATGTTGTTAAATTTACTTCCTCCTTTGAGAGACGACCTTGGTCAGCCACTCTACTGCACCTAAGTACCCAAAAACCACTAATCATTTGAGGGCACCCATGACAATGCCTTTCAAATTGGAATCATTTATAGGGAGACAAGTAATTATTTCAACCAATTAGAGGTATTAATTTTAATTTTCATTTAATTCTTTTCTTCTCCTCTTTCTTTCTTATATCCCATTTCTCAAGTTTTTTTTCTTTTACTCTCTTCTTTTATTTTTATCGAACCAACTCAAAATTATTTTCTTTTTATTATGTTACACTTGTCTTCATTACTTTTTTTATATTTCATTGATTTATGAAATGAACTAATCCTGAAGATCTCTTAGATCTTGACCTTGATATTGAACGTAGCCTTCGGGCTCGAATCAGACATTCTCAGTCTACGGGAAGTTTCAACATTCAACCAGTTGAAAAATTCCTCCACTCCAAGAACCTTGAAATTGGAAAAACTTCTATATCAAACCTAAAAAAAGAACCAATTGATGAAAATAATTAAAATGAACTGAATAGAACCATTCTATAATTGGATTCACCTGATATTAACTATCAACCAAATTTTATTGCATACCCAAATCTCGAATCAGACTTTGAAATGAAATATAGATTAATTCCCATTCTTCCAAAATTTCATGGATTATCTAGTGAGGACCCAAACAAACACATTAAAGAATTTGATGTGGTTTTCTCAACCTTAAAACCAAGAAATGTTTCTGAATATCAAATCAAACTCAGATCATTCCCATTCTCACTTGATGGAGCTACAAAAGATTGGATGTATTATTTTCAACCTGAAGATATAACTTGTTGGAACGATTTGAAACATATTTTCATGAAGAGATTTTTTCCAGCATCAAGAACCACATCCACTCATAAAGAGATCTCTGGGATCAATTAAGCACAAGGAGAGTCGATGTATAAGTACTAAAAGCAATTCAAGAAGTTGTGAACAAGCTGTCCACATCACCAAATCGGTGAGAAACTCCTAATCCAATAATTCTATGAAGGAATCAAACCTATGGAGAGGAGAATAGTGGATGCTGCGGTTGAAGGAGCATTGGTGAACAAGACACCAGTAGTTGCACATGCATTGATTTACAATATGACACAAAACTCCCAACAATTTGGCGATCAAGGTACACCACATGTGAGGGGAGTATATCAGGTAAGTCCTTCTTCTCTTGAAAGTCATTTGATTGACACCAAGTTGGAAGAGTTTAAAACTATGGTGAGATATATTTATTTGGCACAGAAGACATCCCAACCCCCTCCTTCAAGGTCTTGTGGAATTTTCATTGAGATAATCCACCCAAATGATTTTTGCCCGTAACTACAAGAGATAGAAGATTGTACATCAGTGTTTCATGGGGGACCATATCAGAAAAAACAACAGCCAAATCCCCAAAATAAGTTTGATTCCTTTTCTCCAACATACAAACAAGGGTGGAAAGATCAACCGGACATGAGGTATGGATCTGGACAACAACAAAGGCCCCCTTTTCAACAAAACTTCTAGAAACCTCCACCTTACCAATAGGGTTTCCAACAACCCCAAAGGTAATTTGAAGCTCAAGAATCAAAAATTTAACAAAAAGGGAATACCCCACCCAAGTTAGATTCTAACACTGATTATCTTTTTAAAATAATTATTCTTAATCAACAGAATGAGATGAAGAGTCAAGGTTCAGGGTTGAGAGAGTTGAAGACACAAATGATCTATATTGTCACTTCCCTCCATGAACTGGTATGTAAGAAATACAAAAAATATTCCATCGCAAACTACTCCAAATCTTATGGGGAATGTCAGTGTCATCAAATTGGGAAGTGGGAAGAAAACAACTGATACATCCACACCTATCGTTCCACTGGGATTCACCTCAACTCAAGAGAAGACCCATTCAAAACCAGCTGATGATCAACCCAAGGAGAAAGATAAAGGTAAGAAAAAAATTAATGATTTTCCTCCTAAACCCCTTAAATTTCCAAATAGGGTTGTACAAACCAAGAATATGGCTGAAGAGGCGATGCAAAAAGAAGTTTTGGATACATTCAAGCGTGTGGAGATCAACATCCCTCTACTTGAAGCCATCAAGAAAATCCCAAGGTATGATAAATTCTTAAAAGAAATTTGTACTAATCAAAGAGGGCTCAAGGAAAATGAGAGGATAAATATTGGAAGGAATGTTTCAGCACTCATTACACAAACTCTATTAATTCCAAAAAAGTTGAAGGATCTCGATACATTCACTATACCATGAACCATAGGGGTGTTACACTTTTCTGACACCCTTTGTGATTTGGGAGCTTCTATAAATGTGATGCCTCACTCTGTATTCTCTTATTTACGTGTTGGTGAGTTGAAACCGATGATAGTAGTGGTGCAATTAGCAAATAGAGCTACAATATATCCAGCAGGAGTCCTTGATGATGTACTTTTTCGAGTAAGAGACATGATCTTTCCAGCATATTTCTACATGATTGACATGGAGGATGATCGGGTAATTTCTCATGCTCTCATTATCTTAGGTATACCCTTCCTCAAAAATAAAAAACTATCGTAAATGTCAATGAGGGTACACTTTACATGGGGTTTGTATATGAAGTTGTAATATTTAATGTTATGGATTCTCTGAAGTACCCCTCAGAGGACCATTCTGCTTTTGTTATCTCCCATTTTGAACCACCAAGTAAAAACCCCATGGAATTTTATTTTCCTATGCTTAGGGAGATTATGATCATTAGTTCTAGTTTGATTTATAAGAGTACTTCAACACCTATTTAGAATGCATAAGACTCTTTTAGATTTGATTTTGAAATGGATTCATATTCTGATTTTGATCATACAAACTCTGATTATGACATGGCTGTTGAGTATGCTGATGGATTTGACACTTTATTATCTAATTTTGATGATGTATATTCCAATACTGATGTTTATTGTGCAAATAGTTTAGTTCCTTCAATTTCTCCATCTATAAATCACCCTTTTCATTGGAAATCAAGCCATTAACACCTAATCTCAAATACTCATACTTGTTAAATGGAGAGATATTACCTGTTATAATTGCTAATAATCTTCCTTTTGAACATGAAGAAAGGATTTTGAATCTTTTGAGGGAGAACATCAGGGAAATCGAGTGGACCTTGACTGACATATCAGGTATTATCCCCTGTATTTTCATTCATAGGATTCCTTTGGAGGATGTGGCTAAACAGGTTAGGCAGCCACAAAGGAGAATCAATCCAACCCTTATGGAAGTTGTTAAAAAAGATGTTGAAAAATTGCTTGAGGTAGGTATAATCTATCCCATTTCAGATTCCCAGTGGGTGAGTCCTATTCAGGTTGTGCCTAAGAAAGGTGGTGTTACTATTATTAAAAATGAGAGAGATGAGTTAATTATAATGAGGGTACAAAACAGTTGGCGTGTGTGTATTGATTATAGGAAACTAAATCTATTTACTCACAAGGACCATTTCCCCTCCCATTTATTGATTAGATGCTTAAGAGACTAGCTGGTAAAAGGCACTATTGTTTCTTGGATGGATTTTATGGATATTTTTAGGTTCCTATTTCTCTGGAGGATCTGAAGAAGACAACATCCACTTGTTCATTTGGTACATTTTCCTACCAAAAGATTCCATTTAGACTTTTCAATACCCCAGGTACCTTCCAGAGATGCATGGTGATTATTTTTTTTTCTGATTTTATTGAGACCTGCATGGAGGTATTCATGGATGATTTTACAGTGTATAGGACTTCATTTGATGATTGTATCTCTAGTTTGGGAAAGTTGTTGAATTTTTGTATTGAGAATAATCTGGTCTGGATCTTTTAAAAGTGTCATTTTATGGTAGAGCATGGCATTGTCTTAGGGCATGTGGTGTCAAAACATGGGATAGAGTTTGATAGATCTATGGTAGATATTATTTCATCCATACCCTATCCTTCATGTGTGCATGATGTTATATCTTTTCTAGGGAATGTAATATTTTATCGGCACTTCATCAAATATTTTAGTAATATTTCTCTTCCTATGTCATGATTACTTCAAAAGGATTCTAATTTTGTGTTTGATGATTCTTGCACGACTTCCTTTGATGAGCTAACTAAGTGTCTAACCACTCCACCGATCATATAGCCCCCATGGTGGGAGCTTCCTTTTGAGATTATGTGTGACACCTCTAACATTTCAGTCTAATTTTTCTTATCTTAGAGGGTAGAGGGAAGTTGACATGTGATTTCATATACATCAAGGGCATTGGATTCAGCCCAATAAAACTAGACAAATGGTAATATTTCTAGGAGACACGAGATTCCCCAACAACCCATATTTTTCTGTGATATTTTTGATGTATGGGGAATTTAATTTATGGGTCCTTTTCCTAGTTCATTTGGTTTCCTATATATTTTGGTTGACATTGATTATGTGAGAAAATGGGTCGAGGCCAAGGCCACCAGGACTGATAATTCTCATGTTGTTGTGGACTTTGTCAAAGCACATATTTTTTGAAGTTTTGGGGTACTGAAGGCCATCATCAGTGACCAAAGAACACACTTTTTCAATTGGAATTTGGATTCCCTTATTCAGAAGTATGGGGTGACACACAAAACATCAACACCATACTACCCCAAACAAATGGCCAGGCTGGGGTTTCAAATAGGGAGTTGAAACAAATTTTGGATAAAACCGTGTAGCCAAATAGGGAGGATTGGAGCAAGCACTTGAATGATACATTGTGGACTTATAGGACAACAAACAAGACCCTCATTGGTATGTACCCATTTCAGATTGTTTTTGGGAAAGCGTGTCATATCCATGTGGAAGTTGAGCATCAGGCTTATTGGGCTATAAAGAAATGCAATATGGATTTGGCCCAAGCTGGAATCCAAAGGAAGCTACAAATTCAAGAGATTGAGGAGATTCGATTGTCTTCATAAGAGAACTCAGGGATCTACAAAGAAATATCCAAAGCAGATCATGATAGAATGATCTAATAAAGGGAATTTCAAGTTGTAGAGAAAGTCTTGCTCTATAGTTCAAGATTGAAGCTGATGCCTGGTAAGTTGCATTCTAGGTGGTTAGGTCCTTATGTTGTGACTAATGTTTTTCCTTATGGTGTAGTGGAGATCACACAAGAGGACATTGGAAGGAGATTTACAGTCAATGGGAAACATTTGAAGAAATAAATTTAGGGACTTCCTACTGATGTAGTGGATTTCATCACACTACATGACCCCATCACCACTTGAGCATATCAGGTTGTTCCAAGCCCTTTAACTTCTATATTCTTTGTCCTTTTTAAAATTATAAATTTCATGTGCATATATCATCTCATAGGTTAACATTTAGAACAATGCATCATTTTAAGTGTGGGGGAGGGGACAACATTTTGGGGTAGATATTTAGGGGTTTTATTTGTGTGTTTTATGTGTATTTTCTATTAAGTTTTTGGTTAAAATTTTCAAAAAAAAACAAAAAAACAAAAAAACAAAAAAAGAAAAAAGAAAAAAGAAAAAAATATATCATGTAACATTATCATGTGGAACATATGGAAAATGAATGTTTTTAAAATTCATTGGTATAAATATAAGCATGAGTAAGATTTTATCATCAAGGGTTGACTTTTATAAAATTGAAGTCATCGATGATATGAATGGTTGTATCATTATAAAACCTTTAAGATTTTGGCATCATTATTTGTGATATTTGTTCAAAGTAAATTGTTTCATTGTTTTATCCACACAATTTTTCCCACAATCATGACTTGTGAGTTTCTCTTACCCAATTGAATGTATATTTAGGGTATGTAATCCTTTTCAGCTTATAACATGGTCTTTTATATATGTCCGTTTCTCTTCCGATTGATTCCATCATTGTACCAGATTAACCTATGCATGTGAAAATAATATCTGACTGTTGTATTCCCTCTAAAAAAAATTAAAAAACCCCCCAAAAAAACAATCAATAACAAGGGAAGTGAAGAAATGTACAACATGTGGGGATATTTAGGCCAAGAGCTCACGATTTGACTTTTGGGAATGCTTAAATGAGTGGGTTTTGAAATTTGATTGCAAAGGATATTGAAAAGTTTTGGTGGAATATAATAAAGTAGGAAGAAAAGTTTTTATTGACTTGAATATACAAGATAAAGGGTGGAGATACAATCTTGGAATGGTTGGCACACACACATGTGGAAAATTAGTGGCTTGGTAGACCCATGACTTGTTTCGCTATGATTAGTGTTATGAATCTCATTGGATTTTGTTTTAACACAATTTATGAGACAATTAATTTAAAATTTATTGATATTTACTCATTATGGGATTATTACTTTGCCTATATTTGCACTGTGGATTGAGAAATATGAATATTTATATCTTTTCACAATTTTTTCGAATACATGATCTGAGGTTTTTCCTAGGAGTGCAAAAGGGAAAGTGTGGGGGAGTTGATAAAACACATTTTTAGTGAATATTTTATTGATAATAAATGATAAAATTTCCTCACATTGTGTTAAATATGTTTATTTATAAAATATTTGGGATTAGATCATTAATTTGAAATTTTTATGGAAATACCAATTTTTCCCTTTATAGTGCACTGTAGTATTTTGAAGATAAATATTTTAATATTTATTATTTAAACTTGAAAGTTTGAAACCGTGTTCC
Source organism: Viscum album (assembly GCA_963277665.1). Taxonomy (NCBI): domain Eukaryota; kingdom Viridiplantae; phylum Streptophyta; class Magnoliopsida; order Santalales; family Viscaceae; genus Viscum; species Viscum album. The sequence goes on along the minus strand of OY728130.1, from coordinate 623,886,237 downwards.
TTACTTAATGGGATATAACTTTCATTGAGGACATTGGATCTAAATCATGCATTTGATTGGTGTATATGGGCTATGAAGTCAAAGTTGGGTTGGAATATCTAGAATGGAAATGGGTTATGTATTTGGGCCATAACTTCTTCATAAGTTCTTGTATTAGGCCCAAATTTTGAGGGGATATCTATATTTAATGTTACCACAAATCATCATTCTCTAAGAAGAGATGATTCACGTGTTTTTGTGGTCAAATGAGCGGTGAAATTTGAATTAAAATATTTCTCCAAATGTCTCCATTCACACTTGAAACCACTTGTAACCTAGCCTCCCCTTCACTCTGGAAATTGGTATTTTCTCATTTGGAGGGGGTGGTATGTGAATTGGGAAGTCTAGGGAAGAGGATAAGTGGATCCACTCCAATTATCCAACCATTTAAATAAGGGTATCTCTTGAATCAAGGATCCCTTCGACGAAGCCTTCTTCTTATCCTTCTTCTTCTTCTTCTTCATGTTGTAATACTTTTGTTTGTGTAATAAACTTATTTGTTATTATTTTATTTATTCTATTTTATTATGTTTTGTTCAAATTAATTCTTCTATTAATCTTACTAATTAGTCTGGAATCAAGAGTGAAGACGAGATTGGGTTCTACCATTTCAATTCTTTGCTCATGAAAAATGTCTCCACGATGACCACACTGCCCATGGAAGAGTAGTTTTCTTAGTGATAGACCCTATTCATTTAATTATTTTGAATCATTGAGATACTATAAATCACTTAATATGATCCATGAATTGATTTTTTAAATTATAATAAAATAAGCAAGCAATTAAAAAATTGATACAAAAACAGGCAAGGTCGAGGTTTGTGTAAATTGTGAGAGTGCGATCTTAATTGGTAATACAAGACAACACAGGATAAATGTGTGGAGTTAAAATACAATCTCTAAATTCAATTAATCCTCATTTACAGAGTGGATATGTTTTATAATTAACCACTACCCATAAGCTAACCTAAGAACATCAATTAAAGTAGGGTGCTACGATTGCATGTTCCGAAGCTAACATAGGGTTGAAGTAATTTTATCTTTGTGGTTAAGTTAACTCCCGTAGGGTTAGGGGTTAAAAAATTAGGGGATTATAATTAAGTGTATTTTAATTTAAATGATAATGATAAATAATTGAGTAAATATTTAGAGTTATATTGATTATGTCTTTTAAAATATTTTTCTAAAAAAACATCTTCCTGTTGTGTCTTTTTAATCGGACTTCATTTCAAAAAAAAAAAACTATACAATCTTCTTACATAAAACTTGTTCTAGTTTTATGAATGGTAAAAAACACCCATATCCTTTCAAGTAGTGTTATTAATCCATTTTATTTTATTTTCAAAATACCTTTAATATGTTGTTAAATTTACTTCCTCTTTTGAGAGACGACCTTGGTTAGGCACTCTATTGCACCTAAGTACCCAAAAACCACTAATCATTTGAGGGTGCCCATGAAAATGCCTTTTAGGCAAGCAAAGATTATGGGAGGTGTATGCTTGAAAGTCTGAACAAGGTTTCCCTCCACTGCTCGTGATGTTGGGTTTTCTTTTTGTTTTATGAACTGGAGGAGAAGGCCAATCTAGAATATCTACAAACATGAAATTCAAAAAAAAATCAAATTAAAAAGACTAATTATAAAAATATTAAATGTTAAACAAAAACAAAAAACACAACAACAATAATAAAATTAGAATAATATTATACTATATGCATAAATTATACTACTTATAGAACTAAATGTAAATAAAAGTTAAAGTTATATAGATAAAAATAAAAATATATGAATTTGTAAAAGTATAGAAATAATAATAATGTGATAAAAATATTATTTATATTAAATATTAATATAATAAAAATAATAAAATAATAACAAAAATACTACCACAAAAATTTATAATGAAATAAAATAAAATACTAATATCGAAAAGTAATATATATACTAATTAATATTAATAATCTAATAATAAAATAATATTATAAAAACTAATACTAATAATAAAAGTGTTAGAAATTAAATGTTAATAATTTATAAAATAAATATAAACTAATAATAATAATAATAAATAACTAAAATTAGTATATAATTAACTAAAAACTATAAAAATATCTAAAATATTATAAAACTACTAAAGAACCTAAAAACACTAAAAGAGGTTTGAAAAAAAAATTAAAACTGAATTAGAAAATTATAAAAAAATGCATACAGAATCCATGTGCATTAGGTACATTGGGTGTATCGAAATTGATAACAAATTAATGATAATTCAATAAAATATTTATCCCTTCCGAGTTTAACAGAAGTAGATATCTTAGGCCATTTAATAGGAATGTAAAAGCTGATTTAAGTCCATGGCCACGGAATTTTATAATGGGTATGTTAATTTCCATAAATTCAAAGAAAATGATTCAAGATTATAGGTTTATGACACATACAATGCAACCTACTCGAATAGATATCAAGATAAAATGATTATATTATACAATGAGTGTTTGTATGTGGTTATTGTCATTGCAACATTTGACTTCTTTCTCCATGATTCCCTATATGTTTTTTCTAGGATCTAATATATAACTCTAGTCAGGTTCAGCCCAATGATATAGAGAAAAGGGCCTAGAAGGCTATGCACTAAGTGTCTTTAAAAATTCAATTAAATATGAATTTAATATTAGAATAAATATCATTCTCATGAATCAATGAATAAAAGTTATTTGGGTTTGGTTGATCACATATATTTAATCATCGCTTATTTGTGAGAATAAATATGTGAGTTGAATATTATATAAATATTTATTCATAAGATAATTATTAATTTAGTTACATGAATATATAATATTTATTTATCTAGGGTTAATCGAGAAGGAAATAAATATTTATTCTTTTTTATGTGGATATTTAATAAATATTTTTTTAAAATTTGGTGAATAAAATTTTAATTTATTGAATAAATAATTTTGTGATATTTATCTATTTTAATAAATATTCATTATTATAGGTTTGATAAATATTGAGGAGTAAAGAAAAACTTAGTTAAAGGATCTGGTAAGAATGCTATATTAAATATCATTTAAATAAATATTAATTAATTTATTTATAGAATGATATTTATTTTATCCATGAGTCATGCACAAATTAAAGAAATAATAATAATAATATTATTATTCAATTCTGGTTTTAATAAGGCTAAATAGAATAATAAAGGTACAATGCACAATTATTTAATCTCTAACCTAGATCTATAAATACTTGGTTATATCATTTCTTGGGGTTAGTCACAAGAGAGATTATTGTGCACAAAGAATTATCCTTAGATAATTCTCTCAACCCTAGAGAGAAAAGTCTCTAGAACACTCTTAAGAATGGAAATACATGTAGGCTCCTCCTCCCTCTCAATCCTCGAGAGAACTAGAAGAATTTATTCAAGCCTTTAAGGAATTATTGTTGCGATCAACGACAAATGAAAAAAATGTTAAAATCATCAACACTATCACCCAATGATTTCTACGGTGACATTCCAAGGTTTATAGATCACATGTAGATCATGAATAGAGGGATTATAACATTTAATCCTTTATCACAACAACAGTACGACCAAAATAGGTTAACCATATAGTCAATAAAGAAATAATTGAAGGTGAAGTAATTATTAATCTATATGAATTTATTATAAATTATATGTGATGATCCTATCTTCTTGTATTTAGAGGTTTCTATTCATCTAGTTATTCATATTATTTTAAAGAAGTTAATGATTTTTTTTGGGAATGGGACCAAATGCTTCCACTATTCCCTGGAACCTTCCTGTGGTATCAAAATGATCAAAAATTAATTTATAATTATTTATTAATTTTTGATTGATTTACGTATTTGTTATTATTTTTTCATTTCTAATTTATTTATTCTTTAATTAAAAAGTCATTTTATATCCTTCATTATTTTTCATATAACCAAAAACATGTTAAGAACACTTGAAGATACCATTTAGAGGTGTCACACGCAATGTATCCCCACACAACATGGTGGTCATGTGGTCAACAAATGCGGTGTGTAATTAATACACACACGATGTAATTAATTAATACACACGTGATGTGTAATTAATACAACTATAATGTATAATTAATATACATGTGGTGTATAATTAATACAAATATAGATTATAATTATAAAATTAATTACACATGTGGTTTAAATGATACCCACATGATCATGTATAATTAATACACACACAACATGTAATTAATACACACTGGGTATAATTGATACATGCATGGTGCATAATTAATATACACATGGTGTAAAATTAATACACACACAATGTAATTAATTAATACACACATGATGTATAATTAATATACATGTGATGTATAATCAATACACAGGCGGTATCATACCCATTTACATAGATTACACGCTGAGTTAGACTGTTCACCACATAATTAATCTACACAAAAAGAAAATTAATTATGCCATTAAAACTAAATAACACATGTACATGTGTTATTTAGTGACAGTACATTCCATGTTATAGGTTTTATTAAATGATTAATTAATATCCATGTAAAATTTGGAACTACACACCATGTATGGCCATTTCACTTAGTGTACTTCACATGCATTAAAAGAGGATCATTCCACATAAATTAACATGTGTCCATGTGTCATTAATTTATAGTAAATTCAATGTAATTATATGGAATTCCATTTATTCCTATATTCCATGTGAGTGCACAATATATGACCATACAAGACACTGTGTAGTTTAGATAGGTACACATCATGTTACCTCCATGTACACGTTGTGTATATAATTAATTTTAAATAAAATTAATATATTTAATTTGTTTAAAATTATAGTGGATGATAATCTATAGAATTGTTTAGATGGATATTAAGATAAATTAATAAATCTTTCAAGAAGATAAATAATTTATTAATTAAGGTAATTTATCTTAAGAAATAGATAATTGAAATGAATTCTAGCTAGTTTATTAAATGCATATTCATTTTATGCATAAATGATCACGAGTTGAGACCACCCTATGTATGTATTGGATTTATTTTAATTTAATTATTATTAAATGGAGTTTTTTCAATAATAATAATTATTAAATTAAAATAATGACTATAACGTCCTGGACCTGGACAAAACTCAACAATGCACCAAGCTCGGTTGGTCACATGGCCTTAAACACATCTCCTCAAATGCCAGGATGCCGACTAGCAGCGAGGGCCTAGGTGTGTCAGTGGGGAGACTATGCCTTCATCACCAGAGTTTAACACAACAGAATTTCAATAACTCATAAGTAGCAGAAGTAGATACAATAAGTAAGCAATTGATAAATAAACAAGATAGGAATATATAACAAATCCAAAAGTGTCTCATATACAATGATGATGATACATGTCTCTAGAAATTATCCAAAATAGGTACAAAGTATTGTAGTATAATACATGTATTTAAAATACCAAAAATACCAAAAGTGATATCCCCAAATAGCATCACGAGCCTCAACTTTATCTCGTGCTCCCCTCCTCCTAAGCATGACAAAAAATCAACTCTCAAACTATGGGAGCTTTCCCCCATCCCTACATGTATCCAAATAGTCTATTTGGGTACCTAAAGGTAGCCCAAATAGGGTGTGAGACATAATACCAGTAGGTAAACACTAAAATCTACACAATTTTAGACTGTACAATATAGTAAGCTTAACATTGTGAAAGTGATCAGGTAAGCAATATGAAATTAAAGTGCCCATGGCACAACAATAACAAGAAAGTGACACTACATAGCCATACATGGATCCCTACAAAATAAGATTCATCTCCTATAACAAGGTAGATATAATATAAATAGAATTAACCAACATGAAATCACCATACATCCATACATAACCTATTAGAGTAACCAAGACTAAGCCATTCAACCAAGAATACCATATCACTCATGGTCATGCCGTAAAATGAAGCGTAAGACCATGATGGGCCATATCCAAGGTGTATAATACCATGTCATCCTCATCAAGTCCCATGATAATCTCAATGGAAACTCGATTAGGCACCGGTTGGATTCCTAATAGAATATAATACCAAACATGTCATACGTGTGTCCAAGTAAGCCAAATCCAAGGGGTAGCAAAGCTCGAGGCATCCCACAGAATCAAGACCCAAGGAGAATACTCTATCCAAGGAATATACTACTACATCAAGATCCAAGGAGAAATATCCAAGGAATCTAGAGGAATCAATACCTTTGTTATACGAACTCAGAAGTCCAATGCCATTTCAAATACATATAATTCCATTCTTCAATCATTTTCATTACCATTTCATACCATTCACCATTTCATACTATATGAGTCTACCCACTCATATAACCATTCACATTCAATTTCATCTCATGAGTATACCCACTCATATATCAAAATTAAATTCAAAGGAAACCAATGAGTATACCCACTCATTGCACACAAAACCCATTCAAACATATCACATGAGTTTACCCAATCATTTCCACATTTTTGAAATCAAAAACTAAGCAATTCAAATTAAATGTAAACCATTCAATCAAGAATCACAATTCAAGGGAAGGAAAAACTTCTCCTAACATTCCATTTGATTCATTTAATTTATATACAGGCTTCCTCTTGATAGGAAATCTCAATACCACACCCCATGAGTGGTTTAACAAAGGAAAAAATTGGGCAAGTACATGGCACACCCCATGGTTGGACTTTGGTTAGGGAAACAATGACCATTAAATCACATTGGATCCTAATGGAATCCATAATAGGTCAAATCTTAATTAATTTAATTTATCATTTTAATTTCAAGGTCGTGCCAGAAATTCCGATGGGAAGAACAATGACAGCTAGTTCTATAAAGTACAAAATGTAAAGGAAAATGTATATACTACCCACCTTAGCTCAGTAGTGGAGTGATCATCTAGTATCAACTTCTTATTTGACTCATATAGAGAGAAAAATGAAGAACAAATGAAGAAACTGAAATTAGGGAAAATTAGATTTCACCTAAATAACGCAGTTAATATCCAGAAGAATGAAGAATAGATAAAAAGGAGTTGAGTAATCACCAATGCAGGTCCAACGAGATGATCCATGCTTGAATCAGAGATTAGACAGTGAGTCGGAGTCAAAATCCACCTTTGAGATTCAAGGGAGATCTCAAAATGTATCATTTATATATGGGAGGAGAAAGAATAAATTTAGGTTTAAATTAGAATATACTTTAATTTAAAATTATAAAATTACCCAAATTACAGAGGTCATATGGTTTGAGTGCATAGTTTGACAAACTATGCACCAACCATACATGGTTAGTTGTAGGAGAAGGGCACACAAACGGTTACCTCACATAGTTTGACAAACTGCGTGACAACCATGAAAAAACCCACTGTAAAAATTGAAAACATGGTCGCACGACCATGCGACCAAAAATATATAGTTTGGCCTAACTATGCAGCCTGTATCTCCCCTCTATCCAGCCTCACACTGTTAGATCTAATCACATGGCCTGCCTCATATGGTTTAATCTAACAATATGCTAGGCCATTCCCCCCCCCTAAACTTGGGTTCTGGGCACCAAACAAGCCCCGAACACCCCCATTACCTCCATGACCTCAAAGATAATTCACATTAGACCATATTTAAACATTAAAACTAAAAAATAAGGGATTTGTACCTCATACGAAAACCTGGGTTCTTATAATATTCCCCCATTAAAGCAATTCATCCCTGAATTTCCCTCTTAAGGGTGGTCAAGATTCTTATGAGAACAACTCCAACCACTGAACACGTATATTGGCCTCTCTCTCTCATGTATCTTCCTATAAACGACTATAATTCCATAGAACTTATACTAGAGGAACTAACTGGCCTCAGAGAACCCTCATGCTCCTATCAACGATACGAAAAGGATGACCATCAAAGGATGCATCTTCCTATAACTCAACCTCCTAGGGATGAAAATCATGAGAAGGGTCCAAAAAATAATGAAGTAGCTGAGATATGTGGAAGACATCATTCATGGATCGGTACCAATGAGGTAACTACAACTGATAAGCTACGACCCAACTCTCTCTAGAATCTCGTAGGGTCTAACATACAACAGTGAAATCTTAATATGTCTCCTGATTCTCCTATGTCCCCACCTTGGTGAAACATGTCAGAAAATCCAATCCCCAACATTGAACTCTAGAGGTCATCTGTGTAAATCAGTGTATGATTTCTGTCAAGACTGTGTAGTAGCCATCCGCTTTTGAATCAACTGGACCTGCTCAAAAGTCTCCTGCATGATACGTGGTCCCAGTAAAGACACCTCACTTGACTCTAACTAGTATTGGGGTGATTGACATGGACTACTATACAAATCCTCATAAGGTTCCATATGTATCATTGCCTGATATCTATTATTGTAGGTGAAATTAACTAGGGGTATATGCTTTCCCCAAGAGTCAAAAAAATCTAGGATGCATGATCACAACATTTCATCAAGCACCTATATCATACGATCTGACTATACATCAGTCTGAGGGAGGTATGCTGTACTCAGAAGAACCTGTGTACCCAATACCCTCTGCAAAATCTACTAGAAACAAGACTTAAATTGTGCATCCCTATCTAAAATGATAGTGTGTGGGACCCTATGAAGTCATACTATCTCATGGGTATACAACCTCCCAAGATTATCCACACCGAAGGTCTCTTTTATCTATAAGAAATGAGAAATATTTGTGAGCTGATCAATAACAACCCACACAACATCGATACCTCAAGGAAAAATCAGTAAACCAGTCATGAAATCTATCATGAAATCCTCCCATTTCCACTCCAGAATAGGTAACTATTGTAAAATTTTGGTTGGTCGCCAATGTTCTGCCTTCACCTTATGATAGGTGGAACATCTAATGAAGAAACCAGCTACACATATTTTCATACCTGGACACAATTACTAGGGTGCCCAATTAACTAGAGACATGATCACGTCATAGTCTCATTAAACATCTAGCCAATGGTTCTCCCCACCATGGATTTTATTACAAAAGGGGGCCAATTCCAAAACCAAGGTAATTCCACCGTTGGAATTTCCTTACAAAGCATACAACTAAGAATTCTAGTGACATTCCCATCATGAATTCTTTAATCGTGAAAACCCAACTATATTTGAGGACATATTAGGGACCTCACCATAAAGGAATAGTCGAATCTTGATTGACCAAACTAAAACTGGTCGCGCAAGATTTTCTAAAAGACACTACCAACCTTTTTTTTACCACACCCGCCTCAACCTATAGACATGTTTAAACTGGTTCCTTATGACCATAAACATTGAACAAGAAGGATAAAGAGTTGATCCACCCAGATGACTATTCTTAAAATGATCGACTCAGACAAATGGCATATTACAACCTAAATTACAACACTTCTTCCAAGGAATATTTTATTTACCATGAACACTTATATCAAAGTCTATACCCAACTCCTAGTGATGTTCCTTGGTTAAAAAATCACCCGACCATATAAAAATGTCATGCCTTAGCATGAAAAAGGGGGTAACCCAGATCCATCCCACTGGAATTGTCACATTTCAAAAATTACCTCCGAGCCTGATAGAAAGTTTGGGGTAACCTCAGATTCAAAAGATGGAGCCCAGGGAACTAAACCAAAGCAGTATATACTCTATATTTACAAGTGAGATATTGATACATTCCAATACATCCACATTAGTTCATTGACTGAGCCCCGAGTGACATCCGCCTAGCGGTCAAGTCAAATAAGAATGATTGGTGTCCGAGAGTCCATCCAAGATATTCCTACTCAGGAATCATGACATCACTCCAAACTAACCACACCTCATTAAGAACCATGCATCCAATGTGAAACTCTGATAGAGATCACCCAATAATCCCAATAGATTTTTAAACTTTAGAGTGGCATAAGACCAACACTCTCTTAGTGCATCAAGGATGATGTCAAGATAGGGGACATGGTCAATGCTAAGAAGAATACACTAATAGGATTTTAATGGTTTATAGTCAACCATACCAAACTACTAGAAAAATAACTATCAAACCACAACTGGTCAACTTATTTTGAAATAATCTTAGTGCCAGCTATTGATGCATCACAAAAAACAAAACCACGATGCCTTTTACCACCCAAGGCATCCCGTGAACCTTTAAAATTAGCCACTAAAGTCCACCCATGAAAAATGAAGTTTCAAAAAGGTCACAAACACAACAAACCCCATCCATGTCATGCTTATAAGAAATTACTAAAACGATTAAAACTTGAAAGCCTCATGGGAATTCAAGCAAGATTGAACATTTCCATATGGTTCTTTTCAGTTGTTCTCCTTCTACTTGGAAGGAAACATTTACCAAAACTAACACGATGCTTCCCACCTTTGGAGTGTCCTAGTAATCTAAAGGAGAGACATAATAGCTACTCATAAGCATGATGGATCAGAATTAACATAAACACATGTGTGACACTCCTTTGAGTCACCCTCAAAACATCAAGGTATTTGGCATGAAAACCAAAACCAACCTGACTAGAATGTTGTAACATTATATTCTCTTAGAATTCATCCCAAACATTGGTATGAGTTTGATTGATTTAACAACTTGGTCACTTTACTCCAGAGATGACCCGATTATGTACTTAATAGCTTAAGGCTCATCGATTTCACCGAACTCAATTAGTTCGCTATATCATTTAGAAACTCAATGAGTACTACATACATGAACACACAATACCCAAGGTTTCAAAAACAAGACGAACATCCCCGATATTATCCATAGGTTTCCCACCCTATGTTTATGAGTATCAGGTGGTTCATACAATATATTTAACCCAGATTCGTACTAACCCATATGATATTTAACGCGAACAACAATATACTAAGTCACCCATTACTAAGGAAGAAGAAAGGTTCACAAGACCTATGAAATGCCGAAACATTCCCTCAGCATGTCTAACCTACTAAATATGAGTATTAATTGATGCTCATTCCTGTAAAAAGGGTTAAAGATACCATGACCACCAATCTGAACAAGGGTGTCATTTAGAAGGTAAGATCCCTATTAGGGATAATGACACCATAAAATACCAAATGTTAGAAACTTAAATATTTATCAAGGAATTTAATCTTCAAGGGTGATAAATACCACATGCTATCCTCTTACAAAGAACAATAATCGACCCTATCACCAAGTCACACCAAACAGAAGTAACCATGATCAAGTGCCAATCATTTAAGACACTACTAAAAAGGAAACTGCCTATGGAAAACACTCACATTTCTATTCCAAGGCAACACAAAGGTACATTTAAACTACCCTTACATGAGGGTTTTAATAAAGTACACCACTTAATGTTACATTTTTTTTAAAGTCATTAACAATTTATTGATATTTAGTTATCATTAATCAATTTATCAAAATAAAATCTTTTCAAATTATTTAAGATAAGGCAACCTATGAGGGTCCGGTTAAACCAACCTAGGTCCTTCATAAGGAAACCCAATATCAATTATTTAATCATCAAGGATATTAACATCTATAAAAGGTTGTATAAAAATAAACATGCCCCAACTAACCTACCTAGGCTTGTTGTACATTAATAAATCCAATCACATGCCTCAGAAAAGAACAAAAACAAAGTTTTCATCTAAAAAATTGTAGGATAGTTCAAAACCCTCATAAAACAGTGTCATACCACATAACCTTCTCTTAAATCCAGGATAGTAAAAAGAAAAATTCGAAAAATTCATTATATAATTGCCTCTTTTCCACTCTAAAGCTGGGTCTAGGTCAAGTCTACATTTACAGGTCCACTTTTCCATTTCAATTAATTTAATATTCATAATTCATTTAATCAAAAAGTTTAAGCAATGGTTCACCAAATTCCAATTCATGAGGGACCATAACACCACATGAACTAAAATTTGGTGCCCATATAATTAATAAAATATCAAATTTACTTTAAATATTTGAATCAAAAGGTGAATCACTTTCCAGTTCACAAGGGACCATACTTCTTATGAACTGAAATATGGCGCTTATTTCTCTTTACATGAACTAAAATCTATGACAAAAAAAGGTACATATATCAAAACACTTATCACAATAGTATGAAAAAATTAATGCATCCTAAATGGAATGACATAATTCATGGCATGTGATTCTTGTAAAGTACCTAAAATGATGCATGATATGGAATACCCTCATCTCATCCAGTTTAAATAAAAATAAAACCCCCAATTTTATAAATATTGACATCAAAATAAAAGTGAATCACCCAATGACAGAATCAAATAAACTGTAATAGTAAAAATCTTGAAAACACCAATTTAATGTGAGGCAATTTGTCTTTTACCTATACATGGGGTAGCTACTCCCAGGAAAAAATCATTTACAAACTCAATTTATTTTATATCCCTATATATTTTCACCAAATAATAAAACAAAAATGAAAAATTCTATGATACCACTTTGTAACATCCCAGAACCGGACGCCACTCAATAGTGCACTAAGCCCGGTTGGTCACATGGCCTCAAGAGTATCTCCCCAAATGCCAAAGTCTGCCAACTAGTAGCGAGGGACTAGGAGTGTAAGTGGGGGGACTATTCCCTCATCAACAGTGTGTAACACAATATAATTTCAATAACTCAAAAGTAGTGAAAGAAAAAACAGAAAGCAGACAACTAATAAATAAACAAAATAATAAAATATAACAAATCCAGATTTGTATCATTTACAATGATGATGATACATGTCTCTAAAAAGCAACCAAAATAGGTACGAATTAGTACAGTAAAACACATGTATCCAAAATACCAAAAATACCAAAAGTGATATCCTTGAATAGCATCATGAGCCTAAGCTCGATCCCATGCTCCCCTTATCCTAATCATGGAACAAAATCAACTCTTAAACTGTGGGTGCCTTCCCCTGTCCCTACCTACATCCAAATAGTCTGTTTGGGTACCCAAAGGCTATCTAAACAGAGTGTGATACATAATACTAGTAGGAAACCACCCAAGATCTATATAAGTCTGGGATATGAAATATAGTTAGATAAATAGTTTACAAGTGCGCAGGTAAGCAATATGAAAGTAAAGTGCCCATGGAACAGCTGTAATGATAAATTGATACTACATATAAATTAATGGATCCCTAAAAAACAAGTGTCAGCTCCTATAATAAGGTATCTATAATAGAAATTGAAATAAACAACATGACCTCACCGTAAATCCATACATAACCTATTAACTATGACCTTGTCATATAGTGAAGTGTAAGAGTAACCACAACTTATCCATTCAACTGAGAATATCATATCACTCATGAATATGCCGTAAAATGAAGTGACAGACCATGAATATTCAGATCCAAGGTGTATAAGAATAAGTAATCCTCATGAATTCCTAGGAGTATATTGATGGAAACTCGGTTAGGTACTGGTTGGAGTCTTAGGAGCATTTCAGATCGAACATGTCCTATGTGAGTCCAAGAAAGCCGAATCCAAGGGGTAGCAAAGCCAAATGAACTTGAAGGAATCAATACCCAAGGATCATACTCTATCAAAGGTATCCACTACCACTTCAATATCCAAAGAGAAATATCTAAGGCAACCAATGTAATTAAGGCCCTTGGTATTCCAACCGGGGCATCCACTACCACTTCAAATACATCTCATTCCATTCTTTAATCAATTTCATTACCATTTCATACCATTCATTATTTCATACTATATGAGTCTACCCACTCATATAACCATTCAAATTCAATTTCATCTCATGAGTATGCCCACTCATATATCACAATTCAATTGAAAGGAAACCAATGAGTATACCCACTCATTATTCACAAAACCCATTCAAACATATCACATGAGTTTACCCCCTCATTTCCACATTTGAAAATTAAACCACTAAGTAATTAAAGTTCAATACAAACCATTTAATCAAGCATCACAATTTAAGGTAAGAAAAAACATATCCTAACATACCATTTTATTCATTTCTTTTATATATTGGATTACTCTTACTAGGAAAGATCAAGAACACACCCCATGGGTGGTTCAACAAAGGAAAAAACAAGGAGAATACATGGAACACCCCATGGGTGGACTTTTGTTGGTGAAAAAACCACCATTACATCACACTGAAACTTAAGGGAATCCCTAATAGGTCCAATATCAATTAATTAAATTTATCATTTAAATTTCGGAGCCGCACTGAAAATTTTGGTGGGCGGCACAATGGTAACTAGATCTATAAAGCATGAAAACACAAGGAAAATGTATATACCACCTACCTTAGCTTGGTAGTGGAGTGCTCTTCCACTTTCAACTCCTAATTAGACTCAAATCAAGAGAAAAATGAAGAATGAATAAAGAACCTAAAATTAGGACAAATTAACTTGCACCTAATTAGGGAAACTGATATCTAGAAGAATGAAGAAAAAATAAAAAGGAATTAAGTACTCACCGATGCAGATCCAATGAGATTATCCCTGCTTGAATTGTAGATCAGATGGAAAGTTGGGGTCAAAATCTACCTTTGAGATTCTAGGGAGCTCTCAAAATGTTTCCTCTCTATGAGGGAGGAGAAAAAATGAATTTAGTTTTAAATTTGAATTTAATTTAATTTAAAATTATAAAATTACCCATAGTACAGTGATCAAACGATTTGAAAAACCGTGCATCAAATGTGCATAGTTATTTGTAGGATAATGGCAGCCACAAGGTTACCACGCACAGTTTTACTAACTATGTGGTAACCATGTAAAAACCCACTTTCAAAATTTAAGACATGGCCACATGGCCATGAAACTCAAATCACATAGTTTGGCCTAACAGTGTAACCTATAGCTCCCATTTATCTAGCCTCACTCAATTTTATCTAACTATGAGGACTTCCCCACACAGTTTAATCTAACCATTCCCCATACCATTTTCACCCCTAAACTTGGGTTTCGAGCTCCAAACAAGCCCCAGACACCCCCATTACCTCCCTAACCTCAAGGGAATTCACATTAGACCATATTTAAACATTAAAACTGAAAATAATGGTTTTTTACCTCATAAGAAAACTTTATTTCTTACAATTACCTATGTGCCATCCCCTCATCTTATTATGTATGGTCCTGAATGTCTGTAGTTTCTTTTATATAACCCATAACTCATGGTTCCATTAAAGTACATGTGAAGTAGAGAATATGTAAAGGATTAAGATCATATGAGAGTATAATAAGTTCAAGTTTGGAGCCAGGGTGAAACCAACCTAGAAGATATATAGGAGTATAAGTTAAGTTCTACCACTCGAACCAAGCTATTCTTCTAGGAGTTATTTATCCTTGGGTTATGGGTTAATTTATCATTTGTTTGATAAGCTGACCATTATAAAAGATCATTATCATTCCAAATTAGTTATTTTATTTTTGTAAAGTTTCATGGTTATTTATTTATGGATTTTTTATTGTGATCACATAAAATAAATGAATTAACAAGCATGCAAGATGAAATTAAAATAAATTATATTATGTGTAAATATTTTTTTCGTACATGATTAATAACTTAAGTAAAATATAATTAATATAAAAAAACATGCAACAAGAAAAACAATAAAATTTATGAATAAATATAAAAATACCTCAAAGAAAAATATTAATTTGGTATAGTCTTACATTACTTGATTTAGAATGGATGCAATAAATCAAAGTGTTTGTATAACCCTCGTCAGGACACTTACATTTAATAGGGAGTTCTAATGAAGGTTTTGGGTTGAATTAACCAAATTTTTATTATTTATAATGTCAATTGATCAAGGAGTTGTGAGTTAATTCAGTTGGAAAGTTACACCTACCTAAAAACCATAAAGTAATTGAACATACCCTCACTTGGGTTATGATAATGAAAATATGAAGCCTTTCCACTAGAATATATATGCAACAAGATATTATGAATCCAAGGGTGAGGGATATTGATATTTGATAAAGTATTGGGAGACTAATAAATAATTTTTTTACATCACATATATTTTGGTAATCCAGATAAAGTACTAAAAATAAACTTTTATTTATTGTATTAAAATTTAATCAAAACCATATGAATATACCACGATAATTTTTTTACAAAGACCATGTCCATACCAGAACATATTTATAAGTTTATTATAGTTTATTATATATTTTATTATAATAGTAAAATTTATACTATGTCTTAGATGTCCCATATTACTGATTACCACCTCATCTAGTGAGTCAATGTGAGAAGGATTCCTATAAGAGTTAAATAGAAGATAATTTTATTATATATTGTATCATGCTATTAGATATGTATAGAGAGATGAATTTTAAACATAAATACATGGATACACATTCCATTATATCTCATCTCCTATATTTTGAGAAGGAAATAGATAGGCTTAAGATAAATGAGATTATTACAACACTATACCAGTGTTAGCTGAAACATGGGTACCAAGTGAAGTTTGGATTCCATATAGATAAGAAATTATCCATTAATCTCATATTACCATCCTTACATTATATGTTCTCTATATTCATCAAGAATTTTAGGATTAATAATAAAGATGATTCACTTTAGAATCTTTTTTACTATGATTCAATAAGAAGATAAGGATTGGTGGGAACATGTTTCCTCACCCATTATAGTGAAAACTATGAAAGACCAATTTGAAAAGACCAGGAATAGTTTAAAGTTAATGGTTCCTTTATAACCTATTCCAAAGAGACAAGAGATTTTGATGTATTTTGGTGAACAAGAATCTATTTTCTTCTCATGTGTCCAGGAAGGTCATTTGGAAAATGAATTGTAATGAATTAAAGAAGAAGAAAATAGTTACATATACTTATGATATATTCAACATAGTATCTAATGATTATATATTTGTATTTTAATTATAATCCATGGTAGGAACATTACAAGAATCAAGGTGTGTTCTCCCTGAAGCTTAGAAAGGGTGACTCCTATTTCAGTAGTGAGAAGCCTACAAATTTAAATTTCTCAGTGGATTGATTCTAGTTGAACTGTTATTTGTATTAAGTGTTACCTAAACATTTATCATTGTGTTTTATTGGACAAAATGAGACATTATTTATTTTTACTGAAAATTAACATTTTTATTGATATCAAAAACTCCCTGTATAAGAAAACTCTAAAAAATAAACCTCAAGGAGGTCGAAAATAATGTAAACCAAGAGCATCATTGAAATCAATGTTTTTATGGAATTTTTCACATAATTAATAGTTCATAAATACTTGAATCATAGATATCCAATATCGATAATAAATGATTAATATAATATTTAAGAATCATACCCAATTGTGTAGAGATAATTCTTTTTTAAGTGGTTGTAAGGATATAACCAAAAGGTTTTTTAGACTCTTTAGATCTAAAAATCTTGGGTGTTATTGACACACACTATTATTGAGTTTTTGAAAAAGAAAACTTAAAGAATAAAGGTAATACATAAAGCTTCCAGAGTTAGTTTAGCTTGGTAGCATGGAATATTCTATAGAGAATATAGAGATAAATTTATATACTTTATAATATTCATTTAAGATATTTTAGGAATGTAAAAATGGAAGTAATGAATGCATGTGGTAAAATATACAAGATCCTATGATTGGGTTTTTTGGAGTATATCTTAACCAAGTATTTTTCAATCACTTAAATATAGAGTGAATGTTTTCCCAAACTCACATTACCTTATTCATATCATAGATATGATTATAATAAATGGAAGATCAATGAAAAGTCTTATAGATATTTATTGTCTTCCATGATCCCTCTTCATACATGTATCCCAAATAGTAGTGTAATAGGTAACCATATGACAACTTATTTGACTAATGGATATCAAATAAGTTACGATATGATGGGAGTTCATTATGTCATAGCCTTAGGTGATCAATATGAATAATTTTTTAAAGTTTATTTAAGATAAAGACACACATTAAGGAAACACTAGGTGCATCTTAGCTAATTATCCCATATCCACTCAAGAATTTAACATCCCCAATATAGATAATAAATCAAAACTAACTATATTTTCTATGAGGGAAGTATATCCATTTTTACATAGTGGGAGAAAGCAAGACTCAAGTATAATCTTGGATCCAAATGAAAAATTTGGCATATGAACAATAAACTCTATAATTATTAGTGGGATGAATTGTTACAGAGATATATACTGCATAAAAATGTAAAAACCAAAGAAAAGGTTTTATATTCACCATGGTGGTGATATATATATATATATAATTTGGTATGGATAAAATTACCATAGGTAGTAGTAAGTGGAAAATTTCTATGATTGTAAAATTTATAAAAATTAAGGAATGGATTATATATACCAAAATCCGTTTCCCCATTTTGGATGCTTCTCTAGTTAATGTAAAGATATTGGTGGATATTCAATATAAACCAGACATGGATGTTATAATTTAGTACCAATAAAGCTTGAATAATTACTAAAGGTGTATTCTATGTTTAGATATACTCTATGAAAAAACTTTATAGTAGTTATTATGCTAAAATCCATTAAAATTATAATTTTAATAGTAAATATATATGATAATTTTATTTGGAATTGGATGTTAAGGAAAATTTTCTTGAAATAAGCCTTATGAAAATGTCTATATGATGTGACCAAAAGGGTTGGTGGTACCAAAGAATTCTAATGATGTATGAAAGTTTCAAGGATACATTTGTGGATTGAAACAAGCACTTTGATATTAGTATATTCATTTTAAAACATATGAAAATAAATATTTTTGAAAACATATGAAAATAGATATGTTTGAAAATGTATGAAAATAGATATGTTTGAAAACATATGAAAATAGATGGTAATTCTTATAGTTAATTAAGACTAAAGAAAAATTATCTAATAATGACTTAAAATTGGGAACCCATTTTGAGGGGAATAGAATCTACATAGGTAGATTTGTGGAGTTTCCTGGATCAAGTCATAGTAAATACATTAACATGTTATTAAAAAAAATACAAGATGTGACAATCATAATAGAATTGTTTATAGTTTCTGTCACATGCCATGAAATCTCTCCCAGTCAACGAGTCAAAACATAGGATAAAAATGTTATGATGAATAGAATAAATAAACCTAAGAGTAATTTGGAAATATATCTCACATTACATGATATGTACTAAGCATTGATATTTATTATGAATGAATAATACTAATTTAAATTAAATAAAAACCAGAAAAAATGAAAAGGATGGTAGTTAGAACTATTTGAAAGTGCTTGTGAAAGTATAACAGGATGAGTTATTGGTAAGTGGAGAAATGAGAATTCTAGTTATCATAGGATACAAAAATAAACTTATTTAGACCGGTTTGATATATAATCATAATAAGGATAAGTTAATAAGATAGTTAATATTATTATAGCTATTGGTTTATATATATATAGAAAAAGTTCATTGTAACTTCTAATTAAACTTTAGAAGAGAGTTTAGAAACAATTTGTCTTGGATTTTGGAGTTATGACTAGATATTAAATTTCAATCATATTATGATGAATTTTTAACTATGTTATTAGCCAATATATTGGGGATGATATAGCAAAAAATATATATACTTAGTTATATAACCACATGCGATATTTTCTCAAATGGGTGTTGTAGTAAGAAAAATAGCCACCAAAATATGGTAGTCCCAATAATTGGAACCATACTCATCATAATCATTATTACATGTGAAACTATTTATTTAGAGAGTTATTAGTTGGATCTAGTTAAATTAAGAGTATTTTAGAGTTATTTACATATAACCAACTACTTTTTACTTTTTTTTTATCTATATATATTCATAGTTTTGAATATTAATAAAGTTCTTATCACATCATGATTGTTCTTATGCATGATATTGAATTTGATAATTTTCTAATGATTATTATCTTATTAACAGGTCATATAAGACCCCCATTATTATTATAACCTTGAATTACTATGATAATATTATTAAATATATGTTCTATAGCTTGATGATATAATCTAAGGGACATATATGATATAAGTTATCGGGGGTAGGGGGATCATAAGACATGAATACTTTTTCTCATTAATTTAACCCTTGATAATATATAAGAGAGAAGGTTATAAGATTATACCCACCAGTAGGAAATTTATGTGTTATATGTTTCATTGGATATTCCTATATGTGAGCATGTGTTTTGGTCCTTAAACATGAGATTATTATTAATTCATATCATGAGTTGCATAATTTGATATATTTTCATAAAACATAATTTCATATGTTCTTAATGAAGATAAGTATGTTGGGTGATTCATGAATGATATGAAATTAATAAATAAGTCAATAAAGTATTTATCCTTTTGAGTTTATTAAATATAGAGATCTCAGGACATTTTATGGAATGTAACAAATTGATTAAGTCCATGGTCATGGAATTTTATAATCTTCATACTCATTTCTAAATAGTCAAATAAAGAGATTCATGCATATAAGTTAATGACACATACAAAACAACTTGCTTGATGAGATATTGAGACAAATGGATTATATTTCAAAATGAGTATTCATATATGGTTATTTTCATTATGGCATTTAACTTTTTTCACTATGAGTTCCTAAACATGTTTCCAGACACTAATATCAACTTTTAGGAAAGTTTGGGCCAACACCATTGGGAAAGGGGCCTAAAGGGTCCCACATTAAGTGTATCCAAAAACTTAGTTAAATTCTATATGAATTTAATATTAGTATAAATGTTATTCAAAAGATATGAGGAATAATAAATATTTGGTTTTATCTTATCAACTATATTGAATCACTTATTATTTGAGAGAATAAATACGTGAGTTGAATATTAAATAAATATTTATTCGTAAGGTAATTATTAATTTATTTATACGAATATATAATATTTATTTATCTATGCTTAATTAAAAAGGAAATAAATAATTATTTATTTGTTTTGAAAATATTTAATAAATATTTATTTTACAGTTTAGTGAATATAATATTAATTTTTTTATTGAATGAATTAATAATATAGTGATATTTATTTATTTGAATAAAACATCATTATTCTAGGTTTGATAAATATCGAGGAGGAAATATGGACTAAGTTTAAGGGTCTAATAAGAATTTCTGGGATTGGTGTCCTAAAACCAAATAATTTTTAATTTAGATTACATGTATATTCAAAGAAATGAATATTAAAAAATGCCTTATCACATATTGATTATTATGATGTGTAACTTTAATGTTATAATCTCACAGAGTATCTATTACATCAACATAAGCCATAAAAGTTCCATGATATGATGATAACCTTGATATACTATTAAAATATTTCTTAATCATAATTCATATAGATAGGATAACATTATATGAAGGTATACATAGTATATTGATTACAAATTCTTCTTGCACATAAGAAAAGTTGACTTTATCTCATGAAGTTAGTACTTGGTAATATCTATGAGGAGAGGATGATAAGGGTATAACCACCAGTATTAATTCCACATGTTTTCATGTCATTGGATATTCCTATATGTTAATGTGTGTAATGATCCTTATACTTTAATATTATTATTAATGTGATTCACGAGTTGTGTAATTTTGATGTATTACTATAAAACATTATGATATATGTTAATGCTGATGTTTGGAGGGTGCGTCACATATGATATGTTGTTAATGAATAAATTGATAAAGTATTTCCCCCTTCCATCTTTATAAAAGATGATATCCCAACCATTTTATTTTAATATAACTGTCAAACAAAAATACATGGACATGATTTATTGAAGAGTTCATTTCAAATAGTTAATGAAAGATGAATCAAGAATATGGGTTGATGACATATGCATGAAATCTTATTGATGAAATATCAATAAAATGATATTATATTTCACAATGAAAATTTTTATGTGGTTTTCATCATTATATAATTAACTTATTCCTCTTGATCACCTTTATGTATTACTAGATGTTGATACTAGAATTTATACAAATCTACCTAATACCATTGAGGAAGAGGCCTATAGGGTCACACACTTGGTGTTTCCATTGATATCAATTAAATTATATTTGAATTTAATTATTAGAATAAATATTATTCTCAAGACCAAGGAATGATATTTATTCAGGTTTTATTAATCACATATATTCAATCACTATTTTAAGTGAGTTGAATATCAAATAAATATTTTTTGTTAGTTCATGCATATATATATATATATATAGAATGAATAATATTTATTATTTGAGGTTTTATAAATGTTGAAAAAGGTGGAAGGGATGATTTATGGTGCCTGATAATGTAAAATAAATACTAAATATCATTTAAATAAATATTATTTTATTTATTGATATTTATATTATCCTTAAGATACGAGTACCTCAAAAAAATACTAATAATAATTTTATTTATACGTGGTGTTCACTATATTTAGAGATCGGATAAGGGCCTTTATGAAATTACCAATTCTCTAACTCTAACTATTTATATAACTGATTATATCAATTTTTCAGGTGCATATAAGTCATTTGGTTGTGTACAATGTTTCTCTCTATAGAGAATTATTCTCTTGAAGAACTTCTCTAGGGTTTATCTCAAGACTGGGAGAATTATTACACCTTCCACCATCCTCTCAAGAAAGAGAGAATAATAATCAATCCCTTAACCCCTAATAATTTTGTGGTGATCAAAGGTAGTGACACTAGAAAATTGGTACCAGTGCGCTAGCACCTAGAGTACTATGGAAGATGCTTTGTGATCAAAGGAGCATGTGTGGATCACTAATAGAGGGATTATTCTTTGAATCCTCTCAAAATAATGATGGTATAATATGAATGGATTTTTTAATGATCAACATCTTCCTCAAAGAAAGAACCCAAGAGTGAGGTAATTTATTATTATTAAATTGATTATAAATTTAACATGAATGATCATCTCTCTTGGTTTCAAGGTTACTTCATTATGGTTATTCAGATATAATAATGATATATGTTTTTAATTTTCTTGTTCTTATGATTTATCTTCTGTATTCAATAAAAAACCATCATTGATCATGGGTTAGACCGACTTCTGCTACACCCAAAACCTTCAAGTGGTATCAGATCAGTCATGTTCAAATTTATAATTATTTATTAATCTTTGATCACTATATGCATTTGATGATATTTCTTCATTTCTTGAAATACATTACATAATCTTAAATTAAATATTTATTCTTTATTTACATTTTTATGACCAAGAATAGGTTAAAACCACATTAATAACATCCAAAGAACTCATCCATAGGTGCTGAGGATTCTGGCCAAATAACACAAGATTATACAATGTATATCCTGAAGGTACACATCATGTATTAGGGATTATTGAGATAGTGTATGTTGTGAATTTATTTTTACGCATTGTGTAATAAAAAATATGTGGTTTCATTACACACCACATGTTGACCAATCCAGGCTATCACATGACTCCCAGACTACATGATGTGTAACCCACATACACATCATGCAGTCTATGCATTTTTTAAATGGAAAACCCATGGTCAAATGAAGGTAACATATTTATTACATGATGAAGAGCGCATAGGTTACATGACATGTAGCTATTTTATACTTCATGTAACTCATTAATTTCATTGATGAAATACATTTCGAGTCTTTAGGCGTGTATTGCAGATAAGAGAAAAAGCGATATACATAGTGTGTGGATGGCTTATACATGTTGTGTATCTTAACTGTTTACTTGGATAATAAAAATTAATTAATTATTATATTATATTATATTTAATAAATTTTTTTTCTCATGTAATTAATTGAAATTACACACCACATGATAGGTTTTATATTATATTAAATTCTTAATTAATTTCTGTATAAAATTTGGAACGACACATAATGTACTGTCCTTATAGTCCACACACTCTTTTTACATTAAAGCGGTATACACCACATAATTTACATGTGTTAATGTGTCATTTATTGAAAGTATAGGCTATGTAATTTCATATAATTCCATGTACACTATATATTTTGTGAGTGAATAGTACATGATAAGGACCATGTGAGGTAGTTATAATAGGTGTACGCCTTGTTTAATCTAAGTTCAGGTTGTGTAATTAAATAATTTTCAATAAAATTAATTTTTTTATTAACTAATTAAAGAAAGTTTTATATTAATGAAGAATGATTAAAATGAATTCCAACTCATTGTTTTAAATACATATTAATTTTATGTGTGTGACTGATCTTGTGTTTGACTAACCAATTTATGTGTTGGATTTCTTTTTAATTTAATTTCATGAGATTTTATTATTATTAAGTTAAAATTATTGTCTATGTGTTATCCCTCCCACCTTTATTATGTAGGAATTGTGTTTCCATGGTTTATTTTATATAAAACCCAAAACTCTTCCAATAGTCACCCTCACCCACATGTGAGTATAAACATATGTAATGGACTGAGTTCTGAGGGGAGGAGATGGTTCAGGACTATAGACAGAGGGAAATCAATCCAAAATATGAAAAGGTCTATGGTGTAATAATGTAACTCAAGATAAGACTAGATCAAATATTTTATTCCCCCAGGGAGATAGGCTAATTTATTATCCACATAATAAATCAACCATTATAAAGATCATGATCAAGTCACTTTATTTATATTATTTTTTAGATGCATGGTTATTTATTTTATGTTATGTTGTTTATATTATGATTAAATTAGATCACATAAATTAAATAATATAACAAGACATGCAAGGTAAAAGTGAATAAATATATTATGTATAATTTTATTTTATCAAAGACATGGTTAATTAATTATGTAAAATATGAAGAATATTAAAAAGAGATATTTAAGCATAATAAACTAAAATCCATCAATATCATATTAAGTTTGAATAATCATTCCATTATTTGAGTTAATATATACCTATAGTTTATGTTTTAGTTTAGGACATAGTTGGGGTCACTTTTAATTATCAGGTATGTCTTAACAAAGATGATAGGTCAACTTAACCACAATTGTATTGAATTTATCAGCCATAGTTTGTTCAATAAGAATTTAGAGTTATGTGTTAAGGAAATATAAGTCAGGATTTTAGGATTGGGGAGTCTACTAAGTAGATTGTGGAGATACAAATAATAAGTTTGAAATATTTCCCACCAAAATAGATTTTTATGATTTTTAATGGCCATATTATGAATTATAAAAAAAGAAATAAGAATCCCTAACACTAGAATATTCACGTGATAAGTCATTTTGAGTGAAATGGTTAGGGATTTTGGGGATTGATAAAATATTGGGAGACTGATAAAATTTAATTTATTATATAAAACCTGGTAATTGTATAAAGTACTTAAAATACTAGTTCATTTTTATATTAAAATGGAAAGTTCATCAACCAAAGTGACATAATTATGATCTATTTTTGAGAAACATAATCTCATTACTACTGAAATTTTTTAAAAGTGGTACAGGTGCTTGCACATTATACTTTACCAAGAATAGAAGCTGTATGTGCTAGAGTCCCCTAGTTCCTCTGTGCCCATTAAGTAGGCTAATGAATATTAGCATAATATCTTCTAAAGGCATGTGGGTGATGTGCTTGATACCAATTTCCATATATTTTATTCCATGAATAGTGAGCTCTAGAAGCTCCACATAGATAAGAATGCATATGAAATATTGGCCCATCTCTGATATTTTTATCAAGGGAGGTATAGTAAGGAGAGATATGTAATCTCCAAGGAATTATTTAAGTAATAAATTAGAGAATGTGCACTGGTGGGACCTCACATAGTCAAGATGATTGGATACATTGAGAATCTAAACAACTTGGGTTTTATTATACCCAAGGATTTGTCCATGAATCTCATTCTTGCTCACTACCTTAGAGATTCTCAAGATTCATTTCTAATTTTAATATGAGCAGTATAGAGAATTATCTCCTAGATATCCTCATATTGATTCTATAGGATTATAAGGATATAAAGTATGAAAAACCCTATACATATGGTGAATAATATGTAATTAAAGGAGAATAACTCTAAAACTAACTCCATGTATAAATATTCTATGCACCACACTTCCATAAAGAAAATCATGGGGAAAACAATGGAGAAGGATGTAGTCCGTTTCAAATGTGGTAAGAAGCCCCACTCGAAGAAGAACTAAACCATGTAAAATAAGTAATGGGAAGCTTCAAGTGTGTTCATTATCAAGTGTAACATATTTGTTTCTATAAATTGGGTAATAAATACATCTTATAGTGCTCACATTTGTATCTAATTATAGGAACCAAGTATGTTCAAAGAGTTTCATGAGGTGAGGTAGATTTATGAGCCACCAATGAAGATAATCTCACTGCAATAGCTATTATAGAATACTACCTCACATTTACAACTAGAATGATATTGGTTTTAAAAAGTTGTTATTATGTTTTGTCCATTACCAAAAACATTATTTCTGTATATCATCTTAACACAGATGGATTTATTTTCAAATTTGTGAATAAATGTTACTTATTTTATAAATATAACACATGTTATGGTAAGGAACATCTTAATAATAGTAATTATGTGTTGTATTACACAAACTAAGTAATAGAAATTGAAAATTAATTTAGTATGCAAGAATCATATAACACCAAACTATGGCGTCACCAGCTAGGTTATGTAAATGAAAAGTGTTTGAAAAAATTATACCAAGATGGATATTAATATTTCTTTGAACTAAAATTACTTATTATATTTCACAATTGTTTCAAGGTAAAATGGTCAAATCTCTATTTACTGGAAAAGGTGAAAATGCTAACGAGATTCTAGATTTGGTTTATAAAGATTCATGTAGACCATTTTTTTGAAGCATGGGGTAGATAATAATACTTTATAAGTTTTACTTAAAAGTTTAGTAGACATGGATATGTATACTTGATGAGGTATAAGTTTGATTCATTTTAAAAATTCAAGTAATACAAGAATAAATTTGAGAATAAAATTGGTAAGAATATAAATAAACTCTACTTAGACAATGATAGAGAATATATTTATTAAGAGTTTATAGATTATCTATAGGAGTTTGGGAAATTATCCTAACTCACACCTCATTATAAAACATATTGGAATGGTGTAAGTGAAAGGAGGAACAAAAATTTATTAGACATGGTGAGATCAATTACAAGTCATGAAATTATTCCATTATCCTTTTGGGTATACACCTTATAAACTACACACATATTCTAAACTGAGTGAAAAAAAGTGGAAAACAACATTCTATACTAACATTGTTATGAGAATAAACCTATGTTATATCATATATGAGTTTCAAGTAGAACAATATTTGTTAAGTATATCTTTATAACAAATTTATCCTCAATGTACTAAGTGTATCTTTATAGGGTATCCTAAGAAAACTTAATGTTATTACCTATAAAAACCCTTATATAAGAAGATTTTTATTAACAGATATCCAACCTTTCTTGAGAGGTATCACATATCTAAAATATATATCAAGATAGAAATAGACTTTGATAAAGTCATGGTGCAAGATACACAAGATTTGGAATAGAAATAGAATCCACAAAACTCCATGTAAGAGGATGTTATATAAACACATGTACTATATATGAGTATAAGAGAGGTTAGAGAACCTTAAAGATATATATTTTGATTCATTGATGATGGAGACTCATTTTTAGTTGATAATAATTATCCTATAACCTATAAGAAATAAATAAGTGGCATAAAAGTTTCTAAATATCAATAGGTTATGAATTCTAACATGAATTACATGTAGAAAAACTATGTATGGATTTTGGTGTATCCTCTAATGTATGTAAATAAAATTAGTTATAAATGGGTATTAAAAAGAAACTATAAACTAATGGAAAATTCACAACCTATATGGAATGAATAGTAGTATTAGGTTTTAAATAGCTTCAAGGCATTTATTATATAAAACCTTTTCACTAGTTTCTATGATGAAATCCATCAGAATTATACTTGTAATAACATTTTACCATGACTATGATATTTGGAATATGGATATAAAAATATCTTTCCTTAATGATAACCTTTAGGAAGATGCCTATATGACATAACCAATAGGGTTTGTGACTCAAAAGGATTCCAATAATGAATACAAGTTACATAGATCTATTTATGGATTGAAGTAAACATCTTCATCATTGAATATTCATTTTAATGAAATTATAATGAAAGTTGGTTTTATAAAGATTGAATGAGATCCTTGTGTCTATAAGAGAATTAGTGGGAGTACTATAATTTTCCTAATAGTTTATTCTAATGAAATACTACTTATTGGAAATGATATATGAGTCTTACAACCTGTTAATACTTGGTTAATCACATACTTCTCTATAAAGGAGTCAGATGAAGCAACACATATTCTTTGGATAAAAAACCATCATGATAGATCCAAGAGGATGATTGGACTAAGTTAAGGTGTATATATTGACAAGATATTGAATAAATTCAGTATGTAATAATCCAAGTAGGTATTTTTTTTCAATTTTACATTGAATTCATCTTTCTAAGAAAATATTTCCTTAGACACATGAGGTGAGAGACAAAATGATAAGGATTCATTATATATAAATGATTAGGTTGGTCATTTATTCCATGATATATACTAGGATAGATATTTACTATGACTTAAGTGCGATAGGAAGATACCAAGATGATCCAAGAGACTTCCATTGAATTGTAGTCAAGACTATCCTAAAGTACCTCATGCATACTAAAGATATTTTATTATTTTTTAGAGGATATGAGGAACTAGTCATTAGGGAATATATAGATGAAATTTTCCAAATAGACCCAAATGACATGGAATTTTAATATGGATATATACTCACTCTCAATGAAGGTGTTCTGATTTAGAAGAGCTTAAAGAAAGTCCTGGTCTCTGATTCTACAACATAGTTAGAGTATATTGCAACTTTTGAGGTTGTTAAATAAGAAGTTTGTATATAAAACTTTCTCTGAGAGCTTGATTTAGTTCTTAATAGTAAATAACCTATCACATTATAATTTTATAACACTATAGTGGTGGATATTTCCAAATAGACAATGTTACATTATTGGATAAAACATACACTAAAAAAGTATCATATCTTGAGATATTTTTCTTAGGGAGGAGAGGTTATAATAAGTACAGTTTCCATGGAAGACAATATGGTAGACCCAATGAATACTTTTATATTCAAATAAATTAATATTAATAAATTTATTATCACATATTGATTATTATTTTGTGTAACATTAATGTGATAATGTTTTACATGATGTGGAAATTTAGTCTCAAGAGGTTATAATGAGGCCAAACAACATAGATCAACCCACTTTGGAAGATGGAAGTGAGCCAATGATTAAATTGGATCTGTTAATACACTCACATGAAGAGATGATTGAAAATTATTTACCCATCAATTAAACAAAGGAAGAGTCTAATAAAATGTTTGAAATAGATCTAAAAGTCATACTAAATGAGGAATAAGAGAAATGGATACATAAAAAAGATCTTATTTTGATTCATGGATTTAATGAAGGAAAGATAAAATTGAAAAAATATAGCAAGATGATAAGATGGACTATTTATTTGAGGATACAAAAAATGATGATCCTAAGAATATGGTAGTTTTAATTGAATGGAAGTAAAATAGGGTGTATGGATGAAATGTTTTAAAATTTTTCTGGGATAGACTCGTAATTTCATATACAAATTAATTTTTTTGGATTAGGTGTCATTATGAGGGTTTACACTAAACCTATAAAATTATTCTTCCCCACATTTTTTTGAATTGGTAGGTATCTATCACATCAACATAGTTTATATTAGTTACTCACTATGATGAGAACCTTTAGGTACTGGGACAATATTTCATAAACATAAGCCCTATAGTTTGGACATCATTCTATGAAGGGATACATAGTATGTTGACTATCCAATGATTATTTCTCATAATTGGATATAACTTAATCTCATGAAGTTATCACTTAGTAATATATAATATAGGAGGATTATGAGGAGATACCCACCGGTGAGGAATTCCACATGTTTTCATGTCATTATAAATTTCTATCTGAGAACCAGTGTAATGATCCTCAGAATTTAAGGTTATTGTTAATGTGTATCATGAGTTGCGTACTTTGATTTATTTGTATAAACCATGATGACATATGTTCATAGTGAATTTGGGTATGATGGGTGAGTCATGAATGATATATTCTTAATTAATAAGTTGAGAAAGTATTTGTCCCTTCTATCTTTATGGAAAATGATATCTCAAAACATTTATTGGAATAAAACTATCAAAATAAAATCCATGGAAATTGTGTATTGATTGGTTCATTTTAGATAGTCAAAGAAATAAAAATAATGGGTTGATGACATGAGTATGAAATATTCTTGATGAGTTTTAAATATAAGGGAATTATATTACATAGTGAGTGTTTAAATTTGGATTTCATCATTATGACATTAAATTCTTCCTCTTGGGTGACTTTATGTGTTGCTAGAAAATGATATTGTACTTTAGAAAAATCTTTTTAATACCACTGAGGAAGAGACCTAAAGGGCCACACACTCAGTATTTCCATTGATCTCAATTAAATTATATTTGAGTTTATCTTTTGGAATAAATATTAATCTCTTGACTGAGGAATAATATTTATTCATGTTATATTGATTTCATATATTTAGTCACAATTTTATGTGAGTTAAATACAAAACAAATATTTATTAGCATGTTCATAAATATTATATATATATTGAATGAATAATATTTGTTATTTGAGGTTCAGTAAATGTTGAGAAAGGTGGACATGCCAATTTATAGTTACATGTAATGGAAATGATATAATAAATATCATTTAAATAAATATTAATTTATTTATTGATATTTATATTATCCATGAGGTATGTACATTTAAAATAAATAATAATAATATTATTATTTAGACATGATGTTCATTATGGATTTATATATTAGATAAGGGAATTTTTAAAATTTCCAATTCTATAACCCGTGATCAATATTTACCTAATTATATGATTTGTAAAAGCATGTGAAAATAATTTGATTATGCATGATGGTTTCTAATCTAGAGAATTATCTCCTTGAAGAACTTATTTGGGGTTTCTCTCAAGATCGAGATAATTCTTCCATATTCCTCTATCCACTCACGAATGAGAGAATAAGAATCAATCCTTCAACCCTGAAGGATTGTTTAGTGATTAAAGGGAGCAACACAAGATGATAGTACCACCACACTAGCATCCAGAGTACCATCAATGATGCTTAAAGATCAATAGAGCATGTGTGGATCATTGGTAGATGTATTTTTATTTGTATCCTATTGAAAAAATGATGGTAAAATCCTAATAAAAATCCAAATAATCAATATCTTCATTTAATAAATAACCAATGACTGATGTAATTTCTTATTATTAAATTGATTATAAATTTATTGTGAAAGAAACTCTCTATTTGTTATGGGATTATTTTATTATAGATCTTGGGATATAATCATGGTTTTTTTTGTTCTTCACTATGTTATTATGATTTATTTATTGGATTCAACAAAAAACCATCATTTTTTATAGGATGATCCTACTTTCACTTCACCCAGAACCTTCAAGAATTATATATAAAATATCTTTTAAATAAATATTAACTTATTTATTTAAGAAATGATATCTAATTTATCTATGAGTCATGCATGTGTTAAGGAAATAATAATAATAATAATATTTTTTATGTGGGGTTAAATAAGGATGTAAAGAATAATAAAGAGTGTAAATGAATTTTTTTTTCTAAACTAGCTCCATATATACCGCTTTATATCATTTCCCAGGGTTAATAACAAGAGGGATTATTGTGCAAAAAAAATTATCTCAAAAAAATTATCTCAAACCTAGAGTGAAAATTTTCTAAAAGGATATTAATAATGGAGAGCAAGAAATTCTCATTCCTCTCAAGCCTTTATAGAACAAAAATAATTTCTTCACTCCTTGAAGGAACTCTTTTTTTCTTTCACTAAAAAATGATGCAAAAGTTAGATTAATCTATTCCAGCACCCAAATATTTATATGGTTATATTTTTGAGGTTCATGGATCATGTGTAGATCACTGATAAAGGGATTATACATTTTAATACTTCATCACAATGATGGTACAATAAGAACAGGTCAATTGAATCATCAAAAAAGAAAGAATTAAAATTGAGATATTTTTTTTGTATATATAAATTAATTATAAAATATATATGATGATCCCATATTTAAGGATTTAGAGGTTTCTATTAATCTTGTTCTTTGAATTATTTATAATAATTTGAAGAAAAAACATTGTTGGGAATGGGCCTAATTACGTCCACTATGCCCTAAAACCTTTACATATAAGTTTAACATGCGATGTAGGATAAAGAGACTGACTAAGACATAGAGGGACCCTAGAATCCAATATAAAGACCTAAATATTATGCCAAACATGTTTAGGTAAAAGTTTACAAGTTATAGTTTAACAACATAGGAGTGGTACATGAATCATTATTATTGTATTTTGTTAGGAATTATGATGATGTTTTTGTAGTTATTTGAATTTTATCATGTTGATAAAGTTTTATGGTTCTTTTTTGATTGAATTAAATTTATTTATATAAATGAAGATGGTGTTAACTTATAAATCATTTAAATTTATTTAAGTAATTATTTTGTTTTTATGTGTTTTCCAAGTAATATGGGATATTAAAATGATTTAATATTTCTTACCTTCTATGTAATACATTTTATTTTTTATAATTTTAGGTATAGTGTACTAAAAATTGTTAATATGTAAATTTAATAAGAAAAAGGTTAAAATAATTTTATGTACTATTACACCTCTATGATGTTTAAATTGTTAAAAAAACATGCTTAATAAATTCATATTATTATATATTATTTAAACATTGTCATAATTCTTATTAGTAATGAAATTATATGTTGATTTTGGTCATCCCATGATGATTAATTATATGATTTAAGTTCTCCAAATCTATATTTTTTTTATTTTATAAAAAAACTTTTCATGTTAAGTGTGAACCCTTATAGAAATGATAACACATGAGTGGTTAAAATAGATGGAAAATAAAATCGAAAAGATAATACTAGAGTTTTAGTAATTATTATTTGTCATGTATAACCCATTGAAAAAATATAATGCTTATGTATGACATGCATTTTTTTTTGGATTTGATGCATATTGTAGACATAATTTTATTAAACAAAAGAAATACTTGTGTTTTGAGTAATTTTCATTTATCATGTATAAACCATTGAAAAATAATAATGCTTAGGTATGGAATGCACTAAAAGAAAATGAGGACTTATTAGAATTTTTTTTGACATTTATTGGTAGATTAAACCATCGTTAAATGGTTTACGATGGTTTTTAAAAATCGTAACATTTTTTGGTGTGTGGAATCATTTCAAAAAATATAACCCATAATATATATATATTTTTATTTTTTTCCAGTTTAAACTTCCTGAAATCATTTAGGTTATGATTTTATTTAAATATTTTTTTAAAATTTTTATAATACTTTTTTATAACAATTCATTAATAATTAATTATTAAAATTTTAGAATATATTATATATAATTTATTTATTTTAAACTATTTTAATATTTTTTATACATGACATAACAACTTATTAAGAGGTCACCAAACCTTATATTACTCCCACCAATTCTCGCTCAACTTTCTAAGTACTAACAACTCCACCAAATGAACTTACATGTAATAATTTTCCAATAAATGTTATTTAACCTATTTGACCAGTAAAATACATTATATAAATAACTAGTGAATAAAATTTCAAATTATTTATGAATTATGAATTATTAATTTTTAATAACTAATAAACAAATAAATAAATAATAATAAATTCGTTAATGAATAATGATTAACAATTAATTATAATTTTAAATAATAATTGATAATAAATAATAATTAAATAATAAATAATAAATAATAAATAATAAATAATAAATAATAAATAACTAATAATTAATAATTAAACAATAATAAACAATAAACAATAAAAAATAAAAAATAAAAAATAAATAAAAAATAAAAAATAAAAAATAAAAAATAAAAAATAAAAAATAAAAAGTAATAAATAATAAATAAAAATAATAGTTTAAAAATAATTAATAATTATAGTTAATATCTTAAAATTAGTTAAAATAATAAACACTAAACACTAAATAATAATTAATTATAAATAATTAATAAGCAAGGATGGCTCAAACCATGGATTTAGAAACCTCAAACCCATGGTGTTGAAAAATTTATTAATGACGAACACATGCACACATACATGGGTAGATGGGGTTAAAAGTTCAAGAAATATAGCACAAAAAACCTGGCTCAAAAAGAACATAAAAATACATGTTAAGAGGCCAAAGTGCAGCCTCTAATGGAATATAATATAACATTTATTCTATGAACTGACCAAGAATTGCAAAATGAAATTTATATTTTTTTTCCAACTTCCCCTACTTCGAGATCCACCATGACTTACTAGGTGTCCACCTATCCTAAATTGGAAAGTTTATCTGGAAGTAGTTTAATCATCCATGTCTGATGTCTCTTTCTTCTCAAATGGTACTCCCCCAGATTACTTCAATATATATATTGTATGAGGCTCTTGACATCCTTCTCCTAAGTATTCATCACTATCCATGCCCTATTTTAGAGTAGCATCCCCAAGTGAGTCCTTTTTGTATTTAAAGTATAAATCCTTATGGATTTCCTCCATTGATGAATCCCCATCCAACAATGAAGGTGGGTTTACATTCTTAAGAGGTTCAATATTGTCTTTCATTTAGTTAGTCTCACTAACCAATCTTGGAGGATTATTATCAATTCCAGATTCAGTCAAAAGGGAAGAAAAACTTCTCTTATCATGATGATCAACCTTCTCAAGGATCTCATGATAAATCCTATCAAACTTAGAAGAATTAATATATTCCATCATAGAGAAGAAGTTGGGAAACAACCTTCCCATTTTCTTAGATCCATAGTTATAGTCTAACCTTATTTTAGTATCTATAGAACACTACTATTTCAATACTAAAATTCTTTTGATCATCAAGAGTAATAGAATGCACATCCTAGTCAATCACAAGTGCCTTTATAACATCCACCTTTTTTGGGGGTTTAGAATCCAATAGTTTGAGGGGTGAGTTCCCAAAAATGCTCACAATATCTTTCAGAGTTTTTTGGAATATGATGTTCCATTGGGGATAAACCTAATGTTCCTTCAGCCTAGCCAGCCATGCAGGGCTGTTTAGGGTTAATTGAGTCTTCACTATGCACACTAATTCCCTCTTGATTGGATTCTATAAGGTTCTCCCTATCATTATGAGCTACCAAAGATAATTTAGACACTTAATCTTTCCTAGGATCAGAGATACCAGCTAGAGTATCAATAATTAGTAATAAATATTAATAATTAATTATTTTATAATTAATTATTAACTATTAAAAATTATTAATTAATAAAAAATAAAAAATAAAAAATAATTGATAATTATATGTATTTATCCATGGTTCATGCCATTTCAGACATGTTTTAATATATTAGTGTGTGTGTATGTATATATATACACACACACACATACATTTTTATAAGGTAAATCAAGTGTATATTTTTTATTTTAAATAAATTGAATAATATTTATTTATTTTAATGTAATTTATATTTTGAAATACACATTTTATACGATAATATAATTATATAATTATATATTTATGTATAAATATTTTTTTTAAATAACAATAATACATGAAGACTAGTAAAATGTCAATAACATCATAATTATATAGATCTAAACTTGGGAAATAAATTCAAAATTTATCTAAAAATAAAAACTTGACCCTGTTAAAATAATTTGAAATTCCATCAAAAGTTCTAAAATTAGGACACCTTAACTTAAAATGATGTTTTATATGTCTTCTATGCATATTTTAACTAATAAAAACAAGGCATGGGGTTTCTTTAGTACCAAATTTCGTATATCTCTTTGTGAGCTTCAATTTAAAATCTTGCAGATCCCAAACACAGACCCAAATCAAAGGTTATGGTCATTTGATTCTCAAGTCCTATTTTCAACTTCTCTTACGATTTTAATTAATTAATTAATATTTTTTATTTAATTTTTTTAAATATTCATTAATCAATACTAATTAGAAACTTTTTAATTAACTTAAATTATTAATTATTTTGTAATTAATAATTAATAATTAATAAATTATAATTAACAATTAATTAACTTTTTAATAAATATTAATTAATAATAATAAATAAATATTTAATTTAGTACATTTGATGGTGGTTTTTACAAAACCACCACACAAAATAAAAAAAATAAAAAATAGTTTTTAAAAGTGGTTTAATCCATCATTAAAAAACTACCACTATATTACCTTTTTCTTATAGTGATGTTAGACATATGGGTTATTGATGATCCATGTTTAACATGATGGGTATTGTAGTATTTTTTTGAGTAATTAAACATATTTTAGTATTTTTAATTAATTTTTATGAACATGTTAAAGTATATGACTTGTAAAATCTTATTGTAAACAATATGTTACTCATGTAATTAACGATTCCATAATTAAGCATGATATGTTCAAGTTATTAATTTTCATTTTATATGTATTTTTTGAAGCATGTTTTGTTAGAATAATAGTTACTAATGAAAATTTTGTTTAATCATTTTAGGTATGAAACATATAAATAAAGCATGTTATATTTTTCTTTTTGATAAATTAAAATCATTCTTAAATGATGCGAATAAATGATTTAGTAAAATGATAAGTTATTATAGCTACCTTGAAAGTGTGATATAAGAAATCAAAGTATAACCTTTTACTATCGCTCATATAAGTATCTTATGAATTGTTTCATGGAATCATTATGAGAATTCTATATTAATAATGATACATTATTGTTTCTTTGATTTGATTAAAGAAATGACATGCTTTTTCACTAATATGATTTCTAAATATATAATATTTATTAACATATAATTTTCGATTTTAAGAGGGGATATTAAAAAGTTTTCCTTTTAACGTATTTTTGGGATTAAAATTTTTAAGGTAATGAAAATGATGGGTAAACAATTTATAAACTATTATAAGGTTATTATGAAGTGAATTATTATAGTTTTGGTATAGATTATTGTTGATATTTTCTTGTGGAATTTTATGTGCTTGCTATGTGGTTGGTGTGATTAATGGGGATAAGTGATGATTTTTAGGAACATTTATTATGGAATATGGTTTGTTGATTAGTGATGTGATAGGTTAATATGTGGTTATGACATGGTAAAATTATGGTTTTAGTGGAATAAAAAAAACCTAAACCTAAAACATAGGATATTTTACACATATTGTATTGAATAAAAAATGAATAAAACAATGTACCATTCACATTTTATTATCATTCCTATAAAATCTTGTCACACAATATTGAATAAGATCACTAAGAAGTATTCATAGGATTCCTTCCTCCTAAGGTATCCATGTTTCACAAAAATCTCCCATCACTTGGGAAGGAACTCCCTCCGATCCACAATTTTGTGTAACTATTAGTTAAAGTATAGATATAATTGAGATCATAAATGTAGTTTGGTTTATGTAGTTATCACATTTTCTAATCCACTAAAAAACCATAGGATTGAACCTACTTATATATCCTTCAAAGGAACCTCCTTGAATCAATTTTTTGGCCATATTTATTTATCATTTGACATGGATTCTTTAAATAGTTCAACTCTTTAAACTTTTATCTCAAACTAATTAATCATTGTTTAATTATTAAATAATTATGTGAGGCATTACAACTCTAAAAATATATCATCATATAATGTATAACCAAATATTATAGTTTTTGGAATGTAAGAGCAAATGAACCAAACCATTATCTCATGGAGTGATAATTCCATGCATGATCACCATGAAATATTGACTTTCACTATACCATAGAGATCCCTATGATATAGTACGACAAAGACTATGTTGTGGTCAAACCTATTTTAGTGCATATTTCCTTAAATGTCTCACTTGCACTAAAATCTTACAGACTTAGCACACTTTCACCTTTATTTTACATCATAAGTAGCAATTTGTGAAACTATATCCAAAAATCCTTTTCAAAATGTCCAAAACCCCTTTTGTAAAATCTATCATAAAATTTCACCACATGCTACATTGTATGTAATGATTCATCAAAAACCATCAAAAATTTCTTCCAGATAACCTATAGATTATTTTTAGTTAGCTCTCAAATTTTATAAAATTGATCCTCATTTGTGAAACCAAAAAATTTGACCCCAAAAGTATGACAACCTTGCTTTTATTAAAAACTTAAACATGACTTATTATATAAACTATTCACTTGATACAACATGGAATATCGGTAGGTCTAGTGTCTTTGGGGCTTAGGATCATTACATAACAACTTAAAACATTAAATACAACATATTTATTGAAAACATACTTTACATGACCACTATATTCCCTCATACTTAGCATTGCATGGGATAACCTGAGGACATGCATAAGAAAAGGGGTGAGCTATAAAGCACAATAAGAAAATAAACATGGAATACATGAGGATTACAATACATGTTATACAATAGGCATATCAATAGAGAACAAGAGAAACATGAACATAAAGGCATGATAAATCATGATAATCATAACATGGAAATGTGGCAACAACACTTAACATAGAATTAGCATGAGCCAAGGCCCATTGCACATGAAGAATGAGTAAATCCTCATTGCACATGAAGCACAAGTAAACCCTCATTTCAATTGAATTAGAATGAGTCAACACTCATTTCACATGACGTATCATGATACTATACTTTACCCAATGCATTGGAGTGCTATAAGGGCGCACCCTTCTTAAACATTTCAATTCATGAATAAGTGTGCCACATGGATCATAAAACATGGATTCATAAAACATAAGAATTTATTCCATGATAAAGGAATGTGGAATTCATATATGAAACTTTATAATCAATAAGTAAATGTGCATAAAGGTGAAAACCCTTGATGGAGAAATGGGCATGGTATTCACTACACAATGGCATTGGCTTAGAAAATCGGTGCGATTTTGGCAGCGTAATGGCGTGACATAAGAATTCATAAAAACGGTTGATGAGAGAGAAAGGGGTGTCTCATCATATCTACATGAAATGGACAGTAAGGGGGTCAATAGATACATGTCTCAACAATTGTGATGGAATTTAGATTCATAATACAAAAGTATTGCTTGAATGTAAATGAGGAGAAAGAAGTTCCTTTCAGAATTTTGGCATAGTAAAGAGTGTACAAGGGAGGCATTTAATGAGAGAGAAAGGGGTCTCCCATCATTAAAAAAATAAAAGTAAAGTATGGGGGAGGTGATAAACCATACCCCATCATTTATAATTTAAATTAAAAGGGCATAACAATATTAAGAAAATTGGACGAAAAGTGAAAGGAAGAAAAACCCTTACTTGGAAGTGTGCTTCCAAAGGATTGAGAGAGGCTTGAGAGAGGCTTCTTGGGAGCTTGGGGCACCTTTGGAGGATTCTAGAGAGAGTAGGGCAGAGGTTGGATGAACTCCAAAGGCTTTGAGTGAGGAGTAAGTGGTAGCTTGGGTGGGTTTATATAGGAAAGGTGAGTGAATTCTTTATTAGTTAGGTTTGGGACCCCTTACATTAAACTAATCCAAACCATAGATAAGCTCATGGTTTTTGCCCATGGTTTTTAGAAAAGGGGAGAGGAAAACAATATTTTATAAGTCCAAAGTCCTAACTTATTAAAATAATGGGGTTGCTTATGTGGAGGTGAGTCACACTCCCATGGAAAATAATTTAAAAAGACAAGATGTTTAATAAGTCTTGAGGGGTCCATTAATGCTTTGAAAAGTAAGTCAAACAAACCCAAAATCACATTATTTTAATGGTAAAACATATATTGGCCGAACATAAATCTTATATTATTTTATTACATCACTATTGGGTCATTATGATGTCATAAAACATATTATATATTTAAACGATATTTAATTTTTACCCAAAAATTTGACCGTCTCAGAAAATTATGAAAAATTCACCATTGGATAATTTCGACATCCTGATTCTAGAAATATCATTTATTTGATTTAAATAATTTTGTAAATATGTTAATTTTCACTTTTAATATAAAAACTGACATTTATAAAAAATTCACGGGTTTTGACAGAAATGGCTTTCAAACCTTAATAAAAATTATAATTGCATTCATAAAATTATATGATCATTTATATATAATAAAATTAATTTAATAATAATAATAATATTTTTTTAAAATAATATTTAATTCAAAAATACCTTAATTTAATAAAATATATTTCTTAATTAAATAATAACTAAAAACACTACTTGTACTTAAAAACTATTTACAATGTATGAATAATGACAAAAAAGTATATTCATTATTATATACAAAAATAATTTACATGAACATAGTACTAGCGATTTGTTACATAACCCCTTAAAACAGCCGCATAAGACCTAAGGGTAAGGTGTGCGATGGTGACAGACTCTTGGGGTGGCTCATATATTTCGTGGGAGAGGATACTTGTTCTTTATCATGATTTTGTTGAGATCGTGATAATCGATGCAAAGGCACATTGACCCATCCTTCTTCTTGACGAAGAAGACTGGTGCACCCCATGGTGAAGCACTTGGGAATATAAACCCTTTATCCAGATTCTCCTGTAGTTTTTTCTTTAGCTCTTCAAGCTCCACAACAACCATTCTATATGGAGTATTGGATATTGGTAGTGCCCCTGGTATAAGTTCAATTGATAATTCAACATCTCTTCTATGAGGAAGACCAGACAGTTCCTCGGGAAACACTTCAATGAATTCCCTCACAATAGGAATTTCTTCAAGGATGGTTTCTTTTTTGGAATCAATCATATGAGCCAAATACATGTGCTCATAGGGCAGTAATATCCATGCTTGAGATGATAGAGCTAAAGTAGATTCATCTTCTTCCTTACACTTGTAAAGAATCAGGGGTCGATTCTCCATATGGAGTGTGATTTCCCTTTCCTGACAATTTATGTTGGCTCTATATAAGGAATGCCAATTCATGCCAAAAATTGCATCAAATTCCACTAGAGGGAGTATGACGAGGTTCGCCGGGAAATTCAATCCATTGATTATAACAGTGGAGGACTTATATTCATGGGATGCAATGATTTACCCATTTGTTGTACTCACCAACATCTTTACTTCCATGATTTGTGGTGATGCTGGGATTGTTCTACTAAACTTTCGAGATATAAAAGAATGCGTAGAACCTGAATCAAAAAGTACGTTCACTATTCTTGAATTAATAACTAGCGTACCTATCACCACTTCGTTTTTGGGGTTCACTTCGGCAGAAGTGATGGCAACATCTCTTCCTTGCTGACTTGGAGTTTATTGGTTGCCTCTGAAAACCCTTGGATTAGGGCAGTGATTTATAAAATGCCCCAGTTATTTGCAGTTGTAGCAATGAACAACGCGTTGAGGTTAGAACGGAGAATTTTTCTCCTCTATTGCATCCATGGGTCTTTCTTGCCAACAGTTAACAGCTAGGTGCCCT
Source organism: Viscum album (assembly GCA_963277665.1). Lineage (NCBI taxonomy): Eukaryota > Viridiplantae > Streptophyta > Magnoliopsida > Santalales > Viscaceae > Viscum > Viscum album. Next base: position 623,844,424 of record OY728130.1, on the reverse strand, counting down.
TCTCTTCCACACCTAAAGCATTTCTTCATCCCCTTGAGGCAATTTACAGGGTGATTCTTTCACACTTTTGGCAAGTGGGGTGCTTGATATTCTTAGCACTGTTGGATTTATCCATCGGACCGATAGCATTGAAGTCCACCTTATGCTTCTTTTCCCCATGATACCCCTGTGATTCCCTAATATCCATTTCGACCTTGAGGGCACATCGAATAATTTCCTCATAGCTGTCGAAGTCACAGATCGCTAATGCTTTCCACAGGCTAGGCTTCATCCCACCAAAGAAGCAGTCAACCTTGCATTCGAGGGTAATGACAAAGCTAGAAGCGTATCGTGAAAGCCTTGTGAATTTTTCCTCGTACTCTCCAACAGATTCTTCGTTTTTTTCCTGAGGGAAAGGAAGTCCCTTTCCATCTTAAGCCGGAGGGTGTGCGGAAAATATTTATCGAAAAACATCTTTTGGAAATCCTTCCATTCCAATGCCTCGATCTCCTCCTCAGGCTTCGTATTTTTGATCAACGCCCACCATTGATTAGCTTCACCCTCCATACGATAAGCCGCCAGAAGAACCTTCTCTTGTTCAGAACATTGAAGGATGGAGAAGATCTTTTCAATGGAGTTGATCCATTGTTCAGCGATCGTGGGATCAGATGATCCACTAAAAGTAGGAGGCCTTTGTCTTATGAAGCTCTCGAAAGTGACTTGTTCCTTCTTAGGGGGATTTGGACGTTCCTCTTGACCCGTGTTTCTATTAAAATCTTGATTTATCTAAGAGAGAAGCGTGACAAAGTTTGTGATTTCCGCTCCCATTAGATTGGGCATCTCATTAGTACAGTCATCACACTGATCTTCACATCGGTTGTTAGCCTGAGTCCTTCTATTACTGGCCATTTGATGGAATAAAAGGAAAGTTAGGGGGTAACACATAAAGGGTAATCCAAATACAAAAGTTTATGACTTATAAATAAACTTTTATTTCCTTAACTCATGAGTCTATAGGCTTCAATCTAGGATTTTCATGATCTACTTTCTAACATATATTCTTAGGGGAATTTTTTTAATTACCTTAATAAGGGTTCATACTAAGCTTGTGAATTTATCAAAACATATCCCCCGGGAGTGTCGTAACCAAGAGTGCAGCAAGGCCCATTGTTGTGCACCATTTCCCGTTCGAGTCTAGATCAAAGCGGTGTTTTCGGGTTTTACCCCTAGGATACATCTGTGATAGAGCCGCCTCTACCTGCTCGTATCCAGACAGGGATGTATCTGCTTGATAAACCACTCACTCAGTACTTACCAAAACTTAGGGATGTTTTTATTATCCTTAGTCTTGGCTCTAATTCTTTACTGGGGTTTTCTAATCCTAATCCCAAAAATAACTAAACCTATCCTCTGATACCAACTATGACAACCCTGCTTTTATTACAAACTTAAACATGATTTATTACATAAACTATTCACTTGATACAACATGGAAGATTGAGAGGTATAGTGTCTTTGGGGATTAGGATCATTACATAACAACTTAAAACATGAAATACAACATCTTTAATGAAACCTTCCTTTACATGACCACTACATTCCCTCATACTTAGTATTGCATGGGATAACCTGAGGATATGCCTAAGAAAAGGGGTGAGCTATAAAGCCCAGTGAGGGAATAAACATGGAATACATGAGGAGTACAATACATGTTAGACAATATGCATATCAATAGAGATCAATAGAAACATGAATATAAAAGCATGATAAAGCATGATAATCCTAACATGGAAATGTGGCAACAACACTTAACATGGAATTAGCATGAGCCAAGGCCCATTGCACATGAAGCATGAGTAAATCCTCATTGCACTTGAAGCACGAGTAAACCCTCATTTTACTTGAATTAGAATGAGTCAACACTCATTGCACATGAAGTATCATGATACTATACTTTACCCAATACATTGGAGCGCTATAAGGGTGCACCCTTCTTAAATATTTCAATTCATTCATAAGTGTGTCACATGGATCATAAAACATGGATTCATAAAACATAACCATTTATTCCAAAATAAAGTAATGTGGAATTAATACATGAAACTTTATAATCAATAAGTAAATGTGCATAAATCTGAATACCCTTGATGGAGAAATGGGCATAGTATTCACTACACAATCTCATTGGCTTAGAAAATTAGTGTGATTTTGGCAACATAACGACGTGACATAAGAATTTAGAAAAACGGTTGATGAGAGAGAAAGGGGTTTCTCATCATATCTACATGAAATGGACAGTAATGGGGTCATATAGATATATGTACCAACAATTATGATGGAATTTAGATTCATGATACAAAAGTATTGCTTGAATGTAAATGAGGAGAGAGACGTTCCTTTCAGAATTTCGGCATTGTAACGAGTGTACATGGGAGGCATTTAATGAGATAGAAATGTTTCTCCCATAATTAAAACAATAAGAGGGTAGTATGGGGGAGGTGATAAACCATACCCTAGAATTTATAATTGAAATTAAAAGGGCATAACAATATTAAGAAAATTGGACAAAAAGTGAAAGGAAGAAAAACCCTTACTTGGAAGTGTGCTTCCAAAGGCTTGAGAGAGGCTTGAGAGAGGCTTCTTGGGAGCATGAGGAACCTTGGGAGGATTATAGAGAGGGTAGGATAGAGGTTGGACGAACTAAAAAGGCTTTGAGTGAGGAGTAAGTGGGAGCTTGGGTGGGTTTATATAGGAAAGGTGAGTGAATTCTTTATTATTTAGGTTTGGGACCCCTTACATTAAACTAATCCAAAACACAAATCAGCTCATGGTTTTTGCCCATGGTTTTTGGAAAAGGGGAGAGGAAAAAAATTATTTTATAAGGCCAAAGTCCAAACTTCTTAAAATAATGTGGTTGCTTATGTGAAGGTGAGTCACACTCCCATGGAAAATAATTTAAAAAGACAAGATGTTTAATAAGTCTTGAGGGGTCCATTAATGCTTTGAAAAGTAAGTCAAAAAAACCCAAAATCACATTATTTTAATGGTAAAACATATATTGGCATAATATAAAGCTTATAGTATTTTATTACATCAATATTGGGTCATTATGATTTCATAAAACACATTATATATTTAAATGGTATTTAATTTTTACCCAAAAATTTGACTGTCTCAGAAAATTATGAAAAAGTCACTGTTGGATAATTTTGATGTCCTAATTCCAGAAATATCATTTATTTTATTTAAATAATTTTCTAAATATGTTAATTTTCGCTTTTAAAATAAAAACCTACATTTTTCAAAAATTCATGGGTTTTGACAGAAATGGCTTTCAAACCTTAATAAAAATTTAATTGCATTCGTAAAATTATATGATCATCTATATATAATAAAATTAATTTAATAATAATAATAATATTTTATTAAAAAATTATTTAATTCAAAAATCCCTTAATTTAATAAAATATATTTATTAATTAAATAATAACTAAAAACAGTACTTGTACTTTAAAAACTATTTACAATGTATCAATAATGACTAGAAATTATATTCATTATTATATATAAAAATAATGTACATGAACATAGTACTGGAGATTTGTTGCATAACCCCTTAAAATAGCTGCATAAGACCTAATGATAAGGTGTGCAATAGTGACAGACTCTTGGGGTGGCTCAGATAACATTTCTCGAGTGGTAATCTCTATCAAATTCCACTTTTCCTGTAGACGACCTCGTTCGAGCTTGACATGATGAAGCTCAGCTTGGGATTGGTCAAGAGCGAAGCCCAAAGACACCACCTATTTTCCGAGCTCTGACAAATGGGCTTCGTATGGAGCAATTATACTGGATGAGGCCATCACTTCCTTTTTCTGAGTGAGTTGGATTTGTTAAAGCCCTATATTTATACTAATAATGTGATCACTGTTCAACGACTATAAAAGCAACGGTCATAATTATTAACATAAAACCAAAGAAGTTGACATTTTATATAAAAATTTTACATAAAGATACATTTAATTAGATCAAGAGGGATTTCCATTAATGAAACTTTGGGTCATTACAAAAAGACTTTATAACATTTAAAATAATTATTAATTTACTAAATCATAATTATAAGCAATAAGTAGCCTCTAACAAAGCATCAAAACTACTCATGCTAAATAGGGATCCGTCTCGATCTCTATCAAACACATGTATCTCCATACATGTGTCCACAAATCGTATCTTAAACAAATATTAATTTTTATATGATATATGTTTACAAGACATCATGTAAATATGATACTTGGAGTGTGTCAGTCCTATATAACTACTCATTCATTCCAGATTATATAAGTAAAGACCGACTAAATGGTTGAATACATCTCATTTCATCCACCCACTTAGATGAGTACATCACATGGAATTTATCAAATAAATAAACACATCATATATATCATTTAGGTACATTTATACACTTCTTTAATCTATCTTAATTTAGGTCCTAGATTTCACACTCATCATACATGAGGAAAATACCATATTGATTAAAATCAATCGATGACCTGATCAACAACATAACCAAATTCCCCTGATTATCTCTACCTCATAGATAACATAAAAAGGTATCAAAGTATGATGGTTATCATTCTAGGTATCTTGTATAACTTCACGCTTAATCTAATCCCAATATAAAACATGAAGCCCTAGCATACCAAAGAGGTAATGTATAAAACTTCATATAGTACACTTGGTGGGTCATCCAATAAAAAAAATCCTTTTGTGCCTCCTGATCATTTTCTTTATCTCTATATGAATTCATAAAGACACTAACTTTAACATTTTAGCACAAGATATAATACTATATCATAATCATAATTTAGGGGTAACTCAAATTCATACTTTGAGAGGTTAATTATCAATTCACTACATGTATTAGACGTAACCAATGTGAATGAATGATTAAGCGAAGTCAAGATTTGCATAACATGATACATTTCATATTCATTAAACCCAGTTAAGAATATATTAAAAAACCAGACATTAGAACTATTATTATATGTCATATGAAAGACTACCCAAATTCCTTATGTTTTCTTTATTTTAGGGTTTTGTTAAACTCATTACATATCTATGTAATTTTTTTCACATCTTTATGTGAACATCTAATAAATCCATCCCACTAAAATTCTATTGAGAGTAACACCTATTAATAAAGTCTATTTGAATAATAGTTAGACTTAGGAATCATATTCCTAATTTTTAACTCTTTGAATCATATTATTCAAATTCATTTACTTCAAAAAAAATTTATGATGTTAATGAATTTTGTTGTCTACTTAAAACTCTTTATAAGTCTATCATTATCACAATTCTTGGAATTTTTCCATCAAACATTTTCTTTGATATCATTTGGTTATAAAATTTAACCATTTAAATTAATATCTTTCTTTACTAACACATCCTAAAACTAATTTAGGATATAAAGTGATGTTTATTTTTTTACGATAACTAAATATAATTCTTTACATTTACTTTTACTGGTATCGACATGACCAGACCTACTGGGGCCCCACCTTGGATAACAATAAGTAAGGGTACCATCCCAATCCATCCTGAAATAGTCTAGGGGCTGGTGACTAGCACCAAGTAGGCATATCACACAATATGGCAGGCCTTAAACTATATCAACCAATAATAGTCACATATCTCCAATGTGTAAGATAACTAGTAGCATCAGTAGTATATATATAAGCAACAAAATTTTATGAAATGTATTCATGAGACATAAAATGTATGAACAGTGACACATAGGTAAATACCCAATGAACTATACATATAAAAATCATGTGATATGATATATTTAAAGAATAAAAAAGCTCATCCTTTCCACATGTTCTCAAGGATTGATCTCTAGCTACAAAAATCACTACCACCATCTTGAAACACCATGATTCACCAGGAATTACTAAGTATCATAAAGAATCATCTCCAGATAAGCCACTTCATCCTCATGAACTCTGAGACTAACTCCAAACTATGCATCATCTACACAAACACAACATTTATGGGTATAAGTCCCATACAGGTGTGACTATAAACATACTTAGAAGGATACCCTAAAATTGAAAAGGAGAGACAAAGACACTATTCAACTAAAAACTCCTAGTATGAGAGGGTAATAAGGAGGAAGATAATAAAATACCTAGATATTATCAATTTCTAGAAGTCATAGGGATGAAAATAAATCCGATTTATCTCTACTCCAATCCTTGAATGTTATACCTCATGAGAAACTAGGAAATATCAGAGTAATAAAAATCCTATATAGTTTAAAGTCAATAGACTTGATATATATTGCATCTCAAAGGAAAAAATGGGTTCTTGAGGATTCACTAATATTAAAGTATATAATTTACTCAACCCATCATCTAAACCACCACTAGAACCTATAACAAGCTCTTATTACCATTCCACATAGCTAATTCATCATCCCTATAGTCATAACCTTGCTAAAATACTATCTAAAAATATCCTTCCATGGGACTACTATAGTCCCACTCACTCTATACCCTTGCTTCCTACCGCCGATTATCCATAATCCACATCTGCACCTCGACCCAATATTTATAACAAGATCTTGTGCTACAAAATATCATGAGGTATCAAGAAGAGTAAGGAAGGATAGATAATTAGGGATAGTGAGGATACCAAACACTTAAATGTCCATTCACAATGCACAATAAAATGAACGTGAGGCAATGAGAAGTTTCATAGGTAATAATATAATGGAAATAAAAAAATGATGTTTTGAAGGATTATCACACCAAAGAGAGACCATATTTAGAATGATATTTCTAAATAATGATTGTAATGATGTCAAGTATAAAAAAATTGATAAAAATTAAAATTAAAGTAATAACTTATAATAGAGTGTTTCCATGAATTTAATACCATAAAGAATGATGCATGAATCCAAATTATGAAGTCTTACCTTATGCCAAAATGTATGTTAATTTAATATATTTTTATTCCATGGTTTCATTAACCATTTCCACATGGTATGATTACTGATGTCAACATAGATCTGGCCCCATTCCCTCAATCTAATGTTGATTCTTCCAAGATTCAGACCCACTCTATCTCTAGGGTATGAGTTGATAAAAATAGAATCTAACCAAAGGGTGGAATCATAATAAGACACTTATAAGGGAATTATATGATTTCACCATAAATAAAATATTTAACTAGTTGTAAATTAATTTTATTAATTGATGCACCTATGATGGGCCACCTCGAGGACCTGAGACACAAACATAAGTTATATCACCCATAGGGTAAACCCCCTAGCATGGATGAAACTAAAATATTAGTTTTACTATCTAAATATCCTCTTAGAATATATCATCATATAATCTCATGGGATAAATAAATATTAAATTAATAAATATTAAAAATCACTTAAAATTAATCATCCTCAGATGTTCACCAAAAATTATCCTAGGGGTAATCACTCTACCCTAGGATTAACCTAACCATCATTTTTTCCGAGCTTGTATTCTTGGGAAAATTTATAGTTTTACCCATTGGAAGGTCTAACTACTCTGAAGCTAAAAATTGATCTAAGTCTTGATCAATAAAAAATTGAATCAGTACATTCTCCCCACCTTTAAACCTTTTATCCCTGAAAAGGAAAAAATTAAGGATCTTCAATAAGGAGTATCATAAAATAACCTCATATAGAAAATAAACCAACTTCACACATACTTAATTTATCTTCAGAGGTCCCAGCTCTAAATGAACTCAATACAAAACCATCCAAGAAGGGAATATCCCTTTTCATCACTAAAGTTATCAGCTCTAGCTCATATATAAGAAGTACATTAATGAAAAAATGAATCTTCTCTACATGAGCCTTTCAAAACCATAACAACTAAAATATTCTCTCATCCTAAGATCACCCCACCACATGGGATTAAGTGAATCTAGGAACCATTGAAATACTCTAAAAATTATTTTATTTCCATGGCTACCTCTAGTGGGAGCGCTCCTCTCCCTGCATTCAAAGAGAATTTTTATGGGTTTTTTATGATAACAACCTATATACTTTGTAATCCACCATTGATAACTTCAAAAATATTTTTCACTAACACAAAAAAGTTACAAGGTATCATGGTATTTCAAACCAGTGTTATTTCCTCTATTATTGCCTACCCAAAAGGCATAGGTACCAATGCTTCTAGTTCATGAAACAAAGGAAATATGGTCCCCCTTTCCAACCTCAACATCCATGAGAATCCTCTTTCCACATATTGATCCCCATATGGTTCACATCCTTTGTAGAAGAGATATTGGTTGTGTCATCTTCTCTCTTTTGTGAAAGTTTTTAATGAGCACATCAGGAAAAACACCAACACCCTCAAACTACTCAACATCATACCACTACCCATTAAGTGGACTAATCCACCAAAAACCAAAGTGGGCGGTCCCAACCATTCATATGACCCTAATCTATCGGATCTAGACCCAGTATAACACCCAACAAACTAAAGTAATCAAAAACTAAAAATTATCAAGAAAACATCCTATTTTTCTCCATGAAAATAATTTACTTGTGATGGGTACACCCATAAAGATTCATTAGACATAACATACTGGGGTTATAACTCTCCTAGTGGGTCTCCACTTAGGATTCCCATCTTGATATTAAATACAAAAAACATAGGACCACTATCATCTGAATTAGGGAGTGGATAATATGATCCACACATTTAGGGATACCATTCAGGTCCATCGCTTGAGAAAATTCGATAACATAAGACCAACAATTTAATATCACCATTCTGGGTATCTTTCACATAAGATAAGAGTGTGGGGCTACATAAATTGATCATAGGTGAGAAACATCTCCCTCTCTTTAAAAGAATAAACTTCTTTAAATCTTAATACTCATGAACCACCCCCTACATCTTGACATAGATCATTTTATGGGAGGTCTCAACCACCATGCCACAACTGTTCCACATTGATCTCATTATTCTCCACAGTTACAACCTCACAAAGTATAACCACTAATCCATGAATCAAGAATTCATTCTATGAGTGGTTAATACATATATGATAAACTCTTGGTGAGACTAGGTAATTTTTCTGAACACTAAATAGGATCCTCCTTGAACCAAAACTAAGAAGGATTCATTCAACATGCTCCATAAATGCTAGAGGTTTGTTAATATTTACACTGAACAAGACTATAATTCCATTCTTTGAATGAAAGTTGAAGCATGCGATTATTTCCCATCGAGGGAGAACCATAAGTCACACTTTTGAAATAATTCATGCATTCTTACACAATCATAGTAAGTGAATTATCATCTATTCACATAGCACATGAATCCATGCTTACCATATGATGGGCAGATGACTACAAATTCTTAAGGATGATTTCTAGTTAATTCACCCAAGGGGATACTACTCATTATTGGGGGTGAATCACACCTCACTTACTCAATTGGGTATCATCATGTAGTAATCATACTAGCACTTGATAAATTATATGGTATTCACCACTAGATATCATTAGTTCCATTAGGGAATAACTTGAAAGTTCTATTTCTATACTATGTATAAAATCACTTTTATCCAAAGGGTTAAGTGAAAGACAATCTCCATAAAAAAAAACTCTCTACTAATAAGGGTTTGGATAAGGGAACCAGTGGAATCTCCAACTATGAAACCTATAATACATCCAGTATTAGGGACCATGAAGAGGGGACACAAATCATACTTTTAACTAAACCCATTGATGATTGACCATGTTTATCTATCACACATATCTTTCCATAGATCTGACTATCATCACCTTTTACATAATAGGAACTAACTGAGGATGGTGATGGTAGGAGAGGACCAAAGCATCTTCCATCTCCATCTAATCCCGCACCACCCACTCCCCAACAAAAAATTATCCCTTCTAGGGCATTGTATCCAATACAAAAACTACTAACTTCATCTCTATCTCCCACACAAAGGTCTACCCACAAAACTTTTCAAGCTATTTTTAAGTAAAATTCCTGCCTTTTCCCAATGATAGGGTTCATACTTGCTAAGAATCCTCAATCTACCAATGCTATCTTGGGGTCTTTGGTATATGTAGTGTTGCATGAAAACCCAACCACATATCAACTCCTCCTCATATAGATTCTCCTCATGAACCACTTAACTCAAATAATTCCACCAAAAAACATGTATAATGAAAAAATCATGATGTTTGTGTTTGTTGAAACATACTTATACATGATTATGATTCCCTATAAATGGTAATACATTCATGGATAATAATTCATCGAAAATAAAGAATCAAGATAAAACCATAGCAGAGTAGTTCCATCACGAGTTTAAGGAAAACATCATCCATAAAAAACTCACTAGCCATATAGTGAACTCAATGAAATAATATTCATTTGGTCAGTGAGATTTTTAACTAGATAGAAACATGATTCTAAAACTCCATTCAACCCTATATCACTTGAGGATCTGTACTTCCTCAAAAAACCATTAAGCCTCTATTATTAGAAGGCATGAAATATAATTGGCCCATGATTAGTCTCATCCAACCTAGTAGGAACTACCATATTCTCTAAGAGAAGATTTTTACTAAGCACAAAGGTAAGTGAAACTGATTCAAGTCACAGAGAAAGTATATCTATCAACAATGTCTCTAAAACAAAACCTAAACACTCACTATCCAGCAGTGAGAGGGAAAACTATAGGAATGGTATAGTCACAATCCTACTTATTCATACAAGCTGGATATCAGCAGGTAGAACCCTTTATTTGATAGTATGAATCTATAAGGATTAGAGAATATCAGGATGAGGTGACATGGAAAGGACATGGAAGATCATAACTTACCACTAAATAATGTATACACCAACTTTATTGTACCCCACAATTGATGTATCAGATATCTGAATTGACAAATAGGTTATCAAAGTCTTGTAAAAGGATACATTAGCTACTACACCTATGCTAGTATCCATAGTTTAATAACTGAACACAAGACACCCTCAACATCATTTCATTAAATTTCCAAAACCATTTCTCATAGGATTACCAACTCTAAACCCTATACCTAGGATTAATCTTCTCTAATACCACTATAACATGAATCAAACCACCAATGCCCCACCCATGCTGTAAGTGAAGAAAGGGTTCCAGACTAAGACCTCCCTTAATAGGTCAAGGGATGGTGACTAGAACTGTATAGTTATATCATGCAATATGGGAGGATTTAGCCTAAATAAACCTTCAATGGGAATATATCTCTAATTAATAAAATAACTAGAAACACTAGAAATATATATATATATATATATATATATATATATATAAGAAGCTAAACTATATACAATGCATGGATGATACACTAAATGTAAGTATAATGACACATAGTAAAATACACAAGGAATTGTACATCCAATAATACTCAAATTATATAGACACAAGGAACTAGAATGCTCCCTCCTCCAAATCTATTTTTTGATTTTCAAATAATCAATTTTTAGGGATAAATGGGAACCCTACAACAGAACCATCCATGAAAATAAAACTACAAAACATAGAGAACTTCCAGCCCGTAAATTCAAATTCAAATTTCAAATTGCAGACTGGAAGACCCAACATCGAGCCAAGTTCCTTCCATCAACTCATTGGGTACTGAGAAACCTTGGGCCACAAACCCACCATCCCGTCGCCTCAGAACCATCCTCATATTAGCATTTCCTCAATCAATGCTCCACCTTTTCATGTTTAATCATATATTTATCCTGATACATGATGGACATTATACCATTATGAACTACATACCCCACTATGCATTGTCGAGCGTCACTTGTAGTCAGATCAAAACATGCTATGACATCTCTATGTCCATTAATACCATCTCAGAATAGTGAATCATTTACATAGACATGACACATGTTGGAATAAGGTCTATTCAAGGGTGAGTATAAACATACTTGGTAGGATTCCCCACAACCAAAAATGAAAGACAAGACAATCAGTCATTTTAAAACTTATAGTATGAGAGGGAAATTAGGGGGGAGACAAGAAAAGGTCTAGTTATTCTCAACCAAAATAATTCACAGGGATGAAAAGAATTCACACTCATCTCAACTCTAATCCTTGAAGGTTTTACCTCATGAGAAACTAAGAATACTCAGAGTTCCAAGAATCCCATGTTGTATAATTTCAATAGTCTAGTTGTATATCATACCTTGAAGACAACCAAGGTGTTCCTGAGGAGTCATTTATCTCAAGGTATCCAATCTATTCATCCCATATTCTACACTACCACTAAAACCTATAAAGGGGAACCTACCCCTTATAGAGGAAAGCACAATAGCTGAGGGAGTACCACACCTTAACATTCACTATTACCATGTTATCGCCCTTGAAACCAATAGGGGAACCTATTATTTTTACATTAATAGGTATTTTTAAATAGATTAATAACCCATATTATCACAACCACCCATGAATAAAAACCCACATGCCTCATAGAATCTAAAATGGAAGACATGTGCCTCATTGAGTAGCATATACCAGACAAGAGTAGCACATAACATAAGAGAGTATCTCACATCAGATAAGAGTAGGACACAATATATTATAGGATCACACATAAAATGAGATTAAAAAATAATATATGAGTGTAGCACATGATATATGAGAGTAGCTGTTTCCCTCGAAGATGTGCCAGGGTTAGGAATGAAATGGTATGATAGGGACTAGGCAGTATATCCTTTTTATCATGTGAAGGAGGTGCCGAAGTCAAGTAATTCGTGTTGGATTCACCATTTTGTTTCCCTCAAAGAGTCATTTGTGTCTTGAATAGTTGATTTTAAAAGGTTAAATGGCTTGAAATCACTGACTTTGGGTATAATTTCTTCGAGTGGTCTCCAATGGGTTTTGTTTGTGGAGCTAGAAACACCCAATGTCTCTCATATCCATGATTCATGGATCTTCTTTCCAAAGGCATGTATTCATTAGGAAATGTAGAAAATGACACTTAATAACTCACATTGGTTAAGAGGATAGGAATTCGGGCTTATCACACCATTTTGGGGGGAACCATTTTCTATCTTGGGTCTCTCTTATAGATTTAAGATATGTTCATGAACCCTTGGTTCATTCCCAAGTATGTACACATAGATTTTACCTAGGTAATGATTGATCATAAATATGCATGGGTTCAAAATCATATATATGTATCTATGGTTCTCCATCAATGGTATAACTTTTTGGATGTATTATATATTATTTAGTCATTTATTAGGATGATGCTGGTTTTAAGACATTTAGTGAGGTGCTATGAAGTTTTCTATCATCCAGGGAGACAAAGTACATTTTGATGTTAGGATTGAACCCATAAGATAGGATTACTATGTATCCTCATTAGTGGAATTAAAAAAAAAATAGTTTTGTGACTCTTAATAGGACACAACACCATTTCAGGTCATATGACAAGGACCGAACCTTTCATTTTAACGTCATGTGGCAGGGACACTTAGTCAGAAGGTGCCTGGTCAAGGATGGTGTGAGACCTATACTGAGGTAGCCCGAGGGATCCAGGAGATATATGGTTCACTAAGTAAATGAGAATTATGTGAGGATTTTTATCATGAAAACCTCAATCAATATTTTTCCCCTTATAACAGTGGTGACCATGAGGTTATCTCTTGAGGAGGTTTCAAATTGAGTTACATAACTGTCACTTTTATTTTGTTTTTTTTACAAGAAGATAAATTTTGGGGGATTTTATTTAATATTTGAAAATAGATATATAGTTCAATAAAATTGAATATAAATACCTGACAATTGATAGAAAATTAAATGGGTTTGAAATCATAATTAAAACAATGGTCACAGACAAGATTAAACATCTCAGACACCCCCTCTTTGTTGTATAAAAATATTTATCAATTGAATTTATAAATGAAACACCAAAGACACCCAGGTGAACATTCAAATTTGAATAGACATCATATCGAGACCTTGGAATTATTGTTGTACCAACTATTTAAGGGATTCAATTATTTAAAAACCATCAAGTAATTGAACATAATTGAAACCACTATTCTCAATGACAAGAACATGCCGAAGAAATTTAAATAGTGAAGTCAATTAATTTACTTCATAGATCAAGAAACCATTCAATTTTTTTTTGAATTTATATTCAAGAAAGAAAACAACCAAATGTATTCAAAAATATATATTCAAGAGAAATTCAACAAGAGATTACACAAGAATATCGTAACCTGAAAGAGAGTGTTCTTCAGTTGCCACCGTCCACAACCACATGGGGCTTAACCATGCATCACTTTAGCATTCTCCTTATTATACATTATAGCATCAAAGAATGAAATATTCCTCAAGATCTTGGTCTCCAACATGGATAAGAAAGTCTTTAGATCATTTAGTGGATGTTCGGTGGTGTTGTGGTGCTCTTTCTGGTTCCAGACTATCTCCAAGATGTGGTTGAGGGGAACCTTTTATAGGAAATCCCATCAAAACATCGGCACATGTCGTTTATTTTTTTTCTACGTGTTTACTATTACACAACTTGTAATAGACTTTCATGATTTTTAATTTCTTTTTCAAAAGTTTTCATGAATCTCAGCATGATATTCTTTAAAAACACATCCTGAAAAATGTCATGTCATGTAATAGAGTTACACAATGTGTATTAGTCCTTCACGACTTTTAATGACATCACAAATTTTCTTTCATAGAAAATCATTTTTGAAAAAGTCACTTCGTGTAATGGAAATACATGATGTGTAACTGTGTTACTCCATTTTTCTAGCTTTGATTATTTTCTCCAAAATCTAGTGTCGCACTACTTCGCTTCACTCATGGCATGAAGTGTCTTTTAGAATCATTCTGAAATACACAAGCTATTTAAAAATGTTAAATATTCAAGAATTGTGAAGTTTTCCATTTCAAGATCAAAACCTTCCTAGACACTAAAAACAATGAAATTTTATGTAAATTAATACATTAGTGGGGTTAAAATTATTAAAATAGATTTGAAAAATAGTGGAAATATCAACTCTATCAGTGACCTAACCAGGGATGTGGTCCCAAGAACATTATGGTGGATTTGGGTGCTGGGTTTGGACCTTATGAAGGATTCCTACATATCCTAGTTAGCTGGGAATCAAAGACCACATAGTTTTAGTGGTTGGATATTAGGAATGGAAGTTTCCCATGTGGTGGGGAATGATTGGGGATTACAGTTAGGGGATGCCTGTCTAGTGCTGCTTCATTGGGAATATGGCCCTTTGAAGGTTGAGTTATGGTTTCGGAGCTTACACCATATAGGAGGCCCATTTGGTTTGGTATTACACATAGAAGTTTCTCAGTTGAGGGTTTGGTATCATGTGGATGTCATGATCACCATTAAACTCTAAGCTTACATGATCCATGCTCGGTGTGAGGAAAAAAAGGAAGCAGTGGATCTGAAGATCTCACGACCTGCTCTATCCGCTGGTGGATGGTGCTAGTACCCTAAGGGAGAGGGAGAGGGCATTGAGTGTACTTGTATCCTCTTGTATTTTTGTAAATGAGATAGTCACATATGGAGATCTATATAAATAAGTCCCGGACTGAGGTGAAGAGGATAAAAAGTGATGCCTCCCGTAAGAAAGGATAGGTGTTTACCTTAGGGGGAGTGCCCTTAAAATTAGTTCTGAGAAAGAGAATAACATTTAACACTGGACCTCATAGAAGGGAAAGGCTTGTGGTTCCTATTAATCCATAGAATAGGGAGGTTAACATGATCACTCTAAGACCGAAGCCCATGTTACCATGAGAATGTAAACCCAAGGATATTCTGAGGGTCCGCCTTACTACAGAGGCCATCCATACGACTCTGGTTACCATAGGTATGTAAACCTTAGGGGACACTCTGATGTTCCTAATGATTTTATCATACATGTCAAGTGCCTTTAGAAGGGGACTTTTCCTAATACCATTAAAATGTCTCTTGGAGGGGACGACACAGGGACTGATGACATGACTGAAGAGAATGATGGGATATGGTGAGTAGAACAACCTTGGATTCCCCAGTTTGTGTAGTATTTTATTAGGCAGAATGGGATTCCCTCTATGTAACATACTACTACGTGGGTGAGGGAACTATCCACATAGCACTGTTCTACACCGACCTGGGTTCTACCGGTGAAACGTGCTACTTCATAGGGACAGGTTCCACCCACATAGCATTTTGCTACGCGAGGCCTAGTTACTCTTATACAACATTTTTCTATGTGGGGTAGGGTTCCGTCCACATAGTATTTTTCTATGCGGGATGATTTTCCAAAAAAGGGACATTTTTTATGCCCTAAAGGATGGTTTAAAAAGGGGGTTTGAGTTCTTATATGAATTATTGATTTATTATTCCCTCATCACTACTATACGGAAGGTTTTACCTACTAAGAATCATCGAAGGGGGATTCCTTTTTTTGTGGTGCTTTGACACTTGTCTACTTTGACTCTCTTCATTTTGGGAATTCGTCTATCCTTAGGCCCCCTTGGGGACTATTTATAGAACAATAGATAGATCGAGTATCAGCATGGATGATCGTCCATGGTGGGCTGCAAAGATTATTTTGTGGGAACCCATGGAATATGCTTCATCCCGTGAATGACTTAGTCAGCAGGGACATCGTTCGCAGAAGAGCTATCATTTGTGGGGACATAAATCACTACCTCCACACCACAAATTTTTTTTGTTCACTAGATCCCGTGTTACCACCTCTTCCTATAAACTTTTTAGTTTTTGGGGGTATAAATCACCAATTTGGTCCCAAAAACAACTTTGGTTTCATTATAGGGTGTTGGAAGCATTTCCTCCATCCGTGAACTATTTCGTTCATAGATGCTTCGTGACATGGAAGAACTCCATGTGGAGCAGCAGTCTGTTAAGTGATTAGTGATTTGTAGTATCTTACCTTTGAATATTTTCTTCAATATTATTTTAGGTTTCATTTCCACCCTTTACTGATCCTGATATAATTCACTTATTAAATGAAGAATTTTTAGGACCCAATAGTAAAATAAAACAGTAAAGAGTGGCACACAATAGATGAGAGGAACACAAAAAAGAGAGTAACACACAAAGTATGAGATTATCGTATAGTAGATGAGAGTATCTAATGAACTCCTATCACAGGGTTTGGAAAAACAATTTTTTAATACCTAAGTATATTATATTAGTTAACCTAGGTATTCTCCTAAAGAGGAGTGTGCACAAAATGGGTTTGTCACCTTTTTATTTATTTTTAGAAAAATAATTAATTTCTTATTTTGGTTATGAATTTTAGAAACTAGAAATTAGTTTAAATTGAATTATTTTTGAGAAATAGGTGATCGAACCAGGTTTGTCTACACCTAGTGTTATGCTATCATTATTTCCAATTTTTAACAATTTTTCTTCTGATTTGTGGTAAGAAAGAGATTCCTCTATTTATTCATATATCTCTATTTACCAAATGGTGATGGTGAGGATATACCTAATAAAAGACTCAATTGGTATACCCTAATTCCTTTATGAACATATTCAAAGTTCTTCCTTTTGATAGATTAGATAAATACACAATTGGGTATTATTATTCTCTAATAATAAATAGTTAATGTCAAAATCCTGTGCACATGCTAGTGATTTGAAAGAACTCACCACCCAACCTTAATATATTATGTAGAAAACATATTATAATTGGGTTAAGGGAGATATGGATCATTGACCAATAAAATTAAAATTAAAATAATCTAACCCTAACACAATTTCATTCGGTATAAAAAACTGAATTATGAATTGAAACCAGTTGGTAGAAGATAGAAAGGGTTTTATTAATTTAGGTATAAAAACTCAAAAAATAACAAAAGACCATACTAACAATTTATCAATCACTCAAATAAAATATCCATCCTTGGAGGGGAATTAGATTTTATTTGGGAGAGGGGAGACATTACAGGAATGGAAAGAAAATAAAAGAAAAGGAAAGCATGGAAATAAATCTGTGGCGGACCATCGTCCAGAGCTTCCCTCGCCAATCAATCCTCTATCAATCCCCAAAAGACTCTTATTTATAGACATGTAAGAACCTTTAATATTTCTTAAATGCATTAATGAATGTTTCTTGGTCAATATTGAGGATACTTGGTGGGTCCAGATAAATAAACAGGGCTTCCACAGTCTAATACCATTAAAACTACCAATTTTTGGTCCTGTTTGAGGGTTTCTTGTCATGAATGATATTCATGACGTGTATTGTGTAGGGCCATGACTTTGATTTACAAAGTATTTCAAAATTTAAATGGTTTGTTCATGATGTATAATGTGCGGGATGACATTTTCATGGATGGTTTTCATGCCTTGTATTTATTTAAGTTACACATTGTGAATGACTTACATTATGTGTAAGGATGTTTTCAAACTAATTTTACCTAGTTTAATCCATGTTATTAATTTTTAAGACTTGGGATTTGGTCTTGGATTTTTCATTGAATTCACTACATCTTCAATCTACCTTCAACAGTTTAGTGTCATGCGACACCGTAAAGCGGTGCAGCGTGAAGTGTTTGTGGCTCACTTAATTCACCACTTTTTGTTCATTTTTCATAGAACTATGTATCCCACCACAAAACATAAAAAATTAAACACCTATAAGATTAATCATTTAAAATTTATAAAAAAATATGTTTTATAATAAAATATTCATGAAAAATATGACTTTTTTAGTACCACATGATAGATGAAAGTAACACACAATAGATGAGAGTATCACACAATAGATAGAAGTGTGGTGGGTATCTGACCCCCAGTGAATGATTTTATAACCATAGATGAACCCTATCATTGAACATATAGATCTAAGAAGGTTAAACTACTCATATTTTTAGTATTTTAAAGTGATTTAATACTTTTCCACTTTTATATTTTTTTAATAAATTACAATATCCTTTAATATCTTATTAAATTATCAAGTGTCTTAATTAATTATTAAATTTTAAATTAAAAAGTTATAATAAAAGTTATGTAATTGGTTTAATAATGTTATTTGTCAAAATTTTTTAATAATAATTCATGTAATATATTTTTTATTTACTTAAGTTTAAATTTGTTTAGTAAAAAATTTTGTGCCATTCTTATGAAGGACCTTGGATAGCCCATCAAACACCTAGGGAACCCCTTAGGGTCAACCCCATGGGAAGGATAGCTGTAGGAATCCCCAAAAAGAGGTTGGTATTAAGCATGCATAGTTCATGCCTATAGTGTGCATGGCCCTTGTATAAGGGCAAATGGTGCACCCCACATGCACTTTGGTTGGGCAAGGTCACCCATATGGGTTGCAACCCCCATGTGTGTGCGTTTGTTTTTTAATATTCATGGGGTATTAAAAAAATTATTTGATGTAACTCTTGGCCACCATGTTTTCATTTCGATGTTGGATCTGAGTTAAAAATCTCAGATACACTCTCCACTATCAGGTCTGTTCTAATTAAACCAATCCATTCAATCTTTTTGAAATCTTGCACATGACAGTTTGATCTCCCGCGTGCCAGAGTTCTAAATCCAACTTCCTTGGTATGACCAAATACTTATTTTAATCTGGGTATCTTTAGACTATCACATATTCTTTTAATCTAGTGTCTTTAAGAATTCAGTTTTATTCTATTTGGTCTGAAGTTTTATTTATGATTTTTCTTTTGTGAGAGTAATATTTTTATTTTCTTCCTTGGTCTCGACATATTCTTACTATTTTTTTCTAGTTCAAGTTTTCTATAGTAATATATTCATCTTAATATTTATTTTTTTCTACTGGTTATTTTTTTTATTTTCTGTTGGTTGAGCATCAAATAACCATTGGAAAATACCAATAGTGGGTAAGTCGACTCACCATTAGAAATTAAAAATGGTGGGTGATATTTCCAACCATTAGAACCCAATGGTAGTTCAGTGACCCACCACCAAACTTTAATGATGGGTGATTTTACCCACCATTGGACATCAATCATGGGTTAATTTTTACCCACAATTTTCATCTCTCTTCTTATTGTACTGTGTTTTAGTAGTAAATTCTTTCATCTTTTATATCTTACTTTGTTTTCATTCTATAGTTTTTTTGATATGTTTTTCATTTTTTCATATTTTTTTTTCTTCAGGTGGTATGTCACCACTTTCAGATGAAAAGAGGAGTGACATTTTTTTTTCTTTTATTTAGTTCATTTCTATTTCTATTTCATGTTATTATTATATTGTTTTCTTATTCTTATCTATTTATTTTTCATCTTTTCTTATTCTATTTTTTCATCATATTTTTTTATAATAAAATTTAATGAGCCACCATTAGAACCCAGTGGTAGGTTATGATTCACCATTGGCTTCATGAAACAATGGGTGATAAGTCACTGTTGGGCTTGCAACATCGATTTTTTTCTTTCTTCATATGAAGCCTTTGATTTATTAGATGCATAGAATGAATTTAATTTTTATTTATTATTTGTATTTTTGATTAAAATCAGAATGGCCAGTCATGCTATATTTAGCCACCATTGGAACCTAGCCGTGGGTAATGAGTCATCATTCTCTATTCCAATGGTTGGTCAATGACCCACCTTTAGTTAAAATTTAATATTTCTAAAATTTTATTTCATATTTCATTTTTGTTATTACAATAAATTCTTTTGATCATATTATTATTATTTTATGTTAAAATTAATTTATATAGAGTTAAAAATTAAATTGTAACATTATTTTATGTACACTCTTTCTTGCAGTTTAAAGTATATATGATGCTCTGTTTTTACCGAATTTTTTCTGCATGTATAATATAATATGTTATATTTGTTTTTCAATTATTTTGTAATTTAAAATTGTTTAAAAATAATTTAATCAATATATTAAATGTTTTATTTTAATATTTCATGAAGAAATATAAATCCCAATTGTTCTTTTATGGTATTTAGTAAGGCTTTAAAAAACTTCATGTAATGGTCATAATATTTTATTGTTATTCACTAACAAGTGTCATTCATATTTTGGATATATACACGCTCATTGTAGATCTTAGTTTTAATGATATGGGAGATCTCTTTAAGAAATAAAAACACATAAAAGTGAATATCATTAATTTTAGAAAACTTGTGATACATCTTTGACATTATTCTACTCTCAAAATTTTTTCATGATCTTCAAAAAATTCTGAACTCCTGCTATGATTACTAAAAAACTTCTACCTTAACATTTATTCATTCCAAGTGATCAACGATCATCAATATTAAATTTCTTCAAAATTTTGATCATCTACTTCTTTTCTTATATTTCTTTTATTCATGTAATCTTGTTTCTTCCGGCTTGTAATATCTCATGTCTCATTTATGATTTTACCATAAAAATAAAGTCTTTAATTTCTTTTCTTATTCTACCACCCAAAAGAAATTTCGGGTTGTGACTCTTGATCAAAAGTCAGGATAAAAAATAGATGAAGTCTCCTATAAAAAGACCGATTTATTCCTCCAGTTTATTTAAAAGTAAATGTCTATAAAAAGGTTCTCACACCTTTAAAAGTGAGTTTCTTAGTTAGTACTGGTCTCCTTGAGGAGTAGAGAAGATTAAGGAGTGGGATGGGATCTTTGTGATCCAAACCACTAAAAATCTAATTTTCATTCATTTTCATTTATACTGCATCTTAACTCAAGAACATTATACTCACTTTTTTTTAATATTTTAATAAAATATTATTATTTTTGTCATTAAATTGAAAAGTACCATTGAAAGGTGCTATCGTGGGTGATTTCAAATGATATGTGATTGTTAGGTACTTAT
The DNA here is from genome assembly GCA_963277665.1 of Viscum album. Taxonomy (NCBI): domain Eukaryota; kingdom Viridiplantae; phylum Streptophyta; class Magnoliopsida; order Santalales; family Viscaceae; genus Viscum; species Viscum album. The sequence continues at coordinate 623,822,565 of OY728130.1, read as the reverse complement.
GTTTAGGAGAGTGGATGACCAAGGTCTTCTCTCAAAGGAGAAAGTAAATTTAACAAATTATTAAAGGTATTTTGAAAATAAAATAAAAGGAAATAATAATAATAATTAAAATTATGTGGTCATTTATTTTTTATAAATCTATAAGAAGTTTTCTAGAAGAAGATTGATTTTTTTTGTTTCTATTTTTTTAAAATGAAGTTTGATTAAAATGACATAACAAGAAGATGTTTTTTTAGAAAATATTTAAAAAGGTGTAATCGATCTAACTCTAACTATTAATTTACTTATTAATCATTATCATTTTAATCAATATAAACTTAATTATGATCCCTTAATTTGTTAAATCCCGAACCCAATGAGAATTAACTTTACCACAAAGATGAAGTGAATTTATCCTTAGGCTAACTTCAGAACATGCAATCGCAACACCCTGCTTTGGTTGATGTTCTAAGGTTAGATTATGGTCAGTGGTAAATTAAGGCACATTTACTCTCTAGAAATTAGAATTAATTATGTTTATGGATTATATTTGAACACTGTAAATTGATCCCGTATTGTTTTGTATTACTGATTAAGGTTGTGCTCTCACAATTCACACAATTCCTGACCTTGCGTGTTTTGTGTTAATTGTACAATTGATTACTTAGTTTCAATTAAATTAAAAAAGTCAATTAATATATCATATTATGTTAATTACAATATTTCATTAATTAAAATTAAATGATTGAAGAAAGATAGAGTTCGATTGATTACTAAAAAAACTACTCTTCTATGGGTGGTGTAGTCATCGTAGAAACGTTATGCATGTACAAAGGTTTAGAAAGGGTATAACCCAATCCTGTTTACACTCTTGATTGTAGCCCAAATAATTAAAATATGAAGATAAAAAGATAAGATTACAGAATATTTATTGAAGAAAAAAAATCAAATTACAAGCATGAAAACAATGAAACACAAAGTGGAGGTGGGAGAGGAGAGCCTTCTTGGAAGAGATCTACGCATAAAGCCTTACTTATTCAAAGAGGATTGAAATAATTCCTGGATCTAACCATTCAGAAAAACTTTCCAAAAACCTCTACCAACCATCCCAAATAGTGAAAGGACCAATTTATTGAGTGGTGGGGAGGCTAGGTTCAAAGTGGTTTCAAGTGTGAATGGGGAATCTGAGACAAATATTTTAAACCAACATTAATCACACATTTGACCTCCAAAAACCATGAATCAGATGTTATTCCTGAAGAATTATTTGTTCATAATTGGGTTGGAGAGCTTCTATAAAACTTTGGTCCCAATCCAAGCTCTTATGAAGAAGATATGGCCCAAACACTATAGTGAAGTCCAATATGGAGGGTCCAGCCCACCATTGACTTCATGGTCCATTTGGTCCAACCAAATGCATAATGTAGCTCCAATTTCATGAACAAAAGTTTTATCCCATTAAGTCAGGAACATAGTTACAAAATTTCATGTTCAAATAATAAATATAAAAATATTTATCTTCGAAATACTACAGTGCACTATAAAGGGTAAAACTGGAATTTCCATCAAATTTTAAAATGAATGATCTAATCCCCAATATTTTATAAATAAACATATTTAACACAATGTGATAAAATTTTATATTTATTATCAATAAAATATTTATAAAAATGTGTTTTATAAACTCCCCCATACTTACCCTTTTGCACACATGGGAAAAACCTCATATCATGTATTCGAAAAAATTATGACAAGATATGCATATTCAAATATCTCAATACATAGTGAAAATATAAGAAAAGTAAGAATCCCATAAAGAGTCAATACCAATAAAAATTAAAGTAATTGTCTCATAAATTGTATCAAACCAAAATCTAGTGATATTCATAACACTAATCACAGCAAAACAAGTCATGGGTCTACCATGCCACTAATTATCCACGTGTGTGTGTGCCAACCATTCCAAGATCATAAATCCACCCTTTATTCAGTATATTCAGGTCAAGTAAAACAATTTTTTTACCTATTTTAATTCACCGAACTGGTTCTACACTCCTTTACAAATGAATTTCATGACCCACTCAGTTAAGTAACCCTGAAAGTCAGACCTTAAGCTTCCGACCTATATATCCCAATATTTTGTACATTTTATCACTCCCCTCATTTATGATTATTATTTTTTAAGTTGTACAAGGAAAAAATCTTACAATCAACTCTCAACCCATGTTTTATCTCCTCACGACACTAATTATAATAGTTATAACAAGATCAAAGGCCGATGAAGAGTGATTTTTGACCTGTCCAAGGAGCAACCCATATTTATTTTGAGGGAGTACAATAGTCAGATAATAGGTACATACACATAGGGCAATTTAGTACAGTAATGAAACCGATCAGAAGAGAAACGAACATATGGATCAACAAATGATTTTTTTACCTAACTTGACAATACCTTCAATTGAGTAGAAAAAATTTCACAAGTCTTGGTTGAGTGAAATTCTTTGTGGAGAAATCAATGAAACAATTTACCATGAAAAAATATCACAAATAACGATATCAAAATCTAAAAGGTTTTATAATGACACAACCGTTCATATCATCGACGAATTCAATTTTTATAAAATTCAACCCTTGATGATTAAATCTTAATCATACTTATATTTCTACCAATGAATTTTGAAAACATGCATTTTCCATATGTTCCACATGAGAATGTTATATGATATATTTGTTTTTGTTTTTCTTTGATAATTTTAACCAAACACTTACTAGAAAATACACACAAAACACACAAATTAAAATCCTAAATATCTACCCCAAAATGTTGTCCCCTCCCCCACACTTAAAATATTTTATTATCCTAAATGTGAACCTATGAGATGATATATGCACATGAAATGTATAATTGTAAATAGAAAAAAGAATATAAAAGTGAAAGGGTTAGGAATAACCTGATATGCTCAAGTGATGATGGGGTCATGCAGTGTGATGAAATCCACTACATCAGTAGGAAGTCCCTCAATGTATTTCTTCAAAAATTTCCCATTGACTATAAATATCCTTACTATGTCCTCTTGTGATATCTCCACTGCAACATCAAGAATTTTTTTTCACAACGTAAGGACCTAAACACCTAGAACATAACTTACTAGGAATCAGATTCAGTTGTGAACTATAGAGAAAGAATTTTTCTCCAACTTGAAATTCTATATTTTGGATTATTTTTTCATGAGCTAATTTTTATCTTTCCTTATATAACCTTGAGTTCTCATATGAAGATAATCAAATCTCCTCAAACTCTGGAATTTGCAGCTTCCTTTAGATTCCAATTTGGGCCAAATCCATGTTACATTTCTTTATATCCCAATAAGCCCAATGCTCAACTTCCATGGGGAGATGAAACAATTTCCCAAAAACAATCCGAAATGGGGAAATACTAATGAGTGTCCTGTATGTTGTCCTATAAGTCCATAGTTCATCATCTAAGTGGTTTCTCCAATCCTTCCTATTGGGCTACATGATTTTCTTCAAAATTTGTTTCAACTCACAATTTGAAACCTCAGCTTGGCCATTTTTTTGGGGGTGGTATGGTTTTGATGTTTTTTTGTCACCCCATACTTCCGAAGGAGGGAATCTAAATTCTGATTGCAGAAGTGTTCCCCTTGTTCATTTATTATGGCCTTTGGTACTACAAACCTACAAAAAAATCTGTGACTTTATAAAGTCTACTACAACCTGAGAATCATCAGTCCTGGTGGCCTTATCCTCCACCCATTTACTCACATAATTTACGACAACCAAAATATACAAAAACCAAAATGAACTTGGAAAGGGTCCCATAAAATCGATGCCCCATACATCAAAAATCTCATTGAATAATATGGGTTGTTGGGGAATCTCATGTCTCCTAGAAATGTTCCCTGTGTGTTGGAAACCAGAGCATGACTTAAAAAACATATGGGAATCATGGAATAAGCTAGGACAATATAATCCAGATTCTAAGACTTTCCTAGATATCCGTTGGGGTCCAAAGTGTGCACCATAAGAAAGTGTTTGACAAAAATGTAAAATAGAATGAAAATCATGATCAGGTACACACCTCCTAATAACTTGGTCACTACACATGTTCCAGAGGTATGGATCATTCCAAACATTAAATCTTGACTCACTATTTAACTTTTAACCTTGATGCTTCTTTAAATTTGTAGTAATTTCAGAGAAAACATGGTAGTTAACTAAATCTTTATACTAAGGATGTGTACCTGAGATGGCATAAATATTCTCATCAGGGAAAGTGTCTCGAAGTTGTACCTGGTACAAGGTGTCATCCTCTAGTGTGTGAGTAAGCCTACTCATGTGGTCCACTTCTAGGTTTTCTGAACCCTTCTTGTAATTTATCTCAATATCAAATTCTTGAAGAAGAAGCATCCATTAAATAATTATGGGTTTCACATGTAGCTTCTTCAAGAGGTACCTCAGAGCTGTATGGTCAGAAAAAATAACTACTCTAGAGCCTAATAAATATGAATGAAATTTATCTAAAGGAAATATAATATAAAGAAACTCCTTTTATGTTGTTGTTTAGTTTGATTGGGCTGAATCCAATTCCCTCTAAGCATATGCGATCACATGTGAACGTCCCTCCACCCTATGAGATAAGAAAGATCCGACCGTGAAGTTGGAGGCATCACACATAAGCTCAAAAGGAAGCTCCCACCATGGGGGATGTATGATTAGTGGAGTGGTTAGAAACTTATTTATATCATCAAAGGAAGTCCTGCAAGGATCATTAAATACAAAATCATAATCTTTTTGAAGTAATAGTGACATAGAAAGAGCAATCTTACTAAAATATTTTATGAAGCACTAATAAAATCCTACATGCCTTAGGAAAGATCTAACATCATGCACACATGAAGGATAGGGTAAGGATGAAATAATATCTACCATAGATCTATCAACCTCTATCCCATGTTTTGACACTACATTCCCTAAGACAATTCCATTCTCTACCATAAAATGACACTTTTCAATGTTCAAGACCATATTCATCTCAATACAATGATTCAAAACCTTTCCCAAACTAGATATAAAATCATTAAATGAAGACCCATACACTGTGAAATTATCCATAAATACCTCCATGAAGGTCTCAATAAAATCAGAAAAAATACTCACTATGCATATTTTGAAGGTACCTGGGGCATTGCAAAGTCCAAATGGCATCCTCTGGTAGGAAAACGTACATAATAGACAAGTGAATGTTGTCTTCTACTGATCCTCCAGTGCAATAGGAACCTGAAAATATCTAGAAAATCCATCTAAGAAACAATAATGTGTCTTCCCTGCTAGGCTCTCAAGTATTTGATCAATAAATGGGTGGGGGAAATGGTCCTTGTGAGTAGATTGATTTAGTTTCCTATAATCAATACACACACACCAAATGTTTTGTACCCTCATTGGAACTTACTCATATTTTTCATTTCTAACAATAGTAACTCCACTTTTCTTAGGAACAACCTGAATAAGACTCCCCCACTGTGAATATGAAATGGGATAAATTATTCCTGCCACAATAAATTTTTCAACTTCTTTTTTAACAACTTCCAGAAGAGTTAGATTCAGTCTCTATTGTGGCTGCCTAACCAGTTTATCCCCATCCACCAAAATAATCCTATGCATGAAAATGGAGGGGCTAATACCTGATATGTCATCCAAGTTCCACCCAATTTCCCTGATGCTCTCCCACAAAATATTCAATTTTTTTTCTTCATGTTCAAAAGGGATATTGTTAGCAATGATAATAGGTAATTTCTCACCACTCAATAAGTATGATTATTTGAGATTTGGTGAAAATGTCTTGAGTTCTAGTGGAGGGGGGGGGGGGTGGTGTATGGATAGAGACATCTAAGGAACTGAAATATGGGAACAAAGAGCATCATTATCAGAATATACATCATTACAATTATAGGATAAAATATCAAATCCATCAGCATACTCAATAGTCAAGTCATAATCAGAGTTCAAATGATCAAAATAGGAATATTAATCCATTTCAAAATAAAATATAAGAGAGTTTTGTGCATTAGAAATAGGTGTAGAAGTACTATTTGACATCAAACTAGAACCAATGCTCATAATATCCCTTAGCATAGGACAATAAAAATCCATGAGGTTTTTACTTGGTGGTTCAAAATGGGAGATAAAAAAAGTAGAATGGTCCTCTTATGGGTACTTCATGGAGTCCATAACATTAAATATGAAAAATTCATCTCCAAACTCCATGTAAAGTGTACCCTCATGGATATTTATGACTGTTTTATTAGTTTTGAAGAAAGGACTACCTAAGATAATGGGAGCACGTGAACTTACCAATTGTCCTCCATTTTAAGAACGTAGAAATATTATGGAAAGATCATGTCTTTTACCTAGAAAAGAACATCCTCAAGGACTACCGTTGGATATGATGTAGATCTATTTGAAAAATTCACCACTACTCTCATCAGTTTCAACTCACCAATTTGTAAAGACGAGAATACAGAGTGAGACATTACATTTATAGAAGCTCCTAAATCACAAAGAGCATCAGAAAAGTGTAAATCCCCTATGGTGCATGGGATGGTGAATGTCCCATGGTCCTTGCACTTTGTTGGCATTTCTAGAGTTGGTGTAATGAGCGATGAAACATTCCTTCCAAGTTTGATCCTCTCATTTCCCTTAATCCCTCTTTAATTGGTACAAAGTTCTTTTAAGAATTTCACATACCTTGGGATTTTCTTGATGGCTTCAAGTAGAGGGATGTTGATCTACACATGCTTAAATGTGTCCAAAACCTCTTTTTTAATTGCTTCTCCACCCATATTTCTAATTTGAACAAATCTATCTAGAAATGGAAGGGATTTAGGAGGAACATCATTAATCTTTTGGTTAACTTTATCTTTCTCTGTGGGTTGCTCATCAGCTGGTTTTGAACGGGGATTCTCCATATTTGAGGTGAATCTAGGTGGAAATAGGTGTAGATGTATTAGTTTTTTTCTTTATACTTATCAATGTGATGGAACTGACATTCCCCTTTGGATTTAGAGTAGGTTGGGAAGGAATATTTTTAGAGTTCTTACTTAATAGTTCATGGAGGGTAGTGGAAATCTGGCTCATCTGTGTCTTCAAATCCCTCACCTCCGAACCTTGAATCTTCAATTCATTCTATTGGTTAAGAAAAATTTTATTCAAAAGGTCATCAGTGTTAGAATATAACTTGAGTGTGGGATTATCTTGTTGCTGGCTTGTTGATGCTTGGGCTTAAAATCTTCTTTAGGGTTGTTATAAACCCTACTGGTAAGGAGGAGGCTGCTAGAAGTTTTATTGAAAAGGGGGCCTCTTTTGTTGTCCAGATCCATACCTCATGTCTTATTGATCCTTCCATCTTTGGTTTAATGTTGTATCAAAGGAATTGAGATTCTTTTGGGGATATGGTTGTTGCCACTACTGCTGCTACTGCTGATACAGTCTCTCAGGAAATACCATTGCACAATCTTCTGTTTCTTGTAGTTGGGGGCAACAGTCAGTTGGGTGGCTTGTCTCAGTGAAAATGCCACAAGGCCTTGAAGGAGTGGGTTTGGATGTATTTTGAGCCAAATAAATATGCATCCCCATAGTGTTAAATTATTCAAACTTGGTAGTAATTAAATGACTCTCAATAGAAGAAGGACTTACCTGATGTACTCCCCTGACATGCGGTGTACCTCGATCGCAAAATTTTTGGGAGTTTTGGGCCATTTTTTCAATCAATGCATGTGAAACTACTAGTGTATTGTCAACCAATGATCCTACAACCACGAAATCCACCATGCTTCTCTCCATAGGTGTGAGTCCTTCATAGAAGTACTGGATGAGGAGTTTCTCACTAATTTGGTGATGTGAACAACTTGTGCACAACTTCTTGAATTGCTCCCAGTACTCATACATTGACTCCCCTTGGGATTGATTGATCCCCAATATCTCCCTAGAAATGGAATTGATCCTTGATGATAGAAAAAATATTTTCAAGAAAATACTTTTCAAATCATTCCAACAAGTTACATATTTAGGTTGTAAATAATACATCCAATCTTTTGCAGCTCCATCAAGTGAAAATGGGAATGCTCTTAGTTTTATTTGATCTTCGTAAAAATTTCTTGGTTTAAGGGTTTAGAAAACCACATTAAATTATTTTAATTTTTTCCTCACTAGATAATCCATGAAAATTTGGAAGAAGATGAATTAACCCAAATTTTAGTTTAAAGTCCGATTCAAGTTTTTTGTATGCAATACAATTTGGTTGACAGTTAATATCAGGTGCAGCCAATTCTTGAATGGTTATATTAAGTTGATTTCCATTATTTTCATCCATTGTTTCTTTATTTAATTTGTATTTATATGTGTTTCCTATTTCAATGTTCTTGGAGTGGAGGAGTTTTCCAACTGGTTGAATGTTGAAACTTCTCGTAGTCTGAGAATGTCTGATTTGGGCCCTAAGGCTATGTTCAATATCAGGGTCAAGATCTAAAAGATCCTCAGGATTAGTTCATGTCATAAATCAAATAAAAATGAAAATAAGGAAAGTTGACCATAGTAAAATAAAATTGAGAAGTTTGAGTTGATGGTCTAAAAAGAAGAAGAAAGAAAAAAAAACAAAGAAGAAGAAAAATTGAGATTGGGTAAAGAAGGAAGAAAGAAGAGAAGAAGAGAATAAAATGTAAAATAATATAAATACATAAAATTGGTTGAAATAATTACTTGCCTCCTTGGCAATGACACAAATTTGAAAGGCGCTGTCATGGGCTCTTTTAAAATATATGTGATTGTTGGGTACTTAGGTGCGACAGACTGGCTGACCAAGGCTATCTCTCAAAGGAGGAAGTAAATTTAACAACATATTAAAGGTATTTTGAAAATAAAATAAAGTTAAATAATAACACTAATTAAAATTATGGGGGTTTTTTATCTTTTATAAATCTAGAATAAGTTTTCTTGAAGAAGATTGATTTTTTGTTTTGTTTTTTTAAATGAAGTTTGATTAAAATGACACAACAAGAAGATGTTTTTTTAGAAAATATTTAAAAAGGCTTAATAAGTCTAACTATACCTCTTCATTTAATTATTTATCATTATAATTTTAATCAATATCCACTTAATTATGATCCCTTAATTTGTTAAATCCCAAACCCTATAATAATTAACTTTACCACAAAGATGAAGTGAATTTAACTGTAGGCTAACTTCGGAACCTGAAATCACAACACCCTACTTTGGTTGATGTTCTAATGTTAGATTATGGTTAGTGGTAAATTAAGGAACATTTCCACTATAGAAATTAGAATTAATTTAGTTTAGGGATTATATTTGAACACTAAAAATTGATCCCGTATGGTTTTGTATTACCGATTAAGGTTGCTCTCTCAAAATTTACACAATTCCTAACCTCACGTGTTTTTTGTTAGTTGTTAAATTTCTTTATTAGATTAAATTGAATTAAAAAATAAATTAATATATTATATTATGTGAATTAAATTATATCATTGATTCAAAATAAATTATTGAAGAAGGAAATAGGTCGATCGATTACTAAAAAAACTGCTCTTCTATGGGCGGTATAGTCATCGTAGAAACATTATGAAAGTGCAAAGGTTTAGAAAGGGTATAACCCAATCCTGTCTCTACTCTTGATTCTATCCAAAATAATTAAAATATAAAGATAAAAATAGAATAATATATAAGATTTATTGAAGAGAAAAATCAAATTACAAGCATGAAAACAATGAAACACAAAGTGAAGGTGGGAGAGGAGAGCCTTCTTGGAAGAGATCTATGCATAAAGCCTTAATTCTTCCAAGTGGATTGAAATTCTTCCTGGATCCAAACTTTTAGAAAACATTTCTGAAAATATCAAAAACCTTCTCCGAGAGTGAAAACACAAATTTATAGTGTGGTGGGTAGGCTAGGTTCAAAGTGGTTTCAAGTGTGAATGGGGAATCAATGACAAATATTTTAAGACAAATTTCACCATCCATTAAACCTGCAAATCTCATGAACCAGATGTTCCTATAGAAGAATGATTTGTTCAAAATTGGTTTGGAGAGATCCTCTAAAACTTTGGGCCCAACCCAAGCTCTTATGAAGAAGATATGGCCAAAACACTATAGTGATGTCCAATCTAGTGGGTCCAGACCACCTTTGACTTTACGATCCATTTAGTCCAACCAAATGCATGATGCAGTATGAATGTCCTGAAATTTTTTTTTATCCCATTAAGTCATGAACACAGTTACAAAATTTCAAGTTCAAATAATAAATATAAAAATTATTTTTCTTCAAAATACTACAGTTCACTATAAAGGGTAAAACTGGAATTTCCATAAAATTTTTAAATGAATGATCTAATCCCAGATATTTTATAAATAAACATATTTAACACAATGTGAAGAAATTTTATCATTTATTATCAATAAAATATTCAATAAAAATGTGTTTTATCAACTATTCACCCTACTCTAGTCATATTTTCCATCTATAATGATCCAAAATTGATTTCAGAGCTGGTCTCAGGTAGGTTGGTCTTTCTACTGCTTATTTTTAAATTTTTCCTAACTTGTATCCTAGATTTAACAATATAAGGAACAAGATAAAGGTTTAATTTTAATATAGAAGGTAATAATGCCAATGATAATTGGATACCACAAACACACCCATTATTTTATGAGAGTGACTATGGATAATGGAAAGACATAATGGAAGCCTACTTGAAATAATTGAGTGTAGATCACTGGATCATCATGGAAAATCCATATGAGATACCTAAAATCGATCTAGAGACACCGGTTGGTAATGCCATGTAAAAATATGTTTTGAATTATAAAGTTAATAATATTTTATACTATGATATAAGTAGAAGTGTTTATAGCCATGTTTAAACTTGTAAGAAAACCCATGAAATATGGAGGATACTATAAGTAACTCATTATGGTACTGAAATGATGAAAGGAACCAATATAGGAATGATCTGAGAAGAATACCAATACTTCAAGATGGGAGATGAAGAATTTGTAAATTAGATGTTCCCTCAGTTCACTAGTATCACTAATGACATGAGTTCTCTTGGAGAGGTATTAAAAGAACATTGATCAAGTGGAAAGAATACAGAGAGATATTCAAAAAATATGTCATATAAAGAAGGTTTCCATCGATTAGAGTAATAATTTCAAGGAGTATACCTTAGATAAACTCATAAGATCTTTACTGTAGTATTAATTAAAGATAAAGAATATTGATGATGAGGAGTTTACTAAAAGAAATGGTATTTATTTTAAATCCAATATTGTTGATACCTCTAATTCCTCTAAATATGAGTGCTAGGAAAGTGGTAAGGAGATGACACACTTCAGTAAGAATTTTTTCAAGTTCATAAAAACAAAGGTGGATAGAGGCAGTTCAAGAGGAAGTCTAGAAAGGACTATTAGAAAGGTAATACTAATACTAACAATGATGTTTTAGAATTAATAAATTGTGAGTATATTAAGAAAGGTCAGATAAGGACTGACATCCCTAAATTCAAACATCCAAAATAAAGACAAAGATAAAATAAGAAAGGATAACAAGATTTGTTTGGAGGCTGAGACTGCCCAAATAGTTCTGAATCTGGTCGTGATTTTAGAAGTGAATAGGGGACATGTAATCTTGCCTTGATGGGTATTTAATGTGAGGTAAATGATTCTATATTTACTCATTTAACAACTCCTAAAAATGTTGATCATAATGATTTATCTGAAAATGAAAATGAAACTATTTCTGATTATTATTTTGATTATGATTCTATAAATTCTAAACTTAATAAACTACTAATAAAATGAATAATTAAAGAATAGTAGATTCATAATAATTAAAAAATATACTAAATTGAAAATAAAAAATAATAAGTTTATCAAATAAAATGATAAAATGAAAAGGTAATGTGATAATATAAAAATATTTATTTCTTGGAATGATAAAAATAAATAGGATTATAATTCTGAATTGCAAAAAAATATTAAAATGAAATGATTAAAAAATTTCTGGTTGTTACTAGTAAAGATCAATATAAAAGATTTAATATAGTTGTTGATGATATAACTAAATTAGAAAATTAATTTATGAAATTAAGTCAAGAAAATGAAAAAATAAGTAATACAACTTCTGGATCCAATGAAAAAGTATTTATAGATTTAAAAACTATACAAAAAGAGAACATGGATTTGAAAAATGAAGTTGTAAATCTTAAAGAGGAATTATGTACTTTTGTAAAATGAAAAAAACAATATGATAAGTTTATTTATTTAATGTAACTAAACACCAATAAGAATGGTTTTGGATATAGCAGTACAAATCCAATTTTAAATAAAACTAACTTTGTCAAAATCTTAGAAGGAAGCATCTCAAGTGTGACCTCTTTTAAATGTGGAATAAAAGGGCATTATTAAAATGAGTGTTCATTAAGATTTATTAGTCCTTTGTGAATAGAATAAATTTCATTACTAATGATTTAATTTCTAATTATCCCACTAGTAAATTATTTATATCTATTTGGGTGCCTAAGTTTCCTACTACTAATCCATATAGACCCAAGTTGAAATGGGTACTAAAATAGTCTTATTGATTATTTAATTTATAGAAATCTACCTTAGAAGTATCAATGACTCAAAGTACTTATATTTTAGTTTATCTAGAAACATGAAATGTGATATTTAAAAGTTTTTATAATTTAACTCATATGATGGTGGCCTTGTCAAATTTGAAGAAAACTCTAAAGGCCAGATAAAAGGAATACATGATGTTGTGTTTTCTAAAATAGTGATTATTTAAAAAGTATTATATGTATAGGGTTTAAAAATAAATATTATATGTATCTCATTGTTATGTAATGATAAATTAAATTTTATTTTTAAAAATGATAAGTTTACTATTATGAAAAATAATTCTGTTTTTTTTTTTCAAATAGAAAATAAAATGTATATACTATTGATTTTTCTAATTTAACATAACAAAAGGTTAAGTGTCTCAATGATGTATAAGTAGATTAAATTTTATGGCATAAGAGGATTGGTCATGTAAAATTTAGATTATTGGAGAAATTTTCAAAGCATGAGCAGGTTATGAAACTTCCCAAGTTACATAAAAGTAAGTATTTCATGTGTGATTCCCATTTAACATGTTAACAACACAAATAATGATTTAAATCGATAAATTATTTTTGTAATTATATATGTTTAAAATTACCGCATCTTGACTTATTTGTACCAATTCAACCTTCTAGTTTTCGTGTTAAATTTTATATGATTATAGTAGATTCTTATGTATTTATTTCTTATCCCATAAAAATGAAACTTTATCCAAATTTTATGATTTCTGTAAGCTAATTCAAAATTTCAAAAATAATTCAATAATCTCTATCAAAAGTGATAGAGGTGGTGAATTTTAAAATTTATAATTTGATATTTTTTTGAATCAAATGGATATAAAAACTTTTTATCATCCCCTAGGACACCACAATAGAATGGTGGGGAAGAAATAAATAATAGATCAATTCAAGAAATAGATAGGTCTATGCTAATAGAATTTACTGTACCTAAATATTTTTGGGCGTAAGTTGTAAATACAGCTTTCCAAGTTTTAAATAGAGTATCTATCAAACCTTTCATAAATAAGACCCATTATGAACTTTTAAAAGGATTTAAAACTAAAGTTGTTTATTTTAAGGTTTTTGGCTATAAAGTGTTCATCATAAATATAAAATAAAATTTAGAATTTTTTTCTCTAAATTAGATGAATGGATATTTTTAGGATATTCCAAAACTAGTAAATCCTATTGAGTTTTCAATAAGATTTTTTTGTTGAAGAATCTGTTCATGTTATGTTAAATGAAAAAAATTATAATAAACAAGATTCTTAATCTTTTGATATAAAATGATGAGTTTAGAGATTTTAAATTTAGTGAATATGATGACCGAGATAATTATAATTCATTAGTTGAGGGGGAGTATATTTCTTTTAAAACTGATACAAATGAATGGAAAACACTTAAAGATCACCCTATTGAAAAAGTAATTGGTAATGTAGAATTTAGAATTCAAACAAGAAAATATATTTTTCTTTACTATGTTAATTCTGCTTTTGTTTTTGAATTTGTTCTTGTCAATGTTGAATATTCATTAATTGATTAAAATTGGATTAATTCTATGCATGATTAATTAAATAAATTTGAAAGAAATGAAGTGTGGGATTTAGTTTCTTTTCTAAAAGGCAAACCTGTTATAGAAACTAAATGGATTTTCATAATAAACTTGATGAAGATAAAAATATAGTTAATAATAAAGCAAGACTATTAGCTCAAGGTTATTCCTTGGAAGATGGAATTTACTTTGAAGATCACTTTTCTCCTATATCTAGGATGTAATAAATTACAGTTCTATTAGCCTTTTCCAGTTTTCAAAACATCAAATTATTTTAAATGGATGTAAAAAGTTTCTTTTTAAATGTAATTATTTCAGAGGAAGTCTATGTAAGACAACCCCCTGGATTTGAAAATGATAATTTTTTAGATCATGTTTTTAAACTGAATAAAGATTTATAAGGTCTTAAAAAATCTCCAAGAGCTTGGTATGAAATACTTACATGGTTTCTAATTCAAAATGATTTTTAAAGGTAAGGTTGATCAAAACTTATTTATAAAAAGAGTTTCAAATAATATATTAATTATATTGATATTTGTTGGTGATATAATATTTGGATCAATAAACTATTCTTTGTGTAATGATTTTTCTAAGATTATGACAAGTTAATTTGATATAAGATTAATGGGAGAACTTAAATTTTTTCCTTCATTTAAAAATTAATCAAATAAAGGAATGAAATTTTTAAATCCAGAAATGTATGCTAAAGAACTTGTAAAGAAGTTTGGACTTGTTTATAGTAAAATTATGAAAACACATATGAGAAATAATTATAAATTGGAATTATAAGAATATGGTATGTTAGTTGATATTAAATAGTATAGAGGCATGGTATGCAACATACTATATCTCACTACTTTAGAACCAGAAATATTGTTCTCAGTTTTATTGTGTGATAGGTTTCAGTCAAACCCAAAATAAAGTCACATTAATGATGTTAAAAGAGTAATTATATATATCAAGTGTACTGTTTATGCTCGACTATTCTATTCTAATGAGAACTATTTTGATTTACTCTCTTACTCTGATTTTGACTTTGGATATTGTAGACTTGACCAAAAAATCACTACAGGTATGTGTCACTTTTTAGGAAAAAGTTTAATTCCTTATATATCTAAGAAATGACTATCAGTAGCACTATCAACAATAGAGGTTGAATATTTTTTTTCTAGTTACTATTCACATAGCATATGGATAAAAGAAACATTTTATGATTCCAATACCAATTTTGATAAAATTACTATCTACTGTGATAATTCGAGTTCTATTTCAATTTCTAAAAACCCTATTCAGCACTCTAGAACTAAACACATATATGAAATATTTCACTTCTTAAGGGATCATGTAAATAAAGTTGATATTTGTTTAGAATTTATTCATAGTAAGAAATATTTAGTTGACATCTTTACAAGACACTTATATTCAATTAAATTTTACATGATGAAATTTGAATTGGGTATGTTAGAAGCTTAAAATATTTTCTAGTATGATCATTATTATTAAAAATGTTTTTATACACGTTCTATAATTGAAAATTTTATTTTCCACTCTAATTAAATAATAATTAGATCACTTTATTTAAAAATAATTTGTTAAAAAATAACACTCGCTTATTTTTTACTTTCTTTTATATATTAATTTTGATGTGCATTTTGATAAATGTCAAAAAGGGGGAGATGTTTTTTTTGAAAATTTAATAAATGTTTTGTTTTGTAATATATAAAAGGGAGAGTTTGTTAGTATTTAAAAGGTATTTAAAACTTTTTAACTTTTATATGTTTTGATAAATTACACTTTCCCTTAAAATCTTATTAAATCATAAAGTGTTTTAATTAATTAATAAATTTTAATTAAAAATTTATAAAAAAATTTATTTAATTTTTTTAATAATGTTATTGGTAAAAAAAATTTAATCATACTTCATGTTATATATTTTTTATTTACTTAAGTTTATTTTTTTAGTAAAATATTATGTGCTGTTCTTGTGAAGGACCTTGGCTAGACTATTAACCACATAGGGGATCCCTTAGGGTAAACCCCATGGTAAGGATAGCCATAAGAATCCCTATAAGGAGGATGGGATTAAGAATTCATAGTGCATGCCTATAGTGTGTAGGTATTGTGTATAAGACCCCGTGGTGCATGCCTGTAGAAAATTTGGTTTGGTTAGGTCGCCCACATGGGCTATGGCCCCCATGTGTGTGTGTTTGGGTTTTAATATGAATATTGGATCGGAGTTCTTATTTGATATACTGCTTGGCCTCAATGTTTTCATTTTGATGTGGGATATGAGTTAAAAATATCATATACACTCTCCACTATTCTATATATTCTAATTAAACCGATTCGTTTGTTCTTTTTAAAATCCCCCGTATGATAATTTGATCTCCCATGCACTAGAGTTTGAACTCATACTTCTTCCTCAATCTAACTGGCGACTTCCTTTACTATGAAAATATTTAGAGTATCACTGATGCTTTTAATCATGTTTTTTCAAGACTTCATTTTTATTCTATTTGGTCTAAACTTTTCTTTATGATTTTTCTTTTGAGATTGTAATATTTTCATCTCCTTCCTTGGTCTCAGCATCTTTTTCTCGTTTTTTCAAGTTGATGTTTTCTAAATTAATCTATTAATCTTTATCTTGGTTTGTTCTGCTAGTTCTTCATTGTCTTTTCTATTGATTGAGCATCGACTCACTGTTGGAAAATAGAAATGGTGGGTAAGTTGACTCACCATTGAAAATTACCAATGATGGGTGATATTACTCACCATTGGAACCCAATGGTGGGTTGGTAACCCACCGCTAGAATTCAATAGTGGGTGATTTTTCCCACTGTTGGACACCAATAGTTTGTGATTTGACCCACCATTGGACATCAATAGTGGTTTAATTTTGACCCACCATTTGTGTCTCTATTTTTACTATACATTGTTTTTGTATTAGATTATTTGAGATTTTCTATCTTCCTTAGTTTTATTGCTATAGTTTATTGATTTTTTTCATTCTTTTCATAAGTTTTTTTCTTTAGGTGGTCTACCACCCCTTTTAGATGCAAAGAGGAATAGAAGAAGCCTTTTTCTTTTGTTTAGTTAATTCTTCTTACTGTTTCTTGTATTTATTATTTTTATTTCTTATTCTTATCAGTTTTTTTTCATCTATTTTTATTATTTTGATTCATAATATTATTTTCCAATAAATTTCAATGATCCACCATTGGAACCCAATAGTTGGTTAGGATTCACCACCAGCTTCATTCAACGGTGGGTCATGAGTCACCGTTGGACTTCCAATGGTGAGAAATTTTTTATTTCTTCATATTAAGCCTTTGACCGCTTAAATTATTGGAATGAATTTAATTTAAATTTAAATTTTTTATTTTTTTAAATTCTAATGGTAGGTCATGCTCTTAGTCACCATTGGAACCCAGTGGTGGGTCATGAGTCACCATTCTCTATTCAAACGGTAGGTCAATGACCGACCATTAGTTAAAATTTTATATTTCTAAAATTTTATTTATTATTTAGTTTGTGTTATTAAAATAAATTATTTTGATCATATTATTATTATTTTATGTTTAAATAAATTTTTAGAGTGTTAAAAATTAAATTGTAACATTTTTTATGTACAATCTGGCTTACGGTTAAAAGTTTCTACAATACCCTATTTTTAATTCATTTTTCTACATGTATAATCTAAAATTTATATCTAATTTTCAACTATTTTTGTAATTTAAAAGAGTTTAAAATTATTTACTCTATATATTAAATGTTTTATTTTAATATTCCATTAAGAAATATAAAGACTGATTGTTATTTTATGTTATTCAGTGAGGATTTAACAAACTCGAGGTAACAATCATAATATTTTATTGTTAGGAACTAATAAGTGTTGTGAAAATATTGGATATGTTAATGCTCCTCTTAGATCTTAGTTTTAATGATCCGGGTGATATATTCAAGGAATAAAAATACATCAAAGTGAAGATCATTAATTTTAGACAACTTGTGAGATATATTTAACATTCAGCCACTCTCAAAAAAATTTCATGTTCTTCAGTGACTCCTACACTCTTGATGTGGTCACTGAAGGACTTCAACTTCAACATTTGTTCCTTCTAAGTGATCAACGATTATCAAGATTAAATTTCTTTAACATTCTGATCAACTTATTCTTTTCTTTTATTTATTTTATTTGTTGATCTTGTTTCTTTATTTTTGTTATTTCTCATATATAGTTTATGATTTTCCCATCAAAAGAAATTATTTACTTTCTATGGTTATTTTACCATCCAAAAATAAGTCTGGGTTGTGAATCCTGATCAAAAGTTAGGATACAGAATAGTTTAAGTCTCCTGTGAAAATACTGGGTTGTGCCTCCAATTTATTTAAAATGGAATATATAAAAAAAGGTTCTCACACCTTTAAAAGTGAGTTTATTAGTGAGTACCAGTCTCCTTGAGAAGTAGATGATATTGAGGAGTGGACTAAGATCTTTGTGATCCAAACTATTATAGAGATTATTTTCATTCATTTTTATTTCTGTTTCATCTCAACTTAAGAACATTATACTCACTTATGTTTAGAATTTTAATAAACTCTGGTTATTTTTTTTCATTAAATTTAAAATAACTATTAACCCTCTCTAGAAATATTTTAAATTTATAATGATACAACACATATAACCACATGTATCAACTATGATTCCTAATGAAAGTATACCATCCCATCCTACATGAAAAATGATCAGGATGGAAAATTCACATGACCAAATTTTAGTTCTATACAAAGAGACATCAAAAACCACTAACATTGGAACAATATATAAATTATACCAAAGGGGTACATAGTGTGTAGTCCCTCCAGTGAAAACTCTCCATGTAATACTCTTTATAAGGAATTTAAAATCAATATATACAATATATAGACTAAGGTACATGGTTTGTAGACCTCTCCGTCTCGCTCGGTGTGTACTGCAAACTGCCGGAGTCATGTAGTTTTATACTATATGACACACCTCTATGGATACATGAAATATAATCCATAGATGCCACCTTGGAATTGTACCACTACCCAAACTATATTGTGTAGGACATACATGACATATAGTCCAATTACATACCATGTGGATCATCATGTACTCGATTGAGAAAACATGGTGTGTGATTCCATATCAAATGCCATTTTCCTATAAAGTACATGTTTTATAAACATATTCCTTTCTTATATGTATAGGCTATTTATATTTTTACTCCACCATCACTTGAAATCATCCCAGTTGCATCATCAAGCCACTCATCACCATCTAAGACTACTAAGGGTCCTTCCTGAAAATCTTCTTATCTCTATCACCCTTTCACATGGTCGATCCATTATCCCCTAGTTATGATCATGCCAAACAGCAACCCAAAAATCATCCTATGTGGACCAATTTCCATGCCACTCATAAGATATACCCATTTCCTATCATAGATTATTTTAAATACACACTTTCACCTTGAACCAAAAACCATGAATAATTCCACCACTATACACCATTCATAGGGATAAAGAAGAGTGAGGGAGGAGGGAGAATAAAGTCCATTTAGGATATTGTCTAGCTGAATATCCACCCATAGCACACACCAGAAGTAATAAAAGTAAATGAGAAGTTTTATATAGAAGAACGTGATAAAAATAGATAAAATACACCATGATTGATCATAACACCAAATAGACTCTCCGAGTTAGAATAATACTTATAAATTATAATCATAACATGGTTGAGCATCATAAAACCCATAGTAATTAAAAAGGTTTTAACTATCTATTATAGTAGTTTTCCATGAATTTAATAGCATGAATAATGGGAAATGAATATGAAGGAAGAATCCATAGATCATGTCATAATGGCCATCTCTTGAATTTATTTTCGATTCCATGGTTTCATTCATCATCTCTACATGATATGATCATTGATATATTTATGGATATGTTCCCATTCCCTCAATTCTATGTCGATTCTACCAAGATATGAAATCCCCCCGCTCTCTGTAGGGTATAAATTGATCATAATAGGGGATAAAACTAGGTTGGTATCATAATAATACACTTATAAGGAAATTATAGGATTTCATCATAAATAAAATAATTAATTAGTTGTTAATTAATTTCATTAATTGATGCATTAACAATGGGTAATCCTGAGGACCTGAGAAATGAATAGAGGTTACATCACCCATAGGGTAAACCCCCTAGTCCAAAAACAATTAATAATTTGGTTTTACTTAATGATGATCTATTTAGAATATATCATCATCTAATCTAGAAGGATAAATTAAAATCTAATTAATAAATATTAAAAATCCCAAAAAAGTCATTATCCTCTAATGTTCACCAAAAATAATCCTATGTGTAAACATTGAACCCTAAGATCAAATGAATTATCAAAATTTTTTCCAAGGTTATATAATAGGGTATATTTATAATTGTACCCCTTAGGATGTCTAAAGACTCTAAAACTCAAAATTGTGCTATGTCTTGATTGGGAAAAACCCAAGTCTCTACAAATATATACTAAAACCCTTTTAGTATATTAAGATAAATTAACATTGAATATTACTGGTATAATTTTATTTGTTGTAATTTAACTTCTCTAAGTCCTAATATACTTCCAATTGGATCTTAAAAACTATATTCTCTCCATAATATCATACTAAGATACATAAACTACTTTGTGTTAAAAAATAGAACTTATTTGCTTTTGTAATAATATTTTAAACGTAAAATATTATCATCCATATTATATATGGTATTATATGTGTATGGATCACAATTATAAAAATAATAATTTATCATTTAAAATATTCCATTAAATATAGTGGGAACTTTTTCCCACATATTTTAACAAATATCTTGAATAAAATCATATATATTAAACAAAACATTTTTATTATTATCTTCTTTTTAACCATGTTATAAATCCTGATAAATCATAATCTATATGTGTTAAAGAAAAATCTCATTTATTTATCAAATAAACATTTCTTTAGAAAAAATAACTTTTTATATGATAAAAATAAATTAGAATCTAGATCACTATAAAACGGGCCTATACCCACGGTTCTCGAAAACCGTGGGTATAGGGATAATATAGGGACCTATACCCACGGTTTTTTCAAAACCGTGGGTATAGTTTAATTTCAAAGACCAATACCCACAGTTTTGTCCAAACTGTGGGCATAGAGTTTTTTCGGATGACCTATACCCAGATTTGTTCAAAACCGTGGGTATAGGGGTATTTTTTTTGAAGACCTATACCCACGGTTTTAGAGAACCATGGGTATAGCTTTCCCGCCATAAGGTGGGGAAAAAAATTATGCAGGATAATGAAAAAATTTGGCGGGAATACATTTTTTCAGGGATAATATTAATATATATACGCAGATGAATGTGTATATATGAATTAAAAAATTTAGCTCGGTTGGTTCCTCAGTGAATATTAGCACTGAGTTGCACTGTCAGACCCCAGTTCGAATCCCTGTGCCCGCGAATTTTGAATTTAAATACCGCTTATATTAATATATATACAACGATACATGTTTTTATAAAAAATTAAAATAACAGATCGGTTGGTCTGTCCTGGGGTGCGGGCGCGGAGTGCAGCAGGCAGTGCGAGTTCGAAACCCGGTGGATGATTTTTTTGGAATATGCAAATGTGATTATATTAATATATATCGGCAGATATATCTATATATAATAAATAAAAATTGCAGCTCGGTTGGTGCGGTGGGGTGGCATGGGCGTGAGGCGCAGTGGAAGGTGCGGTTTCAAAACCTGTTGGCCGCATTTTTTTTGAATTTCAATACCCCATGGTTTGAAAACCGTGGGGTTTGTTGTGTGCCACGCTGGAACGCGTGGTGTGCCACATTTGACTCACTTATACCCACGGTTCTCCAAAACCGTGGGTATAGGCTGAGACCCCTATACCGACGCCTCTCCAGCCCATGGTTCCCAAAACCGTGCGTATAGATGAATTTCAATACCCCATGGTTTGAAAACTGTGGGGTTTGTTGTGTGCCACGCTGGAACGCATGGTGTGCCACATTTGACTCACTTATACCCACGGTTCTCCAAAACCGTGGGTATAGGCTGAGAACCCTATACCGACGCCTCTCCAGCCCATGGTTCCCAAAACCGTGGGTATAGGATATACCCACGGTTTTGAACCGTGGGTATAGGTCATTTTTCCAGTAGTGAACATATTTAATTCCAAATTCATCTAATATTTTAAGTAATTCATGCATCCAATACCTCAATGTAAAAACTCCTTGACCCATTACATGAATTAATACTACAAAATTCATCCATTAACCATCTACAAGTTTTTAAATCCTTTATATTTACAAAACTTTTAAAATATATAATTAGTATAATATACCCTTCATAATCTAAGAATTGATTTTACAACATCAAACATAATGTGAATTCTCTTTGGGGTGTCTTTCAAACCTTTAGGTACTCTGAGAAATTACTCCTCTAGTGACATGAAATTCCACACTGAAAACATTATTCTCCCTTCTTAACTACTCTATTTGGATTTAAAGACTTAGGTTTTCTATAAGATGAACAACTATTAGACATTACAACAAATATTTTCTTCTTCTAATTTGAAATTTTACCAACTTATAGTATCAATGCATTACTTGATCCCAGTCCATCCATGTCCTTCTCAATTATCCTCAATATATAAATTATCTCAACTAAAATTTTCTAGAGTTTATTTATAATATAATTTGAAATAATTAACTAAACCCATTATGATACACATAAAATAATGGAATTAGTAGCTATATCATGATATATAGGTGAAGCTTGTCTCCCTAATTTATTTAAACAATTAGTTAACTAAGGACATGAGTGGATAATAAAGTACCTCATATCATCATACAAATAAAGAGTGCTTTAGAAAATTCATATATTTCATATGTTTCTTTCTCCTCATATAACCTGTTTAGATTATCAATCATTCCATAAGAATCTGTAATTTCATGTTAATTTCTAATTTTACGCATTATAGATGAAATGATTAATGTATATATATAATGAGAATCCCAATTATGTTTATAATAAATAATATTATTCTCTTAACTTGTTTCTTTATAATAAATTTCCTTGGTAATTGGTTCATTAACACATAATTTTCTTCCCACTTAATAATTATTCTTAAATTTCTATATCAATATAAGAAGTTTCTACTATTAAGATTCTCATTTTAAAACATTGATCTTAAATTCATTCTTGATGATGATGATTCCATTTTAACAATAATATAATCTCTTATCATATGAGTATTATATTTTACATTAATTTAATAAGGAATTTTATTATGTTCAATCTTACTAAAACAATGATCACCATTTAAATCCATCATATCTATTAGTAGGCCAAGATCTATGTTTCACTATAAAATTAGTCTGATTTGGTGTTCCTCTATCCACTAAGTTATTTAGGTATGTCATCATATGAATCATATTATATATAACTCTTTGATGGTTGAGTAGACAACTCATTACCCAATCTATCACATAGACAAACTCAACACTATTATTTTTGTATCCTTCCCAAGGGTTTCCCAAATAAGTTCAACCCAAAAAAAACACAAAAATTGGGTCACCTAACTCTTAGATTCACCTCATTAATTACTCTCATCATAAAAGATAATCCAAGGTAACCTAGCTTTAGCATGAAACTACCTGATTGGATGATTAAGGTATTGATAAGTGTTTTCTTTGGAAGGTATATGACACTTAGTATTTTTGAAGGGGATTTAATCCCACCATCTTATTTAAGGTTATCCCATTTATATAAATGCATACAGTTTAGTATGTAATCCTTATTCCTTACACTAAATCAATATATTCCAACCATATTGATGTGTACCTCTTTAGATAACTCATAGATTTTATTACTAACCCAAATTAAATCCAATTATATTCACACATATCCAAATACATCCCACGAATAAGGTACATAAAACCATTTCATGTAAAGTCTTAAAATCATATTAAATCAAAACTGCCCAAAAGATTATGCATGAAGTGTTAGATATCTAACGCTCACCTTTCTATACCTGACATAAGCCTCCGAGACAATGATCAGTCCATCCCAAAGGCACTCTACCCATGCTTATTTACTCATAAGATATTAAAATTCCATCATAATTATAACACCTAATATAAATACTATAATTAACTTCTTAATTCAAGAACATAACCCACAAGAGTCTAAAGTCAAGGTATAATAAAAAAATAAATTATCTTACCTAGAATGAAACTTCTTAAATACATGTCTATTAATTTTAAGTTGTTTAAATAATTTTAAACTAAAGTATACATCACAATTCATAATATAACATTTAAATTCATGAATAAAGTAGATAAAAAATAAATAAATGAAAAATTTATAAATATATACATGAGTTAAACATCCATGAATATTTCATAAATAAATTATAAACACTTTATAATCATACATGAATAAACATTGACAATTCAATTTTATCCAATAGAAACACTTAATGTTATTATATAAATGGCCTTAATTAGAACAAATTCCTATTCTAAAATATTTGATATTTTATAAATTTTTTTATTTAATAATAAATATGTCATAATTTACGTAAAAAATTATACAAATTAAATATCACATACATGATTTTTTTAAACCACCGATCACACATCATCTTAATATTTTTTTGTAGCATCTTAAATAATTTTCAAAAAAGGCCATAATAGGAAACTTTAATATTTGAATTTATGAACTCCTAATAAATAAGTATAAATAGTTTTATATTTTTCCATATTTTAAAATTTATAAATGTTTTATAAATATTTCAACCATATAAATTAACATTAAAGTTTGATCAAATTTACTAAAACATTTTTTATTATATTTAATTCACTACTCAGATTTGGCATGGGCCTATAGGGGTCATTCCAGTGAAGGTTTTTGGTAATTTTAACAAAAATATAATTTTCTATAAAATTAAACCCAAAATATATTACTCCATGGAACAGTGCTTTCCATTTTGGTATCATGTTCATACCATAACAATAACTATTTTAGGTTTCCATTTTGGGTGAGGCAAAACTATTTTGACCAACCCATTTTTCCATGACATTATGAAGATCATACCATTTCAACAAAGATATTTCACTTATACTTGGTTTTTTCACCATTTTTTTAGGGAATTGATCCATTTTGTGAAATTACATGTTGTTTTGGACCAAGCCATGACCTGTCCTTATTTCGAAGGCCACCATGTCATAGTGCTTAGATAATCATGGCATGAAGAATCATGCTATAATGTACTATTTACTTTGATGTTATAGTTATGTCCCATATAACACGCTGACTTGGATCACTCAATATGGGCCAATGAGCTACAAAAACTCATGTGTGTCTCCCTATATGTAAGAGGTTTTTGACTAGAAATGACAGTTTGATAGTGTAGTGGGGAGACTATACCCTTAATAGAAAATTCCATACATAAAAATCATTTCAAGAAAATAATAATTACCCAAAGAGGAATAAAAGGTCCAATTTAATAAATGCTACATAAAATGGAATTTCAAGTATCACTGAGTAATAAAATGCAATAAAATAAAAACAAAAAATGTAGTAGGTTAACCAGAGTACAAAAAAACAACCAAAAATAAAAGAATAAGGTCACTATAGAACCACTCTAGAGTACATCCCTGTATGAACTTCTAATGCCTATCTCTATCTCCCTGGATTCCTATCACTAGGACCTTTTCTTGGATCCTTGATCATGAAGTATGCATGCACAAAGAGATGCCCAAATAGGGTGTAAGTATAAACCCAGTTGGACACCACCAATACATACATAAATATATGTGCACATGTAAATAAGACATATTCCACAATAGATAAAGTAAATTCACACATAAAAATATTTCAATCTTCAGGTCTTCACATGCTAACCAAACTTCCATGAACCCCAAATATACCTACTTTAGATCCACACCTAAAGAGTAATCACAACATATAGACTCATGATTCCAATCATGAAAAGATATAACATACAACTCAGCTCACTAAATTTATAGTATATATTCACTATTCTATCTTCAAGGAAAAATCCTAACTAGACTTTAAGGGCTAAATAGAATCTAACTTTAAGGAGTAGTGACATTACTCATCTAACTTACTAAAGTTTCATTGTTATCATCTTTGCATGATGGGATGCCCACTAGGTATCTATAAACTCTTAAGAACCATCTCAATGCAGCAAGATCAATCCCCCATCAGTTCAACATGTCCATCCCCAAATCATACCATTGACACAACATATATCTTTCCACGAATCATACCATCAAATCAATGATAATTGTACCCTGACTCATACATTCAGCTTAGTGTGAACCATGATACGACTCTTGGATCTGTACCTATATAGATTTCCAATCACCATCGATAATTAGTTCTATATACTAATACTCACCATTATTCCATCTCAAAACTATTATCCTATAGTCTTGTATCCATTCTCCCCTATAAAGGGTTAACTATTCACCCCTAAGGAACCTATTATCCTAATACCAGCTACAATGTTCCCATGTGCTATGAAACATCCATAACAAGGCATAACATAGAAGAGCACACCTATCATGTATCAGGTAAAGATTCTCATGGAAACACACACACCTATATACATATAGATCAAGAATAGGTCTCATGGGGTACACACATATTCCAAGCATGTCATATAACATAGTATTTCACATAGGATATATATGTATTCACAATAAAATCATGTCAATAATTGTATACAACGAACCTATATGGAAAGGACTTCCTACCTTAAGAGTTACAATGCCCAAGGTTTATAATTTCCACCCAGATCACACCCACACAAAAAATTATTCCTAGAACCATCCCCAATATAATAGGTGAGGATTCTAGCACTGATATCCATGAAGATTAACATGATGAAATTGATTAGGATTTCCCAATGCGATCCACCACAAAATGTAGATCTAGATCAATTATAGATAGATAAATATATCTTCATGTGATCTAGGATCTAATACTTCAATGATTTAATAATACTTCATTATATAACATTGGAAACCATAGATCTCTCCATTATAGCCCTGATCTATGATTCACCCCAAAATAAAGAGGAAATATCTAGTGATATTAAGAAGAATAGAGAATAATGATGTAACACCTTGAATTATCCCAACCCAAACACTCTAGATCCACAAAAATTAAAGTTCAAAGGGAGAGGAATCATTAAAAACCACCAATGGATTCCCTAGGTTTGAGATCCCTAGGTGTAGGAGGAATAATGAGATTTTTTTGTGAGGTTTTGGGTTTAAAACTCAATTTTTTGGATAAATTAAATCTCTATGAATGGTTTGGTGCATGATTTACCAAAATATGTTCCAAACATGTGAGTATCACTACCTCATCAAGTAAACTGCATGGTTTGGTAAACCATGCACCAAACAGTTTTTACCTCTATCTCAAGCCACATGATTTCTTAGAGAATATCACAGAGTTAGATATAACCATGAATTAACATGTACCATCTTCTGTCCCTCTTCAACAAGCCAAACAATTTCATGGGGGAAAACTAATTCTTTTCAAAAACTTTTATCAAACCATGAAATCCATTTAAAACTTCTAAAATATCCAAAACTATCCAAAATTTACATGATAATTTGGCCAAGAAAATAATAACTCAAAAAACAATCAAATAAGGGATACAAGAAAGGTATAAGGAACTTAAACAATTCAATATGTTATAGCATGTAATAGACATTTTAGGTGCACTAATCCACGATCAATTAAAAATATTAATTGAAACACTCCTTTACATGAATAATATTCCATATTCTAGAAACATCATGAAAAAACATGGTTGTTTCACATGTGGACATGACATAGAGTCCAAATCTATCTTTTCTTATTTTCTTCTTCCTCTATATAATTCAATTCAAATATAATGGCGAAGGCCCTCATACCATGATGGGTTTCATTAAGGATAACATTTATCTAAACATAAAAAAATAAAAAACAACCTAAAACCTAAACTATATGATCTCTGACACGTATTGGGTTGAATAATGAATTTTAAAAATAGAGTACATTTTAACTTTGAGTATTTAACTGATTGAAGCATGTCACATGGGCTTGAATGATATCACTATGAATTATCCTTTGGACTCCTTCCTCCAAGGGTGTTTACTGATCACACGAATCTCTAAACACTTTGGAAGTAACTCCCCAATATCCTTGGTCTTCTAGAACCTTTGATTAAATGATAAAGAGAATTATGAGCATCAGTAAAATTTAGTTTATGAAGTTATCATGGTGCCTAAATCACCAAAAAATCCATGGGTTTGAATATAATTTTATATAAATCCAAGGAACTAACTTGGATTAAAATGTTCAACCATATTTATTGATCATTTCACCCAAATTATCAAAACATTTAAACTCTTAAAACATTAATATCAAACCCATTAATGATCATTTAATGATTAAATGATTATTTGAGGCCTTTAAACTCAAAAAATAAATCATCATATGATGGATAACTAAATATGATAGTTTTTGTAATGGAATATAAAAGTAACCAAGTCATTATTTCATGGAATAACAATTCAATGCATGAATACCATGATATAGTAACTTTAATTATTACATAGAGTTCATTGGGATATTTCATAACATAGACTATACTATATTTGAGCCCTTTTTAGTGTATATTTCATTTAGGTATTTTTTAAGGATATGTTAATTGAGAAGAGTAGTGGTATATTTGAGAAGTGGAGGTGATTATATATGAGGTATTGATAATTTTATTTGATTTTTGTCTTAATTTATATCAACATTTATCACTTTTAAGGTAGATATGATTACATTTCACCAAAGAGTTATCAAGATGTTTGGTGTGAGAAATGGAAAGGGGAATCATGGGATTTAGTTTTGATTAAGATTCAATGAAAATGAGTACTTAATTTCTCAATGATGTATCGATTGATGAGTCCAAGCAATTAATAGAAGATATTTAAGTTACATTTGATTTGGTTGAGACTCTAGATCGATTATAAGTTTCTTTGGTAGTTGTTTTGTTTTAGAAAGTGGCTAGAATGTGGTGGATAGTGGAACATTGAAACCCAGTTAAGATGTATTTTGAAAATTTTCTTAAGCAATTCTAGAAGGAATTTATTTCCCATATGTAAGAAGATGATCATATAAAGGATTCAATATAGAGAAGATAACTTGATTCATCTTGGAAATTATTTTATAGATTTTATTTTTTAGTTTATATATTTTTTAGCTAGATAGGATGAGTGAGTTTGAAATTTGAAGCTCTCTTTGAGTCCAAATATTTAGTAATTTATCATAGCTATACAATTGAAGTATTGGTTAAAGGTGATAGATTGTACAAATACTATGGATATAGGTTTATCTATGGTATAAGGCTATAATGAAATTTGATCCTACATTTTCAAGAAGGTCAAGTTGAATACTCTGAGTTATGGACCTCATGATTAATACAAATTTAGAGTGTGGTGATATTATAGAGTTTGAATAATTCAAGGTGTCCTATGCTAATAGATTTGATTTATTTTCCTAATAATGTAGTGGGTAATCGACAATATGAATATACTAATGTTTTACATGCTTATCTATCATCGACGGGTAGTTAGTTATCATTTTGGGAAGTAATGTGTCTTAGGTAGCCTTTCACAAGTAACTAAAAATTGTTTTTTTCAAAATTTAATTTAAATTGGATTTTATGGTTTCAAAGATTTGATTTTCAAATGTGTGTTGATTTTTTATAGTTAAATTTTAAAAGTGATTTTAATTTACCATCTATTTTTTTAAATAAAATTTTAGCGGTTTTATCATTTTATAAATATTTTAAAGGTTTTTCATAAATGGTAACAGACAATTATGAGTTTTTTTAAAATGTATACATTTGTATGAAAGAGGTAATGGAATGTTTGGTTAATAGTTGTGGTGTTTTCTTATGATTCACTATTTTTTTTATTTTAGTGGGAGTAATATTGGTTAGTGGCATGTTGATTCATGAGTTGGGGTGGTTAGTAATTCATTTATTCTATCATTTTGAGATTTTTGATGGTGAGATTCTTGTTTGATAGGTATTTATTGTGTTATTTATATTTTTTGTGGTTGGTTTCATGGTGTGGTTCATATCTTGGGTGTTGGGGTTTTTATTTTTGTTTCCTTTTAAGATATTTTTTTCTGGTTAGGTTGGTTTTTTTAGGGTGTGTTGATCTTATTTAAGAGAAATATTCTATAGAGGTTAAGTTTTCTGTTTTTCATTGATTTATTTTTTTGATTCTCAAGGATGAGAATTATTTGAGAGGTATCTAATATTTAGGCCCATGTTTTTCTCAATCCACTAATCTGTAATATTTGATGTATTAAAATAGGTATGACTGATTTTGGTGGTGATTTTGGGAAGAAAGTTATAATTTGGGGTTTTAAAGGTCAACAATCCATGGATTTGGGAAAAACTCATTGTGTTATGTTTTGGTTGATTATGGTTTTTGCAGTTGAAGTGGTCAATTGGACTTTTTTATATAGAGGTGATTATATGGATCATTATAAATATTTTTAAAGGGGGTTATGTCATAGAAAATAAATTATATCATGGTGGTCCTTGTTTTGAAGGTTGTTGTTCTAGGTTTTGTTTAGTGGAATCTCAGTATACCATGAGGAGTATGAAAATGACCATCTGTGTGCCCATAGTGGATTATAGTGTAGTATATAAACCTTTTGACACTACATTATAGTGGAGTTTATATAAATATAAGGGAAACAACCATAGTAAGAAAGGGTTATGCAATGGTGGTATTAGAAGAGTGGTCAAAGTTTGAAGGATTATTTGGGAAGAACATGTCATGGTGGCAGCTGCAACATCATGGTCTTGGTTAATCCCATATTCAAGAGGAGAAATGCATACAACTAGATTTTTGAAAGTATTAATATTATAGATTTATAGTTTTTAGATCTAATTTGGCTCTATCAACCACATCATAGGGCTTGTGAAACTATGTCATGGTGAGTCTAGGTCACTATTATTTTGAATTTATACCATATCTTTTGTTATTATGCTTCCTCTTAACCTTGTGTGACTTATAGTGGATCTTGGGTGTTCCTTGGACACCCTTGGGTGCTTTAGGTGGTCATATTGACTTGATACTAGATTTAAATATACTAGATATTGGATTAAGGTAATTCTTGGGTGAGTATCATGGGGTAGTATATTTATATGTATTTGATATTGGTTCCATAATCAGTTTGAGGTAGGCGATTTGTGGACTCTTCTTATATCACCTAAAATTAATTTTCTTAGTGTACTTGTTATGTTTTTATTTTATAGATTCCATTATATTAATTTTGAGTTATTTTTAATGGTTATTGGTGAATTATTTAGGAATATTTAATCCTCATGGGATTCATGATAAGTTCTTTTGATAATGATGAAGTAGTTTAGTGGGTTTTCTTTAGAATGTTCATAATTGGTATGGTATTTTTTATATATGGTTTATGTTTCTTCTTTGAGGTTTCATTTATTTATATTATCTCTCTCTTTGTTATCTATGATATGATATGAGAAAAAGGTGTTATTTTTTATATTCTAGTGTTTTGGAAAGTGAGTAGTAAAAGAATGAAAAATTATGATAGAAGGTATATTATTGAAGTGATTAGGGTTTTTATCAAGGGGTTGTGTTTGGATATAGGGTGTTGTGTAAATAAGTATTATCCTTTTGTTTTATCCAAATATTTTTGGAATTATATGTTAAGTTGGGAGATATAAGTTTTTTAAAATCAAAATGGAAATTAGGGAGTTTTGGTTCAAGAAAAGGAAGAAGTTCCGATTCATGTGAAGAAGTGGTTGAGATGTGGAGTCATTAAGGCATGTGTTTGGAAATTTCTTTTTTTTTCTCATGATTTTTGTTAATATTTTTGGTTCAAGATATTTTATAGTTACTTTAATTGAGATAGATTTTTGTGGGAAATTATTTGTCTCATGTTGAGGGTGGAATTTTATCAAAATTTAAGGAGGAGGTCGATGAGTTAAATGGGGTGGTTATTACTTATTGTCATATTTATAAAATCTAGATGATGTGGTTGAATATTAAATTTTATTATTGGTATTTAGAAATGTTATTTTTTTCTATTTAGTTTTAGAAATGATAGATACATTGTGATTATTATTTATTTTTAGTTATATGTTATCTATTTATAAATGTTATTATATGGTAACGATAGATGCAGAATTATTGATGTGGTGAAAGTGAAAGTGTGGTAGTTCTATGATGTGGCTATGTGGTTATGACATAATTATATAGTTATGGGGAAATTGTGTGATGATAATATGGAATCTATTATGTGGTAATGCAGATTATTGGTAAATCTGATAAAACATGTGATGTAGTGGTATATTTTTGAAGATATATATGGTGGATATTAAAAAACACGATAAAATTATTGATGATTTTAATTTATTGTAAACATTGAATTAATAATCATTATATATTTATGAGATGTTATTGCAACTATTTGTAATAGTTTTGAGAATTTTTGAAATATTCTTGAGGTGTCTTGAGATAATTTGAAAGTGATTTAAAGTATTCCTAAATGTGGAGTTATGGATAGAAAAATGGATAAGACTTAATATCTATAAATGATTCATTTCAATGGTAAAGTATTTGGTATGTATCATTTTCAACTCTTCATATGTGTCATTGGAAGTTTTGTATGAGTCATTTTGAATCTAGGGTGAAAACTAGCCAATGAGCTATATATGAGTCATTTGATCCTATATACGTGTCATTATATCTTACATATGAGTCATTTAATAATGAATATATTTTATTTTGATTTTACATGTGTCATTTTGGAACTGCATATCTATCATCAGAGAAACAACCATGAATTCAAATTATTCATTTTGGATCTATGTATATGTCATTACTAAGACTCCGTATGGGTCATACAGACATGTGGGAATATTTTTTATGTCTGAAAATGGTTATTTTGTGATATTTAATAATTATAAAATATGAAATATTGAGTTTTCACAATTAATTATATGAATTAGAAAATAAAATATATGATGTTAGTACTAATATTCTATGTTAAAGACATCACAAGTGAATTATGATTCAAACTATTTAATAAAACTATTATATAAATTCCATTAAGGACATTACAATAATATGATTAAAACCAAATTACGATGAATTAATTCAAATCTGACATTGTTCTTGAAGAAAATATAGAATATTATTCTAGAATATAAATATGACGATACTGTGTGGATTAAAAAATCTTATAATCACATAAAATTGGTGTGCTATGATTCAAGTTGTGTTATTAAGTGTATGATATTTCAAGCACTATTTCTCCATGAAGAACAGTGTCACACCATGATGATTCCAATTTAGTGAAATTATGAAAGTTGATCTCTAGTAGGTATTCCTAGAATTTAAAAATTTATTTTTTTGTGAATTATTTTGAAAGATGATCAGTGATTGAGCTTTATTGAAACATATAATTTATTTGTAGCTAAAATAGATAAATGGTTAGTATTATAAATTCACTAGATACAAAAATTAAATAAAGAATAGAATTTTATTGTGTAAAAAAAATGTTTCCACAGGAAAAGGTGGTTGAGGAAATGAGCCCAGGATCCCATGGTACATTTTGGTTATGTGATTTATCTCGAATGTTGAGCTTTAAATGTTTTATTAGAATTAAATTAATTTGGGAATTATAAATTTAAAAAATATGGGAAGTAGATAAGATAAAATATAGCATGCATGAATCTTGTATTAAAAAAAATTAGAAGAAGCAGGACTGATGCCCGAGTTAAGAAAATAATATAAAATCCGAAAATCCCGAGCATTCAATGCATGAATATTGAGAAGTAGATTGATAGTAAATTATGTATGTTTTGAAAAAGAAAAAATAGTTCATATTTTTTATTTCTTAAGTGGTATACTTGGTATATATTCTTTAAGATGTGTGTACATATTCTTTGATCATATTCGAATTCCCAAGAGGAATATCATCATCAGTTTCCTATGAAATGTAGTGTTTCAATCGATTATTCTCACTCTTCATTGATCACTTTGTAACTAATGGTAGCCACTATAAATACCAATGGGATGTTGATGTATTGTAGTAAAAGGTTGATAGATCCCTACTCAATATGACTTATTTTTATGATTTTAGTATAAAATATACATATTAGGATATCAACTAGGAATAACAAGCAGTGGGCTCTCTCATTGAAGATGAATATAACGACCCCAATACTGTACTCCTAGATCCAATGCTAAAAACATAATCAATAATTTTTTTGATTTCATGTTGATAAAAGTGACTAAATTTTATCTATCCAAAACATATAACATCAAAAGGATATATTGGATAACTTATATACCCAAGGTCCATTTAGGTTTAGAGTTTTATAAAATTAGGAAAAATACTTAAATAACAGTACCCATGTCTTTAAGTGAGCATTTTTTTTCTACTATACCTAGATTTTATTTTTCCATATCAAGTCTTAATAATTATTTCTACTCATCCTTAAACCCTGTTATTTTTTTATGATAATATGGGTTGAGTAAATCAATTCTCAGTAAGGGACACGTACAAAAAATAAAAGAAACTTGTCAGTCTATTTCAAAACCATGAAATTATATAATAGAGTTTATCTATAACATAATAAAATTTGGGCTCAAATATCTATTTAATTACATATGAATCATCTTCACTACACAAAGACTTTCATAAAACACTTTATAAGAAAACATAAAGGAAAAATCATAATCATGATGGTTTCTTAGAAAACATGAGAACCCATGAGAAACATTTTATTAAAAACAAACCTTTCCCCCTTAAAATGAGTAATCATTCCTTAAAATAAAAGTTCAATAACATACCTTATGAAATAAAAATATTTCCATGGAAACTCATTTTCAATAATAGAAAATTTATTTATTTTCCTTGGGACATAATATTTAAAGAACCCTTATAATAAAACATACAAGAACTCTTAAAAATGGAATAACCTACACAGTTAATTCCAACATAATTATCCGAAGAACATAATCATTACCCAATGTATTAGAGAGCTATATTAGTCTCACCTGTCATCATAAAAAACTTACAAGGAACATAAAATACATGAAACACATATAATATTTCATTCACATAATAAAATCTCATAAAATATTCCATTTAACACATATATAGAAGACCTTTTTAAATTTATGTAAAAATAAGGATAAAAATCATTTTTATTTGAAAATTTTTTAAACATAAATTCCTATAAGAATAAGAAATAGAATTTTATTTTGAAAAACCATGAAAAAATTTAGATTATTGTTCTTAAATAATAATGGAAATGATGATGAAAAATTCTCCTTTTTTCGCATACGTTTCAAAAAAATTATTTCACACATTTATAAAAATGATAAAAATTACCCCTTTAAAAAAGTTTATAATTCATATTTAAAAATTTCATAGAGAAATTAAAAAATGGTTTAAAATGAATTAAAAAATAAATTTCAGAATATCAATAATATTCCTAAAACATTTTAAAGAACATGGATATGGAGGAAAAATATAATAAATACTTTAAATATTTTAAAATAATATTTTAAAAAAAATCTATTATGACATGATGGATTTAGAACCAATGAAACATTGAAGGAAAGAAAATTTAATAAATTTTTAAAAACCTTATTTTTTTAGAGAAAAATGATAAAAATATATCCATAAGATAGTTTAAGCACCACATAAAATAAAACATGAAGTAGAAATAGCTTAAGTCTCAAAGAAAGGAAACTTATACTTGAAATCACTCACTTTAAATATCATCTAGCATTATACATTATTTAACTCTTGAATAATAAAATAATATTATTGATTTAATTTATTAAGTGAATATTTATCATTCATTCCATTTATATAATCCCATTTTATTTCATTTATGACCATGTTTTATTTAGTTACTTAGGTTGTTAAGTTTATGTTAGATGTTTTGAGGATATTTAGTTTATTATCCCAAAACAACTTCGGTAGGATGACCCTGGTAAAAGGGGTCATTGTTACATCATCTATATAATTTTAATCATGAAATTACTATCATTTTAAGAAATAAAATATAATTTTATAACCATCCATGAAAGGCATACATGAAAAAATAATCACATCGCTTCCTGGAGGTAGTAGTCCAAACATAAAAATGAACGACATTATCATTTATCAATGGATAGAATGGTAAGAAAATAGATCATATATTATATTTTTATAATGATAATTATTTCTTTAATATATTATATATTAATTAAATTTATAATAATAACCATCCTTTTGAGGTGGTGACAAAAAACAAAACACATCACTTTGTGAATGTGGTAATCCATATGTATATACGAGTGATGTTTTCATTTACCTTATAATGGAAAAAAGATGAAAAATGGTTGTAACATTAAAATTATAAATATAATTATATTTAATATACTTATTTTGTTATATCATCATGATATAGATATATTCTAAGGAGTTAAAAGAATAAATAAAAAGAAAGAACTCGGTCAAGAGTTATACCTTCTTCTTTGGAAAACTGCCTCCCATCTAAGATTAAGGGATTTGGAAAAGTGGTTTATGGTCACAATAATTGATTTAGAATGTGAGAATAGATTTTTATAGTTATTTTTTCAATAATTGAGAGAGAAATTGAACTTTATTTTTTTAAAAATTGTTGAAATGAGTCCCTTTTATAGACAAAATTCAATAGAGTTTGCAAAAATATTTCATATTTAATGGTTAATAATGTAATTTTAAAATAACATGTTGCATAAAAAAGGTCAAGGTATGATATTTTAGATCATATTAAATCAAAATCATGGATTTATTTTATTTTTATTACTTTTAAATCAATTAATAAAATATTATTTATCATAAAATCCACTTAAAGTCATTTGTATTTTTATCATTTATCTTGACATTAAAAATATCATGGAATCCACCAATTTCAAATATAATAACTTATACTATCCATTATCATTCCTAAATATTTATAAAATTCCTGGAATATCTAAACTCATCTAGGTATTATCATTTTTAATATTTTTTAATTATTTACTCTTTTTTTTTTCAATTTTCCTAAATGCTATGTCATCACGATGTAAATATTGTAGATAATTATAATAATTTTTAAAATAAAAAAATGAGTAAAATAATAATAATCTAATTTAATTAATCATTAATATTTTTTTAGTTTATATGTATATTTACTCACATATATGTCATGAAAACTTACTTAATATTTTATTTCAACTTTTCTCATCTTGAGTAGGTGTTACACAAGCATTTGGATATGTTTATTATTATATAACTCAAAAATTAAAAACTATTAGTCTATATAATCAACTAAAAATCCTATTAATTAATAAATTTGATAAAATTATTCTTTATTCACAAATATTATCTTTAGGACACCAAATTTGACTTTTCTAGTGCCATGTAAGAACTACATTGACACTGAAAATGATTTCCATATTTAGCATGACATAAATTATAAATTATTATTTTTTATTTTTTTTATTATATTATCATAAATTAGTATTTACATAAGTTTAATATTTTTATATCATATTTATGTCTTGGAAATATCATAAAAGTAATCATATTAAAAAAATGTATTTTTTTACTATTCACAAAAAATTTAGCTTCTTTAGAAAAATATAAAAAATTAATCCTATGATAAAATTTAGTTTATAAATATAAAGATTAATTACATATTACCAAATTAATATCCTATAAGTGGTATTAATTACTTTTAAAATAAACCCACAAAATGTGATGAAAAACATTTTTTTTCATAAAAATGCATTTTTAAGTATAAAAATGTTTTTATATCAAATAAATCACAATGTTAATCTATATTAAATTAATTGAATTATTTTTAATAAAAATAAATTAATTAAATTTTAAAACCAATTCAAAAAAATATACTTTGTAAATACTTCAAAAGAAATTATAGTTTTATATAAAATCAGTATTTTTCATAACTAATTAAAAAATCAATATTTTCAGAGAAATAAAAAAATCACCATAAGATAATTTTGATATTATGAATTAAAAAATTATATTATTTTTATGAAATAAAATTTCTATGTTTTTATGAAATTAAT
The DNA here is from genome assembly GCA_963277665.1 of Viscum album. Classification (NCBI taxonomy): domain Eukaryota; kingdom Viridiplantae; phylum Streptophyta; class Magnoliopsida; order Santalales; family Viscaceae; genus Viscum; species Viscum album. The sequence continues at coordinate 623,784,080 of OY728130.1, read as the reverse complement.
TATCATATTCACTCCCAAAAAGCAATAAAAACCATTTTTGAAGAAAATGTATTTTTAAAGCATAAAATGAATTTACTGAAAATTAAGTACTTATTTATTATGTACTAAAAATAAATTTTAATTATATAAAACCATAATAAATATTTTTAATAATGTGATTATTATTATTCATACACAAAATTTAACAATTAGGTTATAATGATCACATTTGAAAAAACAGGTTACAAACACATGATCAACTTAAGAGGACCAGAAAACACTTGGTGTCATCTTGTCACCTATGCTCGATGGATGAAGAAAATTTATAGAACCTATTTTTGATCTGTGAACTTGAACAAAAACATTTTAATTATAAAGGAATCCTTTTTGGCATGAACTTGAATATGATGACACACGTTGAGGATGTGTTGGTCTTCATCAGCAATGCCAGGCAGAGCACCCAAGTCCGTCATCTCCTTCTGGAAGTAGTGGATATAAAAATCACATAAATATAGAGTGCGAAAAATTCAAAGATATTTGAGGAATATGAAACCTCTTTCCATGAATGCATTATTTCAATAAAAAACAGATGTCTATGAAGGATCCAAAGTATAAACAAGAGTGATAGATAACAGTATAAGTGTCCTTGACATCCTCAGAAGGATGGGAGTCACGTGTTGAATGAGGAAGACTCTTATTCTCAAATATTTCAGCTAGATTCCCCTGATCTGACCATGGATCAAGGTAAATGTTTATAGGGGAAGCCTTCGGCATGCCAATCCCTTTGGGTTGTGGAGGTATCTTCTGTACTCCCTGTGATTTCATTAAAGGATGTTTTAATCATTATATTGGAATTGAAATCACATATGAAGCTAGATTACGGGAAATGATTTATGCTATTAAATATGTTATCAAATAAAATTGTACTATCCTTTGGATTGGATCATATTTGGAAGTGAATTTTAAAGTGATAAAGATTAGAATCAGAAATGTTCCTTGGAAAATCCTCCCTAATTGGATTGAATGCATTAGAAATACCAATCAACTTCATCTTTTGTTTCCCATGTTTATAGAGAATCTAATCAAGAGGCGGATGCTTTTTCAAAGAGGGAGATCATGGAGAGGAGAACGATGTGGTCATTTAGGACCCCTGAGTATTGTGCACTAATGGTGGATGCAGACATGAAAGTAGTTTCTCACTATCATATTTTTAGAAACCCTTATAATTCTTGATGTTGTTGTTTACTTTTATTAATAAAATTTTAGGTTTGACTTTTTAAAAATACTTTTTTTTGGTAAAAAAGATATCCAACATAATATTATTTTAAACTAATTTTTTGGTGTGTTACATTTTAACTCCTTAAATAAATTTTTTCCTTTTAATTTTATATCATTTATGATAAAAATGGTTTATAACATTTTTTAAAATAAATTCAAGGGAGTGGAAGATAAAACAAACAATCATGAAAGGAAAAACGTTTTTAATTTTTAAACATAAAACCACATCATAAAAAGGGGAAATAAAAAATTATTTTGAAAAGTTTAAAAGGGGTATATGAATTTCACTTGGTATAACACATGAATAGGTTTCCAAATAAGATAAGACTAGTGAGAAGTAAAAATATTGACATAGAGGAGAAAAATAATTTCCATATAATGATGGGGAGTGGTAGATAATGTGATCATGAGAAAGTTAATGACCAAAAAACTATAAATTAGTAGGGAAAAAATAGGACTATCAATTCATTATAAATGAATCTAAAATGATAAATTTTTATTTCAAGATCAATTTCCTAGAGTTGATGGATTCTTTTAACATAAAAATAGATAACATGAGAAAATATAATTTATTTATTACTTTAATTTCATAATAAAAAATTCTTTATTTGTTTATTCTTTGATTAGTTTTACCTTATGGATCATCTATTACTCTAAGAAATGAACATTCAAAATAAAATTTTCTTGACTGAAGTACTAAAACAAACTTATAATAGTTTACAAGACCCACAAAAGGATAAATCTTTTTCCTCCTATCTTTAAAAATTAATAAAAATGAAATTTTTGATCAAAAGTTAATATAATATCCAATATAAATAAACTTTCATATGAATAAATATAAAATTAATCTATAAATACTCAACAATAACACCCAAAATTAAAATTAAATAATTTGACAAATAACTAACCATAAAATAATTCTAAATATTCTTAACTAAGTTCAAAACTCAAAAATTAGAAGGATTTCATCACATATTCTTCCAAGATAAATTTAACATCTATCTCCAAACAATATTAGTCATTCATAAATTCATATACAATAAAATGTATATGTTCTAATCATATAATCTCTAAAATGTGATAACATTTTCTTTAAATAACCTGAATCACCACAAAGACAAAATAAAATCATACATACTTCCAAAATATAATTCAAACTTTATTCTTCAAATAAAAATCCATCTTAGCCAAAATTATTTCAATTTATCTTATTCATATAATGTTCATAAAATATTGAACTTCTTTAAAAATAACACTAATCATATGGTCACCGAATCACTTTTCAATCCCATGGTTATCTATATGATATATCATATGTTTCCAACATCTAATAAACCTTTTATCCTAATTAATCACAATTTACTCAACATGACAAATAATCTTAAAGATAAAGTTAAGGTCATAAGTGAAATATTAAAGAATGAATATTGTATTTATTTTTAGTATATCTTAAAGTCTATATATGAGGAATAATTAGATGATGAACTAATTATGTGATGGAATTATATGTAATTCTTGATAAAGTATCCTTGTAAATATATTGGTTGGTTTAGGTACTTCCATATCTATATAAAAGTAAATTTTCAGGATACTAGATTGAAGAATTTATTATAATTTCAACACATAGTGGAAATAATAAGTATGATGATTGTTGAATTGGTCTTAATCTCAAAGAAACGTGTCAATGGTGTTGAACAAATGAGATATTGTTTACAAAATGTTTGAATAGTTTCAAGTATTATTAAGACCATAAAAAATACTATTTTTAATGATGATTGGTGGATTAGATGATGTTGAGAAGAAATTGGGGGAGAAGATTTACATGAATAATTTTGAGAATATGTGTAATTAGAAAGGACATGAATTTTATTATTATTTTATGAGTAGTTTATGTGGATTTTTAATTGTAGAGGCCATGGAAGATATAATAATATTTACATGAAGAATATTTAAAGAAAATACCAGACTTTACTAAGTATTTTGAGTTGGAATTATAAAAAATATTAGCCAACACTTGGCCAACCGAGGACCCACCTAAACCATACTTGTGGGGCATATGTGGTCAATCACATGGGTGTTAGTACAACATGGATAGTATAGGGTTGTAGGGGTGAGAGACTGTGGGGTTGGTAGGCATATCATGCATATAACAGGCAGAGAAGTGGGTGGAACCACTATGTAGGGTGTCATGATAACATAGGGGTGCCTATATAGGCCAGTACCAATAGAAGCCATGATTGGACCCCATTAATCATAAATAACTATCAAAAGGGATGGGTTTAGTTATTAAGAGAGGGCCATTCGAGCACTAGATTAACATGGGATATGGAAGCATGATACTATTCACCCACCTGAAAAACATTTGTATATAAAAATGGCTATTTGATTCATCCAATTTGAATCATCTGATCATCTCAATAATTTTATCCTAACTCACAATGAAGAGTTTCTAGACTATTCAAATCTAGAATTAGAAACCCTCCATTCCATCCAACTCTAATGATCAACCCAAGAGAATGAGGAAATCCTTAATCATGTGAATCCTTCATTGGGCTATCATGTATATCCAAGACATCACGTGAAGAATATCCTACACAATAGGATCCTATCATTGAAAACTTTCATAACATGAATCCTTCAGTTGTATCCAATAATTTATCCTCCAATTAATTGCATGAAGATAAATCTGATCATGTGAAGTTGAGTATGCAAACAAGAGAGCACCCCTGAAAAGTCAAAGAGTCTATATGATATTCAAAAAGGGTTTTTATATTCTAAATATTGATATAATATGATATATTTTGGAATTTAATGAGCATTGACTTGGTATAAAATTCCAAGGAAACTCAGAGAATCCTTGGATATAAATATCAATAGACCAATCTAATATGGTTCTGCTATAGTTCTAAGTTTTATAGATCACATTTTCTTCTAAGGAAATAAAGCATCTATGGGATACCCTATTCTGGAAAAGGAGAAGATATCCCATGTGATTTATTCATATGAAGGAGAGTATATCTCGAGAATCACTTCTAGATTTCACAAAGGCAGTGAGGATTTCTAAAGATTGTTTCACATGTTCCATTACATGAAGGAGACAAAATAGGTTTTCATGATCTATTTACACAAATTATTTATGAAAAATGTAATGAGTTACTATGTACCTTATATATGTGAAGAACTCTTTAGGTTACACAGACGCATACTATTTTTTAAGGAAGAATATTGATATATTGCATACCTATTAGGGTTTGTGTAAGATATCCTGTGCATGAATGCATAAATGAGAGATTACAACTCATATGCATAGTTTGAGATACACAAACCTTATTTATTTTAAGGAATCATGGAGTCTTAATTTATATTTCAAATAGAATCAAAATAGAATAAAAAATAATAAAAAAGGAATAATATGTTCCAGGGTTTCACCACTAAATATACCCTATTCATATTTCCTGAAGTGTGATTGGTGATGTTATATTAAAGATTCAAGAAGATAATGATTTTATATTATGAAATATTTTTCTTGCATACAATAATATTGAATAAATTATGTGAATAACCTACACAAATTTATCTGATATTGGGAACTTTATTATTATAAGGAGAACATATATATCCTAGAATTTGAAAATTGAGAAGTGACTTAAGCAAAAATATACTTACAAGAGAAGAATTATTATGTCCAAGTATTTATTAAGATGATAAGAACTAGATCATTTTAGATCTAGTGTAAAGAAGTTTCAATATTGGTGGGATTATTATAAAAAGAAGTTGATTATCTTGAAGTTGTTGAGAAATTCAGAAGTTCATGTTCTAAAGTAAACCTAACAAACAGACTTTAAGTTGTAAATGAGTGGAGAAGATCTAACTTTCTTTTAGAGGAATATCACTTTGAAGAAGAAAGAGGACTTTATACTACTAGATCAAAACCAAAAAGAAGAATGATCTTGTGACTGGGGTGTCTAATTAGTTACGGAAGAGGCTCAAGGTTGGGGTGTCTAACCAGCCAAGAAGAAGGAAGAAGGTTGGGGTGTCTAACCAACTGAGGTAGAAGAATTGGTTTCTAGGGTGTAGTACTAGGAATAACTAAAGGATATAATACTAAGGTGTATAACCAATTACTATCTTATCTATTGTAATCAAAGATATAATTATAGTGGATAATACATGTTTGGGAATATAACTAACATTTCAAGGAGTGGGTTTTTGTACCGAACCTTATAAATATCATGTGATATGGTTTCTATTATTACTTTTCACATGATGTGATATTATGTGATATTATTTAGTTGATTTAGAATCTTAGCATGCTTGAGTGGATGAATTAAAAGAAAATAATTTTTAAAAGTAAACCACTGATTTACCCTCCTCTTAGTGTTCAATATATACAGGGGATTTTCAAGTGGTATTGGAGCATAGGTCCCCTATAAATACCCAGGAATAATTTTGAGACATCGATAATATTAAATCAGTCAATAGTTAATGCGTTCCAATATTTTATGTGAAAAATTATCATATTTAGAGGAATAGGATGCAACCCTATCTTCTATCACTTTTCCTAGATGTGAGATATGCTATAATAGTGGGTTTACCACCCATTATAAATAATGATTCTATAACACTAGATGATATGAAAAATATGGAGTTAGATGTAAAGGATCAAAATTCCATCTTGATGTAATTATCAGAGAACCTCTGCATAAAGATCAGGGGTCATCGGATAGAAAAGGGTATCTAGGGAAAATTGAGAAGAATCTATAAAGGTAATGTCAATGTCAAGGGAGTCAAAATGAAATATTAGAGGAGTCAGTTTGAGGAAGTCAAAATGATTGATGAAGAAAATATTGATGACTATTTCCCCCAAGTGAATGAGATAATTTGAAACATTAAAGGATTTGGTGAGAAGCTAGATGAATCTATTATTGGTAAAAAATTGATGAGGAATTTTCCAGATCGGTTTGATTAAAAAATATCATCTATGAAAGAAAAATAATATTTTACACTAGTTGAATTACAGAACATTTTCATATATTATGAGATGAGGATGATTCCAACCTTTAAAAATAAGGAAAAAGATTAAATGGCCTTTTATTCCATGTAAAAATGAAAATTCAGGAAAGAAGAGGTTCAAGAATCCAGTGATTCATATGCTAAGAGAGATTAAGATATTTGAGAAATCATTTTCCATATATTAAGAGGATTAAAAAATGTTATGTGGAAAGAAAAAAGGAATATAATCACAACAGTTCTATAATTTTGATGGATTTAGACACTTTTCCCATGATTATCTTAAATAATAAGGAAACTGAATCTGAATTTTCTAAGGAAGACGAGAAATTTTAAAAATATGAAAAGAATAACTAGAAAAAAGAGTATTTTAGTGATAAGAATAGAAATTTTATAATAAAACATGGGAAATATGATTCATCTTCAATAATCTCTTCAGATGATAAATTTAACTTTCATTATAAATTTAAAACATGATTTGATTCCTCAAGTAGTGATGACTAACATAGATTAAATGATAGTTGAAAGGTGATTTGGACACATTTATTAAAGAGATAACAAATATCTAAAAAGAAAAAAAGACATTGATGAAGGATAATAATATGGCCATTATAGAAAAAGAAGAACAGGTCAATAAATAATAAACTTATGTAGATGAGATAAAGAAGAACTAGCTTAGAGAAGATGAATAAGAAAATACTATCAATGTTCTTGAGGAGAAGCTAGATGAAAGGTAGTAATAATTATTTAAGACACAATCATTGTGTCTTGTTGTTCAAAATGATATAAATAAAGTTATAAAAGACTAAAATAAGTCTATTGAAGTTGAATGAGAATCTTCCCATGTTATTGAGATGAAGGGTTCCTATAGAAAAGGTACATATGATCCTAAAATGTTCCAAAATTGATATTTTATCACTAATAGTGTAGATAAATCTATCTAGACTAAGAATTCAAGAGATAGGAATTATAACACATCAAATTATTAAAGGAAGATTCTAGGAAGACCATTGACCCCTATGAAAAAATATTGGTTTATAAAAAGATAAAATCCTGAGTTTTCTAGACATGATTTTTAACAAAATAGAAGATCATAGGTCATAGTATTTAATGTTTTTTTTAAAATATGGGAATAAATCCTAATCTTACTGGTATAACATGTCATTTCAATGAAATAATTATGAAAATGGGAATTAATAGTGAAAAAATGTGAATATATTATCAAAGAAATAAAGTAGTGACAAAAAATCATTCTAAGTCACCAATACAAAACATGTATGAATGTATAGAATAAGCATGTAAAAATATTGATTAAAAGGTCATAGATCTATGGTATGAATTGAAAAATTACCTTGAGTAGCTCCATATAATTTGAAAGTGAAAAAGTCTTAGAAAAAAATATAGGAAGACATATACATCATATAATAAAAACATTTCACTAAAAAAGGACAACCATACAAATAAGGAATGTTTGATAGTTTTTACAAATAAACTAAAATTGGATAAAAAAATGTAGAAATCTAAAATGGATGAATTAGATAAGGGTAAGAGGGTGATTTCCAAAGAATATTCTGAATTCTATTAGAATTCACTTACTAGTGATGATATGAACATTCAAAATAATCCGTGTGAAAAGTTTGGAAAAGGTGGGTATGATATAAAGAATTTCATTTCAATCCAACCAACCTAAGAAGAGAGTGTAACTATAATGATATAAGAAAAATTTAACGAAATTAACTTGACATCTGAGATGGGAAACACTAGTACACATGATGAATTTTTTCTTAATTGAAATGTAAACCTACAAGCATTGGAGGATGATAATAGGAAGAAAAGTATTTCAAAATATCATATTAAAAGGTATAGGAACATGGAAATGTTGAGAGGAAACTCATAGACTAAGTTCTATTCTCTAGGAAAAAATAGGTCCCTCTTTATTCCCTTATATATATATATATTATTTTATACTAACATGTAGGTAATTTTAGGATATGGATGCATCCCTCGAGGGGTAACATTGATGTGTTAATGTTTTTAAAACATCACTAGAGTGTATATGGAACTTATGAATACATTTGTAAAATTGTAAGTTGTGGAATAAAAATCACTCTTGTATCCCTACTATGAATCAATTGATAATAATTATCATGGGAGGTGGGGGTGGGGGGAGGTGGGTTTATATTTATCTAAGAATAGGGATCTATATCTTTTTAGACTTTAAATTTTTGATGTGTTTTTTGAGATATGTGCATACAACATTATATTTCTTGATTTGATTGTTGTAGAAACCCAAAAACATGAAGAATTTAGTTATATGTTTTTGATATCACATTGTGTATAATTTATGGACAACATTGATTACCTTTTTTATAAAATCTTGTTTTTTATAAGGGTTTTCCCATGTAGACTTAGAGTTATCTAGATAAAGGCTCTTCACTAAGGAAAATTTGTGAGGTCATCCTAATATCATAAGTGAATAAGGGTGAGTCTTTAAATGAATAAAGGAGAATAAGATTCCCTAATGGCATGATAAGAGTGATGATATGATAAGGTACCTATTTTAAATTTTCATTTATTATCAATAAGTGGGAGAATAATATTTACTTTAAAAATTAAAGACGTATCAATAAAAATTCAAAGGGGGAGATTGAAAAACATAAGTTAAGTATTGAAGAATGAATGTTTTCTTTGTTTTATGTATACAATAATGTAAATATATAAGGAATACTTAGATAAGGGACATATGATGTAAGGGTATTGGATTTCATTCTTAATAAAGCATCCTTGTAAATCCATAGGTTGATTGAGGTACTTCCATATACATGGGAAAAGAAATTGTGAGGATAATATCTTGAAGAATTTAAGATAAGTTTAAGACATAGTGGAAATAATAAGTGCGGTTATTGTTGAATTGGTCTTAATCTTAAAGTTATGTGTCAATTGTGTTGATGAAATGACACATTATTTACAACATTATTGAATAGTTTGAAGGATTATGAAGACCATGAAAAATATATTTTTCACATGATGATTGGTTGAGAAGATTATGTTAAGAAGACCTTGGGGGTGAATATTGTCATAAATAATTTTGGGAAGAAGTATAGGTACGAAGGCCATGAAATTTTTTATTATTTCATGATGAGTTTTAATTTTAAAGTCCATGAAAAATATATTCATAATTTAAATGAATAATTTTTTAATAAGGATAGTAAAATTTACTAACTATTTTGAGTTAGCTATATACAAAATATTGGCCAGCCCTTAACCAATCAAGGATCCACCTCAACCACACATGTGTGATCTAAGTGGTTGACCATGTGGGAGGAAGTTAGTATGGATAGCCTATGGTGACAAGGGTGAGTAATTGAACGTAAGGTAGGTATATCATGCATATAATGGGCACATGGGCGAGTGGTACTACTGTGCAAGGTGGCACAATGGTGGTGGGGTTCCGACATGGTTCGGTGCCAATGGAATCCTGGAGTAGAAACCATTACTCACAACTAAACATCAAAGTGTATGAATTTACTTATTAAGAATAGGCTAGTGAAGCAACAGATCTATGTGGGATAAAAAAATCACAGTATTGTTCAACCATCTTAAAAAACATGCATATAATAGTGGATTTATGATCAATCCAATATAATCTATTTGATCATATTTATCACCATCTCTTACCTCCCAATGAAGGTTTCATACATTGTTCAATTCAAGCATTTTATGTCCTTCATTTTGACCAAATCTAGTGATCAACCCAAGAGAATGAGGTAATCTTCAATCTTGTAAAGCCTTCCTTAGGCTATCTATTATCTCCACACTATCACATGAAGACCAATGTATGTAAGAAGTTCCCATCATAGAAAAATTACATCATCTGAATCCTTGAATATTATATAGCCATATTTCCACTAAGTCATCACATGAAGATATAGAAGATCACACAAATCCAAGTATGTAAACAAGAGAGATCCACCAAAAATCCAAAGAGACTCCTTGATATTTGGTGAGGGTTTTTTCATTCTAAATATTGAAATATCCCGAGATATTAAAGAATTTATGGATCCTTGGATAATCATGAAACTTGGATAAATATTAGAGGATCCTTTATTATAAATATATAGAATGCAATTTGGGAGGGAGCTGTTATCATTCGAAGTTTGAGAGATCTCATTTTATTTAAAGAAAATAGAGTATCCATGAGAGATAATAGGCATAAAGGAGAATATATTACACATTCTTTGTTCCTGTGAAGAATAAGAGACCCCATGAATCACTTTTAGATTTCACAAAGTTAGTGAGGATTTACAAAGGTAGTTTTGTTTGTTCCATTATACAAAGGATACAAAATGGGTTTGCATGATTCCTTAACATGATGTCCTTATGAGAACAAGATCAATCTATTACATACCTTATATATGCAAAGCACTCTTGAGGTCATGAGAACATATACAATTTAATGATGAAGAATATTTAGATATAACATACCTATTCAAGTTTGTGAAATATATCCAGTGCATCCATATATGATGTAGGGAATGTAATTAATAAGAATGGTTTGAGATATCAAAACCTTGTTTATTATAAGGAAACTTAATGTTTAAATTTAAATATTAAATAAAATTTAAATAACATATAAATTAATTAAGGAATAATATGTTATTGGGTTTCACCAATAAAAATACACCATGCATATTTCATGAAGTGTGATTGGTGAAGTTATATTGAGGATTAAAGAAAATAATGATTTGAGATTGTGCAAGATTATTATTACATAGAAAAATATTAAATAAATTGTGTGCATCACTTACACACATTTATATTAGGTGGGGAACTTCATCATCAAAAGGAGAACACATCTTCTTGAGAATTTGACAACTGAGAAGTGACTGAATCTGAAACACACTTATTGGAGAAGAATTCTTATGTATGAGTATTTTTTAAGATGAGAAGAACTAGATAATTTTATATTTGGTGTGAAGGAGTTTCAAGACCAGAATTATTATATTAAAAGAAGCTATTGAATAACTTTATGTTTTTGAGAAAGTAAAACATTCATGGTCTAAAAGAGACCTAAAGTACATACTTTAAGTTGTATATAAGCAGAGAAGATCTAGTACTATTGTGGAGGAAGATAAATCTAAAGAATAAAGAGGAATTTGTACTATATGATAAATACTGATAAGAATAAAGAGTTTGTGACTAGGGTGTATAACTAGTTTCTAGAGAGGCTTGCGTATAGTGTGTCTAACTAGTCATGAAGAAGGAATTTGGTTGGGGTGTCTAACTAACAAATATAGAAGAGTTAGTTTCTTGGGTATAGAATCAGGATCATCTAGAGGATCAATTAATGGGGTGTATAACTGGTTTCTACCTCATCCATTTTAATCAAATATATAATTATAGTGGATAATCCATGTTGGAGCATCTAACCAGCATGAAAATGAGTAGGTATTTGTATCAAAACTTATAAATATCATTTTCATTGCTTTGTATTATTACTTATGCATATTAGGTGAGGCAGGAGATATTATTAAGTGTATTAAGAACCTTAAAAATTTCTATAGGTTGAATTAAAATAAAATAATTTTTTTAAAAAACCACTTATTCACCCCCCTCTCAGTGGTAGACTAGGGATATACATAAAGGTTTTCATTACCTTTAAACTTAAGTACATAGAATATAAAATAATTATTCCACAACTAACCTTTTAACTAATACACATACAAAACCCAAGGGTTTTATTACTGTAAATGTATCCCAAAATACTCTTAATCATCTTAAACGCCTATAACATAAAACCTTAAAGGGGTATCTATCCATTTAAACTTATGATTAAACATAGAATTATTAACTCATGATGGTATATAAAAATCTTAAAATATACAAATATGAACCATTCTAACATCTAAAGTTATTTATACCCTACTATTATAAAAACAATAATATCCTTAAACCTCCTCTCTCTGATCGGGTTCTAAAAGAATAATCACTAAATTTTTGGATTTAACGCCTATAAATGTGAAAAAAATTTATCCATCCAAAACATAAAACATAAAAATTAAATATTAGGTTAGTTACATTACTAAGGACATTTAGGTTAGTATTTTTATCATATTTTTAAAAAATCTTACATAATAATACCCATATATTTAAGTGATTATTTTTCCACTATACCTAACTTTTCTTTTTTCCATATTAATTCTTCCTCGTTGTTCATAATCATCCTTAAACCATGTGAAAAACATTTGAAAATGTGGGATGAGAAAAAAATCTCAGTAAGGTATATATACAAAAAAATAAAAGAAAACCATTAGTCTATTTCAAAACCATGAGATCCTATAATAGAGTTTGTCTTTAATATAATAAACTTTGATGCCAAATAGTAATTTAATTACACATTAAATCATATTTACTGTGATTTTTTTATAAATCAATTTATAATAAAACCTAAATGAAAAACCATAACCATGAGGGTTTCTTAGAAAACATGATATCCCCTGAATAATATTTTCTTAAAAACACATCATTTACCCTTAAAGGGAATAACCATTCCTTAAAATAAAAGATCAACTGATTACCTTATGGAATAAAAATATTTCCTTGGAAACTCATTTTAAAGCATATAAAAGTAATGTAGGTTCCTTGGGAGATCATATTTATTTAACTCTTAAAATAACCCTTACAAGAACCCTTATAAATGGAATAACTAAATTGGTTAATTCCAATATAATTCTCTAGAGAACACAATCATTACATAATGCATTGGAGAGCTATATTGGGCTCACCCGTCATCATAAAAAAATTACAAGGACCATAACATCCATGAAACACATATAATATTTTATTCAAATATAGAAATATCATAAAATATTCCATTTAAGAAATATGTAGAATAACTTTATGGATTTATTTAAAAATAAGGATAAAAATACTTTTTCTTTGAAAAATATTTAAACAAAAATCCCATAAGAATAAAAAATAGGATTTTATTATGAAAAAACTTAAAACATATAGAGGATTATTCTTAAAAATAATGATAATTATGGTGGTAAATTTCACTCATGTCATATAAGTAAAAAAGATATTCCTTTAACACTTTTGAAAAAATGAAAAAGATAAACCATTTATAAAATTTTTAAAAGTAATATTTTAAAAACTTATTAAATAAATTAAAACATAGTTTAAAATGGATTTGAAAAAAATTATAATTTTAAAAACATACTTGTAACATTTTAAATAACATGGATATGTAATAAAAATAGAATAAAAACATTAAAACATTAAAAATAAGGTTTAAAAAAACCCCTTACGACTTGATAACTTTTGAATCAATGAAATATTAAAGGAAGAAACATTGAATGATTTTTTTAAAATTTAAATTTTAGAGAAAAATTATAAAATACATCCATCATAGAGTTTATAAAACACACAAAATAAAACATGTGGTTAAAATATCTTAAGTCTAAAATAAAGGGAATTGAGACTAGGAATCGCTTTCCTTAAATATCATCTTGTGTAGTATGTTATTTAAATACTGGATAATAAAATTATATTAGTTATTTAATTTATTAAGATAATTTTTCATATTAACTCCATTATAATTATACCCTTTTATTTCATTTATGACCATTTCTTATTTAGTTACTTAATTAGTTAAGTTTATATCAAGCGTTTGGAGCACATTTTGTTCATAATCTCAAAACAGCTTCTCTAGGATGACCATGGACAATGAGGATATTATTCCATAAAAAACATAATCTTAATAATGAAATTATTATAATTTTTATACTTTAATTAAAATTTTATGACCATAAATGAAAATAATAAATGAAAAAATAATCACATCGCTTTGTGGAGCTGGTAGTTCACATGTACACAATAGGACATTATCTTTTTTCAATGGATTGTAAGGTAATAAAATTAATGATAAATTATCTTTATAGAATTATAATTATTTTATGAATTAATTATTTATAAATTAAATACATAATGACATTTATCCTTATGAGGTGCTGATGATAAGAGAAACATATAATTTCATAGAGGTGGTAATCCACACGTATGTACGAGCGAAGTATTCATTTCCCATACGATGGAAAAAGAGATAAAAATGGTTTTTACATTACCATAATAAAATATAATTATATATAATATAATTATGTTATTATATTAGAATGATAAGGATATATTTTAAAGAGTTATAAGACAAAATAAAGGGAAAGAACTCAGTTCAGAGTTATACATTCTTCTTTAGAAAACCTCCTTTTAATTAAGTTTATGGTCTTTAGAAAAGGGGTTTATGGTCATAAGAATGTCTAGGTAACATGGGTATGGAACGTTAGATGTATTTTTGGGAATCTATTTTAGGTAAAATCCGAACTTCAGTTCTTTTATAAATGCTTCAAATGAGATCCTTTTTATAGGAAAAAAACAATGGTGTTTTCACAAATATTTAGTATTTAAGAGTAAGTAATTTAATTATAAAACAAAAATTTGAATTAAAATGGTAAATGGATGATATTTTAGACCATATTAAATCCAAAATTTTGATTTATATAATTTTTTTAAATTTTAAATTAATTAATAACATATTTTTTTTATCATAAAATACCCTTAAAGTCATTTTCATTATTACCATCTTATTTTGACATTAAAAATATCACAACAGTCACAAATTTCAAATATAATATCTTAAAATATACCTTATACATCCTATGTATCTATAAAATCCATGTTACAACTAAAATAATCTATATATTATCATTTTTAATATTTTTAAAATCATTTACTTAATTTTTCTCCGGCTTTTTTAAACACCGCCCCATCAAAATGTAAATATTCTAAAAAAATATAATAATTTTGAAAATTAAAAAGATTTATAATAAGAATAATAATAATTTATCTTAATTTTTCATTAATATTTATTTTTATTCAATATGTATGATTACTCACATCTATGTCATGAAAACTAATTCAATATGTTATTTTTGGATTTTCTCACATTGTAAAAGTACTACACAAGTATTTATAAATGTTTCATATTAATTAACTCCAAAATTCAAAAATATTGGTCCATATCATAAATTAAAAATATTATTAATTAAAAAATTTATTAAAATACTTATTCTTTCTCAAATTTTATCTTTAGGGCACCAATTTTGTCTTTTCCAGTATTGTGTAAATACTACTTCAACACTGAATCTGATTTTCATACTTATCATGAAATAAATTCTAATTTTTTATGTTTTGAATTATTTCTGAATTAAATTTGTATTTTATTTTAATTTATGAGTTGTTAAATTATTTTAATAAATTTTTATGTCATATTTTTTTCTTGGAAATATCATAAAAGATGCCGTATTTCATAAAAACTATATTTTTTACTATTAACTAAAAAATTAACTTCTTTAAAAAAATCTCAAAAATTCATACTATACTAAATTTAAAAATTTAATTCCAAAAATTAATTCCATTTTATAAAATTAAATTCCTTTAAGTGGTATAAATTAATTTTATAATAAACTTATAAAGCATTATGAAAAACGATTTTCCAAAAAAAATCATTTTTAAGAATAAAAATGTTTTTATACCTAAATTAAGAATAACGTTAATTTAAAGAAAATTAATTTGATTTTTTATTCAAAATTAATTAATTGAATTTTAAAAATAATTAAAAAAAAGTGAATTTTTAAATATTTTAAAATAAGTGACTATTTTATATAAAATTGGTATTTTTCACAATTCACTGAAAAATCAATCATTTATGAAAAATATCAAAATTTCACCCTAATATAATTTTGATATGATGGATTCAAAAAATTTATCCTTTTATCAAATAAAATTTATAATATTTTAATAAATTAATTATAATATTCATACACAAAAATCAAAAAAACCCAATTTTTAAGAAAACATATTTTTGAAGAATAAAACGACTTTACAGAAAGTTTAGTACTTATTTATTATAAATTAATCAATAAATTTGAATTATATAAAAACTTTATATATATTTTTTAATAATTTTGTTATTAATATTCATACTTCCAATTTAACAACAAGTTAATAATGACCACATTTGAGTAATAATATTTTTATACTAGAAAAGTTCAGGATTCGAGCGTGCTCGCTCCTAAAAAATTATTAAGGAAAAAAAGTGTAGATAGAAAGAGTATAGAGGGAGTCAAACAAAGAGGAATTCACTGATCCATGATAAGAATAATACAAATCAAGAACAAATTCATGCCCATACTTATGATCTGAGTCATCATTATCATTAATTATTTCCAACTCTTATTGTGAATTCTTTTGGTTGAAGATCATGAAATAGTTTTCCCCAACCTTTTCCTATTTTGGTGTGAGTATCTTGGAAGAGGCCCTAGTGGACCCATATTGGCCATGCCAATATACAAAATCATAATAATATTTTCCACACCCTTATTTAGAATCCAATTCATTACATCCACTTCCTCTTCTATGACTTTTTAGATGACCTGCTTGTCTCTATGACTTGGTGTGTTGTTATGTATCGTTCGATTTAACCTCCATCACTTCTGAATTTTCTTGAATATCTGTCCAAAAAGACATATCACTTAGAGTATCTAAGTCCATTAATGTTTTCTCAGTCACCATCACCTCATCCATTATATCTGGTGAGTCTTCAGTACTCCTAGTTGCATTATCCGCAGACTTGTCATGAACCTCAGCCAACACAATCTGTTCAAACAAAGGCGGGGAAGCCATGGATTTTCTTGGAATAATCCATTGAAATCCATCGTCATCCACCACTTTTGTATTTACATTTTTCTTAGAAATTAGGTTTTCCTCTTCCCTCAAATCACGGTTCATATCTCTGGCCTCATGATCATATTTTCCAGATAATATCTCATTCTCTTGATCAGCCCATGAGATCCTTTGATCATGCCTATTCCCACCATACGTTTACCCACCAACCACAACAAAATGATTTTTCTCCCTATTATCACTCTTTCCCACCAGATAAAGGGTATGATTAACCATCCATTACCATTTATTAGCATCAGGCCTTCTTAGACTTCCAACCTACCTAAAAGCATAGTATACAAGGATCCTACCTGCATGGGACCATTGTCCGCAGCACCATTAGTAGCCGCAACCAAGGTCCTCACATCATAGCTTCTACACTTTAATCTATAATCACTAGAGAATTTTATGATGAAGATGAGGTGTATGAAGATTTCATGAAAATTATGTCTATTATATTCAAAAAATTTAATAAAATCAATGAGAAATATAAGGGTGAACTATTCTTGAAATTATTAAAGTGTCGAGGCATTGGAAACAATGTAGTCAATTATCCAAAGAAGAAAAATTATGAGTTTTAGTCTGATGAGAATGACAAAAAACCTTAAAATAATAAATAATGGAAACACTAAAAAATATTGAATAAATCTGGTGACCAAAAGAAGAAATTTCTAAGAAGAAAGATAAGAAGTTTGATGAGTAAAGTGGAAAAAGAAGATATTTTATCTAGTATATAATAAAATGATAAAAATACTATGAAATAAATACACTTCATGGATCATTTAGTGAGAAATGATGAATCCACAAGTAGTGAGGTAGAATAAGATGAGATAACCTACATAGTACACATATTGAAATCTTAATTAGAGTCATTTCTTGAGTAGAACACAAAGAATGAGAAAAAATTAAATTGATGAAGAAAATACGTGGGATGAAATATGATTAAGAAGAAGATGTTTTAAAAAGAGAAATTAAACTTATTTAAGATAGAAATTAATCCAAGTTGAAAACTAAAAATAGTGACAAGATCATGAAATACATTGAATCAAAACTCCTTGTTAAAGAAAAATTAATGAACAAGATATAATAAAAATATCTTTTAGTTAAAAATAAATGGAAGAATATAAAATACAAATTTAAAAAAATTAGTAATATAAAAGTTGAAACATTTAAATATGTTGAGGAATCAACCACTGAAAATAAGTTAGATCATTACCTAAAAAATTTGATTGTAAATATATTTTTATTAACAATTAAGATCTTTATTATAAATCTAGAATAGTTTTGGAAAAAAGGGTAAATAAAAATATTCCCCCATATTTAAATAAGAAATGAGGAAGCCAAGAAAAAATTCCACATATATATAGAAGAAAGTTTAATGTATAATTTTATAATATAATTAGATTTATGGACAATAGTTTTCTGGATTGAGTTTCAATTATTCTAAATGTTTCAAAATCATTGGTTATTGATAGTACTGTAGGATATTTGGACATAGAGTTTACAACTACTGGACAACTTGTATTTACCAATAAATAGGTATGAGTTATGTATGAGTAGTTATTATATAGGAAGGAATGAATCATTGAAGAAGAAATATGTGTTTACAAAATCACTTAGTCTATACACTCAAGATAGATTTAGTTATTTATATGAAATTTTTGGTAGATGTAAGAAAAAATGACAATGTAATAAGAAATCTGTGACAATTATTCCTAGCCAAATTCCCTTTCAATAAAATGGTAAATTATATCAAAATAAAATTCATAAAGAAAAATATATTATTATTGAGATTTCATTGAAAGCTATTAAAAGAGGTAAGTCGTGGATCCTTGATAGTAGTTGTTTCTAACACATTATAGGAGACACTAAAATATTAATTAAATTTTAAGAGAATGAAAGATAAGAAGTAAATTTTTTAAATGAAAGATATTTTAAAATTAGAGGTGTTGAAATTGAGTAAATAAGATCAAATATAAGGAAGTGATTTTTGAGGAAGGGATGAAACACCATCTACTTAGTATGAACCAATTATGTGATGATGGGAATTATTTTTTCTATAAAAAAAATTCATTAATCCTCAAGCCCTAAAAACATGGAAGGGTCATTACCATAGGAGAAGGGACATGTATATTTTTTTTCAGATAGGTGAACATTCAATTCATCATACTTGAGTGCCAACGATGAGAATAATCTATATCATAGAATACCTAGAAATATTTTTTAAAAAAACAAGAGTAAAATAAGAAAACATAAAGTTTTGAGAGACCTTACTCAAATCAAATGTGACTGAGAATATCTTTGTGACACTTTTCAAAAGGTGAAGATGGTATATGATAAATAAAATTGAGTGGAAATTTAGTCCATTCGACCTATTGAACACATTTATTCAGATGTGTGTGGTTCCATGAGAAAAAATTTAAACAAGGGTGATTTTATTTAATTAAATTAATTTATGAATACAACCATAAGAATAGTGTTTAGTCATGGGGAATAAGTTAGAATATATTTAAAAGTTCAAAAATTTTATAAGACATTTTTAAAAGGATATTGATGCATATATCAAGAAATCAAGGATAGATAATGGGAATTAATACACATTTATTTCCTTTATAATTTATCTTACTAAGTGTGTGATAAGTCATCAATATTGAAAACCATACACCTCTAAAAAAATCATTCATATTAATTAAAATAAGAGTATTGTTGAGATGATAAGGAGTATTCTAGCCGATCATAAACTTTTTAATTTTTTGGAGATAAGTTATGCTTACAACTATACACATTAAAAATAGGTGTTTACCAACACCTAAAACTCATATTAATCCTTATGAATTGTGGTATAAGAAAAATTCAACTATAAAATATTTTAAATTTTTTTTAAGTCCTTATTTCATAAAGATCAAACACATAAATCTAGGTAAGTTTAAGAAAAACCAGAAAAAGTAATCTTCATGGGATACCTTCCAAATGAAAGGGGGTAAACATGTTGGAAAAAAAGTTCAAAAACTTATTGAGTGTTCATATGTAAAAATAATTGAAAATTATAGAATAATAGAAGTTTTAATTGAGGATAAATATATTAATTCTAAAACTTAGAGTATGTTTTTTTATAAAAAATAGATTGTTGAAGAACATATGAATGAGAAGAATATAGTTTATGTTAATTTAGATAATATCAGTGATGATGTTGAGAATTCTGAAAATCATAGTACGAGACATCAAATATTTAAAACTCATGTTTAATCTAATAACATTATTGAAAATTAGTAGGAACCAATTCAAATAACCAACATATTAAGGTTAGAAAACAAAACCACCATCATTTCATAGGTTAAACCAAAAACTATTTCTTAATAAATTGAGCATAAGGAGGAGATAACTTCTATGAATGAAGAACTTGATTATAATGAGAAGAACACAACTTGTGATATTATTCCAATACCTTATAATAAAAATGGAATTTAAAATAAGTATTTTTTAGAATCAACATGAATGAATACTAAGTTACAAGAAACAAAGGATGATTTTCAAAGTATATTCACATATGGGAAAGATAGATTTTAAAGAAAAATTTTCACTAGTTATAAGATTTTAAACCATCAGAATGTTCTTGGTGGTGGAAACACATAGGAATTATAAGATATATCAAATGGATGTGAAATCTTCCCACCAATATTGTGATCTTGAAGAAAATGTTTTTATTTAACAACATGAGGGATTAGATTTAGTTAAAGATGGAAGCATGGTGTAAATACTTAAGAAATAGTTATATTGCTTTAAAATAGCCCATAAGAATTGGTATTCCAATCTAGATATATGGTTTAAGAATATGAAATTATTAAAATGAAATGTTGATAGAGAAATTTATGTGAAGGAGATGTCTACATGTATACTTATAGTTACTATATATGTTGATGAAGTTATCTTTATATGTTGAAAATAGTATCTTTTTGAATAATTTTCTATAGAGATGAAAAGAAATTTTGAGATATTTATGTTGGTTCAGATGAATTATTTTTGGGATTATAAATTTTTTAAAGGGATTCTTAATTTTGTTTATCCAAAATAAATATAGTAAGGAATTGTTGAAGATGTTTTGGGTGGATAATTGTAAATAAATATATACATCCATAATTTATAGAACAAAATTGAAAAAGGATGATACTAAAAATAGTGTGAATCAAAAGGATTTATAAAATATCATTAACACACCTCTATACTTGAATACTTCTAGGTCATATATAGCTTATGTTGTGACTATTTATGTAAGGTTTAAAAGCGATCCAACAGATTATTATATACTAATAGCTAGAAGAATATTTTTATACATGAAGAGAACTCTGAATTTCAGCCTACTATGTAAAAAGAGATATGAACATATTTTTCAAGGTTTTATAGATTCAAACTAGTTAGTTGATTTCCTTGGTTAGAAGTACATATCATGTGAATAATTTTTATTGGTGAGATCTATGTAATTTGTAATATAAAAAAATTTAGTTTTGATAAGCACAATTGAGGAAGAATATATAACATCTACACATGACTATACGTAGAGGTTATGAATGAAAGTGTAGATGGAGGATTTTAAAGTTAATGTTTAGAAGCCTTTGAGAATTTCTTGTGATAATATGAGTGTTATTGATCTCTCAAATAATCCTTTACAACACTCAAGAGCAAAGCATATTGATATTAGATATTATTTATTTACTGATAAAGTGGCCAATGGTAATGTGAAACTTGAATATAATTCCCCCAAATATCAGATTATAAATATTTACATAAAGGTCATTCCAAGGGAAAGGTTTAAGGAGCCATTGATAAAACTTCATATTCATCCCTCTCCTATCACTTGAGGAAGTCTAGAATGTAATAACCCCCATAAGGTTTTGATTATGTTTTTAATGGAGGATACAATAGTAAAACATTCTTCTTTGTGAAAGGGGGATGTGAAATTTTCTTAACTATTTTATTCTGAAGCTATGGATATTAATAAATAGTGGATAAAGACTTTATTGGGAGTTTCTATATGTCTATTAGACACAATTTCTTTTTATCATGGGTGTAATTATCTTAAAAAATTTCCTTATCTGGTGGTGTGGTGTCAAAGATATTATCACAAGGGAAAGGATATGATTTGATGTTTTTGATTATATTTTATAGAAGTTTCTAGAAGGATATAAGTTAAATTGAAAAATTTTTATTGGTGTTGACAAATAATCTAAAGGTGGAGATTAAAAAACCCTATAAAATTATTGAAGGTTTGTATATATATTCAACATTGAATAAAGTATCATTGGAAACTATTGAGATGTTGTTGGAATATTTTTGAGTAGTTTTGAAATGTTTTTAAAATTTCTTGAGCTAATTCTAAATAAATTTTAATTATTTTATAATTCGGATCTATGGGTTAAAATTAGATAAGTTTTGATATTTTTTATAGGTATTTTAAATAGTAAAGAATCTATGTATGGGTCATTCTCAACTCCATGTATGTCTCATTGCAAGATTTGTATTCATGATTCTAAATCTGGGATGAAAAATAGAAAAGTCATGACCTATGTATGAGTGATTTGATATTATGTAAATGTAATTTTATGTAATGTATGAGTCATTTTAAATACTCCCATGACTTCATTTGAGTCATTTTTGAGTTGTGTATGTGTCATTATTTGAAACCTATATGAGTCATTTACACATACAGAAATTCATGGGTATATCTGAAAAATGGTTGATTTGTGAAATTTGAGAATTATGAAATATGAAATATTAAATATGTGGAATTTATTTTCTAAAGAAGAAACCAAATAAGATGACGCTATTACTGATCTTTAATGTTTAAAATATCACAAGTGAAATATGATTCAAGAGTTTTAATGAATTTGTGACCTATATTTCATAAAGAACATGAACACAAGATGAGTGAAACCAAATGAGGATGAATAAATTCAAATATGACTCTGTTATTGAAGAAACCCCTTAAGTTTATTCTAGAATGTAAATTTGGCAGTGCTATTATAATAAAAAGTTATTAGAATCATATAAAAATTAGTTTTATAAGATTCAATATGTGTTATCATGAGTATGTGAATTCAAGTGCTACTTCACAATAAAGAAGAGTGTCACACCATTAGCATATTGAAGAAAAGTCAAGATAATTTTGATCTAGATAATTATTAAGAGTGGATCTCTAATGAATATTCCTGGGATTCACAAAATTATTTTTCATAATTTTTTAAAGATGATTTGTGTTAGAGATTTATTAAAAAATATTATTTAATAGAAAATGAAATAGAAAAAAGAGTAGTATTTTAAATACACTAGTGAAAGTAGTTAAATGAATAATAGTATATTATGAGATCATTGA
The DNA here is from genome assembly GCA_963277665.1 of Viscum album. Taxonomy (NCBI): domain Eukaryota; kingdom Viridiplantae; phylum Streptophyta; class Magnoliopsida; order Santalales; family Viscaceae; genus Viscum; species Viscum album. Next base: position 623,760,667 of record OY728130.1, on the reverse strand, counting down.
AATATACCCACATGAAAAGGTGATTGGGGAAATGAGTTCAGGATATCATGGTACTATTAATTTATGTGGTTTCTCTGGAATGATGAGCTATAAATGTTTTTTATGGAATTAAATTAATTTTGAAATTATGAATTTATTGAATATGGAGTGAACATAAAATGATATATAGTGTTTATAAATCGTATGATAATAAAAGTAAGAATAAGATAAAATGAATCTAGTGTTAATAAGAGAACAAAAAATATTAAAGATCCCAATAATTCAGTGATCGAAGATTGAGAAGCTGACAAATAGTTAGTTTTAAATGTGTTAACCAAGAATAAACAGTTCATGTTTTCTATTTCTAAAGTGAAATTTGTGATTTAAGTTATTAAATAGGTGATAAAATTTACTATAATCTTATCTAAATTCTCAATAGGAAAAAATTCATCATTTTCCGAAGTAACATAGTGTTTCAAGTGATATTTTTCATTCTAGTTTGAACTATTTATAACTGATTAAAGTTAGTATAAATACTATTAGGATTTTGATGAACTAAAGGTGAATGATGATACCATCATACCCATTGTGTTTTCGTTTTATTATTATAGTTGAAAATATATGTAATGAGATAGTAACTAGATATAGTAAGCAGTGGGCTCTCTCCCTGAGGTAAAACCTTATAAAAACTCTTTGGTTTATTATGTCCTTTTATTTTATACTTTCATAATTTGAGGATGAGTGTTTATTTTAATATGATTAGATCTTACCATATCACATGGGTTTATTTCATGAAAATGAAATTGTAAAAGTCTGTGAAACCTAATTCACCCCTATTAGATGTCATCACATGATCCACTGAGACTATCTTATATGATAGTGTGGTTTTTCTTTTTTATTTTCATGTTCCTACCCAGTTAGTGAGGGTTTTTCTTACCGTGTTTCTCTACCTGGTTATGACTTGGAGTAAATTTTGAAATGATAGGTAAGAGTGGTGTTGATTTTGTAGGTACTTTTACCATTTATTATAAATTTTCGAAGTTGAGGTGTTTTGATGACATTTTCCATTTTTTAATATTTGATTTTGGTTTATGATATTTCTAACATGATTGTTTTTGGGTAATTTAATTTAATGATTTATAGTTTGATGTTATTTCTGGTATGGGATCTATTTTTTGGTTATCACATTTTTATTTATGGTTTAAAAATTCAAGTTATTGGCTTGGATGTTTACTGAAGGTGAAATAGTTTTGAATTGAAATATAATGATGGTGTTTGGAGGATGTGTATGTAGGTATTGAATTGAAAAAAAAGGATCTAGTTATTTTTGTATTTCTTAGTTGTATTGATATCATGACCCGACCCTACCCGGGCTCGAGTCGCAACTACCCCAAGCCCACCTCCATAGGCCAGGGGCTGGCGACCAGCGCCGAAGGCACAACAACTCGGGGAGGCCTTTGCCTAAGCACCTGTACACACCCACACACAGCACACTCAATGCAAAAGTGCAGAGTAAAAGGAAAAGTAAAGGGAAAATGCTATAAATAAACCACAAGAGTGCATCGACCTCTAAACAGTACAAGGTACAATTTGAAAAGAAAAGGGGAAAAACACGCGCCCAACCAAAAAGCACCACAACCCGGCAACAGGTAAACAAAAAGAAACAGCTGATGGGTCTCCCACCTGGAACCCGGCCACGACCACCGCACGCGGTCCAAGCTCCCAAGCTCCTACGCTCCAATGAAGCCACGATCCACCTGTCCATCGTCTGCAAGGGCACACCAAGTGCGGGCAAATCCCAAGCAGGGGTGAGTATAAAAATACTCAGTAGGATACCCGAAGGCTCGAGGAAGCAACAAAGGAGGTAACGAAGGGTGAGTAGTAGAGAGAACAGTTAAAGTAAAGCAGTCCAACTGAGGGTGCAGTAAATAGTAACAACAGAGAGTCCAGCTCAACACAACAAGAGGAAAGAAGGTAGACTCGTCCAGACACAAGGAGCTGGAAACGGTGAGAAGATGAACTTCTCGTCGAGTCTTCGCTACCTATAGCAGGAGAGTAGACTCGTCCAACCACAAGAAGCACGACACGGAAATCACGTGGCATACCCCGCGTGTCTTTGCCTCTCTTGGAAGGAGAGTAGCCAAAACCCAAGGAGTGGGTACTCGTGCGAGGTATATACATATATATGATTTGTCAAGAAGCCCGAATAAGCTCGTAAGGGGATCTTTGTCCCGTAGCTCAGCCCAAGAAAAGAGTAGCCAAAACCCAAAAGTAAACTCCATCGATGCCCAGCATCCCGCACATCTGCCCCGAACCGCAAGCCAAGGGGATCAATCACCGCGCCTCGACACTATCCACTTTGGGCGGCACTGACTCGCCCAAACGGTTTTAGATCGTGTCACAAGATCACGTCTCGGTGGGGAATGTGCTCCTCGAACTTGAGAGTTCTAGGGAAAGTCAAACCACGCCTCGTCACTGCCCTACAGTCGATAGGTCTTCTCAAAGTCAAGTTGTCACAACACTGACCCGTATAACCAAGGGTCCCACTCCGGTAATCATGGAGGAAAGCCACATACTAGCCTAGTCGAGAGGACTGAGTCTGGAATGCCAACAGGTGTCCAGATGCCTAGCCCTGCTGGAGGGTAATTCATAACCAGATATCGGGTGACCCACTGCCCAACCCTGCTGGAGGGTAAACCCTAATGAGATATAGGGTGACCCACTACCCAGCCCTGCTAGAGGGTAAACCATAATACATCATCCGGAGACCCACTGCCCAGCCCCGCTGGAGGGTAGACCTAGAATAAGTCGACAGGCGACCCACTGCCCAGCTTTGCTGGAGGGTAGACCTAGAACTAGACGACGGGTGACCCAATGCCCACCCCTGTTGGAGGGTAGACCCTAAGAGGTCGTCGGGTGACCCACTGCCCAGTCTCTGCTGGAGGGTAGACCCTAAGTGCGTCGGGTGACCCACTGCCCAGTCTCTACTGGAGGGTAGACCCTAATAGGTCATCGGGTGACCCACTGCCCAGTCTCTGCTAGAGGGTAGACCCTGAGAGCGTCGGGTGACCCACTGCCCAGTCTCTACTGGAGGGTAGACCCTGAGAGCATCCGGTGACCCACTGCCCAGTCTCTGTTGGAGGGTAGACCCTGAGAGGCCGATGAGTAACCCACTGCCCAGCCCCGCTGGAGGGTAAAACTCAGAACTACCCTGGCCATCTCTACTGGAGGGTACAACACTGGCCAACTGAACACGGAGTGGGTATCGCACAACCACCCAACTCTAGCACAACTCACCCAAAAGGGGTTCAGCGCCTATTCCATCACTAGGTGTCACTAAAACCGCTACCGGCCGATCCATCGAGAACGAAACCAGGGGGAGACCACTCAACCCTGCTGGTCAAACAAATGAGCACAGAGGGACCCTCTATGTCGCGAGAGGTCAAAGTACGCAATGTAGATCACGACACGCACATGGGGCCCACACGACGAGTGGCCCCACCTCAACCCCAACTGAGCGCACAAACGTTCTCAGGTAAAAACCACACGTACCTCCAAGCGCTCCCCTATACTCCCAGAGTATACCTCGTCTTCAGCCTAAGGGCTATCGTGCACATGACACCCAACATCAAGGAGAAGGTGTGACATAACATTTACAACTTTCCACCTCAATGACTGAGGCACAGACAACCACATCCAATCAAGCAGTACTTCACTCACACGGGAGTGCACGCGATCACACGCCAAGGGTCCGCTACAACCACAGTAGAAGAACCGCCCCCCCGGGGCACCTTCACATTTCCACATTTCACAAGATCACGCAAGAGGCTCTGCACAGCTAAACGGATCGCACCATTGTAATCCTCGCGGAAAAACACACGAGATCGACTACTTACTCGCCTCCAATGGATATCCGACGGAAAAGTCACCAACACCGCCTCACACCCGAACGGCGTCCCGTAATCCCAAGCCTCGGCCCCGAAAACAGTCGGGCGCATCGCACCATTGCGATCCCCTCGGGAAAACACGTCAAAGCAATACTCACTTAAGTGCAATGGATATCCGGAGAGAAAGTGCATTCCGGCGCACCACACACGAGCGGTGCGACGTGGGACCCACATCCCGGCCCCGAAACTCAACAGATGGATTGCACCGTTGCGATCCTCTCGAAAAAGCACATAGGATGGATTATTCACTTGTCCAAAACGGTCGCCCGGTGATAAAGATGGAAAATCACCGTCGACGCCCAAACGACCCTCGTGGGCCCCGCACCATCGTGCCGAATTTGTGCGGGCAGATTTCACCATTGCAATCCCCTTGGAAAAACATCCAGAATCGACTGCTCGCATGCCCCGAATGGACGCCCGGCGAGAAATTCGCTAAAAGCTGCACGCAGCTCAAAAGACGGGCCGTGGGGCCCATGCCTCAAATCCAGTCTCAACGCCTGAAACCGCCCTGGAAACCTCCACCTCAGTGCCAGGGGCCCAACGTCGCTGACGGCGCTCAAAACGGACGTCAGACGCGTCCGCGCCGTCCAAAACAAGGATCTCGGGAAAAAACACTCGTCCACTTAAAGACACGTCGTGCCTCCGCGGCCCCTAGTTTCAGGAATTAAAAATTCCCGCAACCATCTCAAAAGTTCTGCCTCTGTGTCAGGCCCCACGCTGCCGCAGATGGCGCGCAAAACGGACGTCCGTAGCAAAAGCTACGGATGTCGGAAGTTAGAAAGGGGGGGGGGGGGACCCCCTTGGGCCGGACCGGCCCGGTCCGGCCGGTCCGCCCACAGTCGGCCCGCGGGCCCGGATCGCTTCGCCACCCCCAAATGGCCGCGGCCTGCCAACACCCGATCAGCCCGGACGTCCGGTCTCACTACCCCCACGCGGAGACCCGCTGTTCGCGGGTCTCTGTCCGCCGAGGTCGTGCCGCGACCCCGGGTCGCCACCCCATTCCGGCGAGCTCGGTAGCCGCGCTGCCGTGCTGAGGAGCGCCGCCGCCAGCCGAAGAGTGCCACCGCCAGCCACCACCGCCGAAGAGCGCCGCCGCCAGCCAACAGCCGCTGAAGCCCCTGCCGCCGCCACTGGATCTCGCCGAAAAAAGGAAACCCGCCGGAAAACCAGAATTTCGGCCGGAACTTCCCGGGACTGCCCCGGGCACCCCGGGACTCGGATTTTCGATCCGAGACGAGCGTTAGAAACCTTAGAACATACTCTACACGACTATGGTCTTGGATCGAAGATCCGGCAGCAATTATATACTTAAATTAGGATTCAAAGAGGGGTTTAGGATTTAAAACACAAACGAACACCGCCTACCTCGAAGGGTGTAGCCCGACGCTTCGTGTGCGGACCGTCGGAACCGCTGCGCCTCACCGGAGTTCGCCTCACCGGAGCTGCCTCGCTGGAACTGGAGGAGAGGGTAGGGTTTGAGGAATAAGAAGAAGAAGAGGGGAGGGGATGCATTTAAGTAGAAAATACTTAAACGCCGCCCGATAGCCCCGAACCCGAAATTTCGGCGGGGTCGGGATTAAGACTCCCGTAGGCTAAAAACCACGCTCCGAGCGCAACGGCGGTCTCCGAATTTTAATATGAGGCCCAATTCAAAAGTTATAAAACTCAACGCCCGAGGGCGCCAAATTACGAAAACACCCCTGGGGCCATTTTTCACAAACGGCCCGCGCCCACGAAACTTACACCCCTCCTAGGGTAAAAGGCACCTTCCAAACTCAACGGTGCCCTCAGTTTCCCAATCCGAACCACCATTTAAGAGATACTCGAGTTTAACCATTAAACGAATAAATTAATTATTTAATTTATCCATTTAACGTTCCGAAAGCGAGCGAGGGGTCCAAACATCCCACGCCGACAAGTTTTATGTCATTCCTAGGGTAAAGACCCCATTCTGGACCCATCCGTACACTCGGATCTCTGATCCGGAACTCCATTTAGGAGTTATCTCATTTATTTTTCATTTCTAGTGTGAACGCACTGAAAATTTAATTCCGGCCACTCCGGGGCTCGGAATCGCACGCCGTCTGATGGCGCTGCTCTGGAATATTGTCAAGAATATTCCAAAGTATTTCTCAGAAAAAACTGGGTTCTTACATCATTCCCTACTTCAAGCTTTTCGTCCCCGAAAAGCAAAACTAGGGAGCAACACAGGGTACTGAGCCCACACTTGGCTTTCCCATTCCCAGAAGAACCCACACACAGCTCTGCGCCACCGTACACAGACCAAAGGATTGATCTATTCACGCGAGGTCAGCCCTTGCCAATGTCGTGCACCCACTCCAGACTTTGGGGTTAGGTCAAGGTGGTAGGGAACCTCGCCATCCCTTTGCACGGTCTCAAATGGCCCGAAGGCTCTCGGGGGTAGCTCACCTCCCCGAATGAACCCTTACGTCGCACGCCTCGACTGGAATCACCGCCCGCACCTGGAACAAGGCCTGGTGATTCCCTCCTTCAGAATATCCATATGGTGAAACACCTAAGGATATCTGATCACGAAAGATTTCACAGTCGATGTCTCTCAACCAAAACTCTCTTACATGCTCAGAAGTGAAGGAGTAAACACCATCAACTAAAGGAAAAGGTCTCATGCCTTTTCCTTACCAACATAGGGTTACACCCAACGCCCTGCGTCACCCTGGTAACACCTCAAACAAGGAGTAGGGAGAAAAGCCTTTCACACGCAGAGCCTAAAAATTATGCTACAAAAAGTACAAGAGTCGCAAGGGGTACCTCTCACCATCCCATGCTCTGCAGGATCGTAGACATCCAAATCTTGCGGCTGTCCGTGGTTCCAAATGTCAGCTCCCGGAGCCTGACGTGGACCGCCTAGTGGTGATGGGGAGATCTCGTAAAGTCGTCCCCCACTACCAGCTCCTCCCGCTCCTCTGCTAGCACCACCTCTCTGGGTACCACTCCGATCACGGCGCTTCCTCTGCCGTGGTGGTGCGCCTGATGCCTGCCCGAAGCTCTTAGCAACTCGGGTTGGGCAGTCTCGTGCCATGTGATCTCGCCCATCACAAGCATAACACTCTCTGGGATGCCCTGGTGCCCTCCTGTGCCACTGTGGTGTACGACCACGACCCGAGATCCACTCATGGAAGGGAATCCTCGGTTGAGGCCCTCCGCCTTTTCACCATAGTTGTATACAACCACGTCTCTGAAACCGGTAGTGGGAAGGCCACCTATATTGAGGTTCTATCATTCTGCGCCTGCTAGCTACGGTAGATGTCTCAGCTCCAACATGCCTGCTACCACCACCAACTCCAGATCGTGACAGAAAGCTCTCTACCACCAGCGCCTGTTCTAGCACCCCGACATATGTGTAAATTCCCAAGGGTACTATGATAGCACGAATCTCTCGGCGGAGACCCTGCTCAAAATTCCGTGCTCGGATGTTGTCGTCATGGACCAAGTCCGGGTAAAAGCGTGCATGGTCTGCAAAACTAGCCGCATACTCGGCTACCGTCATCCCTCCCTGCTAAAACTGCAGGAGCTCCTGAATCCGAAAGGAGAACAAGCAGGAGGGGAAAAAATCCTCATGAAACAACAACTGAAATTCGTCCAATGAAAGCGACGACTTGTCAAGAAACTGAGTCACCAGAATCCACCAATGCCAAGCTGCTCCACGAAAAAGGGTGGCTGCTAAAGACACTCTCTAATCTGTCGGCATCTGCATGAGCCTGAAAAGGAGAACCACCGCCTCGAGCCAAACCTCTGCTCCCTGAGGGTCTGGCTCACCACTGAACCTCAGCGGTCTCTGCCGCTGGAACTCACGGAGCGCGCTCAACTTGCGCTCAATATTAGCCTGCTCCGCTGAAACTTCCTGCTTCTCAACAAGTGGGGGTGCTGCTACTGGCCCACCCGAAGAAAGGGGCTCACATGATGGGTCCTGGACTGTGGCCTCATAGCTCACAGGGTCGTCGTCATGAATCAAAGCTGGTATCCTGGATGACTGTCTTCGTGGAGACATCCTGTATATTATCAAGGAGTGTCACGGTCAGATGAGCATATATGTATATACCGATAACAACGATGGGGAGATGACTCAAGAAGGACAGTCAAAGACACAATCCTATGTGATGCACAAACAAATTTTCCCCGCAACAAGTGTCTCAGCATGCCGAGTCGACAAGCGGGTTATCAAGGTCCTGGTGAATGGATACGTCGGCCGCCGCACCATCACTGGACTCCCTGGCCTGAGAGTCGCTCTCGAGACACATTAACATTGTTGCCCTATATCCCAACCAATTCCTCTTTTAGGGACGTCCGCACAACTTCCTAAGGAATGAACCACCTCTGATACCATGTTGTCACGACCCGAACCTACACGGGCTCGAGTCGCAACTACCCCAAGCCCGCCTCCATAGGCCAGGGGCTGGCGACCAGTGCCGATGGCACAACAACTCGGGGAGGCCTTTGCCTAAGCACCTGTACACACCCACATGAAGCACACTCAATGCAAAAGTGCAGAGTAAAAGGAAAAGTAAAAGGAAAATTCTATAAATAAACCACAAGAGTGCATCGAACTCTAAACAGTAAAAGGTACAAGCTAAAAAGAAAAGGGGAAAAACACGCGCCCAACCAAAAAGCGCCACAACCCGACAATAGGTAAACAAAAAGAAATAGCTGATGGGTCTCCCACCTGGAACCCGGCCACGACCACCGCACGTGGTCCAAGCTCCCAAGCTCCTACACTCCACTGAAGACATGCTCCACCTATCCATCGTCTGCAAGGGCACACCAAGTGCGGGAAAATCCCAAGCAGGGGTGAGTATAAAAATACTCAGTAGGATACCCCGAAGGCTCAAGGGAGCAACAAAGGAGGTACCGAAGGGTGAGCAGTAGAGCGAACAGGGAAAGTAAAGGAATCCAACCGAGGGTGCAGTAAAGAGTAACAACAGAGAGTCCAGCTCAACCCAACAAGAGGAAAGAAGGTAGACTCGTCCAGACACAAGGAGCTGGAAACGATGATAAGATGAACTTCTCGTCGAATCTTCGCTACCTATAGCATGAGAGTAGACTCATCCAACCACGAGAAGCACAACACGGAAAGCAGGTGGAATACCCCACGCGTCTTCGCCTCTCTTGGAAGGAGAGTAGCCAAAACCCAAGGAGTGGGTACTCGTGCGACGTATATACATATATATGATTTTTCAAGAAGCCCGAACAAGCTCGTAAGGGGATCTCTGTCCCGTAGCTCATCCCAAGAAAAGAGTAGCCAAAACCCAGAAGTAAACTCCATCGATGCCCAGCATCCCGTACGTCTGCCCCGAACCGTAAGCCAAGGGGATCAATCACCACGCCTCGACACTATCCGCTTTGGGCGGCACTGACTCGCTTGCACGGTTTTAGATCGCGTCACAAGAATGCGTCTCGGTGGGGAAAGTGCCCCTCGAACTTGAGAGTTCTAGGGAAAGTCAAACCACACCTTATCACTGCCCTTTAATCGAGAGGTCTTCTCAAAGTCAAGTCATCACAACACTGACCCGTATAACCAAGGGTCCCGCTCCGGTAATCACGGAGGAAAGCCACAGACTAGCTTAGTCGAGAGGACTGAGTCTGGAATGCCAACAGGTGTCCCACTGCCCAGCCCTACTGGAGGGTAATTCATAACTAGATATCGGGTGACCCACTGCCCAACCCTGCTGGAGGGTAAACCCTAATAAGATACTGGGTGACCCACTGCCCAGCCCTGCTGGAGGGTAAACCATAATACATCATCCGAAAACCCACTGCCCAGCCCCGCTGGAGGGTAGACCTAGAATAAGTCGACAGGTGACCCACTTCCTAGCCTTGCTGGAGGGTAGACCTGGAACTAGACGACGGACGACCCACTGCCCAGCCCTGCTGGAGGGTAGACCCTAAGAGGTCGTCGGGTGACCCACTGCCCAGTCTCTATTGAAGGGTAGACCCTAAGTGTGTCGGGTGACCCACTGCCCAGTCTCTGCTAGAGGGTAGACCCTAAGAAGTCATCGGGTGACCCACTGCCCAGTCTCTGTTGGAGGGTAGACCCTGAGAGCGTCGGGTGACCCACTGCCTAGAATCTGCTGGAGGGTAGACCCTAAGAGCGTCGGGTGACCCACTTCCCAGTCTCTACCGGAGCGTAGACCCTAAGAGGCTGATGAGTAACCCACTACCCAGCCCCGCTGGAGGGTAAAACTTAGAAATACCCTGGCCATCTTCACTGGAGGGTACAACACTGGCCAACCAAACACAGAGTGGGTATCGCGCTACCACCCAACTCCAGCACAACTCACCCAAAAGGGGTTCAACGCCTGTTCCATCACTAGGTGTCACTAACACCGCTACCGGCCAATCCATCGAGAACGAAACCAGGGGGAGACCACTCAACCCTGCTGGTCAAACAAATGAGAACAGAGGGACCCTCTATGTCGCGAGAGGTCAAAGTACGCAAAGCTGATCACGACACGCACTTGGGGCCCACACGACAAGTGGACCCGCGTCAACCCCAACTGAGCGCACAAACATTCTTACGTACAAACCACACGTACCTACAAGTGCTCCCATATACTCCTAGAGTATACCTCATCTCAAGCCCAAGGGCTATCGTGCACACGACACCCAACGTCAACACGAAGGCGTGACGTAACATTTCCAACATGCCGCCTCAACTACTGAGGCACGGACAACCACATCCAATCAAGAATTACTTCACTCACACAGGAGTGCATACGATCACATGCCAAGGGTCCGCTACAACCATAGTAGAAGAACCGCCCCCCTGGGGCACCTTCACATTTCCACATTTCACAAGATTGCGCAAGAGGCTCCGCACAACTAAACGGATCGCACCGTTGTAATACTCGTGAAAAAACACAAGAGATCGAATACTTACTCGCCTCCAACAGATATCCGACGGAAAATTCACCAACACCGCCTCACGCCCGAACGATGTCCCGTAATTCCAAGCCTCGGCCCCGAAAACAGTCGGGCGCATCGCACCATTGCGATCCCCTCAGGAAAACACGTCAAAGCACTACTAACTTGAGTGCAACAGATATCCGGAGAGAAGGTTCATTCCGACGCACCGCACACGAGCGGTGCGACGTGGGACCCACATCCCGGTCCCGAAACTCAATGGACAGATCACACCGTTGCGATCCTCTCGAAAAAGAACACAAGATGGACTATTCACTTGTCCAAAATGGTTGCTCGGTGATAAAGATGGAAAATCACCGTCGACGGCCAAACAACCCTCGTGGGCCCCACACCATCGTGCCAAATTTGAGCGGACGGATTGCACCATTGTAATCCCCTTAGAAAAACATCCATAATTGACTGCTCGCACGCCTCGAACGGACGCCCGGCGAGAAAGTCGCTAAAAGCTGCACGCAGCTCAAAAGATGGGCCATGAGGCCCACACCTCAAATCCAGTCTCAATGCCCGAAACTTCCCTAGAAACCTCCGCCTCATTGCCAGGTGCCCAACGTCACTGACGACGCTCAAAACGGACGTCGGACGCGTCCGCGCCGTCCAAAACAAGGATCTCGGAAAAAACGCTCGTCCACTTAAAGACACGTCGCGCCTCTGTGGCCCCTCGTTTCGGGAATTACAAATTCCCAAAACCATCTCAAAAGTTCTGCCTCTGCGCCAGGCCCGCGCCGCCATAGACGGGCATAAAACAGACGTCCGTAGCGAAAGCTATGGATGTCGGAAGTTAGAAAGGGGGGGACCCCCTTGGGCCGGACCGGCCGGTCCGCCAATAACCGGCCCGCGGCTCGGTTGCGGGCCCGGTTCACTTCGTCGCGGCCAGCTGGCCGCGGCATGTCGACACCCGACCGGCCTAGACGGCCGGTCTCACTGACCCCACATGGATACCCGCGGTTCGCGGGTCTCTGTCCGCCGAGGTCGCGCTGCGACCCTAGGTCACCGCCCCGTTCCGGTGAGCTCGGCCGCCGCGCCGCCGTGCTGAGGAGCGTCGCCGCCAGCCGAAGAGCGCCACCGCTAGCCGCCACCGCCGAAGAGCGCCGCCGCCTGCCGACCGCCACCGAATCCCCTGCCACCGCCGCTTGAACTCTCCGGAGAAAGGAAACCCGCCGGAAAACCAGAATTTTAGCCGGAACTTCCCGGGACTGCCCCGGGTGCCCCAGGACTCGGATGTTCGATCCGAGAAGAGCATCGGAAACCTTAGAACATAATCTACGCAACTATGGGCTTGGATCAAATATCGGGCAGCAATTAGACACTAAAATTAGGATTCAAAGAGGGGTTCGGGATTTAAAACGCAAACGAACACCGCCTACCTCGAAGGGCGTAGCCCGACGCTTCGTGTGCGGACCGTCGGAACAGCTGCGCCTCGCCGGAGTTCGCCTCGCCGGAGCTACCTCACCGGAGCTGGAGGAGAGGGTAGGGTTTGAGGAAGAAGAAGAAGAAGAGGGGAGTGGATGCGTTTAAGTAGAAAATACTTAAACGCCGCCCGATAGCCCCGAACATGAAATTTCGGCGGGGTCAGGATTAAGACTCCCCTAGGCTAAAAACCATGCTCTGAGTGCAACGGCGGTCTGGGAATTTTAATCTGAGGCCCCATTCAAAAGGTATAAAACTCAACGCCCGAGGGCGCCAAATTACGAAAACTCCCCTGGGGCCATTTTTCACCAACGGCCCGCGCCCGCGAAACTTACACCCCTCCTAGGGTAAACGACACCTTCCAAACTCAACGGTGCCCTCAGTTTCCCAATCTGAGCCTCCATTTAAGAGATACTCGAGTTTAACCATTAAACGAATAAATAAATAAATTAATTTATCCGTTTAACGTTCCGAAAGCGAGCGAGGGGACCAAACGTCCCGCGCCGACAAGTTTTATGTCATTCCTAGGGTAAAAACCCCATTCCGGACCCATACGTACACTTGGATCTCTGATCTGGAACTCTATTTAGGAGTTATTTCATTTATTTGGCTTTTCCAATGTAAACGCACTAAAAATTTAATTCTGGCCACTCCGGGGCTCGGAATCGCACACCGTCTAAAGACGCTGCTCTGGAATATTATCAAGAATATTCCAAAGTATTTATCAACAAAAACCGGGTTCTTACAATTGATTTATGTATTCTTTAGTTTTTCATTTTTGTTTTGGTTGATTCACACATGTATATTTTTTGTATTTTTATTTCACATGGATTCTTATTTGTTTTGAATATAATCCTACTGAATACTCCCAAGTCCCCCCAAATAATTATGTTTGTGTTTTCTTTAATGATAGCGTAGTGGGGACTTTGAGCTAATATTATGGTTGATCTAGGGAAGATTTGTTGATTCTCTTGAAGTTTTAGGATGTTTTTTATAAGATTTGTTTTTGTTTTTGGTGTGTAATTTTACATATAATGACATTACGGGTTATGTGAGTTTTTTATTTATGAAATATTTAATGATTATTACATTTTTTTCATTTATATTTCTTGGTTTTGATAAGGTAAATTCATCCAATATTATGATATTTTACCCTTTGTACTAGTTTCCAACACATGACTTATTAGAGCTTGTATTTGGGGGTCACCCTCGATATCATTTACAAATAGATTATATTACCAATTGAACTAGGTCATGAAAATATATCCTCAATATATTGAAGAGTTTATATAAACTTTTATTGAACTCATTAATGTTCTAGTTTACAATAAAGCATACACAACCTTTTGGTTATAATAAAAAAAATAAAGACTATAGCCAAATCAAGACTTAAGGGAGATATTTATTTCTCTAAGTCATTGAAAAACCTAATCATATTGAGTAAATACATAGAGATAGAAGTCTCTTCATGTATCTTTCATCTAAAAAATGCCTTTGAAAACTTATACCTTTCATTCCTAGGCTGTTCCTGATAGATCCCTTTTAGGTTATCTATCATCTAAAATACATCTATGATCTCCTGTTTATTTTGAAACATAGATTATATGGATATAAAACTAAGAGTTAAGACATCAGTATAATCCTTTAAATGCTTATCATAATCATTTAGATACATTTATTGAATACCTTCGTCAATCAACTTATTTATAAGGGGTTCCCCTAATACATATAATTTTACTTCTTTCCAAAGAATGATTCTTATATTTCTATAATTATTTAGAAAGTTTCTTCTATTAATGTTATCCTTAACTAATATTGATCTCAAAGTTATGTTGGATGATAATGATTCCATTTATCTATAAACAAAGTCTTTATCAAATGAGTATCATGATTTAAATTCATTTAATTAGTAATTTTATTAAATTTGATCCCACTAAAATAATGACCAATTTAATTTTACATCATATACCTTAGTGGTCCAAGATCTATATTTCAGTAGGATTTGAGTCCAATTTAGAGTTCCTTTTATTACTTACCTATTTAGGTATACAATCATGTCAATAATATTTGATATGAATCTTGGGTAGTTTATTGGGAAAACCTTGTCCAAAATCCATCATATAGATATTCATCAAATCTATTACTATGTTATCTTATCTTATAGTGTTTCCTAACTAAGTGTAACCCAATTCTGATATCATTATTTGGGTGACTAAATATTATGGTTATGAACTTCCACCATACCTTACAAAATATAATCCATGTGAACCCAAATTCAGCTTGAACCTACCTAGTAACATGTCATCACATGTGTTCAATTTTGAAGGAATCAAACACTTAGTATTTTTAAGGGGATTTTAATATCTCACCATCATATTTCATGTATTACCTTACCTGTATGTTTGCATATAGTGATTTATTTCCTGAAACCATATTATTCACACCAACTATATTTGCATATTGACACGAACCCATATGATTTATTTCCTAAATCAATATTATTCACACAAACCCATATTTCATGTAACTCTTGACACAACCCATATCTTTTGTTACTAAACTAAATTAAAAGTAAACTATATTTACACCAAAATTATATGCATCACATGCCTAATGTGTTTGAAACTCTTTCATGTAAATAATAAAAGTAATTTGAAATCAATAATCCCTAAAAGAGTGAACATGGTGTGATAGGTACCCAATTCCCACTTTTCTAAATAGAGAATAATCTCCTAAGACAGTGAGCAGTTCAACCTAAAGTCCCACTACTCATGGTTCAATACTAAGGAAAGTCTTCAATTCCATCATAATTTTAACATATAATATATATAAATATAATTTAGCTTTAAATTAAAGCTCATAACTCACAAAAAATCCAAAGTCAAGGTAGAATAAAACTAAATTAATTATCATACCTATCATGTAACACCTTAAATTCATGTATAATAATTAAAAGAAGAAGTTTAAAAAATTATACTAAAACATATAACCATCATAATAAAAAAATTAATACCTATGAATAAATTTGGGATTATATTAAATAAATGAATATTCCATAAATATAAATATTCGATAAACACTTATGAACAATTAAAAAATAAAAACTTATAAACACTTTATAATTAAGAAATATTTATAGAAATTCCATAAATATAAATAAATATAAACAATTTATATTTATTTATAATATGAACTTATTCATATTACCACTCTATATGTATTTTTTTAAATATATGATATATTAATTGAAATAAAAACACTTTATATTCCATTTGAATAATTCATATATTTTGTAAACATTTTACATAATGAAAATTTAACATATTTAATATTAATTGAACTTTGATCATATAAATTATTATATGTCATTTTGATATGGTAAAAATAATATCTCAAATAAGGATTTTAATTTGATCATTTAAAATTAATAATTATCAATATTTCATAATTTTATATAAACTCTTATATTTTATCTTATTTTTCAATTTATAAGCACTTTATAAATTAACATATAATTTCTATATAAACCCTTTATAATATAAAAATTATAAGTCATGTGATATAAATAAAAAATTATTTAATATTTATAATTAATATTAAAGATAATTATTTATTAAATATTTCAAAAACACTTAATAATTAATTATAAACATTTTAAAAATTAATTAATTTATAAATATTTTTCAGTTAAATAAATATACTAAAATACATTTTTCTATAATTTATATAAAATTTATAAATTATCCAAATCAATCATAATTGAAAAATAGAAAATCATATTTTCCCTCCATAACATATTTTTTGATTAAATTATCAACTACAAGTTTTGATATAGTATAAAACATATATTTTAGTTTATGAAAAGCATACTACACCAAATTATATCAACCAATAATATTAATAAAATATAATATGATAATATATATCTTAATTCATAGTATAGTTTAAAACTCACACTGTGGTTTACAACATATAGTGATAGCCTACGATATCATCCTTTAGCACCAGGAATCATATTTTATGTTATAGGCCATATTGTATAGGAGATACGATGCTTTGATTTAAAAAAACAGTGCATAATGATGTTATCTCTAAATATGATTCCTCATATCATATGTTTTAGTATATCCATACCAAAGAATTTCCATTAGATTATAAGATATTAAATCCTATATCACATGACCCACTGTTATTGCAGATTACCAAATTTCATATCATAAAACATTCCATAATTCCAAATTTATTTCTTATTTTATGATTCAAAATACAATATCAATTTCCCCTCATTTTAAACATGATTTCATTAATAAATTTAATAATTACATAAATCTAATACCAATTATAGGTTTCATAGTATTTAATAACAATTATTCATATAATGGAAGACAAAAAAACCTATTGCCAAGATCATCCATGATATTAAAACTGAATACATGCATAACATAATTGAAGACACACTTCACTATCCAATGGTTACTAAGACACATTATTCAAACAAACAATATTAACTAGGATCAACTAATTCAACCAAATGACTCATTCCTCATAGATTATCCCTGAGTTGATGAATCACTCAATGTTTAGTTGGGATTCTCCTTTTAACCACAACATTCTAGTACCTCTCTATGGTAAAGGATGAAGGATAAGAGATATTTGGTTAGGTATAATTAATAGTATATGCATATAAATCTATTTTATATAACCTAATTATATATTCCTTAAGGATACTCCTTGATCCTTAATGGAGTTTAATAAAATGATATGAAACATTTGAGTAATGCCTTCAATTACAAATTATTTTTGTCCCTTGAATGTATATACATGCATTTAATATTTAAATGCATCATTAACTCTCCTAATCATTTAATCATATGAAATGTAAGTGATTAATGATAAATTATATGGAAGAACATTAGACTGCATTTGTTAATCATACAATTTGATTGAACCATATCATAATTTTTTTGATATGCCTATTTTGTAAACTATGATACAGATAAAGAAGCGGTGTGATATCTCTATAATAAACCTTACAATTTTCCACACTAATGAATTTGATATGAATTTGTTTCATGTATGTCTTATATTTTTCTTTACCCTATATCATTACATATGATATATACAAATAAATCATATTTGATATTGGATTTAGGTTATATCTCTACCCCCACTGCATTTAATTATAGTGAAGTCCTATAAAATGCTATATAGATATTAGTGTGAGTGTTGGTGAAGATATTTAAAAACAAGGATTGAAAAAATGGAATAAAATTTGACATTTTTATAGTACCCCAACCCTAGTTTATATTATATACTTGTGGTTTATGTAAATTTTAAGAAAAATTGAATGTATTTGGATTAAATTTTGATTTTTATTATAAAAAAACAGGCATCATAATTTTTTTTCATGCCCATATTTTTAAAAAATGGTCACAGTTTATTGAAATTAAATATTCATGTGAAAAACCACCACATAGAAAATGGTAACTTATTTTAAAGTATAAACATTTAATTAAAAAAACCTAGGTTTAAAAATTGTGAAATGTTTCAAGGCGTGACCTTTGAGAATTTTTTTATTTAAAATGTATTGTATAGAGAAATCACATCACAGTTTTTGGTCCTGGTTTTTTTGGATATTTAAAAATGATTCTCAAAAACATTCTATACAATATCCTTGGCCCAATTTCTAAACAGTTCCAGGATAAGAATTCCACATGATCTCAATCACACCTCCCCATTTACTAGAGGCTACTGACCAGCAACAAGGGTTTATTGATACCATATAGAGACTATAACCTCTATCAATTAACCATAAGTAATTTCCTAAATCAAAATAAAAATAACCAAAAATAGATTTCATACTATGTAATTTATAGAGATAATCTAAACATAATAATATATTACAAATTATAAGACAATATAATCCCACATTAATTTCATATAAGGAATACATCAAGTTTAATATATCTCAATAGAATAATTAGATGAAAACATGATCTAAAATCTATAAAATAATGATAAAATATACAACATATAGGTCCAAGGGTCCAACTGGTACTATATCCTAACCCATAAATACCTCCCAAGTCAAGTCATTGACTATTGATCCCTTACCCTTACCCACATCCCGGATCATGAAGTGTGTATGCCCACCAAATTTCATATGTATGGTATGAGAAATACACTAATTATTACACCACCAATGGTTTCCTTAATTAATTATAGTAATATATAGGTTCATGAACAACATGATATGGTAATAAAAATATAAATATACACTCATCATATCATGGGGTAATTGAAAACCACATAAATAAACAAATATACCTACTTCGACCAGTGTTATAATGGGATAATATTCCCATAATTTGATAAAAACAAGGGAGTGAACATGCTATCACCTTTATCCATAATATCATAGTGAATAGAGTATCACCAACAATAATAATTATGAGTGAATAGGTCTTCACCACTAATAATAATAATATGACTAAAATATCACAATAAAAATAATAACAAAGGTGAATAATCATCACCTTCCATAAAAAATAAGGTAACAATTCATTACTAACATAAATAAGAATAAATGTTAACATGTCATCACCATCCATAATCAATAAGGTGAATGGGACTTTACAATAATATATGAATTATGGGTTAAGGGGTTATCACCACTAAAAGAATATAGGTGAATTTTTTATCAAATATCAAAAACAAAGTGAATGGGTTATCACTAATATCTTAAATATAAACAAGGTGAATGGGGTATTAGTGATTTCATAAACCTGAACATGGTGAATTGGTAGTCATTGAATTCATAATCATAACATAAGTGAATTGATTATGACCAAAAGTATAAACATAATCAAGGGTGAATGTGTAATCATAAAAAACATAATCATAACATATGAAAAAGAGTTATCATCAAAAGCATCAATATATTAAACGGTGAATGAATAATCACCAAAGTATAATAATAAATAAGGATGAACAAACTATCACTATAACATCATAAAAAATAAGGGTGGATGGGTAATTACCATAAACATAATAATAAAAAGGGTGAATAAGAATTCATTGTAAACAAAAAAATAATCACAACATAATAATAATCATGGTGAAGATGTTATCACATTATAAATTTGGTCTACTAATTCAAACGATTCTCTTAGTAATCAAAAACCATGACATTATACACTTTGGATACCAATGTCAAACATGACCTCTCATTGGCACAAATTATGATCATAAAAAACACCCATATCATAAGGGTTATGTTATAGTGGGAGGTAACTATAAAAAATTACAAAAATAAGACTAATTCACCACTAGAATAACCCATATGTAATATTCCTATCACCAAGAAATTATCGAAGAGGCCTCACAAGTATTACTAAATCAAACCATAGGAAAGTACACCCCCTATGGGTTTTATCCCCTAAGTCTCATACCACCTTTAAATAGAGGCATGGCCATATATTACCACATATAGAAAAAATAGGTTTAAGAGGATCTATTATTAGTTAAATAGTCTATACTTATCTCTCAAGAAGCAATGAAACCTTATTTGGTTTTGTCTTTGATTGTTCACACAGACTCACCAACACCCATATACAACACGACACATGGAAATCATATAAAGTGATGAAAGAATTCAAGGACAACCTACCTCATAATAATAGAAGATCACCTTGAAATATATCTATAATAATAGACCTCAATAAAATTAAATACATAATTCAAACAACCCTCATTTTAGTTATTTAAAATAGAACACCAAGATATAATGAATGAAACCATAGTTTTAGAGCCATATGAGGTTAATATTACCAATTAGAGTTGATCACAACTAAGGATGATAAAATTTATTAAGGATAAGAGAATTGTAATCCAAAATAGTGGAGTGATAAAGGGTGTGTTCTTATATTGGTTGATCATCCACATATGGGGAGGGAGTATAATTTTTTTAATTTTTTACTATAAAATTACAAAAAACAACCTCCCTTAAAATGGTAGGTTTAGGGTCCTGATGCACAACACTAGAAACTTAGTAGTAGGTATTTACCCCACTTCCTTATTCAAGAAACGTTTAGTGGCCACCCTATAGAATTTTAGGTGGAAATCTTCTCCTTGTAAATATTTTTTTCACCCACCCCATTTTCAATATTTTTGATCTGAACCTCTTCCACCCAATTTTGTATTTGAAATGGATCAAGATATATATGAATCAAATAAATTTAATTCAAGTTCATACCTTTTTGTATGTTAATCAGTAAAACCCCCCAACCATCTAGTTTCTCAACATTGAGATATGTCACCAAGCCTCACTGATATAATTCTCTTGACACTATGCTCACAATTTTGCCTCCAACTCCCAAGTCTCCCCTTGGATATATCAGTTCTTCCACCACGCGCATACTAAGGATACCATATTTTCATAAAATATTATCTTAATATGATTAACTATGAGTAATAATCATTCCTTAAAGGAAAAATCAATCTTTGACTCGATATTAATAATGTTGATCACATGACAAGGGTCTTTATGATATCTATGAAGATAAGATATTTAAATTAAATCATGTATTTTACTGTATATTCTAGGAAGAACTAATAGCAATGACACTATATTGATCCTATTGATTACCATGATTAAAACCACAAAACTGGGCACTAGATTCCTCTAACTCTAAATATATATGTTTCCCAATCATAAGACACACTCTCAAATTTACCTAGTTACCTACCTCATACTCTAGATGTCAACATTTTCAATATGTGTGTGATTTATACCTAATATAATTAGTATTTGATTATTTTATGGTCAACTGAATATACACAAACACCTCTTGTATGAGACTCAACCCAATAATAGAAGGCCCCTTTCCATTATCCATCATAGAGGAGATCATTATGTCTCACTATACATGGATTTAAATGGTTCTATCTAAAAATATGCCTGATAATTATTATTTTTTGGTACCAGGGTGCATAGTGGAAGCAGTCGGGTCAGGGATTTAAAATTTATCATCACCAAATTAATTTTATAATATTGTCTCTAGGGATTTGAGCCCTAGTAAAAGGTTGATGATATCGTGTGAATTGTTTTAAGCACAAAAAATTAAAAGAACAATTACCTCATTCTATTTTATGGATTATTTGATAAACGCTCATTTTTTGTGATCGTTTCTTGAAGAAACTAAGGTAATATCCCTCTAGATCATCCAAATTTACTTTTAAAGTCTAGAATAACACTAATCGTTGATATTATGGTGCTAGCATGGAGATCAGATAAAGCCTTTGATGCCCCGATGATCTCCAATATGCCGATCCTTCAATCAAAAATGGAGATCTTGGATCAATTTCTTAAAAGGAGTGTTTCTATCTAAGATGTGGAAGGGGGGGGGAGAGAGGTGATCTAAAATTAGAGAGGATAAATAGTCCCTCCAAAAATTGCTCTCTCATGCTTATATAATAGAGGTTAAACACCTATAAAGGGTCCCCCAACCCCCATATAAATAACACAAACTAAATTAGACATAAATGACATGTTATGATTAAATAACTATGACATAAACATCATTTATTTTTTATCACCTAATTTTAATATAATAAATATATTACATGATAAAATTGAGTCATTAACTTGACTCATTATTCCCACAAATATTAAACGAACCTTGAATATTAAAATATTATTCATTCATTAAATATATTCCCATGAATTCACTTAAATAGTAGTAAATAAATTTAATAAAAAAATTAAGTCTAATTATTCTATAATCAAATAATAATGAATATATTTATTCTTTGGTGATCATTAATACTTAGACATCTGTCAGACCCTATGGCGGGGCCCACTATTTCATATACTCTTATTCATTAGAATAGGCCAAAATTTTGAATATATTAATTTTTTGATACTCTAGGACCTTATATTGATAGTAGTTAATACTATTCATAGAACAAGAGAAGATCGTAGCAACCCATGAAGTCCCTTATGGAGATAAGGATTATCCATAATAAGAACAATTTTTCTTGTGAGCACACGGTGTGTAATAAAATCTCTTTGTTTCAAACTATCTCATAAAGTATACACTTTATGTCATCATTTTTTATTTCTTTATTAGTTTTTAACCTTACTAGATAGACTTACCTTATTTTACTATGGTCATGTATTTATTAAAGTTACTACCATCCTAATCAACTAGGCCTGATATATCACTTCATTTAAAAGAAACAATTTATTTATTGATTATTCAATCAATTTCCTACCACCAAAAATGCACCCAACAAAAGATACCTTTCTATGACATAAATTCCATAGTTTTTTATCCTTAATTAAAGTAAGTATTCAAATAGTATAAACTAATAATAATAACCTCAATTCAGGATACCATTACTTGTGTTCACAGATAGGAACTACCAATAAAACCTAAAACATATGTTGTTCTAATTATTAGTCCAATCCTCATGATCTCATCTAATCGAGATCACTAAATTATAAATTCAGGAGAATAAGTCTCAATGATTATGATGCCCTTACACCTGATAGTCACACACTATCCATATCCTATTATCATGATGTATATGTATTATAAGACAAAACTTTAAGATTACATTCTTGGTATCTTTAGGTTCTCATTATATCCTTGCAATTTCTATTACCTTTTGATATGACATGTAATCTAAGGAAATTACCATAAAAATTGTGGATACAGAACATGTGATGGTAATCAATGTACACAAAGGATTTGGATTTAGAGAACCCACTCACAACACTCCCACCTTCACTAGAGCCAACTATAAACAATACTTAAACCACTAGCTCTCACTTAAGAATCATTATTATACTGTGATATCAATTTAGTTTGGGTGTTTCCAAGTTATCCTCTATGGATACTATGATAATTTTAACTTCACCTCTATGAGTAAAATCCATCAAGATATGAATCTTCTAAACTATATTTTTTTTTCACTTGTGTAACCTAGTATACTTAGTAAGAACTATTAATACAATATTATAATGATAAACTTGAACAAGTTCCACACTAATAGACACAACACCAATATCTAACACAAATTTTCATATCCAAACTTCCCCCTTAGCTACATTAGAATCTATGATATATTCAGATTCTACCATAGAGTCAGTGACCATATGTTTCTTTGAGCTTATCCAACTCACTAAACCATGATTTAGGAAATATTCATAGCCTAATTGTGATTTCAGATCATTATGATCTATTTGAAAACTAGAATCAATGTATCCCTTAACTACTACTTCCTCATATATTCCATACATCATGAGTATATCCTTTATACATCTCAAGTTCTTCATGTTAGTTTTTATAGCTTTCTAGTGCAGCTCTATTAGATTATCTTGATATCATCCCACCATTCTTAAAGTAAATTAAATATAAAACCTTGTACATAGAATGTAGTACATGATAGATCCCACTACTAAAGAATAAGGTATTCTACTCATTCTTTCAATATCCTCTTATGTTTATGGGAACATTTTCTTGGAGAGATTGAGACAATGTGACATTAGAAAAACCCTCTCTTGTATTGTTCTATGTTATACCTTTTTAGTACCTTGTCAATATATGTAATTTTACTTAGAATAATAATCCTCTGAGATATATCTCATTAGATATTGATCATAGGATGTAGGATTCTTCACCAAAGTCTTTCATGGAGAATCATTCATTTAACCAAGTCTTAACTAACTGTAAGACTTGCACTTTATTTACAATAATTAATATGTCATAAACATATAATATGAGAAAAGTGATGAATTTACAACTAACCTTCTTATAGATGCATGAATCACCTTCAATCTTGAAAAAGCTAAATTCTCTTATGGTATTATCAAAATGAACATTCCATGATCGTGATGCTTTTTTAGCCCATAAATGGATCTCTGTTGCTTGTATAATTTATTTACACTCTTTAAATTAATAAACTCTTAATATTGAGTCATATATACATCTTAAACCAACTTAAAATTTAGGGAACAAATTATGAAATCCATTTACAAAATTTTATAATCATGGAAGGCTGTTATTTTATGTAATATTCTAATGGATTTCAACATTGTTACTTGCAAGAAGTTTTCATCACAATCTATTCCTTGATATTTCATAAAACCCTTCCCTACTAGTAATGACTTATAGGAATTTATATTACCATACATTTAAATATTTTTATTTAATTCCCATATACAACTAATGGGTTTTACAATAGTTGGAGGGATTACTAAAATCCAAACATGGTTTTGGTATATGGACACCATCTTAGAATGCATAAAATCTCTCCATTTAGCATAATCCTTTCTCTATACTACTTCCTTATAAGCTAGAGGCCCATCATTTTCTAGGAGTAATGTGTCACCTTAATTAGTAAAAATAAAACCATATTACTTTGTTTCTCTAACATCTCAAGTTGACCTATACATCACTTCTGTCTTTGGAATATTTTTATCTTACACTGTATCTTATGGAGATTATTATCATACCAAATCTTCTACATATGGAGCATAAAATTCATTGAATTCTATATTTCTCCCTATATTTATATTGAAAATGTGTTACCTATCTATAAATATGGAATTTACTTCCACAATCACTTTTATATCCAAAGGGTTATATAGGTAATATCATTTATCTTCTTTGGGATATCCTATAAAGATGAAATTCATGCTTCAAGTTGCAATTTTTTTACTAGGAATAGTCATAATGAAATCCTTGCGTCCCGACACACACATGTGTGGCATATTGGGTTTATTTCCATACCACAAATCATATGGAATCCCATCTATTTCTTTAGTTTCACTCGATTAATGTTATATTCCATTATCTACAATGTGTTTCCCCAAAAGGATAATGGAAGAGTTAATAGTCTCATTATTGATCTAAACAGGTCTTTCAAGTCCCAATTACTCCTTTCATTAACACAATTACATTTAGGGGTATAAGGATGAGTGAGTTGGGATACAATCCCACACTACTTGAGGAGATCGATGAAATCTTGGTTAAGATAACCTCTACCTCATTATGAGAAGAGTGCCTTAATCTTCTTACCTAACTATTTTTCTACTTCATGTTGGTATTCCCTAAAAAATATGAAATAAATATTACTTTTATCTCATTAATTATATATAACCATACCTTGTATACTCATTAGTAAAAGTAATGAAGTATGAAAATCAACTCCTTTCCTTTATAGAAAAAAGACCACATACATTAGTATGAATCAATTATAGGAGTTTAGTAACTCTTACTCCTTTCCTAGAAAAGGGTTATTTAGTAATTTTCCCTTGTAAAAAATAACAACATGCATTTAGAGGTTTTAGTTGAATTGAGTATAAAAACCATGATAGATGTATTTTTTTTGTAAATGATACTCATTTACATGACCAAGCCTGATGTTCCATAGGTATGTGTTATATGAGTCATTATCATTTTTTCCATTGATTTCCATTACATGGTTTTAAAGTTCAAGTATATAAAATCCATTATTAAGATGCACTATAACATTATCATGTTATACTTATAAAAGAGACAACATTTATTTCAAAAATTGAAATGAAGTCCCATTGTTTCCACACTCAAAACTAAGATTATGTTTCTGGTAATTGGAGGAACATATTAAAAATTATTTAATAAATGAATGAAAACACTATTAAAGGTTATATGATAATATCCCATTGATAAGGCTTCTAGGTTTACACTATTAACTGCCTAGAGATCAACCTTTACCTTTTCAATCTTTAAGAATATACTTGGTACCTTTATGTGAATAAAAATGTGTGAGTGACATGATGTATCCAATACTCTAACTGTAGATAAAGAAAAAGTACATTCAATTTAAATAATACCTAAGGTAGAAGTGTCACATTTATTCTTTTTACCAACCATGAAATTCTTCTTCTAGTGGCATTTATTACATGCATAGCATAAAACCTCAGGTTATTACCCCCCTCAATATCTTTATATTTTTGTAAGGATAATGCATCAGTGTATTCTAATTTATTTTAGCTTTAGACACATTAGTATTACCTTTCTCCTATTTTTCACCATAATGACCAAATAATTGGTATTATTTATATCCTTATCAGTTTGGTGAACTAAATTCAACAGGTATGGGAGTGAATTTTTCATGTTATTAATGTTGCAGTTAATTATAAAAGTTGAGAAGCTTAACAGTAAAGAGGCCAGAATGAGATTAGATTCTAGTTCATAGTTCAGTTTGAACCCAAGGGATTTTAGTCTCTTTATGAAACCAATCATCTTGAGTATATCAGGTCCTACTTTATTACCTTCTACTAGCTCACACCTATACATTTCACTTGACATATCATACGTTTCTTGACTTTCTTTATCATGATACGACTCTTGGAGATGAGATGACATCATGTAGGCACCTTCATCCTCATATATTTTCCACAAATGACTAGAAATTTATGAAAACATGATAAAATATACAAATATTACATCATGTAAATACTTATTATATATTTATTTTATCTTCCTTACATGATCTTTTTCGGGGCTCATCAGGAAGTGAGGACTCCAACACATTATGCTTCCACTCTTGGCATAGTACTATGTGCAAGCACCTGTACCACTCCTAGAAGTTATGACTGTTCATGTTATTTTATTTTTCTATAATTGATCAAAATGATAATGAAATAATGGTGTTTATTTCAATTTTATATACAATAAATAAAATTATCCTCTAATAATTTATCTTGATTATTGATTAGACAATACTGATTAATTAAATCATTAAATATCTCATAATATTTTATTGAATCCAAGTATCTCTCACTAATAGATTCATAATACTCTATACCTTTATTATTATAATGTAAATAATCCTTGAACCCTCTTCTAATAGTCTAAAATATGTCTACCCCACTACTTAGAGAGTTTCTAGGTAGGCACTGGATTGGCCATCCACATTGAATCACAACTCCTTGAATTATAGAGTGAAGTTCCAACTTTTTGGAATCATAACCTTGATTCTTTCAATAATTTTCCTCTAAATTTAAATTAATCTAGATGTGGATACTTATTTACTACTATATTTAGTTAATCGAACCTATCTCTTTTATAACAACTCCCTAGTAGTAGGATGCACCCTCAACTTAGGCTAATGAGCACCTAGTATACCTATTGTTTTTCAAATTTAAGTGGAGGAAGGAATTATGAAATAATATTTCTTTGAGGGGTTTTATTATTACTTTATGAATGAATTCATTTTCTATTTGATGTTTTCATACTATGTAATTTCACTCACAACTGAACAATACATTAATAAAAAACATTAATCATGTATTTATATTTTTTAAACTATACATTTTAGTTTATAATTTTAAGTGATTTCATAACCATGTATATCTATAAAAATAATAATCCATGTATAAATTAAATAATCGAATAGAATGATCTTGAAAATTTGGCATTCATTGATCCATTTATGCTCAATTCACCAACCATGAACCTAAGGGTATCACACGTGATTCATGTCTAACTCGTATCACAAATCACACCCTTGTCCAATGTTTCTATGTTTCATCTAGAATACTACATCATCTTGCAATAGATTAGGTATTATAACATCCTAAAAATAATACATAAACACCTGAGAAAGAACACAATACATAAAAAATTATATTAATGGACACACATTCCCGTATACATATAAAGTAAAGAAAGATGATGCACAGACCATCAAAATAAATTAATTATTACATTCATAACACACAATTGTAATAATTAATTAAATAAATAAAATCCTAAACCAACATTGGTAGTTCAATGTTTAAGATCAGTCATCAGGTAAATTATATCCATAATGTGAAATTTAAATTTTCCTTAAATTCACATCGAGGGAAATAAATGAATTATTTTAATTCAAGTGATATATGTCATTTGGGAAAAAATAAAAATCATTTCAATTCAAAAAACTTTAAATTAATTTTTTAATATTTTTAATATTTTTTAGGGACCCCTTATGGTCCAAAATCCCTTTAAAAGGGTTTTTGGGAATTTTCAGGCCCAGATAGTGTTGAGTGGGTCAAAAAATAACATGTCCTAGCATGTTTTAGGTTAGGAAATACCTTCCACATCAGGTTCTAGGTTGGGATGATCCAAGAGAGGCTGGTTCTCAGTTGGGGTTACTGGGGTTGTCCAATAGGGAGGCTAAGTAGGTTAGTTTGATGGTGGGAGGTGGAGGTGATGGTGGTTGGTGGGGATGACTTGAGGGAGGGAAATAGTGAAGGGAAGTGCGGAGGGGTGGCTGAATGTAAGAGGTTGAGGCTACGGATGGTTGAGGAAGTGGGAGGAAAAGTAGAAGAGGATGATATCAGTGGATACTGGTGAGGCTAACCATGATAATAGTGGGTGTTGGGGAGGCCTATGACAGGTTCTAGGGAGGCCAATGGTTGGCTGGCGGAGTGGTCGTGAATGAAGAGGGTTTATTGTGGGGCGACGAGTGGCCAAGAAGGGGATGTTGATATGTGTGTGTGTGTTTGTTGGGGGGTGGTGGTGGAGGTGATACTTCACATTTAATTTTAATTATTATTATTTTATCTACTATACATAATATGCACCCCACCTTTTCACTTTTATTTTTAATTATTATTATTATTTTTTGTTTGTTAACCCACCAGATAACAACACCCCATTTTTAGTTTTTATATTTATATTTATTTATTTTTGTTATTTTTCCTTCATGCATAAACAATCCCTCAACTTTTTTTATTCCTATCATTTTTCAAAATCCAATTATTTATTGGATTTTTGACATTTTATTGGAATTCTGCAATATCTATAATTAGATCCACCAATCAGAATATTTCTATCCACCGAAATATTGGCTAAAAAACATAGGGGTTTATAAAAACCACTTAATGAAAAATCATATATATATATATGTGTGTGTGTGTGTGTGTGTGTATTTTTATGTTTGTGTATTCTTCAATTTTATACCCATTAAAAATGTGTTTGAACCAAAATAAAGTTTTAGATGGCCATAACTTTATTGTTCGAGCTCAGATCGAAGTTTGGTATTTTACATTGGGACCAAAATGATACCCTATTCTAAAATTTAAGGAAAATATAATTTTTTGTCTTATAAAATTCATGTGATCCCTTTGATACTAATTATTAGTAATGGGGCATGCAGGGGAAGATGATGAGCTGGGCATTTAAAATGGTTCCTTGCCTGATTGAAGTTAAAATGTCATATCTAATGATTTGAGCCCCCATAAAAGATAGAGGATATTTTATGAATTTATTTAAGCATAAAAAATTAAATGAAAAATTACATCATTTTATTTGATGGTGTTTTAGGAAATCGCTCATCACTGATGACCATTACTCAAAGGAACCAAGGACCGATCCCTCTTGATCATACACATGTGCTTCGAAAGTCTATGGGAATGCTGATTGTCGATATCTATGTGCTATAATGAATATCTAACAAAGACTTTAACATACTGATGATCACCACTACATTGATCCTTCTATCTGGAAAGGAGATATTGGATATATTTCTTGGAAGGAGCATTTCACTCTCTAGGATGTGGGTGAGAGGAGAGAGGATCACTCAAATTTGAGCTGATGGATAATCCCTTGGAAAAAAATAGGTCACTCATGCATATATAGTGGATGTTAAAAACCTATAAAGGGTTACCTGACCCCATATAAACAAAAAACACTAAATAATACATAAAAGACATGTTATGACTGACTGACTATGTTATAAATGTCATTTAGTTTTTATCACCTACTTTTAATATAATAAATATTTTATGTGACAAAATCAAGTCATTAATTTGACACATTATTCCCATAAATAATAAATGAACCTTGAATATTAAAATAATATTTTTTCATTTAATATTTTCCCATGAATTCACTTAAATACTAGTAAATATATTTAATAAATAAATTCAACTCCAATTATTCTATACTTGAATAATATTGAATTTATTGATTCTGTGGTGACCATTAATACTAGGACATCCATTAGACCCCATGGTAGAGACCACCATGTCATATACTCCTATTCATTAGAATAGGCTAGAATTTTGAATACGCTAAGTGTGTGTCCCTCTAGGACCTTATCTCGATAGTAGTGAATACTATTCACAAACCAGGAGTGGAGTCTATTAACCCATAAAGTCCCCAAAGAAGATAAAGAATTGTCAGAACAATAAAAATATTTCTTACAAATACACTCCATATAATATAATCTCTTTTTCTTATGATATCTCATAAAGTAGGTTGCAAACTTTGTGTCATCATTATCTTTTAATTTATTATTTATGGATCTTATTAGATGGATTCACCTTCTTCTACCATGTCCATTGATTTAGTAAAGGTATTACCATCTTAATCAACTAGGTTTGAGATATCACTTTCTTTTGGAATAAAAAAATCTATATTGATTATTCAATCAATGTAATTCCTGTAACGACACACCTAATGAAAGCTATCACACTATGATATCAATACCATAGTTTTATTCCAACATCAAAGTATGTAATCAAATAGTAACACTGATAATAATACCATTTCATAAGACCATTATACATGTTCATAGATAGAAACTACAAATTACACTAAAAACATGTGGTGTTCTTATTGATGGGTTAATCCTCACGATCTCATCTACTCGAGATCACTAAGTGTGAACTTCATGAGAAAAAGTCTCAATGCTTATGAGTCCCCAAAACCTGATAGTCACACACCATATGTGTCATATTATCATGATGTATCTGAACCATATGACATAAGTTTAAGATTACTGTCTTGGTATCTCTAGGTTCTCATCACAACTTGAGAACTACTATAGTATATTTATATGACATGTAATATAAGGAAACTACTATAAATATAATGAATTCCAAAGTCTCAAAACTATTATTGTAAGGTAAAAATATGTATATATCAAATTGTATACATGTAATGGTAACCAATGTACATAAAGGATTTCGGTCTAGGGTACCCACTCAAAGCATTTTTATAGATAAACTTTACTTATTCCAGATGATTCTCCCACAATACCATAAAATATAGGATAAATTATCATATAATTTCATCCAATACTCGAATTGTATTCTTAGAATTTCCATCTATTAGATTATGGTACATCATGATTAACTTTACCTATGTGACCAAGGCTTACTGTATCACCTACAAAAAATGGGATATGAATCGAGCATCTTGATCAAATAGAATATTCATCAATAATATATGAAATCATACTATCTCCCACACACATACAAACACACACACACAGATATATATTCTACTGAGCCCATCAAAATATTAGGTCTCCCTGATCAATAAGGATTGAGCCATATTATTCAACCAATCAGTGAAAACCTATACCATGTTGGGGCCTCAGGTTGACCTTGAAATTCTTGTCATGAAATGTTTAGTCATCTAATCTAATTTTATTTTAGGATAGGAAAAGGATAAAGAATACTGGTAGGTTTTTTGTGCTTAGTCTTCACCTCTTGATAGGCGAGGCATAATGACACAAACCTAGTTATGTCCTTTTTTATCCCAAGTCCCAATACTATCTATGGTCATAATATATCTTGGTTAAACCCAAGTGAACAACCAATCTTAATATGTGTGAATCCTGAATTTGTTTCTCATGCATATTAATCTAAAATATAAATCTACCTTGGATATATAGGTTATTATTATATTCTTGGGTCTAATATGGTGTAAGTTCCAAATAATATATACTGTCCCTCATCACCCAACATTTCTAGTTTGAAAATTGACTCTCCTTTAATATATAAATAAGTGAGTATGAGATACTTAGAGGCATGAGAATTTCCCTACCATGTTATTCCAAAACATCAAGATGTAACTTGATGAGGAGGCTCATTAGCTACCACTAACAACTTTCCCCTCATATAACCTAATCTTAAGTCTTCCTAATCAACACATCATCCACAACATTCAACTTATTTATTTAATGTTCATGTATCAGTATGAGAATATATATTTCATGTTATTTTGATTAGTGTATACTATAAATCTATCACCTAATAGATAGTGGTGATAATATTTCAGTGAACCCAGACTGCCACCCACTCTAGATCGTAAATTCATCAATTCTTCTCATGTGAACTAAACAACCATAACCCATAAGTGACTACTAACCCATCCTATATTAGAGATTCTAAAAGCCCAAATATTGATACATCATAATATAATGTATACTATTACCTCACTCGGGAATGGTCAAAATCATTGTGGTAATCTATAACATCCTGGTCTATATGACACTTGACTGGTGCCTCGCCCGGGTTCACCACAAGACCAAAATTACACATCCTCATACAACATAGTTTATTGAATAGAAGTGGGGGTATAAGGTATTACTATTGGGAGACTAAACCCCTTGACTAGAGTGTGTAGTAATGAATAAACAAACCAAGTATCATATACCAATGATAAGAATCACCACAAACAAGATAAATAAAACAACCCAATCAATAATAATATGAAATACGTAAGAAGTATAATTATACAAGGACGATATCACATCAGGACATAATATATTAAAATAATATATAATAAAATATTCAAATAAAAGTATAGGAGGATCAAATAAATCTCTGATCCTGACCTTAGTCCCAATATCCATTCCCACTTGAGTAACCATGGCTTAATCCTCAACACCATACCAGGCCTCTTCCCAACGTGTGCTTAAAATAAGTGGAATATATACTCAGTTACCCATGGTTTGTGTCCCCCAGAGAAAGTTTTGAGTATATAACTCATAAGGGAACAACTAATGAGGCCCCATACATATCCTGTATATATAGTGTATGTGCATGTGACATGATTAGATGAAATAAATAAATAATTTTATGAAAATAAATAACCAATATACTTCCTACTTCGACCAATGACAAAGTGTATCTGAGCATGTAAAGATGATAATGTGATCCATAACTACTCAAGGTGACCAATTCCTACCCTAGTAATAGTAACATGTGTGGATAATTAGGTCTATGACCCTGATCGACCATACTTGTTTTGATTAGCACCAAAGTGTCTCTAAGCACATCACAATGACCATAACAACCATATAAATCCCACATCCAAGGGTGTAACATAGTAATACATAGTACTCTATCTTAAAGTAAAAATATATCACCATAGATAACTTAACATCCAGATCCCACTCATCCTGATCATCCATCTAAACTCCATATATCGTGAATGGATAAAGACATATTCCTAGGCATCCTGAGAAATCACTGGATCAAAAATATCACCGATGTCACCATGAAAAATATCCAAATACCTGATATCTCAGGAATCCCAAATAGATACACGTGGTTTTACTATATTTATTGGATAAATTCTTTGGGGGTAACCTAGACATCTATTTATATTAATAGTAATCACAATATAATCTCTTAGCCTAAATGGTTGGATCCTAGACATACTAGAAATCCTAGGGACCCATGGTGTCCATGTAATCCCATACAGAACCAAGGAAAAATATTTGTGTCCAACGAATTCATACATGGATCAACATCCAGATACTAGTGTAATATACTAATATTTTAAAATAAATACTATGTTCAATAGTGTACAAGACATGCAATGTTGATCTTAAACAAAACGTGAAATATTATTATTTAAACATGACTATTATAACCTTGCCATTGAATTGGTGGGTATGAATAGAATTAACCAAATTATGAAATATATATAAAGGACCTAATCAATAAAAATTTATTTATAAATTATTAGGAAATTAGAACTCATTTTTTTATAAATTCATTTTATTATTAAAAAATATGTTTCCTCAAAATGGGTTTTATTGCTTTTTGTGAGAGAATATTATAATTAATTTCTAGAACTTTTAGAAATTTAATTTGATAAAAGTAAATAAATTTTCAAATATTCATGTCAAAATTATCTTAGATTGATTTTTGGGGAATTTTTTGAAAAGATTTATTTTCCTTTGAATAGTGAAAATACTGTTTTTATTAAAAACTGCATTTTTGATTCAATAATTTATGAAGTTTCATCCATTTTAAATTTTTTTTAAAAGTAAAATTAGTTTTATTATATTATTAATAATCCAATTAAGTTCATTGGAATCAATGTTATGGTTTAATTTGGTATAAAACATTTTTATGCTTAAAAAAGTATTTATCTAAAAAATTGTTTTACGTTGTGTTTTGTGTTTTAATCATAAATTAATTTCTGACACTAATAAATTTTTAAACATTAAAAATGGATTCTATATTTGGAATATAGAGGTTCAAAATTTTTAAATAATCACCTTTTATTTTTGGTCATTATGAATAATAACAATAGTAAATAATTGTCACCTTAGTAAGGGTAAATCAGGTAATTAAGGTTAAAGATAATATGACATGGATAGATAAAAACCCTAACACATTAATTTACCATATTGGATGAGGTTAATATGTACCTTTACATCCAAATTTTAAAAATATGGAAACTTGGGTCCATTTATCTTTGATTTTGACCATTATAATATTTATGTAAAAGATAGAGTAAAAAATGCCACTTTCTTGCTTTTTAGTATCTACAATATTTTGTGACAAAGATAAAAAACTTATTTTAGATTATAAATGGTTATTTGAAAGATATTTTTTATTATGGTAATTTATTTATAAATTTTGGTGATGAAATAATTACCTTAAATTCTTATGCAACGCCAACACAGTATTTGTTCAATTAATTGAAAAATAAAAGTAATAATTATAAAAATAATAAAAGTAATATAATTTCAATGAATTATTATGTTTAATTAATTATTTATATATAAATATAACATTTTAGGAATTTTTTAAAGTATTAGATTCAATTACATGGATTTCATGTTGTTTTCAAAATCAAATTAAATGAATAGTGTCAAAAATGAAATTAATAAAATATTTTGTTAAATAAAATTTCATTAAATTATTTAGTAATAAAAAAAAATATTTAAAAATAACATTTAGGATTATACATTCACTATAATTTCCTAAATTTTCCATTTATGGGCTAATTTTCACCTTATAAGTAAAATTATAACCCTTTAATATTGAAAAATTCATTATCGCGGTTAAGGTTAAGATTAGTTAACCAAGTGGTTATTCCAAATGATAAGGATTAAAATGAATAAAAACCATAAAAAAATTATCTAATGATTATATTAATACTATATATTCATTATATTTAAAAAAAAATTATTTTAGAATCATTTTATATGAGTTAGAAACATATAATATTATATTATTTCATGTATTTCCAAAAATGACATAAATGCTATTTTCTAATAAAAAATATTTTATTAAAATGATTTAAAATTAATGAAAATTCTATCTTCATCCAAGTTATTAGTATATGTTTTAAAATATGAAACAATGTCCATTTATTGGTCATTTTTCTTTTATAATCACTGTCTTCACCCCTAAAGAGTAAAAAATATTGTTATTGCGTTGATCATCAAAAAGAGTTAATACAGGTTAAAAAAATGATAAGTGTGAAATAATCATCTAAACCTATCAAATTTTTATTTTATGATATCATTTTTACTCATATTCATATTATATTTTAATTATATCAATTTAAATCCATTCTAACATGAAAATTAATTTATATTAATTTAATACTTTAATAAATCCAACAATTATTTTCCCCTCATTATAAAAGAAAACCCACTCACATTTTTCGTTACACACTTAAAGAGCCATTTTTAAGAAAAAATTCTACCCAAATACCTTTCCAATATCCCTACCCATGTCTTAGTCACCATTTTTGATCATATAATCATCATAGGAAAGCTTTTGGAGTAATCCTTATGAGGTTTTTCGAAGAAGAGGTATAGTTCTTAACCAAATTTTTTTGTTTTATTCATTCCTATACATATTTAAAATATTATTAAAACAGTATTAAATAATAATAAAAGTATATTACTTATAAAGAGATTTTTTATGCTAATTTCATAACCTATATCTATCTCCTCTTCCCTGAAATGTGAAATGAAACTATCATTTATGTATATGGTGGACCACTGCCTTGTGAACCGACGTAATTCATTTCAGAGAAATGAATCTTGAAGATGGTTATAATGATAGATTTATTATTTATATATTATATTAATGACATAATAATCATTCTCAAAAGATAATATATCATCTTTTTTCTTACCTTTCCATCAATTGAAAAATGATAACATCGTACTTGTGGATTTCCACCTCTATGAAGCGATGTGATTCATTTGTCATCACCACATTACATGGATAGAATATATAAGTATATTTAATAAATTAATATGGTATTTATGAAACAATGACCATTATGTAAATATAAAATAATACATACCTTATTTCCATCATGATCATTGTAAAATAGAAATTTTACTCATTTGTACATACGACCAACCGTCTCTATGATTGTAACGTTGTTCATTTTTCAAAAAAATATTTCATGGTTGGTTTTAAAAGTATAATTTATGTATAAAATTATAATTATTTAATGATTATTATTTTGGATATGATAGAGTAATGAAATCATTAAACATAATATACCAACCGAAGTCATTTTAGACATATGATCCAAATATCATCAAAACGTCTGACGTGAAGCTAATATATTTAGTAGTTGATTATAATACGGAAATAAAAGTAATAATAAAATTATAAATGGTTATTAAGAAATTAAATAATTAATATAACTTTATTATTTAGGAATAAAAAAATGTATGTTATGAGTCAGACACAAGGTATGGGGCACTTTACTTTAAAAATATCATTTTAAATGTTTTAAAGGTTTATTTTCTAAATTTGTTTCTTCCATGTCCATATTATTAAATTTATTTAATTGATGTATTTTTATGAACATGAAGGAATTATACATGATTTTTTTTTAACATTTTTACTTTATTTAAAAGGTTTTCAAATGTAATATATTTATATATTTTATATAAAAAAGTTTGACAGAAAGATAGAAGGAATGTTAAATTTTAATGTATACACCATCAATGGTTTTTCCCACCACAATAACCATTATTTTATTCTTATATTCTTTTAAAATATTTCATGTTTTCTTCAAAGAAAAAAACTTTTTTCTTCTATTTTAATTATTTTAAAAAAGGGTTTCAAATGTAATTGATATTTAAATATTAAGAAATGTTTTTTTATGGATGAAAAATATTTTTATGAGGGTAATGTTGAAAATTTTATGATTTTATGTTTTATAATTATGTTATGGTTCTTTGGAATTGTTTATAATGATGGGTTGTTCCATTATAGACCATTGATGGTTTGTTCCTTTATAAAACGAGGATAGTTGGTTCTATTATAAACTAAAGAAGGGTGAGTTTATGATATTTATACAACACATTAGTTAAGAATTATGTTAGAGGTCAACCATATTGGTTATTCCACTTGTAAGAATGATATAAAAATGATGTCTCAATTTACTTATATGATTTATTTATTAATACTATGGGTTTTTATATTAATATAATTATTTCACAAGGTAAGGTAATGATATTACATTTAATGGAATGTAAATGCTAATTCTTAAGGGTAAAAAGTATTGTATTGTGAAAAAGTTTTCATGAGTTTTTCCTGATTATAAATAAGACATTATGATTTTTGTTCTTCACTTAACATTTATTCTGAAATGTTTTATAAAAATATTTGGGGAGAAAAGTTTATTTTTTGGTTATGAAATTGTTTATTTTGTGCTCAAATGTTATTTTTTGAAAAACATAAAAATTTGTCATAAGTATTCATTAACTAATAGGTTTATTTATTTATTTTGTCCCTTATTAAGATTTATGTGCTCATACCACATTTTAAAATTTGTTTCATAGGATTTTAATTATGATTATATAAAATTATAAGGTTAAGATAAAAATTGTGAATATATTCCATGAAAATAAAACATGTTAAATCTTAAAAATTTTGTATTGTTAAAAAAATGGATAATAAGTTAAAGTTTCCAGATTGTGATAAAATATTTACTATTAAATAATTGTGATATAATAATTATATAAAAATCTCAACCGTAAAGATCCTAAAAATGTTAAATTAATAATTTTTGAGTTAAAACTCAAGATTATGTAAAGTTTAAGGCCAAGTATTTATATTTGGTATCGGAGGAAAGGTTTAGATAAATTTATAGATATAGATGTTTTTATGTGAGGTTATCTTAATAGTTATGGATAACAACATGAGATTATAAGTTTAAGGTTTATCTTAATTTCAAAAACTTAAACACCCATTTTTAGGTTTTATGTTGCAGAATTATAAGAATACTAATATTATTTTGGGAGATATTTATGATGATATAACCCTTGGGTTTAGTATGGGTTTTAGTGAAAATTTTATTTGAGAAAGAATTCCTTTACATTTTGTGGACATAAGTTTAAATGTATTGGTAACCTTTAGGGTTTATCACATCTTTAATGTTGAAGTATTTATAGGTATTTACATTTTTGTAACATAAGTTTTATCATATAGATAACTATAGGATTAAAATTTGATTTGGTGATTAAGTGATGAATGATATTTCAGAATAAGATTACTATAATTTTGGAGAACATTATATGATTAAGGTAAATAAAATATTGTTAGATAATATGGGATTTTTTTAGGAATAAAGGTTTAATTATATTTTGGAATAAAATATGATTTTAATATGGATTTATAATGATTTAGGTTATTTATTCAAATTATTATTATATAGTAGATATTATATTATTTGGGAATATAAATTTTTGATATGATACTATAAGAGTGATTAATGTTATTTTTAGATAAATGTTAAATTTATCATGAATGAATATGCGATAAAATAATATTGAGTTTTGGTTTTTAACTTAATTAGGAATATTTTTCATAATTTTAAGTTAAGTTATTTATCAAATTATCTAAGTTTAAATTTGGGTGTTATTGTTGAGTCTTTGAAGATTAATGTTGTATTTCTTTATATGAAGGTTTATTCATTTTTGGAATTATCTTATACTAACCATTTTGATTTTGGTTAATGTATAAATATAAGAGGAATAAATTTTTATCCTTTTTTGGAATTATGTGATCTATTATAAGTTTATTTTAGTGATTTAGGTATAAAAAATCAATCTTGTGTACTCATAGTTTGGATAAAAAGATGAGATTGTTGTGGAAATTGGTTAAAGGATGAAATTATACTTATAAATTATGTATATTTTTCTCTTTTTATTATATAAGATGGTAAATAAATTCCTCAACTGTAAAAAAATTATCTTGAAATAAATTATTTATTTCATTACCTTTATTTTTGATGAATCTATAGTGTTTTTTAAACCTCTTTGGTTTATGGTTTTGTGGTCGTTAACATTGTCATGATCATTCATATTCCCATGATCAATGATATTTTTCACTCTAAATAATGATATGTACATTATGTATTTTTATACTTGTCCATAATTTCACTTCCCACTAATTTTCACATATTCAAAAACCTAGTACGTGTTATTCTATATAGCATTCGTTTTTCACTTTTATCACTTTTTAAGAGAAAGTTTTTAACTCGTTTTAGGATGTCGGATTTCAAAAAGGGTATTTTAAATTGTCAAAAATTTTATTATTGAGATCAATTTAAAATTATGAGGACAAAATAAATTAAATAGGGAGTGGAGAATATAATATATTTAGATTTTAAAAGAAATACCATGTCTGATCGCATACAAGATATGTAACACTCGGCTTAAACGAACTGTGAAATATTATCATTTAAATATGATTATAAAAACCTAGTCATTGTATTGGAAGGTATGAATAAAATTAAGAACATTATGAAATATATATAAATTTCATAATCAATAAAAATTTATTGATTAATTATTAGGAAATAAGCACATATTTTTAGCAGTTATTTTATTATTCAAAAATATGTTTACCTTAAAATATAGTTTTTATTGATTTTTGTGAGAGAATATTATAATTAATTTCTTGAAATTTTAGAAATTTTATTGGATAAAAATATATTATTTTTTAAATAATAATTCCAAAATTATATTAGAGCGAATTGTTTGGATTTTTCTAAAAATATTGATTTTCTAGTGAATAGTAAAAACACTATTTTTTATTGAAAACTATATTTTTGATTAACAGATTACAAAGTTATATATTTTTTAGAATGGTTTAAAGTAAAATTAGTTATATTATAATTTGAAAAATCCAATTAAGTTCACTAGAATCAATTTTATGATTTAATTTGGTATAAAAAAGGTTTATACTTAAAAAGAATATTTCTAGAAAACTATTTTCATTATGTTTTGTGTTTTAATCTTAAATTAATTTATTACACTTATAGAAATTGAATATTTAAGAATGGATTATATATATTGAATCATTAGGTCCAAATTTAGTAAATAGTTCCCTTTTACTTTTGGTCATTATAAATAGTAACTATAGTAAATAATTGCCACTACTTTAATGGTAAATCAGGTAATTAAGGTTAAAAATTATACGAAAAGGACTAAAAAATTGACTTGAACACTTAAATTTATCCCATTTTATGATATTAATTCATTTATTTAAATCAAAGTTTAAAAAATATGGAAACCTGCTGAAACATTTCTTTGATTTCAACCTTTATAATATTTAAGTAAAATAAAAAATAAAAAATTGCACTTTCTTACTTTTAATATCTATAATATTTTGTGGTGAGGATTAAAAAAACTTATTTTCAGTTATTTTTTTTATTTTAAATACTATTTTTTTATCATGGTAATTTATTTATAATTTTAAGTGATGAAATAATCACCTTAAATTCTTACACAACACCGACACAATATTTATTCAATTAATAGGAGAATAAAATAAATGACTCTAAATATATTAAAAGTAACATAATTTAATTTAATTATTATGTTCCATTAAATTTTTATATAAATTTAAAATATTAGTGATGTGTTAAAGGATTATATTCTAATTACCTTATTTTCATGTTGTTTTCAAACTCAAATTAAATGAATAGTGTCAAAAATGTCATCAATGATTTTTATGTTAAAAAATATTTTGTGAAATTATTTAAAATCTGAAAAATCTTTAGAAAGTAAAAATAGCATAATAAATGGTCTAAAACATCATACCTTTTCCATTTATTATCCAATTTTCATTTTAAGATTAAAACTATAACCCTTTAGCTTTGAAAAATTCATTACTATGGTTAAGGTTAGAATTAGTTAACCAAGGGATTAATCCAAAAGATAAGGTCTAAAATGATATCAAAACCTATAAAATTTGATTGGATGATTATATTAATATAATATATTCATTATATTTTAATCTATTTCATTTTGGAACCATTTTATATGTGTTAGATGCATATTATATTATAATATGTCATGTATTTCCAACAAATGAAAAAACTGATATTTTATAATAAAAAATATTTTATTAAATGGTTTAATATTTATAAAAAACCTATATTTTTCCAATTTATTGGGATATTATTTAAAATATATACCATGGTCCATATATTTTCTAATTTTTTTATAGTAACTATATTGACCCCTAATGAGTAAAAAACATTATTATCACAATAATTGCTAAAAAGAGTTAACACAAGGCTAAACAAAATGATAGGGTGAAAAAATCACATAATATTATAAAATTTTTATTAAATGATATAATTTAGAATAATCCTCATCTTAGTTTTATGTTATATCAATTTTTATCTGTTTGAACAAGATAATTAATTTATATTAATTTAATACTTTAATAAATTCCAAGAATACCGCTCCCTTAATTATAAAATGGCACCCCTATCCTCTTCTCAACACACTTAAAGATCTATTTATATTTTTAAATACCTACCAAAATTACTTACCTATATCTATACCCATGTATTACAGTCCTTTTTTAGATCAAAAAACCATCATAGAAAATATTTTCGTGTAAACCTTAAGAGGTTGTCCAAAGAAGATGTATAATTATTAACCAATCATTTTAATTTTATTTCTTCTTATACCTATTTAAAATATTATTAAAACATTATAAAATAATAAAAACAATATCTTAAAAATTTTATGTTGTTTAATTTTAAGTTAATAACCTATATCTATATCATCTTCCATCAAATGTGAAACAAAACTGTCATTCATGTGTACGACAGATTACCACCTCACAAACTGATGTAATTAATTTTCCATAAACACCTACAATATGATAGATTTAATGTTTATATATTATATTAATGAAATAATAATCATTATAAAAATTTAATATATCAATTTTTTATATCCCTTTCCAACCATTGAAAAATTATAACATCGTTCGTGCGTACGTGTGGATTACCACTTCCACAAAGTGATGTGATTTTTTTCATAACCACATAAAATTAATTGTATATATAAGTATATTTAAAAACATAATATGGTATTTATGAAATAATTATAATTTTGTAATGTTAAAATAATGCTTACCTTATTTTGATCATGACCATTGAAAAATGGAAATGTTACTCATGCATACATATGACCTACCTTCTCCCTGATTGTATTGTAGTTAATTTTTCATAACCATATTTGATGGATATATTTAAAAATATAATTTATGTCTAAAATGATAATTATTTCATGATTATTATTATTTATATTATGTAATAATGAAATCTTTTACCATATTCTATCCACCGAATTTATTTTTCACATATTAGCTGAATATCATAAAAACATATAATGCGAAGTTAATTGATTAAGTATTTCATTATAACATTAAAATAAAAAGAATAATAATCCATAAAAGGTTTCTTTATAGAGTAAATATGTATATTTTTTATTTTGGAAGATAAATAATGCATATGACGAGTCAGACTCAAGGTTGGGGACACTTTTCTTTTAAAACATCATTTTAAATATTTAAAAGGTTTATTTTATAAATATTTTTATTCATGTCCATATTTGTAAAATTATTTTATTGATATATTTTATATTTACATGAATAAATTTTAAAATAAAATTTATATCACTTTTTTACTTTCTTTTAAAGGTTTTCAAAAGGAATCTTTTTAACATATTTTATACAAAATTTTTTAACAAAAAGAAAAAAGGAATGTTCTATTTCTACATATATGAGATCAATAGTTTTTAACTCCTCCATATTAATTTTTTGATTTTTGGATTATTTTACAAGATCTTATTTTTTATTTAAAGAAAACCATATTTTAATTTATTTTGATTATTTTAAAAAATGGTTTAAATGAATGGATATTTCAATATCCAGAAATATTTTCTTATTGGTGAAAAGAATATTTTTATGAGTATAATATAGTAAATTACAAGATTTTATGTGTTATGATTATGTTATGGTTATTAGAAATTATTTATGATGATGGGTGGTTCTATTATAAACCATTTATGGGTGATTTGGTTATAAAATAAGGATGGGTGGTTCTATTATAAAACATAGATGGGTGGGACTGTGATAACCCTCCAATGAATTGAGTATGAATCATATTTGAATTCGAACATATTGTATATTATACATGGAAGATTTATTTTTATAGTGATATGAAAATGATTTCCCAAGTTACCTATATGATTTATCTACACTTGTTATGGGGTTTTTTTTAAAAATAATTATGATTTAAAAAGGTAAGATAATAAGCTTACATTTAAATGAGAGTATATGCTACTTATTAAGGGTGAAATTTATAAATTTTTGAAAAAGGTTTTGTGAGTTTTTCATGTTTAAA
This sequence comes from Viscum album, assembly GCA_963277665.1. Taxonomy (NCBI): domain Eukaryota; kingdom Viridiplantae; phylum Streptophyta; class Magnoliopsida; order Santalales; family Viscaceae; genus Viscum; species Viscum album. Next base: position 623,716,605 of record OY728130.1, on the reverse strand, counting down.
AATAAATCTTTATGAGTTTTTTCCTTTAATATTTATTATGAAATGTTTTAATAAAATATTTTTCCAAAAAAGTTGATTTATTATGTATTATAATGTTTAATTTATTACCAAATTTTATTTTTAAAAAAGGGGAAAAAATTCATAGTATGATGAACTAATGTGTTTATTTATTTTTATATCCCTTGTCGAGTTTTTTATGGTCATCCCACATTTAAAAAAAAATCACCAAGTTTTAAGGATGAGTAGGGATAATTATGAGGTCATGATAAAAATTATTAATATATTCCATGAAAAGAAAACTTCTTTTAGCTTAAAAGTTTTTTACTGTGAAAAAAATGGATACTAAGTAAAAATTTACACTTTGTGATGTAACATTTATTTAAGTAATAATGATATCCAAATTATCTAAAACTCTACAATATTAAGATCCTAAAAATTTAAAAGAGTGAATTATTAACTTAAAATTCAAGATTATATAATTTTTAAGGCTGGGCCCTTATACCCAGGAAGCACTTCTGGGAATCCATGATGACACTATCACATCCAAATTTTTATCACAACAATATCACATAAAGATCATAAGGTAGATCCTTGGAAGGACATCTGAGCATCAATAACAACACTATCACATCTCATTAAGCCAATAGTTTAAATCCCAGGTACCACATATAGACATCTATAGATATATCAAAAATAAATATGTGAAATCATATGCATGAGTTAGGGGTTGGGAGAATTTATAATCCCATTACCTCTTTCCATAGCCTCTAAAGCTCACATCATTGGTATAGTTTCTAAGGGGACAGTCGACACCATCTCTTCCCATTCCCAAGTCCACCCTGTTGCTTGGGTCACGAGTCATATAGAAAACTAATAGGCCCCCATGGATCTCATAAAGGCCTCCTATGAAAGTAATACCAGGAATATGGATTTAAGAAAATCCCATTTACCAAGATTCCTAGGTCGTCTCGAACACCCGACCCATCCACCATTCCTTGTATGGTCAAACCACCGAGGAAACCATATCCTAGTGGGCGAGAAACACTCATCCCATGATCATCTCAATGAGCCCGATATCTCTAGGGTATCTCTTATGGACAAAACATTGTCTATGCATCCAAATTTATATTTTAATTTATATTCTCTTCCATATATATCTGAGATGTGTAGCTAATACCCAAGAGTTCATTGGGGACCTCGACACATTGTGTATTCAATTATAGGATTTAGTTTCTATTAAACAACACAATTTTTTTAAAGAGGATCACAACATAAAATAGATGGAAAAACATACCACATGTATATAATAAAATTCACAATACCAAGGGTAAATGTATAATGACCACCTACATTATTCCAAAGAAAACCCCCTTTTAAATAATCTCAATATAACCCACCAAGGCTCACCTAGCCCAGCCAACCCTATTATAAAAAATTCAAGTCCCTTCCTAAAAAAATCAACAAATTAATTAATTATAATCAATTTATAGTTAATAAATCAACTACCAACAAATCTAAATAGAATACCATATTTAATTTAAAAAGGAATAAATTCCTAAAAGCTAATCGGTCGACCTCATCTCACCAGAGCCTCTACCAACTTCTTACCAATGACTCACGACATACTCCTGTCCTTGAATTAGGAAAAATCCTTAATATGTGATGAAAAAATAGTTATTAATTTATCTAAATTTAAGCTAAAACTACTTGAAAAATAACCATAGTAACATACCTCAATGAAATCACACACAGTGATTTGAAAACAACATATCGAGATACCCTCTATACTTGAAACATGAAAGCCCATTGATGCTCAACCAATTACACCATGATCATATGGAATAAATATCAAATCCCTAAACCTGAAAACAAAAATGTAACTATAAGGGTGGAAAAGAAGAGTGGAAACCATTCAAGTGTGATAAAAACCTTAATTCTCTAAATAATTACATCAAAATCCATCCACAATCAAGGGGAAAAAGGGATCCAAGGTGGAGGGTCAACTGGGTCATGTATAGGGAGGGGGAGAATAAAAAATGGGGATTCCCACTTTAAAATCATAGGGAAAAATAATAAAATCTTACTTTTAATGGGATACATGTTTGTGCTACACAGATTTCCAAATCTTTTTCCACTTGTGTAGGTGAAAATACCACAATCCCTCCACCTCACATAGTTTGGTCATATAGTTTATGAAGTTAACCAATCAGGATCCAAGTATCATTGAGAGGGGGAGGGGGTAAATTAGTGATATATTTTTCTTTTATATTTCCATTTTTGAAATAACCTTCGACTCCTATTAAAGATTTCTTTCCCTGATGAACACACACAACCACAGGAACACAAGATTTACAATGTTCACTACTCAACAAGAGTAGCTACATCCTTGGTATGGTACAGAAATAATCCATTACCAAACAATCCAATAGAAAAAAAAATCCTTTGATGTGGAATACAATGAGTAGGATATTTAATTTCACTCATGTAGTACTTGGGAGGTAATCCTCATGTATGTGTGCACCCTCTTAGCACAAATAGGGTAAAGAAATATCTATGTGCTTCTTGAAAAACTTTCTCAAATATGATATTTGAAAACAAGTCTTCTATTTCCTATCCAGAAGCTAACAGAAACTTCTTGGAATTAATAATAATACTTAGTCCTATACCCCACTCATACCATGATTCACTTGAAATCACTTCTCACATAATTTGCGTACTCAAATCTTCAGCTCACCGAGCTCCTTCGCAGAGCTCCTTCGTAAAGAAACCAGCTTCGTAAAGCACTCCAGTTTACAAAGATCCCTAGTTTTAAAAGCTCACTAGATCTCAGATCTCACTATTTCATGGAGCACATATTGGTCTTTGAGAAGTTCACTTCTTTCACAAAGCTTAAAGGCTCACTATGAAGCTCCTTTCCTTCGTGGAGCTTGCTTCCTTCACAGAGTTCATTCTTTCTTCGTAAACCTTCTTCGCAATTTGAGAGCTCTAATTTTTTTTGTTAAGTATCTATCCTTTTCCCTGGGGGGTGGATGCCTATTTATAGGAATTTACACTAACTCCAGAACCATAAAACCACCTCATCTCCACGTCAGCACCAAATAAAAAAGATTCCAAATTTTCTCCGAAATTCACTCTATTTCACGAAGCATCATGGCTATTTTTTAAATTCACAAAGCTCGTCGTAATCGGGAAGCGTTCTGTATAATAATTTTTACCATCGAAACGCTTCTTCTTCTTTTGCATCACTAAGAAGCTCCTTATTAATTTTCACTACCGCAATGCTCCTTCTTCCTTTGCACTGCCAAGCTTACTGGAAAAGCTCTTCACCTCTGCCATTCGTCAAGTTGGTCATAATCCTGAAGAACACCATTATCATTCTTCATGTATTCACGAAATCCACTTAATGAAGCCCATATTCGTGAAATTCATTACTTTTCCATATTTTTATTAGATATTAAAGTAAATACACCATTTGAAATGCTATCCCAACTCCAAATTTTGGACCCCAAAAATTTGGCAGACACTGGAAAACTATGCCAACTTAGACGCCTATTTATGCAAGACCAACCATTATGATTGGCTGCATATTTTATCCACATTTCATTCATAATGCTTGTATTATAATTTCTCAAACCAACTTATGATCGTTGTGAAATTCAGACCAGCAAAGCATCATCATATTTACCATGTAAATTATTGTAGCTTTCCTATCTTCCCTAACCCACATATACAAAGTGAAGCGATTTCCTTTCTTCTCAAACTTCCTTGACAAAAAAAGATAATACTACATTCATCTAAAAACGTCATCAACCAACTTGGTCCCAATAGTTTACCAAACCATTCACCAACTATGTGTGTGGATCTTCAATCCCTATACAAATCTCACATGGGTTCCTCTACAACCTCACATGGGTTTCCATTAACTATTCTTTACCCATGAAACCAAGCCATGCTTAGTGGGAATAGAACTGAAACCCTACTTACACTCAGGGTTTCTCATGGTTACTCTTAAAATATGAAACCTAAATTTTACTCAGAAAAAACCATCCAAAAACATTGAGATTTAATATGAAGCTCCTAAGGCCCACCTGAGCACTCGAGCTACCTTATGATCCTCATTATATGTCTAAAAAATAGGTCTTTAAGGTGTCTCATTCTATGCTTACATTACAATCCAAGGTCTCTGTGCTTGAAAGTGTTTCATCAAGATCCAATGGCCCTTGGATCACACCTATCTACTCACTAATCCAAAATTTAAATGGGAACCATAAGCAACTGGCCCATACCATTCGATCTCAAACCATATAGTAGGACGCATAATTCCACACCACTCGATCATGTCACCTAAATCATGCTCCCATAAGTCACATCCCCAAGTAGGTTGACCATGCTCCATTGAAACCCATCAATCCAAGAATATACTAGTTTCTATCATCTAAAATCCCAATGTCTCACCTACACTGAATACAAAAACACACTTAACCACCACCCGAAACCATTCCAATCATGAGTGTTTACCCGAACTCTCACCATAATAATGAAGTGCACCGAAATTCAATAGGGTCAGGCCCTTGAATGGTTCTTCCCTAAAACCCAACCTAAAACAAAACACATCAAAATTAAAGGATATCCATATCAAGAAAAATCAAGGCATAAACTTGTCTTTTTCATTTCTAGGGAACTTTCAAACCCAAAATAACCCCTGTCAAGGGTTTCTCTAGAACATAAAACTAGGAAAAGACTTATTAAAACACTAATTCATGCCCAAGGGTCTTTTTTTCTTCCATCCTAGACCCAAAAAAACTCACATGGTCTTAAATAATGGACAACCCCATGTTCCCATCTAGGTAACCCACAACATAAACATTCCAATGACCAATTTAGAGTCCCATATACCTAAATATATGGTATCTCATGCTGATCCATCAACCTAAAAGGGCACTAATTCTCATTGAGAATCTGTTCAAAGAAATTCCCCCTTGATAATAATAACCTTATTAGATAACTTTGATGCATACACAACAATATATTCCGGGATGTTCCATTCCATGATAATAATATCACATAGTTCAGTTAAGTAGAGCTACATTCCATGATATATGGTCATATTATATATAGGTTGATACTGTCACTTTAAATAACCAAACATCAATATTGAAAACCCACAAGGGGATTACCAAAATGTTATCAAATGATCGTATTGACCTAATAGTCTCACTACACCTCATGTGAACATAGATTGTGTCATCTTCCTCAACATCAAGTATCTCATTGGAATTCACATGAACTACCATCAGAAGAAAATACATCTTCAAGTCAGCCCAGCTATGTGGAATTCCACTAAATATTTAAATGGGGAATCACCATATGGGTAGTCGCTGAAAATTTAAATAAGTGACACTTAGTCATTAGAGAAATAACACACTAAAAATCCTATATATATCATGTTAAACACACATGCCTTATATGATGTATGATACACCTCTTGCATCTAAATTTCAAGAGTCAAATCCAATAACTAGCCAATTACCAATGATCCAAGAGTTAGAACACATAATAAATAAAGAACCTAAAACATCTATGTGAGTCACCCAAGGTAAAAATAATATACAACTATAATTTGAAAAACCAAAATATTAATCCCATATCCATGGTAACTTATAATTACTACTGGAACATGTGTCCTCAATACACCGACCTAATATCCATCCTAGGATTTAAAACATTCCAACATATATATTTGGACAAATCCTGAAACAATAATACGAGGATAAAAATAGCTCTAATACTACTTTGTAATGTCCTATACCATAGGCCACTTGACTGGTACCTTGACCTAATTCACTATAAGTCCTCACACATGCCTACCCAAATGCTATAGGATATTGACTAGACTCAAAGTTCTGGGGTAGTACTGTGGGGAGACTATGCCCTATAATCAGAGTGTGTAGAAACTAATAAACTAACCAAGTATCATATACCAGAAATAAGTATCAACATATGAAGGATAAATAAAATAGAACAATCAGTAATAATATAAAATGAATAGGTAGTACAATCATATAAGAATGACCACCTATTAGACCAATCACATATATTAATAATAAAAAATAAAAGAATCAAATAAATGTACATGTGAAAGAACTATATCTTCGGGCCTCATCTCAGTCCAAGTCTCTAATCCCACTTGATCTATCTTAGGTTGTTCCTCAATACCATAATATAGCTAAAAAAACCATTACTAGAAGAATTGGAAGGTCTTCTTGGGTACCTAAGTTCCATGGCCACCCGTACAGGGTGTGAGTACATAACTTAGTAGGCCACCACCAATGCGGTACCATACAAAAATAATATATACAATGTATGTGCATGTGATATGAAAATATGAAATAAAGAAATAAACTATGGAAAATAAATAACTATCATACTCCATTCTATGTCTAGTGTTGGGGTATCTTTGAGCATGTCACGATGATTGTGCCAACCACAAACACTATATTAATCTGTTCCCAAGTCCACACTCTCACTAGGATCACAAGTCACAAGAGAACATACTAGGTTCCCCTTAGGTCTCATCAAGACCTCCTTGGCCTCCTAGGAAATAAATTATAGGGTGATAACTTTAAGAATATCCCATTTAATTTGTATCTTAGGTTGGCTCGAACACCCGACCCATCCTCCAATACTTAAAGGGTTTAACCACCCAAGAAACAATATCCTAGTTGGGAAGGAATGGTCACCCCATGAACATCTCAACGATCCTGAAATACCTAGGTTATCTCTCATGGGAAACCCCTTTTCCATGCACCCCAAGTCACACAGTATGATTTATATTCTTAGCCATCAGAATCCAAGATTTCTAGCTAGTACTTGAGGGTTCATCAGGGCCCTTGAAACTTTTTTCATTCAATTATTAGATTCCATTTATATTAAATAACTTAAATAATTTTAAATATGATCACTATATAAAGAGGTGGTTCCTTAAACACATATTCATATAATAAAATGAATAATTACAAGGGTATATGCATAAATACCACCTACCATATTCCAAATCAAAACCCCTTTTTAAGTAGCTCTATATCTCCCACCGAGGCTTTCCTAACCTAGTTGGCCCTCATTCAGAACATTGGAGGCCCTGTCTCTAAAAAAATTCACAATGTTAATTAATTATAATCAATATTTAATTAATTAATTAACTATAATAAACTTTAGATAAAATAAAAATTTTAATTTAAAAGGTATAAATGCCAAGAAGACCATTGGTCAACCTCATCACACTGGAATAATGGCCAACCACTTTCCAATGCCCCATGGAATACTCCTAACCCCAAATTTAGGAAAATACATAACACATGGAAAACAATAATCCTTAATTAAATTTAATGTAAACCCAAAAACATTAAAAAATAAATTTGATGACATGCATCAATGAAACAACACACAATTATGTGTAGAGGTCATCTATGGAAATCCACTATACATGAATTCTGAAATCCCATTGATTCCAAACCAATTCCACCATTCTCCAATGGAATCAAAATCAAATCCCTTAACTTGAAAATCAAAACTTAATTGGAAGGTAGGATGAGAATAATATATACTAACATAGTTGGATACACACCTTATATCATTGAATAACAACTTCAAAATACTTCCTAAATTAAGGTAAAATAGGGATCTAAGGGGGAGGGTTGGTTGGGTCACATGTAAGGAGGAGAGGAAAAAACGTGGCTCCACTCTTTAAAATCATAAGGGAGAAATCATACAAACTAAATTTTAATGGGTTGAAAAATTTGGCCATATGATTTTCCAAACCATGCACTAACTAAATGGATGTCATTGCCACAATACCTCTTCCTTTCATGGTTTGTTCACATAGTTTTGCAAACCATACACCAACCATGTAGGTGGATCTACAACCCCTATGAAACTCTTTCACTATTTCTTTATAACTTCATATAGTTTTACCTTAACTTCATTCTAACCATGAAATAAATCCATGATCAATAATAATTGAACTAAAAACTCTTCATTCTCATGGTTCTAGATGATTTCTACTAAACTATACACCTTAAATTGTGATCCATGGAAAAAATCCCCCAAAACATTCTAAAATTAAAATAAAGCTCCAAAGGCCCACCCAATAACCCAAGCTAACTTCCAAGCCTCATTACATGTTTGAAATAATAACTTTAAGTCATTACACTCTTAGAATTATTTTCCAAATCTATGATAAAAATTAAACCCATATACTAAAATCAAAACATCAAATTCCATTAATAATTTTCGTAATTGTATGGACACATTTTCTTAAAATCTCCCCACTATATACTTATCATCCCCAAGACGTCTTGGTGGAAATTCAAACATAAAACCCAACCTATGTTAGTTACTAAATCCTACTATAAAATCCATGTTCTGTCTTTAAATGTTGAATGTGCTTCCTTAGTGAAACACCAAACATAATGTGTTAAGTTCTCAAAATACCAATCCAACACTTGTTTCATATTGAAGAACTAAGATAAAACTACACATCTTCTATGGAATTCAAGGTACCCACATTTACTCATCTAATTAATCATTTTCCTAAGGTGACTCCCACCATAAGATCCAATATACAATAGCTAATTCTGAGTCATGATGCTTACCACCATTGGAATCGACTATCAAAACTCCAAAACTACATTACAATAATATTACCAACATGGATTTTAACTCACTATGCTCGAAAATGTGATAAAAACTAGTTGAACACAAGTAATATCCATAATTTACAATTCTGAGCCAAAACCAATGAGTCTCACTACCCATTCACGAGGGATCTGAACTCACTGGCATCCCTCAGAAGGACCCTTCCCATACTTAAATACACTATCCACACCTGATATGATGTATTAGATTTAGTTCTAGATCATCACATCATATCTTACAAAAAAATACTAGTTAGGACTCCTCAAGATCACCCTTCACAAAGATGCTTGACCTTAAACACCAATAAATTCCCAAAACCTGATATGAGTTCCCCTATTCTAAGTGACACCTCTTAATAATTCATCCACATCCCCCAATTTCATACCCAACTTTTGGTGTAACTCCATAGTCGAGTTCTTAATCCTCCAAAACCATTGTCATGTCATACAACATTTCATGACACTCATCTGATCCGTCTCTTGCTCAGATTCCTTTAAAACAATACCATGTTTGATGACAACACACTGAACCTATTCAATAGCACACATGAATTCACACATGACTTTTACCATGGAATCTAGATGAAACATGATCCATTTAATTTCTAAAATTCAAATTTAAAAATGTTCATCCAATGACTGATCAAACCACACCCACAACATTTCCATCACGAGGTTCATGCCTCTATAGCCCATGCCCTGTCCAGTACAGTGCATAATTAAAGGGAACATTTTTTTCTCTCTTACCTAGGTGATAATTATGAAACATAAGACACCATTAGTTTTCAGATCCCAAAAATGTTATTCTTTGAACCCTACCCAAATCAAGAAGGAAGAGGGATCCAAGGGGGTGATCTGCTGGGTCATGTGTGAGGAGGATGAGAAGAAAAAAAGTGATGATACTATCTTTAAACTCATAAGTGAAAAATCATAAAAAAAACACTTTTAATGGGCCTCATTGTTTTTCAAATTTTGAACCATCTATGTTTATGATACTTCCACAAGCCCTCCACCTCTCATGGTTTGGTCGTATGATTTATGCTATGATGTTCCAACCATGAAAGTGGCTAGAAAACCCCTCTACAAATCTCGAATGGTTTCCTATAGATCCTCACATGGCTTTCTCATAATTATTCTATAACCATCAAAGAAATCCATGATTAGTAGGAATTGAATTCAAAACCCCACATGCTCAGGGTTCCACATAGTTTATCCTTGAATGTGCACCCCAAATTGTGCTGTAATGGTAAAACCCTAAAAAACTACTGAGACATAACCTGAAACTCCTAAAGCCCACCTGATCACCTGAGATACTTTCTAAACCTCTTTCCACATCTAAAAAAATCACTTGAAGGTATTCCACTCTCTTTAAATTTCATTTAAAATCTCTAATCTAAATTCAAACTGTCAAATAAACTCAAAATTTCATATTTTTAAGTAATTTTCTCATTTATATGGACATAGGGTCTTAAAATATCATTATTCCCTTTATCTCTTTGAATAAAGTTTCATAAGTATTAGAACACTTGAAATTTTTTCAATTCTTGGTCAAGTCCATCATTAGTGGTCCCAACCAGGATAAATAATGAATAAATATCTATGAGTATACTATAAAACTCAGGAAGCTATAAATATTGAATATATTATTGGAACACTCCCAAGAAACAATGTAATTGACCTACCTAGGTTCCACTTATATAACCAACTTCAATATCACATTCCCTGATAAATACACCCTCTAATCTAGAAGGGACACTTTGAGATATTTTCATAAATATAATGCTCTCTAAATTTTCCAAATATGATCTATGTATGTTTACTATGATATTCCTATATCTAGGAGTATACCAAAATTTCATCAATGAAAATGACCATAAAATAATTAGAAAATTGATAGAACACTCTATTTACTAGGTATATGAACACTACTAGACCATTTTTTAAACCAAAAAACATCACAAGAAACTCATACAAGATATAAATTCTATTGAAAATAGTCCATGGGAAATTTTTTACCCTCTAAAACAACTTATAATATCTTTACCTCAAATAAATATTGAAAAACCACTCAGATCCCCTCTGCTAATCAAAAACATGTCATCAATGTGATGAAGAGACATCATTTCTTGACCATCACTTAGTTGAACCTATGGTAGTGCATGTATAAACAAAATATTTCAACACCCTTCTTAGATAAAAAAAGAGCACCCCATGGGAAGTTCCCAAGTTAATTAATAACTTTACCTCATGGTAATCCAAATGTATCTTCATCTCTTTCAACTATGTTGATTATATCCAATATTATAGAATATGAATGGGCTCCATAATTAGTACTTTAGCAATCCTAACCTCAAACTCCCTATTAAGTGGAAACTCAAAAATTACATAGTAAATTCATTATGATACTGATCCAAAATATAAGGAAAGACCAGATTTATATCAAGTCCTCATTCATTAGAAAAATGATCACAAACCAGAATGAAAGTATATCTTTATACCAATGGTCATGTACCAAACAACCTTCCTGCATGTCCAACTCCTAGAAGAAGGTATAACAATCACTTATAGGGGATGTGAAAGATACCCAACTTTGATAATAGATAGTGTGTTCTATATGACGAGTTAAGAAATTTATTTCATGGATCACATTGAATCCACCCATCTCTAATATAAATAAACCCCATAGATTATCATAACTACTGATCACAATAGAGTATCCTTAATACCTAATTATATCTATAGATCACATCTATAACTATGTATCAATGGTTATAACCCCTATTACACAATCTAAAATCAAACCCATGTATCTAACACACTATGTAGGAATGAATGAGTTATTTTCAGTCATATTTAATAAATCTAAATTTAGGGTTCTTGTCACTAGAATTATATATTTTATGGTTGATGATCCCTCCATACTATCAAGTGGAGATTATTATACTAAGAAAATATATACTGAGAAAGATCCCCTAACCTTCCCCATGACATATAGATACCCTATTGGGAAACACTCTACTAACACTACTACACATCCCCCTAAGAACCAAGTCATCCATCATATCCTAACCTACCAAAATAACCCAAACTATAACTCCAAGGAAACACTCTTGGGAATGTACTCGATCCCTAGGTCTGACCGAGACCTCATCCATTATCTGATTACAACGTACTCCAATAGAGCCAATGTAATTTTCATATTTGATGATAATATTCACAATTCTTTTGAAATAAATTGAAAATGTGATAAAGACACCCTAATTAATAATAGTGACAAAATTCAACAAAATTCATTTTTCTTAATGTAAGAGACACACTTCTTCCCCGACTGAACTATATCTTACTACCCCAATGAGATCCATAAAATATTTATTTCCTAATACCCATAAATCCAATCCCAGACCCTGAAGAAGAATCATAATACATTTAAACAACACCCTTAATTAGGTCACTCTTAGTTAAAAGGCCCTATTTCACAATATCTAAAAATTATGTCAAGTGAAAGATGTTCACCTGAACCTAGGTAACATACTGAACCTATCATGAAATTTTCTAACTCTAGTAAACTTATCCCAAAAAAATAAAAATAAAAATAATTAAATTTATATATAGGGAAACATAGTCCATGATAGAAATATCTCCATATATTAAATACATAAACTTCTAAAATCTGACCCTATTAAATTTCTTAGGGAAGAACTTCTTAAATATAATAGCCCAAAATTTATTCTAAGAAAAACCTTAAAGGTGAACTACCTGGACCAAGATGTCTCACCAATTCTTGGATGGTCAATGAAGCATGTATTTAGAAAGAATCACCCTCTAATGGGAGGATTTTATTATCAAATAAGAAATGATCTAGAGTGAATCTATCAAAAAATTACTGTCCTATTATCCACCCTCACCCATAAAGAGAGGTGGATGCTGTTATTTGAACAGTCTCATTAGGTGTAACATGAAATAATCAACTCTTAGAGAACCATAATCTATATAATAAATAAAACAAAATATAATTTCCATGATATACTCATCCATTTTAATTCTAGAAACTATTAGTGGTTCTACTTCCATAACCCATGTGGTGTAATCATCCCCACCATCTTAGCGCTCTACTGGTGCTCATCAAGGTGGAATATGAATTAAATTTAAAATAAACAACTCATAACATGTCTATAAATATTATAAATATAAAAATATTAAAAAGTAAACAATATATAATTAATTTCACTACTCTATTTGTTTGTTAGAGTATAAAAATCATGAGGGGGTGAATTTAGTTTCCAATTAAAATTTCTCTTAAAAAGGATTTAAAACTAAATCCCCTAATTTATAAAAACAACATAGTTAACTAAAATAGTAGAAATATATAATTTTGTCTTTCAAAAGGATTCTAAAAATTTTGATCACAACTTAGTTAAAATAAGTTTTAAAACTCCTTTATCATTTGAAAAAATTTCACTTGTATCAAACATAGTATATAAAACACTTATTAACGATAATTATCAAAGTATTGTTTTCTATATATTTTAGAAAATTAAAATAGTTTTGTATTAAAAATATAGAAAAATAATAATAAAATACATAGAGGAATACAAAAAGAGGTTTAGTCTTAAGCTGAGACCTAGTCCCCTCAACTTGGAAATCACCCATTGCTAAATAGTTTATTAATGAATGAACTGATCCATAAAATAGGTAAGGTTTTATATTAAATAACAACACACATGAAATATAAGATATATAAAACCAATTCTATAGTTTTACATGGGATAAAATATGTAAAATAATAAAATAAAGAGTGTGTATAACTCTTCAATACAATATAAAAGCCTATGTTAAATAATAAATAGACTATAACAAACACATCTTGATATGTATGATAAAATAGAGATAAAAAAATTGGAGGTGTGAAGATTTTATGAAGATCAATATGATCATCTTTGGGTGACCTATTGTCTTTAAATATATCCTTGAGAAGATTTAACTGAGTGTACATAGAGAGTTCTGAAATATAGAGTGTCATTGAATGGTTAGTGCTACATTATGAAATGTCACTATTTCTATCAGGATGTACACTAAAATACTTTTATATTTTCAATGAGTGAATCTTCTTATTAAAGGGATATCCTTCTCAAATTATCTATTAGAGGATATTCATAATTTTAGGCTCATACTAATTTCATTATTTAATACACTAGCTCTACAATTAATGCTTCAAAATATAGTCATGAGATATTTAAAAATACCTCACCACTTAAGTTAGACACAATCACTTGGTCTTCACTTAAATCATGGTTACTTTGGATCAAAATTACTTCACAAGTATAATTTCCATGTTAACATTGACATGGTCAATTGGCATGGTAAGTTGTCATGAAAACTTGGTTTCTTTTTGAAATAACTTATTTTCAACATGCATTCACTTCATTTATTCATGTGGTAACTTTTCTTTTTTATGCGATAGCTTCTTTACTTCTCATGGTCACTTGATTACTTCACATGGTCATTTAATAATGTAATATGTTATATTATTTACTTAATGTAGTCACTACATTACCAAAACATGGTCAATTTAAGACTTGGAAAAATTTGATCACCTCACACACAATAACTTGGTTGTTCATGCGGTAGGTTGAATCCTTTTTGCGGCCACTTGAAATTCAATGCACAAACAATTAAATACCTAGATAGTATTTTATCATCTAACCCCCGAATTGCCCAAAGGCCTTATTTTTTATTGATTTTTCATAACCCCCTTTCAAGGGATGAGGGGGAACCCTTACAAGGCTTGTAGGCTCAGAGATTACAATAAGAAGGTGATGGAATCATCTAATAATCTCCCCCATTTTGTGATAACAAATCATAAAATATATATGAAATTAATTAAATAATATATTTATGAAGTGAATTTAATATATCATGTTTTCTCAGCTATTCTAAATTTCATTCATATTTTTTTCTTATATTTTATCTCCCTTTTAGGATTATGAAAAAGTATACGAAAGTGAAAATAAAATAAAGAAATAATATAGAGATATCATGCAAAATAATTATAAAAAAATACTAAACATAAATTAAGAAAAAATAATATTTAATTAGTTTATTAAATGATTCTAATAATATTACAAGGAGGGATCCTATCAAGAATTATAATCAGAATTGGAATATGGAATATCCTTGAAGTCGGTAGGGTGTATGAGATCCTTTAATTTTGATGTAGAGGCTAAGGCAAGTTGGGTAGGCTGCAGTATAGAGGTAGAAGTAAGGTCTAGGATTACTAAACACCTAGAATTTGGATGAAGGTGATGTAATGATTATCTAGGAGACAAGAAAAAAGGATTAATAGAGGAGGTTTTAGTAGAAGGAGGGTTTTAAGTAATGGGTAAGGTAGAAGGAGCTAGTATGCTAGTGTTAGTAGTATAGAGGCAAGGCACTAAAAATTATAGTAAAATCATGTAATATTCTTGATCTATATTCCATAGTATGAAAATAATCCCCGTTTTTTCCATGAAGGCTTTCAAAATAAGAGTTATAAATTTTAAAATTTCTACTTGAGGCTTCAATGCATGAGTTAAGGGAGGTATCCTATGATTACAAGACAATGATCTAATCATATATTTTAGGTATGACTTGGTGAAGATCTAGATATGATACAATTCAATGGATATTTTAATAGCGTATCTATCTCTCCGAGTATATTTTAAATTTATTTTCTGACAAATACCATGGTCTTAGTATCATGGGTTAGAAATCCATCCAATACCACATGTCTTGTTTTTTGAAACTCATCAAAAACAACCATTAAATTAGCTTTAATAATTTTTCAGATTCTATATTCATTAAAAATTTATTATATAAAAGTAGGGGGTGGTATTGAATAAGATGAAGGAAGATTAGTTGAATTATGAAACAATTCATTTTGAAATATTTAATCTAACTTCATTATCATTTATTGCAGATCATATTTAAAATCACCCACCTGTGCTCTCAAGTCCTCAATTTCACTTTCACTTGTTCTATTTTATGATGGAATCTTGGTTGTATATGAGAAATGACTAAACTCACTATCCTTTCTAAAAAATATTTTCTAACTGTCTCCACTGAGTGCCCAAATCCAATGAATAGTTTCTTCAGAACAACCATCAAATCTGATTTTTACTCATTTAAATCATATTTTGTTACATTGGATAATAAAGGAACATAAGGAGGTACAAGAATAGATGGAACCTAGGTCAGATACATACCATCTTACTCATACTCAATCTCCAAAGATTTAGGTCCCAAATAACAAGCTTCCATCTCATCAATGTCAGCATCATCAACCTTAAGAGGATCAATCTTGTTTATTTTCTCTGGTTCCTCAATAGTTTTTTTAGGAGTGGGGCCAAATATTCCTTATAAAACATTATAAATTTATGGTCTTGTAAGAGACACTCAAAGTATTTTTCAACTATCAATCTTAGCTATCAAAAAACATCCAGTAACTATTTGATAAGATGGAAAGTTAGATCCACCAAGATCAAGTTGTCTTCCCCCATTATCATCATTATCAGACTAAGAGTAATCCAAACATTGCAATGATGATACTAGGGACTTCTCCTCATTAAAAAGTGCATCTGGTATACTATGAATTAGAGTGCTTCTAATTATAGGACTTGGATATGAATAATTATTTGAAATTTATTCATCCTATTTAGACTCATATGAGTCATCCCATTAATGTTCATCAGCAAAACCAATTTTAAAATCCTCACTGTCAACAAGATCTTCATCTTGGGAACTTACCCTCATGATAAGGTAAAGGTAGAGGTAAGTTAGGTGGTCCAATGAACACAATAGAAGATGATTCTATGACATCCTGTTAAGCTTCCCTAGCTTCCTCACTAAGATAAATCTCTTAAAGTTCCTATTTTTCTACTTCTATAAAAACACCGTCTTTATCATCAGAAAAATATTCAACAAATTCATCATTATCAAGACCTAGATCCACTTGATCCCTTGATATAATCAAATAAATGACATGATCAAACTTTTCATACAATTTTTCATTGTTAGTCGTCCATCATTTTCTCCAAGGGTTCCATTTTACTTTTTGGTGCCTATAAATTTTATATTTTAAGGATAGAACATCAGAGGAAACAACCTTTTCCTCCCCCTAAGGAACCAAGCATGTATACTCCAAAATGGATGATATTAACTTTGGATATATAAGGGAATTAAACTTATAAGTAGGATTACATAGATCTGAAATATGTATCATGAAATAACTAGATAGATTAATCTGAATCTCATTCATCATCAAAAATAGAATGAAAAAATATTAGTGCCTGAGGATACTAAAGTCCCATTTCCTAGAAATATATGGTGTTGGATAAACTTAACCAATAACCTATATTTACGACTAAGACCCACTAATGTCAACCTTCTAGGAGTACAATTCATAGTCAATTCCTCAAGATATTTTTTTTAATTTGAAATGGGAATAATTTATCATATATGAGATTTGATAGCCTTCACGGTCACCCTTATATGGAACACTTAAGCTCCTTACCTAGAGGTTTAAAGAAAACTAAAAAACTTCTCTAGACACCATTTTATTCACGGTGTATCTTTTATTTTTAGGGAATAATTCAATATGGGAATAAAATTATTTAACCAAACTTGGATAGAATGGATTACCATTTTACCTAACCAATTCATTCCATACTTGTTTTAAATCAATTTCTATATAAGAGACTTACTGAACTGAAGCCACCAAGCATAAATTTCCTTTTCGGCACATACTAGTCAATCAGTTAGATGAGGGTTTCATGGTTTTACTGTAAGAATCAAGATACCTTTATCCATTTTAAATTTATTTTTAAGAGGTTATCTAGTAGGAGGTGTGGCATCATGGGTCCTTTTCTTACTTGGAATTTTGTGATTTTTTTATAGAGGTTCGGGTTGAGTTTGAGAGTGATAGATTTGAGAAATATAGTAGGCATGGATTTGAAAAGAATAAATAGTTTTTTAAGAATGAATGTACATTGATTCATATTCAAATTTTAATTTTAATATAATAATTTAGAGAATTGAATAATAATAATATTATATAAAATTATTCCAAAACAACTTATTAAATCTTTTTAAAAGGAATGATCATGATAGATATACTGATCATATATTTTCAAAAAATAAGGTAAGGAATGATGGTATACTGACCAATGATTCATGATAGGTATACTTACCATATGAGTCAATTCTCATGGTAGGTATAGTGACCATGTGAGTAAATACTCATTTTAGGTATAACGACCAACCATATGAAAAAAATCAGAGTCACTTAACTAACCGTGTGAATTAAAATTCATAGATACTTATCAAAAAAATCAGTAAAAAAATTCAATAAAAATATAAAATCAAGAAATTACTTAATAAAAAAATAATTTAAGCATTATAAATATAATCTAGACAAATATAAGAGTTAAAACTAAATTGAAAGATTTAGTAACAATTGATCATTCCTAAATCATGTATAATATAATTTATTCTCTCTATATTCAATGGATTCGTAAATATGTTAGAAATATGATATTAATTATCAATTAATCCAAAAGTTATATACCCATTTTGAAAATGGTATCTCAAAAAGTGATGAATTATATCAAAATGTATTATCCCTAACTAAGACACTTGATTCTTAGAATTTTTAATTCACTTTTATTATCACAATTTATATGGATATGTTTGAAATTATATCCATAATCTATTAAAGTTTGTTTTATCTAATGAATCTATGCACAAAAATTTCTTACAAACATGTATTCATCTTTGTAGTGGAAAATGAAAAAATTATATTTCTTATTACCCTATAAAACTAGAGACTTTCCCAAAAAGCGACATGTTCCATAGGTTTTTTTCTATCTAACATAAGACCAATAAAATCAACATCTAAATAAATAATTAAAATTATTTTCTTCTAGAATATAAAAATTAAAACTTGGTTGTAGTTTTAAGGTATTTAGAAATTATTTTGATAAAATTTAAAAGTGATTCCTTTGGATTTTATTGAAAACATGCACATGTGCACACACTAACATTATATCTTTCCATATAGTAGTAAAGTATAGTAAACTTCCAATCATACCTCTTTAGATGGTTTGATCAACAGGTTTGCCTATTTTTTTTGAGATCTAACTTACATCTTGTACTCATGGAAATATCATTAACTTTGGTGATATCCCTACATAAAACGTTTTAGAGTATATTTAGTGTATTTGGTTTGATTTAAAATGACTCCTTCAATATTTTAAAAAATATGAAAACTAAGGAATAATTTTCACTCTCCAATTAAACACATTTAAAATTAATTTTACATTAATATTGAAAATTCATTACACAAATAGTTTTTGGATGATCTATAAATAATATCATCAATATAGATTTGAGCTACCGAAACTTTTTTAGAAATCCTTTTTATAAATAAAGTAGGATCAAATATTCCTTTTGAAAAACCTTTAGAAATAAAAAATAAGATGATCCTACCATACAAAGATCTAGGTGATTGTTTTAAACCATAAATATCATTGGTTAATTTAAAAAAATATTTAAAAAATGATCATTTTGAAATCTAGAGGGTTGTTCTATAAAAACATCCTCAGTAATATAACTATTTAGAAAGGAACTCTAGACATCCATTTTATATAATTTTAAATTAATCTATGATGCATAGTCAATCATTTTTATAATAACTTAAACCCTTGATACTAGTGAAATGGTTTCTTCATGGTCAATACCTTCTTCTTGATTTTACCCTTGTGAAACTAGTATATCTTTATTTCTAATTATAGTGCAAGACTTATCAACCTTGTTCCTAAACAACCACTTAGTTCCAATATTTAGGATGTCTACCGGTCTTTATAATAATTCCAAAAATTCATTTCTTTCAAACTAATTAAAATATCCTTGCATAATCATTACAAATAATTCTTCTTCATAGATTTAGTGAAGTTTTTATGTCCATGCTATGACAATAAGTCTTGATGTTCAACCTGATTTCTAAGAGAAGCTCTAGTTTGAGTTCCTCTATATAGATATCCAACTATAGAATATAAGGGATAGTATCTATGATTCCTAATGGGTCTAAGGATATAAGTATTTGGTACTTCATCTTATTCTTTAGGTTCTGGTTCAAACAACTCTTTTGTGTTGGGTAATTTTTCTACAGCTTTTTTTACTAAACCATCACTTGTCTTGGTTGAAGTATTGATATTAAAATTAGAAATATCATCCTCATTTTTTATAAATAAGTTTTCAGATCATGTGGATACGTTTCATGAAATTTCACATGTATATATTATTCCACAATTGTAGTTTTTTTATTGAATACTCTATATGATTTACTATAGGTTGAATAACCAAAGAAGATTCCTTCATCAAATTTTGATGAAAATATATCTTAATTAACCTTTATGTTGATTATAAATACCTTTCATCCAAAAACTATAAAGTAATTTACCTTTGGTTTTATTACTTTATATAAATCATATAACTGTGGTCTAATAAGAACCCTATTGATAATATAGAAATATGCATTGAAATATTATACCCAAAAATAAATAAGAAGGTCATACTCATTGAGCATAGTTTGAAAAATCTCCAGAAAAGTAAGATTCCTTCTTTCTATACTATTATTCCAAGGAGTCTTAGGATAAGAAATGTTGTGATTTTAGCTATGTTGTGAGCATAATGATTTAAAGTCTTGCCTTTTCAAACACATAGCCATGATCACTCCTTAAGGTATTAATAGTAAGTCCACTAATATTTTCTACAATTTTATCATATTTTAAAAAATAGGAACAAGATTTACTTTTTTGAGATAGAAAGAATACCCAAGTGTATCTAGAATAGGTATCTATAAGAAAATAAGAATAATGTTTTCCTTTTAAGCTAGAAACTATAGAAGTTCCAAATAATTCGATGTGAACCAAATCTAGGGGTTTAGAAGTTGAAACTTATTTATTTGTTTTGAAATCAATCTTATGCTATTTTCCATTTTTTAAATGGGTTACAAACTTTGTTTTTTTTGGAATTGTAGTTTAGGAAGATCCTTAACTAATACTTTCCTGATTACATTTATAAGAGAGTGAAGGTTGAAATGGCCTAGTCTCCTATTCCATATTCAATATTCTTTGTGAAAGGAACATAAGAAAGAAATATTTTGATAAAAGAATGAATCTACATAAACTATATAAACATTATCAGTATGGAAAGAAGTGAAAACTATAAAATTTATTTAATCATAAATTTTTTATCATAGTTTTAAAATTTATCATTGTAACCATCATCACATAATTATGAGATTCTAATCAGGCTATACTTCAAACAAAAAACACAGGACTTTAGAATTTAAAATAGAGTTAAAGTTATCGATTTTACCAAGTCCATTTATTTTTCCTTTGGTATTTTCAGCCAAAGTTACATGTCCACCATCTACCTTGATAAGACTTTTAAAGCTTGAGTATTTCTATGTCATGTGTATGGAAAATCAAAAATCCAAATATTATAAATACTTACTGATAATCTTCAATCAGGTTTCCTACACACATTTAAATAAGAAATATTTTTTGGTACCTACACTTTATTCGGTCTAAAAATGTTAGTAATAAAGGATTTGAAATCCCAGGCTATGTAATAGGTTTAATATTAATAGATTTAAGAATTTTATAAATAAAAACATTAATAAGTCCACAATAATATAAATTTTTTACAGAATTAGAAGATCTTAAGCTATGAATAAATTTATTCTTATAAATTATCCTCTGATTAGGTTGGTATCCAATCCTAGTTGTGAACTTAGGCATGGTCTATTTTCCAAGAATCATGGTCAATGTTTCGATAACATTTGTAAAGATTTCAAGATCCTTTTTAAGTTGAATATTTTTATTTTAACTTTATTTTTTCTTTTAATAAATTAGAATGATTTTCTATTTAAAATGTAAGATCAGATCTAATATGAATAGATAATTCATGTTGCTTATTTCAATTTGCATACTTATCTATAAGTTCGATGAAAGTTTCTTCCATAATATTGTGACATTCAAATAAATATTCACTGATTATATTTTCATAATTATATTCATTTTCAAAAAGATTAGAAACATGAAATGGAGATGTATAAACAATATTTAGTATATCATATGGGATTTTTATAAAACACATATTGGATTTGTTAGACTTGAATTGTTTACTTGAGTCAGAGTCACTAGAACTATCCTCAGAGTAGCTTTGATTAGTTTCCATACATTTCATTATAATTTTTTCCTTTATCCTCATATATTTTCTTATACTTAAATTTGGAAAATTCAACTTTTATATTCCCTTTTATTTTGTATTTATAATAATTCAATTCACTTGATTGATTTTCAATTTTCCAGATTTCTATTTTATCATATTCTCCCCCATAATTTATGTTTTAAAATAATTTATTCTACTTATAGAACTTATTAAATCTTCTTTCTAGGTGATCTATTTTCGTATCAATTTTAGAAGGTGATTCATCCTAACTTGGACTATCTTCTTTGATTTGTTTCTTTCATCTTTAACTCAGAAGTCTTGAAAGAAACTGTATTTCTCTTAGGTTTATCTTAATCTTTGTTTACTTTATTTTCTTCCTCATATATCATGATCTTTATAATAATATTATTTACTCATAGTTTACTTGTATCTCATTATTAAATAATGGAAACAAAAGTTCCTATCCACCGATCTAGTAATAATCACATGAGTCTTATCACTTGATCTTATCTTCAATCTTCTTCCCAAGTGCATGAATTTTATTAAGAATTTCATTTAACCTAAGATAAATTTCATAAATTTATTCATCAAGTTTCATATTAAAAGTATTATATTTAATATTATATGTATTCATGTTTATTTATTTAACATTTGAGGTTCCTCAATGTGAAAAAAGTGTATCCCAGATTTCCTGAGAAGTAGAACGAATATAAATTCTATTAAACACATTTTCCCCTGATGAAAAATTTAAGGAATTTATAGCTTTATAGTCTCATTCATAAGTATACTTAGTATAATTTCTCCAATTATCTCAATAATATTTGTATTTTTTTCATATTTTTATTCTATTACAACCCAAATATAAAATCCCATACTCTCTAAATGTATTTTCATTTTAATATTCCACTGAACATAATTGGGGACATTAAAATAAGAAGTCCTTTTTGTAGAAGCCCCCTTAAGATTGTTGTTATCCTTAAGATATAAATTTAGAAATAACAAAAATTGTGATCATTTGGATAAAATAGGATCACAATTTTAAAAAATAAAAACCCTATGATTACAAATGTTGGTTCAAGTAGACAAGTCAAGAGGGGGGTGAATTCATTTTCCAATTAATTATTTTTAAAATTATTCAAAAAAAATTCCCCAATTTGTAAAAACATCATAGTTAAACAAAATAATAGAATTATATGATTTTATATTTCCAAAATATTCTCAAAATTTTAATCACAACTCCTTTAAAACAAGTTTAAAAAACCCTTTAACTTTTGAAATGATTTTACTTGAATAAAAAAAGGGTATAAAACAATTATTAAGGATAAATATAAAATTAGTGTTTTTCTATATAGTTTAAAAAACTAAAATAGATTTGTTTTAAAAATAGGTGAAACAAAACAAGAAAAAAAACTGTGGAATAAAATAATAGTTTCAGTCTCAAACTGAGACCTAGTCCTCTACACTTAGAAATTACCCTTCACCAAGTAGTTTATTAAAGAATAAACCGATCAACTACTTGGATCAGAGTTTACATAAAAGATCTATAAAAAGTTAGTATAGTCTATACATAACCACTTAAATTGTTCTACATCAGATTACAGAATTAGAAGAATGAAAGATTTTGTGTCTATCACTCTTTAATATAATACAAGGTCCTATGTTAATGAATAAACAGAGTATAACAAACACATCTTATGATGTAAGATAAAATAGATAGATAAAAATAAAAGAGGTGATAATATTTGATACAACTCAATATAATCATCTTCATTTGATCAATTTTCTTTAAATATTCCCTTGAAAAGATTCAGTTGAGTGGGTATAGAGAGTTTTAAAGAAAATAGTGTCATGTATGGTTTAGTGTTGTAGTATGGAATGTCAGTATTTACCTCATACATGCACACTACCATCCTTGTATCTTATCCATGAGTAGATCTTCTTCTTAAATAGAGTTCATTATGAAATTATCCATTAATTGATATTCATAATTTAATCTCCATACTCATTTAATTTTTAAATAAACCGAATCTTTAATTAATGCTCTGATATATATCTATTGAAGATTTGAAAATACCTAACTAATTATGCTAGACATGTTTTCTTGGTCTTCACTTAAATCATGGTTACTTTGGATCATGGTTAATTCACACATCTACTTTCCATGGTAACTTTTACATGGTCACTTGGCATGGTAAGTTAGCACAGTAACCTAGTTTCTTGTTCTGATTACTTCTTTTTAACATGCGCTCACTTCATTTCCGCATGTAGTCACATGTATTCTTTGTACAATAGCTTCTTCAATTCTCATGTTCACTTGATTACATTGCATTTTCACTTAATTACTTAGTGTGTTAGATTCTCTACTTCATGAATTCACTATATCACACACACCCAATTAGTTAAAGACTTGAAAAAAATGTTCTCACCTGATACATGGTATATTGGTTGTTTATGTGGTAGGTTTAATCCTCTATGAGGTCACTTGAAATTCAATGAATGGTTAGTTGAAGACTTTGATATTATTCACTCATCTGACACATGATCAATTGATTTTTAATGCGGTCACTTTTATTTAAATGTGTTTTTACATCCACATGGTAACTTTTACTTCCCAATAGCTTATCATATTTACATCAAGTCTTATCCAATTTTATCTTTTTGGTGATAAAAATAGTTGATTATCAAAAAACATAAAAGTCATTAAAAATATAATAAAAATGATTTCGGATCATTAAAATAAGTAGGTGATAGACTAATCCAACACTATTTATAACCAATATATATAAGGGACTCACACAACTCAAGAATCCCCTTGCTTAATATAATTACTCTTAGGTATTGGTACATATTTGATATATGACCTACAAAACTAACCATCAGATAGTTGTAATAGAGGAACTAGTAACTAGAGGCTAATTCAAGCATAGTTCCAATAATAACTTTTATAGGTAATTTATGTATAACTTATTATTAACACTTGAAAAAACCAAACCCTTTCTCATAACTAAGTGATAAATCACATATAAGAACCAAAATGTCATGTGAGTCCAACATGGAAAGTATAATTCATGAACACAAACCCTCTTGTTACTTATATCCAAGAGTAAAATAATGAATAGTAAATAACATACTATATAAATTTTAATCTCAAAACCATAACATCCAAAAACTAAGAACAATAATATAATACCCTAGAAACTTGTACTATCTTTATACAGATGTTAGATAAGTATAAAGACATTGGATATCCTAGGTTCCAAGAAATTATAGCACCATACACCTTTCCCAAATATTAATAAAAATAAAAATGTCTTTAATATTACTTTGTAGCATTGCCTTAGATTGGTTCCCAAATGGTTCTGAGCTGGGGATGGCATGTGACCTAAAGCATGCCTCCTTGTACACCACAAGATTTCTATTAGAAGAAAGGGTCCTTCAATATTTTAGCGAGAATATACTCTATTTTATATAACCATATACAACTATATAAATCAAAATAAATCATCACCCATAATAAACTTCATAATACAAACATTACAATGATAAACAAACCATAATAAAACATTATATACTATAATATAATGTAATCCCTTTGTAAGGTCATACAAGGAATGAATAGAGTGTAAGATCACTCGATGGGATAATAGTATGTGAACATGAGTGAAAATATATAAAATAATCAAGAAATTTACAATATCTGGGTTCATGGATCCTCCCAGTTCAATATTTGAATCCAGACATGCCTCTTAGATCTACCATAAATTGTAAATTCCTTTCCCATACTTGTATCACTAATCACAAAGTTTTTAATCCCACCAAGGGGAACATTGTGTTATCAATGAAATCATTGGGCTATAACTAAAGAAGTATCTAAACAAATCTAGGAATATTTCACTACTAAAAATTCGGGCTATAGACACCGTTATTGGTGGTCGCTATAGGCCTCTAAAGACCGCCCATCGCCTGCCATAAGCAGTCACTTTAGCCTCATCGCAATAGGCCAATAGTGACTGCCAATGGCGGTCATTTTAGGTGGCTGAAATTCCAGCCTATAGAGACCGCCACAGGCGGTTGCTAGTCTGGGAATTTTTAAAAAAAAAAAAATTCATTGTGCATATAAATGAAATATTTTTAAGATTAAAAATGTGTTTTATTATAATAGAAAATAAATAAAATACATTTATTTAAGGTTATTAGTGAAAGAAATATATATATATATATATAATATTAAATAAAATATTTTTCAAATTCATCTAATAGGTTTGTTAAGCATATGGTAATAATAAATCCAATTTTATGCTTAAAATTTGTATTTATCTAAAAAGGTAATTTTACTACCTCTTAATGGATAACCTATTTTAAATATAAATTCTAGCACATTTATAAATTTTTTATTTCAATATAAACTTATCTTTTTAAAAACTTAACATAAAAATGTGTTAGGGTTAATTTGTGGTATTTTTTGTGGATTTTCATTTTTTTAATGAAATGTACAAATTGTGTTTTTTTTAATTGACAGGGAAAAATCACAGATAAAACAAGGTAAAAATCATAAAAACGGAAACCAATTTCAGCCAGCATAAACATCAAGATCGTCATAAATAATAAATGATAAACATGCTTCAATGATCGGAGCAGGTCCATCCATTTCAATCTTTTGCTTCAATAAACCTACAATAAGACAAAAAAACATCTAAAAAAAACAAAAGTAAATTAGACATATTTATTCAGTTATTATATACATATAATAAAATTAAATCTGACATCAAATCATGGTGCTATAATAATTTAAAACCCCCAATTTAAGAAATGCTATCATTTCAGGATTTTTTTCTTATTTGGTTTAGTTTTTGAAATTGTTTTATTGTCTAAAAAGGAATGTTCTCCATGTGCACCGCACATCTGATGGGCGTGTTGTCTCCTCCTACATGTCATGAATAATATTCATAGTGTTTTCGTGTGGTTTCAGGTCATTCAGAGCACATTTGCTCCGAATTCGACCGTCTCACGCCGTTTTGGTGTTTTATGACTCCGGAAACGTGTTTCCGGTAACCGCGGTCAAAATACACATCCGATTGATGTGCTGTCTACCCAACCATTTAAAAACTCATACAACAATTGTTTTCGTATGATTTCATGGCATTCTGAGGTCGTTCGGGTGGTTTTGACCCCCCAAAGTGCCCTTTTAGCGTGCGCCGAGCTGATGAAAATGAAACAATCAGTCGTACCGCGCACACCGCATATCCTATGGGCATGCTGTCTCACCCTACACATCACGAATAATATTCATATTGTTTTCGTGTGGTTTTAGGTCATTCGGATCATGTTTTCTCCGAATTCGACGGTCTCACGCCGTTTTGGTGTTTTATGACTCCGGAAACACGTTTCCGGTCACTACGGTCAAATGAAACCTCCGATTGATGTGATGTCTACCTGACCATTTCAAAATTCACACAACAGCTATTGTCGTATGATTTCATGGCATTCTGAGGTCATTCGGGTGGTTTTGACCCCCCCAACGCGCCCTTTTAGCGCGCGCAGAGCTACTAAAAATGACACAATCGGTCGTACCGCATGCACTGCATGTCGGATGGGCGTGTCATCTCCTCCTACACAGCACGAATAATATTACAATTGTTTTCGTGTGGTTTGAGGTCATTCGGAGCATGGTTTCTCCGAATTCGACCGTCTCACGCCGTTTTGGTGTTTTATGACTCCGAAAACGCATTTCCAGTCACCGCGGTCAAACGATACCTCCGATTGACATGCCGTCTACTTGGACATTTCACAATTCACACAATGGATGTTTTCGTATGATTTCATGGCATTTTGAGGTTGTTTAGGTGGTTTTGACCCCCCAACGCGCCCTTTTAGCGCGCGCCGAGCTGCTGAAAATGACACAAGCGGTCGTACCGCATGCACCGCACGTCCGATGGGCATGCCGTCTCCTCTTACACATCAAGAATAATATTTCTATTGTTTTCGTGTGGTTTTAGGTCATTTAGAGCATGTTTTCTTCGAATTAGACCGTCTCACGCCGTTTTGGTGTTTTATGACTCCAGAAACGTGTTTCCGGTCACCGCGGTCAAACAACACCTTCGATTGATGTGATGTCTACCTGAACATTTCAAAATTCACAAAACAGTTATTGTTGTATGATTTCATGGCATTCTGAGGTCATTCGGGTGGTTTTGACCCCCCAAAGCACCCTTTTAGCGCGCGTCGAGCTGCTGAAAACGACAAAATCAGTCGTACTACGCGCACCGCACATCCTATGGGAGTGCCATATACTAATACATGTCACGAATAATATTATCATTGTTTTCATGTGGTTTTAGGTCATTCAGAGCACGTTTTCTCCGAATTCGACCATCTCACGCCGTTTTGGTGTTTTATGACTCCGGAAACGCATTTCTGGTCACTGCGGTCAAAAAAAATCTCTGATTGATGTTCCGTCTACCCGAAAATTTTACAATTCACACAACAGCTATTGTCGTATGATTTCATGGCATTCTGAGGTCGTTCGGGTGGTTTTGACCCCCAACGCGCCCTTTTAGCGCGCGTCGAGCTGCTGAAAACGACACAATCGGTCATACTGCGCGCACCGCACGTCCGATGGTCGTGTCGTCTCCTCCTACACATCAAGAAAAATATTGCTATTGTTTTCGTGTGGTTTTAGGTCATTCGGAGCACGTTTTCTCTGAATTTGACTGTCTCACGCCGTTTTGGTGTTTTATGACTCCGGAAACGCGTTTCCAGTCACTGTGGTCAAACGGCACCTTCGATCGACATTCCGTCTACCCGACTATTTCAAAATTCACAAAACGGCTGTTTTGATATGATTCCATGGCATTCCGAGGTCATTAGGGTGGTTTTGACCCCCCAACGCGCCCTTTTAGTGCGCACAGAGCTGCTGAAAACGACACAATCGGTCGTACCGCGCGCACCGCACATCTATTTGGCATGTCGTCTCCTCCTACATGTCACGAATAATATTCCTATTGTTTTTGTGTGGTTTCATGTCATTTGGAGCACATTTTCTCTGAATTCGACCGTCTCACGCCGTTTTGGTGTTTTATGCCTCCGAAAACGCATTTTTGAGCACCGCGGTCAAACGACACCTCCGATTGACATGTGATCTGCCCGAACATTTCACAATTCACACAACAGCTATTGTCGTATGATTTCATGACATTCCGAGGTCGTTCAGGTGGTTTTGACCCCCCAACGCGCCCTTTTAACGTGCGCCGAGCTGCTGAAAATGACACAGGCGGTCGTACCGCATGCACCGCAAGTCCGAGGGGCATGCCGTCTCCTCCTACACGTCACGAATAATATTCCTATTGTTTTCGTGTGGTTTTAGGTCATTCAGAGCACGTTTTCTTTAAATTCAACCGTCTCATGCTATTTTGGTGTTTTATGATTTCGATAATGTGTTTCCGGTCACCGCGGTTAAAAGACACCTCTAATAGACATTCCATCTACCCGACCATTTCAAAATTCACACAAGAGCTGTTTTCGTATGATTTCATGGCATTATGAAGTCGTTTGGGTGGTTTTGACCCCCCAACGCGCCCTTTTAGCGCGCACCGAGCTGCTAAAAACGACACAATCGGTCATACCTTGTGCACCGCACATTTGATGGGTGTTCTGTCTCCTCCTACACATCACGAATAATACTACTATTGTTCACGTGTGGTTTCAGGTCATTCGGAGCACGTTCGCTTTGAATTCAACCGTCTCATGATTTTTTGGTGTTTTATGACTCAGGAAATTCGTTTTCGGTCCCCGCGGTCAAGAGACACCTATGATTGACGTTCTGTCTACCCAAACATTTCACAATTCACACAGCGACAGTTGTCTTATGATTTCATCGAATTCCGTGGTCGTTCGAGTGGTTTTGACCCCCCAACGCGCCCTTTTAGCGCGCGCCGAGCTGCTGAAAATGACACAATCGGTCGTACTACGTGCACCGCACGTCTGATATATATGTCGTCTCCTCCTACACATCACGAATAAAATTCCTATTATTTTCGTGTGGTTTCAGATCATTGGGAGCACGTTTGCTCCGAATTTGACCGTCTCACGCCGTTTTGGTGTTTTATGACTCAGGAAACGCGTTTCCGGTCACCGCAATCAAACAACACCTCCGATTGATGTGATGTCTGCCCGACCATTTAAAAATTTACACAAAGGCTGTTTTCGTATGATTTCATGGCATTCCGAGGTCGTTCGGGTGGTTTTGACCCCTCAACACGCCCTTTTAGCACGCACCGAGCTGTTGAAAATGACACAATCAGTCGTACCGTGTGCACCACATGTCTGATGGGCATTCTGTCTCCTCCTACACATCATGAATAATATTCCTATTGTTTTCGTGTGGTTTTAGGTCATTCGGAGCATGTTTTCTCCGAATTCGACCGTCTCACGCCGTTTTGGTGATTTATGACTCTGAAAACGTGCTTCCAGTCACCATGGTCAAACGACACCACTGATTGACGTGCTGTCTACTCAAACATTTCAAAATTCACACAACGGCTGTTGTCGTATGATTTCATGGCATTCCGAGGTCGTTCGTGTGGTTTTGACCCCCTAACGCGCCCTTTTACCGCGCGCCGAGCTACTGAAAACGACACAATCGGTCATACCACGCACACTGCACGTCTGATGGGTCTGTTGTCTCCTCCTACACGTCACAAATAATATTTCTATTGTATTCGTGTGGTTTCAGGTCATTCGGAGCACGTTTGCTCCGAATTCGACCGTCTCACGCCGTTTTGGTGTTTTATGACACCAGAAACGCGTTTCCGGTCACCAAAGTCAAAAAACACCTCCGATTGATGTGCCGTCTGCCCAACCATTTCAAAATTCACACAAAGGCTATTGTCGTATGATTTCATGGCATTCCAAGGTCGTTCGTGTGGTTTTGACCCCGCAACACGCCCTTTTAGCGTGCGTCGAGCTGCTAGTCATACCGCGTGTACCGCATGTCCGATGGGAATTCTGTCTCCTCTGACATGTCACAAATAATATTTCTATTGTTTTCGTGTGGTTTTAGGTCATTCGGAGCACGTTTGCTCTGAATTCAACCGTCTCACGCCGTTTTGGTGTTTTATGACTCCCGAAACGCGTTTCTAGTCACCGCGGTCAAACGACACCTCCGATTGACGTGTTGTCTGCCCGACCATTTCACAATTCATAAAACGGCTGTTTTCATATGATTTCATGGCATTCCGAGGTCATTCAGGTGGTTTTGACCCCCCAACGCGCCCTTTTAGCGCGCACCGAGCTGCTGAAAACGACACAATCGGTCGTACCGCACGCACCGCACGTCCGATGGGCGTTCCATCTCCTCCTACACTTCACAAATAAAATTCCTATTGTTTTTGTGTGGTTTCAGGTCATTCAGAGCACATTTGCTCCAAATTTGACCGTCTCACGCCGTTTTGGTGTTTTATGACTCTGGAAACGCGTTTCCGGTCACCGCAGTCAAACAACACCTCCAATTGACGTGTTGTCTACCCGAACATTTCAAAATACACACAAAGGCTATTGTCGTATGATTTAATGGCATTCCAAGTTCGTTCGGGTGGTTTTGACCCCCCAACTCGGCCTTTTAGCGCGCGCCGAGCTGCTGAAAACGAAACAATTGGTCATACCATGCGCACCGCCTGTTCGATGGGAGTTCCGTCTCCTCTTACATGTCAAAAATAATATTGATATTGTTTTAGTGTGGTTTCAGGTCATTCGGAGCACGTTTGCTCCGAATTCGATCGTCTCACGCCGTTTTGGTGTTTTATGACTCCGATAACGTGTTTCTGGTCACCGAGGTCAAACGACGCCTCTAATTAATGTGTCTTCTGCCCAAAAATTTCACAATTCACACAAATGCTGTTGTCGTATTATTTCATGGCATTCCAAGGTCGTTCGGGTGGTTTTAACCCCCCAACGTACCCTTTTAGCGCGCGCCAAGCTGCTGAAAACGACATAATCGGTCGTACCGCGCACACCGCACGTCCGATGGGCATGATGTCTCCTACTACACGTCAAGAATAATATTCCTATTGTTTTCATGTGGTTTCAAGGAATTTGGAGCACGTTTTCTCTGAATTCGACCGTCTCACGCCGTTTTGGTGTTTTATGACTTCGGAAACGCGTTTCTGGTCACCACGGTCAAAAGACACCGCCGATTGACGTGTCGTCTGCCCGAAAATCTCACAATTCACACAATGATAGTTGTCGTATGATTTCATGGCATTCTGAGGTCGTTCGGGTGGTCTTGACCCCCAACGCACCCTTTTAGCGCGCACCGAGCTGCTGAAAACGACACAATCGGTCGTACCGCGCGCACCGCACGTCTGATGGGCATGTCGTCTCCTCCTAAACGCCATGAATATAATTATTATTGTTTTCGTGTGGTTTCAGGTCATTCAGAGTAAGTTTGCTCCGAATTCGACCATCTCATGCCGTTTTGGTGTTTTATGCCTCCGAAAACGCGTTTCCAGTAACTGCGGTCAAACGACACCACTACTAGAAAAATGGGCTCTTGAGCCTCGTAACCTATAGCGACCGCCAATGGCGATCACTACAATCCCTAAAAAAAGGGGGATTTAGTGCCCCCTCCCCCCTCCCTCCTCGCGAAGCGCCCCCCCCTTCCCCCCTCCCTGTCGCCCGCACCCTCCCCATCGCCACACTCTCCCCGTCGCCCCGGTCCCCGTCGCCCGCGCCCTCCCTGTCGCCGCGCCCTCCCCTTCAACCTGCCCTCCGCCGCCCCGCCCTCCGCTGCCCCGCCCTCCTGCCAGCCTCCCTCCACCGGCCCCGCCCTCCGCCGGCCTCACCCTCTGCCGGCCACCCTCCGGCCGCCCTCCGCCCTCCGGCCGCCCTCCGCCCTCCGGCCGCCCTCCGCCCTCCGGCCTCCCTCCGGCTGCCGTCCGACCACCCTCCGCCGGCCCTGACCTCCTCCGGCCGCCCTCCGCCCTCTGGCTCCGGCCGTCCTCTGCCTTGCGGCCGCACTACGACCTCCCTCTGCCCTCGGGCCTCCCGCCACCCACCTCCGGAAGCCCAGCGGCCCTCAGGCTTCCCTCCAACTTCCCTCCGGCCACCCTCCGCCCTCCGGCCGCCCTCTGCTAGCCCCGCCCTCCTTCGGCCGCCCTCTGCCCTCCGGCTCCAGCCGCCCTCCACCGTGCGGTCGCCCTGCGGCCTGCCTCTGCCCTCGGTCCTCCCGCCACCCGCCTCCGGCAGCCCTCTAGCCGCCCTCTGGCCTTCGGCCTCCAGCCCCTCCGGCCTCCAACCTCCACCCTCCACCCTCGGCCCCCCGCCCCCTCATCCCTCCCCCCAGCACCCCAAACACCCCCCCAGCACCCCGCCAACCCCCATCCCCTTCATCTTCGTCCCCTCCCTCGCCGCACCACCACCACTTGTCCCCTCCTTCACCGTCCCCTCCCTCGCCTCACCAGCTTCGGCTCCGGCTCCCCAGCACTGCCTCTCCTCTCCCTCGCAGCACTATCTTCGGTTCCCCTCCCTTCCAGGTTTGTAGCGCAATCAGGTATGACATGGGCTTTCACTTACATTATTATTTTATAAATGGTTCACAAACAATTAATTAGTATTTATTTTAAATATATTTGATATGAAAAATGAAAATGTAATAAGTCTTGTGTAAATGTTTGTTATAGGGATCTTATTATGGATAATATTTGGATTGATCTTCAAAATCGAATGTCTAGAGAGTATTTCAAAGGCATTATGAAGTTTATTGACTTCAACAAAGGATTTGAAAGTGACTATATTAGTTGTACATGTAGAAAATGTGCTAACAGATATCAATTCACACGAGATACTATGAGGGAGCACCTATTCTTTAATGGATTTCTGAGAAATTATAAGAGTTGGACTCATCATGGAAAAGAATATGTTCATTGTGAAAATACGGATACAGTTCAGATGGATGTTGATGCAAGGATGAATGATCCAATGCATGAAATACTTACTGAAATGGTACGTGGGTTAGATCCTGAAGGCATTGACATCCAGAATCATGAGACCGGTGAGATAAATCTTCGCTCTGGTGCAGATCGTGATTCGAGGAGGCTTTATGATGCAATTGATGATGCAAAAACAGAATTATATCCTGGATGTACTTCTTTCAATAAATTGTTGTTTATCATGGAGTTGTTGCATTTGATGACTTTGAATCATTGGTCAGACACATCATTCGACATGTTGTTGGTGTTATTGAAAAAGGTTCTTCCTGTCGATGCTAAGATTCCCGAGTCGTATTACCATGCTCGTAAGATGATAGAGAACAGACCCCCTGCACCTCAGACAACCCTCCCCGCACTCCGGAAAGCCCTCCCTGCACCCTGGACAGCCCTCCCGCACCCCGGACAGCCTTCCCCGCACCCCGGACAGCCCTCCCCGCACCCCGGACAGCCTTCCTGCACCCCGGACAGCCTTCCCCGCACTCCGGACAGCCCTCCCCGCACCCCGGACATCCCTCCCTCACCCCAGACAGGCCCCCCACACTCTGTACAGTCCTTCCCGCACCCCAAACAGCCCCCCCCGCACCCCGGACAGCCCTCCCGCACTCCGGACAGCACCCCCCCCCCCCCCCGCACCCCGAACAGCCCTCCCGCACCCTGGACAGCCTTCCCCGCACTCCGGACAATAATCTAATTATTATTCGCAACGTGTACGCGCAGACGGCACGTCAATCGGACGTGCGGTCTGCGCGGTAGGGCTCATTATGCATTCTTTAAGTGTTGCGCGTGCTTGATAAACGCGCATGGGGGGTCCAAACAGGCCGAACGAGGTCCGAATGACCTAAAATCAGACGACATCAAAGGGTGAGTGAATTGTGATGTGTTCGAGCAGACGACATGTCAATCGGATGTGCCGTGTTCCCGCGGTGGCCGGGAACGCCGTTCTGGTGTCATAAACGGCCATAACGGGCGTCTAACGGTCAAAGTCATAGAGGACGACATCGGATTTACCTGAAATCACAGGAAAACAATCTAATTATTATTCTTGATGTGTACGCGCAGACGGCCCGTCAATCGGACGTGCGGTCTGCGCGGTAGGGCTCATTATGCGTTCTTTAAGTGTTGCACGCGCTTGATAAACGTGTGTGGGGGGGTCCAAATGCGCCGAACGAGGTCTGAATAGCCTGAAATCAGACGACATCAAAGGGTGAGTGAATTGTGGTGTGGTCGAGCAGACGGCACGTCAATCAGACGTGCCGTGTGCCTACAGTGGCGGGAACGCCGTTCTGGTGTCATAAACGGCCAAAACGGGCATCTAATGGTCAAACTCATAGAAGACGACATTGGATTGACCTGAAATCACAGGACAAAAATCTAATTATTATTCTTAATGTGTACGCGCAGACGACACGTCAATCGGACGTGCGGTCTGCGCGGTAGGGCTCATTATGCGATCTTTAAGTGTTGCACACGCTTGATAAACGCACGTGGGGGGTCCAAATGGGCCGAACAAGGTCCAAATTGTCTTAAATCAGAATACATCAAAGGGTGAGTGAATATTTATGTGGTCGAGCAGACGGCACGTCAATCGGATGTGCCATGTGCTCGCGGTGACCGGGAACACTGTTTTGGTGTCATAAACGGCCAAAACGGGCGTCTAACGGTCAAAGTCATAGAAGACAATATCGAATTGACCTGAAATCACATGAAAACAATCTAATTATTATTTGTGACGTGTACGCGTAGACGACACGTCAATCGGACGTACGGTCTACGCGGTATGGCTCATTATGCGTTCTTTAAGTGTTGCATCTGCTTCATAAATGCGCGTGGGGGGGTCCAAACGGGCGGAATGATGTCTGAATGGCCTGAAATCAAACGAAATCAAAGGGTGAGTGGATTGTGATGTGGTCAAGAAGATGACATGTCAATAGGACGTGCCGTGTGCCCGCAGTGACCGGGAACGCCGTTATGGTGTCATAAATGGCCAAAACAGGCGTCTAACAGTCAAAGTCATAGAGGAAGACATCAGATTGACCTGAAATCACAGGAAAACAATCTAATTATTATTCTTGATATGTACGCGTAGACGGACCATCAATCGGACGTGCGTTCTGCGCGGTAGGGCTCATTATGCGTTCTTTAAGTGTTGTGCGCGCTTGATAAACGCGCGTGGGGGGGGGGTCTAAATGGGCCGAAAGAGGTCCGAATGTCCTGAAATCAGACGATATCAAAGGGTGAGTGAATTTTGATGTGGTAGAGCAGACGACACGTCAATCCGACGTGCCGTGTGCCCGTGGTGACGGGAACGCCGTTCTGGTGTCATAAATGGCCAAAACGGTCATCTAACGGTCAAACTCATAGCGCACGACATCGGATTGACCTGAAATCACAGGACAAAAATCTAATTATTATTCGCAACATGTACGCGCAGACGACACATCAATCGGACATGCGGTCTGTGTGGTAGGGCTCATTATGCGTTCTTTAAGTGTTGTGCGCGCTTGATAAACGCGCGTGGGGGGTCTAAACGGGCCGAACGAGGTCTGAATTGTCTTAAATCAGACGACATCAAAGGGTGAGTGAATTGTGATGTGGTCGAGTAGACAACACGTCAATCGGACGTGCTGTGTGCCCGCGGTGACCGGGAACGCCGTTCTGGTGTCACAAACGGCCAAAACGGGCGTCTAATGGTCAAAGTCATAGCGGACGACATCAGATTGACCTGAAATCATAGGAAAAAAATCTAATTTTTATTCATGACATGTAGGAGGAGACGGCGTGCCCATTGGACGTGTGGGGCAGGCGGTACGGCCGAATGCGTCGTTTTCAGCAGCTCGGCGCGCGCTAAAACGGCGCGTTGGGGGGTCGAAACCACCCGAACGACCTCAGAATGCCATGAAACCGTACGACATCATCCGTTGTGTGATTTTTGAAATCTTCGGGCAGACAACACGTCAATCGGAGGTTTTGTTTGACCGCGGTGACCGGAAACGTGTTTCCGGTGTCACAAAACACCAAAAACGGCGTGAGACGGTCGAATTTGGAGAAAACGTGGTTTGAATGACCTGAAACCACATGAAAACATTAGGAATATTATTCGTGACTTGTAAGAGGAGATGACGTTCTCATCGGATGTGCGGTGCGTGCGGTACGGCCGAATGCGTCATTTTCAGCAGCTCCGCGCGCGCTAAACCGGCGCGTTGGGGGGTCAAAACCACCCGAATGACCTCAGAATGCCATGAAACCATACGAAAACAGATTTTGTGTGATTTATGAAATGGTCGAGCAGACGGCACGTCAATCGGAGGTGTCGTTTGATTGCGGTTATCAGAAATGCGTTTTCAGTGTCATAAAACACCAAAAACGGCGTGAGACGGTCGAATTCGGAGCAAACGTGCTCTAAATGACCTGAAACCACATGAAAACATTAGGAATATTATTCGTGACGTGAAGGAGGAGACGACGCGCCCATCAGACATGCAATGCGCGCGGTACGGCCGAATGCGTCGTTTTCAGCAGCTCCACGCGCGCTAAACTGGCGCGTTGGGGTGTCAAAACTACCCAAACGACCTCAGAATGCCATGAAACTGTACGACAATAGCCGTTGTATGATTTTTGAAATGGTTGGGTAGACGGAATGTCAATCGGATGTGTTGTTTGACCGCGATGACTGAAAACGTGTTTCTGGTGTCACAAAAACACCAAAAACGGCGTGAGATGGTCGAATTTGGAGCAAACGTGCTCCGAATGACCTGAAACCACACAAAAAATTAGGAATATTATTCATGACGTGTAGGAGGAGACGACGCACCCATCGGACGTGCGGTGCGCGCGGTACGGCTGAATGCGTCGTTTTTAGCAGCTCCGCGTGCGCTAAACCCACGTGTTGGGGGGTCAAAACCACCCGAACGACCTTGGAATGCCATGAAACCATACGAAAATAGCTGTTGTGTGATTTTTGAAATGGTCGAGTAGACGGAACGTCAATCGGAGGTGTCGTTTGACCGCGGTGACCAGAAACGCGTTTCTGGTGTTATAAAACACCAAAAACGGCGTGAGATGGTCGAATTCGGAGCAAACGTGCTCTGAATGACCTTAAACCACACAAAATCATTAGGAATATAATTTGTGACGTGTAGGAGGAGACGGCGTGCCCATAAGACGTGCGGTGCGCATGGTACGGCGAATGCGTCGTTTTCAGCAGCTCCGCGCGCGCTAAACCGGCGCGTTGGGGGGTCGAAACCACCCGAATGAGCTCGGAATGTCATGAAACCGTACGAAAACTACCTTTGTGTGATTTGTAAAATGGTAGGGTAGACGGCATGTCAATCAGAGGTGTCGTTTGACCGCAGTGACCAGAAACTCGTTTCCGGTGTCACAAAACACCAAAAACGGCGTGTGACGGTCGAATTCGAAGAAAACGTGCTCCGAATGACCTGAAACCACATGAAAACATTAGGAATATTATTCGTGATGTGTAGGAGGAGACGTAGTGCCCATCGGACATGTGGTGCGCGCGGTACGGCCGAATGCCTCATTTTCAGCAGATCCGCGTGCGCTAAACCGGCGCGTTTGGGGGTCAAAACCACCCGAACAACCTCAGAATGCCATGAAACCGTACGACAATAGCTGTTGTGTGATTTTTGAAATGGTCGGGTAGATGGAACGTCAATCAGAGTTGTCGTTTGACCGTGGTGACGAGAAACGCGTTTTCGGTGTCATAAAACACCAAAAATGGCATGAGACGGTCGAATTTGGAGAGAACGTGCTCCGAATGACCTAAAAACACATTAAAACATTAGTAATATTATTCCTGATGTGTAGGAGGAGATGGCGTTCCCATCGGACATGCGGTGCGCGCGGTACGACCGAATGCGTCGTTTTCAGCAGCTCGGCGCGCGCTAAAACGGCGCGTTGGGTGGTCAAAACCACCCGAACGACCTCAGAATGCCATGAAACTGTACGAGAACAGCCATTGTGTGATTTTTGAAATGGTCGGGTAGATGGTACGTCAATCGGAAGTGTCGTTTGACCGCGGTGACCGGAAACGTGTTTCCGATGTCATAAAACACCAAAAACGGCGTGAGACAGTTGAATTTGGAGAAAACGTGCTCCGAATGACCTGAAACCGCACGAAAACATTAGGAATATTATTTGTGACGTGTAGAAGGAGATAACATACCCATCGGACATTCGGTGTGTGCGGTACGGCCGACTGCGTCGTTTTCAGCAGCTCGGCGCGTGCTAAAACGGCGCGTTGGGGGGTCAAAACCACCCGAACGACCCCAAAATGCCATGAAACCGTACAAGAATATCCATTGTGTGATTTGTGAAATGGTAGGGCAAATGACACGTCAATCAGAAGGCGTCATTTGACCGCGGTGACTGGAAACGCGTTTCCAGTGTCATAAAACAACAAAAACGGCGTGAGACGGTCGAATTCGGAGAAAACGTGCTCCGAATGACCTGAAATGATAGCATTTCTTAAATTGGGGGTTTTAAATTATTATAGAACCATGATTTGATGTTAGATTTAATTTTATTATATGTATATAATAACTGAATAATTATGTTCAGTTTACGTTTGTTTTGTTTTTTTGTCTTATTGTAGGTTTTGAAGCAGAAGATTGAAATAGATGGACCTGCTCGGATCATTGAAGCACGTTTATCATTTATGATGATTTTGATGTTTGTGCTGTTTGAAATTGTTTTCCATTTTTTATGATTGTTACCTTGTTTTATCTCTGATTTTGCACCGTGAAGAAAAAAAAACACAATTCGTACATTTCATGAAAAAAATGAAAAATATTTTATTTAATATTAGATATATATATATTTTCATATATATATATATATATATTATTTAATAAATAAATAAATATTTATTTATTTTGGTATGAATTTTTTTTAATTTTTTTTCCCAGTTTAACGGCCGCCAGGCCGTCGCTTAAGGTTGGCATTTCGGCCACCTATAGCGACCGCCATTGGCGGTCGCTAGGTTGTCTCTCTAGGCCTATAGCGACCGCCAATGGCGGTTGCTAATGCTCTTTTTTTAGTAGTGCACCTCCGATTGACGTTCCATCTACCCAACCATTTAACAATTTAAACAACAGCTGTTTTCGTATGATTTCATGGAATTCCGAGGTCGTTCAGGTGGTTTTGAGCCCCCAACGTGCCCTTTTAGCGTGCGTCGAGCTGCTAAAAACGACACAATTGGTCGTTCCGCATGCACCACACATCCGATGGGCATTCCGTCTCCTCCTACACATCAAGAATAATATTCCTATTGTTTTCGTGTGGTTTTAGGTCATTCGGAGCACTTTTTCTCCAAATTAGACCGTCTCACGCCATTTTGGTGTTTTATGACTCCGGAAACTCGTTTCCGGTCACCACGGTAAAACCACACTTCCTATTGACAATTTGTCTGACCGACCATTTCACAATTCACACAACGGCTATTGTTTTATGATTTCATGGCATTCTGAGGTCTTTCGGTTGGTTTTGTCCCCCCCAACGTGCCCTTTTAGTGCATGCTGAGCTGCTGAAAACGACACAATCGGTCGTACCGCTGCACCGCATGTCCGATGGGCGTACCATCTCCTACTACACATCACGAATCATATTCCTATTGTTTTCGTGTGGTTTTAGGTCATTCAGAGCACGTTTGTTCCTAATTCGATCGTGTTGATGCTCCTTTCATCACAGAATCTAAAGATCGAAAAAGGGGAATATCTGAGCACAAAGTGATTCAACCTTTGAAGAAAATATCAAAAATCAACAAAGGCATGAACAAGGGATCAAAAGCACCTGTGCCGCGCAAGTTCTATCACTGTCGCGCAAGTCCACTTGCGCGACGCCTTATGGTCGCGCAAGTGACTTGCGCGACCTAAGAGATAACCACCCGGTAACCACCCGAGGTCTTCTCCTGCCTATAAATAGAGCATGTGGGCCCCCCATTCGAGAGGATGTTTTTTCCAGAAACTTGGATTGAAGATCCCGACGCCCAAGTATCTTCTCAAAGCTTCCGGAACACTTCTAATGTAATTTCTTACCTAGAACGGAAGATCTAAAGAGAGGGAGGAAGGCCTAAGTGTTGAAACTCATCAACACTTGCGCGCCTGAGTGGCCAGCCCTTAAGGAAAGTGGCCACACTTACGCGCCACCTTACTCCTTCAATAGAACTTTTGTGTCCCTTTTTTGGAAGAACCTCAAGAGGATTCTAAAGGTTTTAATAAAGAGTCGCTCAAGTATTTCAATGCTGGTTGAATATCGCGCAAGTACCCCACCATGTCGCGCAGGTATACCTACGCGACCAATACTTGCGCGCCCACGCAGTGCCTGCACGCCTTCCAAGACTTTCACGCCCCTTCCTTTTTGGGTGTCCATCTTGCCCATTTTACCCCTCTTAAGCCATTACACCTTTCCTATTCAAGATTCAGTCTTCAAGACACTCTTCAAATCGATTTATGGCATGATTTCTTGATTTGACTTCCTTATCTGAAAGGAATTATGTGGAATATCTCTCAAAACATAGTGATTTTTTACATTTTTTTTATGTCACTAAAAATTGAAAGTTCATTCATTCAACCTCATCCTTTAAGATGAGAGAATCCTTAACCTGGGTCTCCTTTTCAGGAATAATCCCCAGTTATAAGTCCCCTAACCTGGGCCTCCTTTTCAGGAATAAGTCCTAGTCATAATCCCTTAACCTGGGCCTCATTTTCAGAAATAAGTCCCAGTCATAATTTTGGGCTTCCTTTTCAGGAGTAAGCCCCATGTCCCTTAATTTATCTTTAACCAGTCCTAATTTATGTTTGATCTGGGATTCCTTCTCAGGAGTAAAACCCAATTATCAATCCTCTCCTAATATGGGTTTCCTTTTCAGGAATAAGTCCCAAGTTAGAGTATTCAAATCTCCATGAAGCACATATACCTTTATGGACCCTGTTCCTGAATTTTCTCCCTAAAGTAAATCCTAACCTTCATTTATTTGGGCAGTCATACATACATAAGCCCCAAACCATTTATTATGATTACATATTTCATGGCCCAATTGTCTATTTTATTACCAACACCTCTTGTTTCTCACACCGAGCATGACTCACGTGAGCTTAGAGGGTAAAAGTAATTATGACATCCTTCTTTGAGCCATAAATCATAAACATCATACTCCCTTACTCGAACTACGTGGGTTCTGATTCCTTTTCCAAAACAAAGGATACCTAGGTAGCCCATCTACAGGTTCGATCCCAACTCTGAAATAATTCATGTCCTTCTGAATGAAAATAAACATCAAGTGCCCCACTGAGTGGCTTTAAAACCATCCTGGTCATCATAATGACCAAGAGACTTTTATATAAATGTTTTGAAGGATACCATTGACCAAGAATCTCTAAATAGATATAGATGATTCTCTATTGATGAAGAACCTAAAATACATAAAAAGATTCTCTAAATTTCTTACATATTTAATCATTGATTGTCAAAACTGAAGGAAATCTCATTTTATACTTGGTAATGTAATAAGGATTCACGAACATAACTTAAATCTATAAAGAGAGTCCCGGAATAGACAATAATTCCCCTCAAAAAGGTGTGATGAGTCCGACCTCCCATCCTCTCGACCAATGAAAATTCCTAAGTCTCAGCAGTTCTCAAACTAATGAAGCGCCTACCTTTGGAAAGTAGGTCCAAATGGATGTGGAATCATTGGATGATTCTGGTTCTACGAACAAACCCGTTATAAACCAATCGGAACGTTTGAATCTCCCATACAGGAGGTCCTCCCCGAATTCTAAGGGAAACAAAAAATGGTGAACCCGACGTGAATCCTTAACCAAGTTAAAATGATATTTTACCTATTTGTTAAGACCCTATTTAAAACTCAATAAGAGGGATAAAAAAACAATCATTGACATGTGTGCTCATCCAAAGGATGAAGTAGCTGAATTTATCTTGATTACGTCTGTTATATCAAACAGGGACTCTTTTCCAAGATCTTCTGTATTTCCATAATGGCTGCTCTCAAATTCACACCTGTGACTACTGCTGCTGCAAATACCACTGCTACTATTCCTACTGGATCATCATCCGCTCTGAGGATGACATCACCTACTCAGTGTCTTCAACGCTGGGTATCAAATGTGCTGGTTAAGGAGTACCGTCAACACGGTACCATCCCAACTCTGGAGGCTACCCGACAGGCCCTCCAAGTGAACAACTCACACAGGTCGTCCGGATAACGATGACCAGTGATCAAGAGGCAGGCGGTGCTGACTACCGTCTCCAATCGTTTCAGGTCGTTATCCCCGGAACGCAATTTTCATTCGCTCCCTTACTCTGAGGAAGTGAATGAGCAGGTCCCTCAGGGCCTTAATTCAAAAAGACAGGAGTCCTTCCCGAGGGCTCCCATCAACAATCGCCGCCAGACTCGTGCGGCAGTGCGCCCTCAACATGATGAGGGTACCGACTCCAGGCATTCGGCTCAGGTTCCTCGAACCCAAGCAGGCAAGACGAACCACCAGAGGTGGAATCCAGTTAACAATGGGCAGGTTTTCATCCTTGCCATCTCCGACGAAGTCCACCAACCTAACTTGGTGGCGAACAATGAGCAGGAACACACACCGGTCCGTTTTAATTCTTCTGTCCAGCAGACTCGTCTGGCAGCATCACGCCAATCCCGCCAGACAGTTCCGGCGGAGTACTATAGGCAGGAACATACACCTGCTTATACATCATCAGTTAGTCAGCAGGCTCTCCTGACTACATATGATGGATCTCGTCAACCGCGTTTGGTGAAGTGTAATCAGCAGGCACATACACCTGCTAGTACTAATCAAGCCTACCAACAGTCTCACTTGGTAGCGCATGGAGAAGTCAGTCGGAAAGCTCTGATGACAAACAGGAGGCAGACTCAACTCTCTGCCTCCACACTTGAGTACTGTTAGGATTCACTGACAGGAAAAGGAGGACAGGAGCAGGCACATACACCTACTCCAATCCCGGAATGGACGTATATCCCCGTTCCGGCAGCTGAAGTCACCAAGCATATTTTGTCAATGGTGAAAGAGCAGAAGCAAATTCCTGCTCATATTCTTGATGCTTTCCATGATATCATAACAGCTTCAGCATCATCTCAGGGAAAGACACATAAATCTATCCCTAGTAGTGGAGTGTCACATCAACGATTCACTTCGGAACAAACACACACATCTATTCCAGTCCAAGAGGGTTAT
Organism: Viscum album; assembly: GCA_963277665.1. Lineage (NCBI taxonomy): Eukaryota > Viridiplantae > Streptophyta > Magnoliopsida > Santalales > Viscaceae > Viscum > Viscum album. The sequence continues at coordinate 623,672,421 of OY728130.1, read as the reverse complement.
GGGGCATACTCCCCCATATCACACGGACAACCAAGTCAGGCACATACACCTGATTTGAGTAGAGATCGTCAGCCTAACCTGACCATCTTTCCTGATCAGGCACATACACCTGCTCAGAGCAACCACTTTCGTCAACAAGTGGTTTCCAAAGCGAGTAAGAAGGCATCTAAGAAAAAGATCCGCCCAGCACAGTCAGGAGATCAAAGGCCAATCTGTAACAAGGCCTTTCTCGATGCTGGAATTCTTGAAGCCCTCAGACATTTATCTGTTGGAATTCAAGATTCTACTCCCTCAGTTCCCAATAACGGGAACATTAATTCCGAAGGTCTTCAACAGACACTTCCTCATGAAGGCTTTCTTCATGAAAATTCGGTCAATCTTGAAGTTTCATCTTCAGATGAGAGCCACAGGAACCCTCTGTGTGGTCAGAAGACCAAGGAGCAAGAGATCTCATCTTTTGCTGTAACCCATTATGGTGGTCCTCCCCATGATGATGAATTTCGCTGTGAAAGTCCTCTCCGCAGTAGTGATTCACATTGCCTGGAAAATACTATAGTGGACAATGTAGTGCCGAGAAAGCCCTCTTATCTTGAGGCACTTGCAAATGCTAAACCAGTCATGTTTGATGCTTTATCGCTAACAAGTGAAATAATTTCTCAATCAGAAGATAGCCCAGGGTGTAGGTCATTCTCCGAACCACCCCTAAGTCATGCATCTTCTAGTTTGATCAATGATCTCTATACCAATCTTGTTGAATCTGATGAAACAATAAGGAAACACCAAATCTGGTCAAAACAGGTAGAAGAATCTTCATTTAATGATGAAGAGGAAATGCTGAACATGAGGAAAAAACTGGCGAAAAGTGAGGTACCAGTCATGATTTGACCTTTGGCTGACTCCCAGTATGACGTTCCAAAGATGTTGATGGAAGATGGAATCCATGATATTCATCTCAACATATGGAAAACTATTTGTCAATTGAAGAAGAAGGTATTATCTTATGATGAATATGAAAATCATCATAAGATAATAGAAGGGATACAACGTCAGATTGATTTGGCATCTATATCAGTATCTCGGTATCCGAAGGCTGAAAAGTAGCAGAGAACCCTTCAACGTTCATTCCTTGGCGCACTAAGAAAATTGTGTCAGTTAATTGCCAATGCCCCATCTGGTGTTCATATCAGAGGATGGGGTGTTCACGGAGCACTACATTTCACAGTGCTTTCCAGTCAGAAAAGCCCACCTAAAATGGTCTCATGCAATGTTATTTCCCATGGCTGGCCACATTCAATGGGCTTTGTTTGTAATCAAAAGCTTGATCAAGAACAGGCTTCAACTAGTTCCTCTCAAACTCAAGCATATAGAGAACAAGTTGTTGAATTGCTCCTACATCAAGCATGCGAGAATATTGCACAAGCCTCTCGTATGGAGAGAACACATCATCAAGTGACAGAAGTTTCAGAAATCATCCAACGGTCTATTGAACCAGGTGATAAAAGTGGATACAGGTTAATGCGTCCAGCTAATTTCCGAACTAAGGTTCACAAGATCAAGAGAGCTTTTAAGAAGGTCTCAGACATAGCATGTCAAAAGCCACCCCATCTTGTCAGACCAGGGACTCCTTTAACCCAACCCTCAGAATCAACAAATAGCATTCGAGGAGTTGAGAAGGAACAACAGGAACATCCCCAGTCCACAAGACTGGGGACTCTTTCAAATCATCAATCCCCTCCTTAGAGAATGTCGGTCTTTTCTCGATTGGGGAAGAAGCCCCAAGAGAAACGAAGAGCCAAATTATCAAGAGATTCCCTCCAAGTTATAGCTCTTCAAGAAGTTTCTAAAGGATTGAATCAACAAAAGGAAATGTCTCATCAAAGACATGAAAGAAGACAATATCACAGAAATGTTGATAGAAGGGATGCGATGCATTATACATCAATCAATGTCATCAATGCCATTGTTGCTAATTCACCAGAGGAGGCTCACTCAGGGGACTCAGATGAAGAGCGTCCTGCTTAAGAAAATGTACGCACCGATACAAATGAAGAAGGTGTATGTACAAGAAGTCAAAGGATTACTGAGAACCTAGGTAATCCACTTCCCTCTCTCCAAAAAGTATCCAACAAAGGGAGGGGAAAGAATTAGGTTACATATCCTTCTTCTGGAGAAGGTCAATCGCTCTCATTAGAGCAAAGGTTTGCACAACAGGAGGAAGAAATGAAATAATTAAGAAGGTTGAATGTAAAACTACTTCAGAGTAGTCTTCTTCTTAAGAATGCTGGAGTCCGACAGCCGAAGGAATTTGTTGCAACTACTAAGATGGATCAGGAATATCCTCCTTTATCTGTACACCCTTAGAGGTCTAATCCGATGGGTCAAGCGCAACAACGGTTAGCAGTTCTACCACCAGTTGCAGCACCAACCACCACATCTATCCAAGCTCCATTCATTGCACCTACTCAAGACCAAATTCAACTGGATTTTTCTCAAAAGTTAATAACTACTATTGAGTCATTAACAGCTTGGTTAGAAACTATGGAAGGGAAACGAGCACAAGTTCAACCAAAAAAGAAAGTTTACCCCGAATGGGTAGATTCAATTTCTCCTCCATCCAGTTTTGGAAACCCTGTTTTCCCTACTTTCAATGGATCAGGCGACCCTGAACAACATTTGACACATTACGTGTCTTGTTGTGATCCTATGATGGGAACTCCAGAGCAGCAAGAAGCGGTGAAACTCAGATGCTTCGTGCGAACCTTGTAAGGACCATCTTTTTTCTGGTATACAAGTTTGCAATCCTGGTCAATCATTGGATGGGATGATCTTCGCCAAAAATTACTTCTTCAGTTCAGCTCAACTTTGCCAAAAATGACAGTTTTCGATCTTACAAACTGCAAGCAAAGGGAGAATGAAAGAGTCTCTGATTTCATTTCTCGTTGGAAGGGATTAACATATTCCCTAAGTTTAGTACTCCCTCAGGAGGAACTATTGCCAATATGTGTGGAAAATTTGCATGACGAATTACGAAGTCCATTGATCCCTGTGAAATACACAGGAGGGTTTCGAGACCTTACTTCAATCGCTCAGCAGATTGAAGATTCCCTTATACAGTCTAAGGCTAAATCTCGTGTAATTCCATCAGCTCCAGGAAGGAGAATGGGTAATGTGGAAAATGCTATAGTTATTCTTAAACAAGCGCCTGTACCTATTTCTACTTCAAAACCTTCATCTTCTCAAAGGGCTCCGCCTACTGAATGCCAACAAAAAAGTCCGTTTTGTCCAATTAATCAAAGAGATCAATGAAGAAAACAATTTGAGGATTTGAAGAGTAAAACATACTCTTTCCAAAATGAGCAAGTTCCTGGTTACTTCATTTCAGCTCTGGAAAATAATTTGGTTCAATTACCAGTGCCCAAGATGCCAAACAAGGAAGGAGATGAAGATCGTCCCAATTATTGTCCCTTTCATCAAATGTTGGGGCATCCCATCCAGGAGTGTTTTGTCTTCAAATACCTCATGCAAAAGATGGTCGACTTGGGACAAGTCAAGTTGAAAGGTTCTTCGACTCAGGTAGCATGTGTTACTACTACAGTTCCAGAGGAGGAAGGTGAATGGCAAGAAGTCAAAAGCAGAAATGCATAGAAGTATGATGATTGGATGGTCAGAAAGATAATCAATCGGACTCATGCCATTTTACGAACACAATTAAAGAAACCAATTGTGTCTTCTGCCATGAATATTGCGGTAAAACCCTCTTCGTCAGAGGGAAAGTCCTCAAAGAAACGGTTTGATTCAAAGAAGGAAAAAGAATCAGAAGAAGATGAGTATGTGTCAAAGCCTAAATTATCTTTGACTCTGGAAGACTATATGCCATCCACTTCAAAGCCATGGGCACCGCCCCATCAAACGGCACAGCCTAAATAGGCTAGTCAGGCAGAATCTTTATTAGACGAAGAGTTAATCTTTGGTTCTGTTAATATGATTCAATTAATAGATCAGTATTCCAGTCATAATTTCAAATTTAATGAGCCTGAATTCCCTGTGTCAAATAAGGGAATCCGAGGAAGTTCCAGAGGTTCAGGATACAGGGGAAGACGTGGATCTTTCCGAAGCCACTACTTCAATTCTACCCCTGCTAGCACTGTGTATGCAGCAGAAACTTGTGGTAGAGCCCTTCAGCGAGCTCAAAAAGAACAAGCAAGTTCTTCTTCTAATAGTCAACTCAGTATTGGCACTGTTATTTTGGAAGACCGATTGAAGATTCCATCTTCTTTATCTCAGCAAGTAGATGGATCTAATCGGTCTAATCTTCCAAAACCAAGGATGTTTCCAACTTCTATCCCAATACAAGATGCATCAGCTTCCAAAGCATCAGCTTCCAAGGTACCTGCTAAATCGCATATTCCTGTTGGGAAACACAGACCTCTAGATCAAAAGTATGATATATTGAAACACTTGGCCCAAGTACCAGCCAAGTTATCAATTTTGGATGCTTTGAATCTGTCAAAAGATCTTTGGGAAGCACTCATCGAAGCTTTGTCAAGTCCTCAGGAGTTTGAAGCTGAAATTGCTGTAGCTGAAGTCTATCACATAGAGAATAATCCTGCAGAATGACATGCAGTGATATCTTTTACTGATAAAGATGAAGATGATGTTGTTCATGGGCACATAAAACATCTGTACTTATCTGGAAAAGTCAATGGTGTAGATATCCGAAGAGCTTTCATTGACAATGGTTCATGGGTCAACCTAATGCCCATTTGTACACTTCGTCGATTGGGCCTCACAGAATCTGATTTATCTCCTTCTACCATGATGTTACAAGGATATGATAAAAATGAACAAGAACCACTGGGCAAAGTTACACTTAGAACTCAGTTTGGAGATCTTGTATCCAATTCGGATTTCATGATTGTTGATCAAGACTCAGCTTTCAATGTCTTTCTTGGAAGACCCTGGCTACATCAACATGCGGCTATCCCTTCATCATACCATCAATGTCTCAAATACTATTTCAACGGTCAAGTTGGAACATTGTATGGTGATAAGACCCGGTTCAAGACATGCGAGTCTCAATACATTGAGGCAGAATTTTATCACATGAAGGGAAGAAAGAAATATACAATAAAGAAAATTACCAAAGTTAATGCTCCATATGGTTTGGAGAAGATTCCAATAAATCCATTTACACATGTGAGTACAGATTATGTGTTACCTATCAGTAAAATTGACAAAATAGGCCCAAATCAAAATACTCTTATGGAAAGATCCATAATGTCAATTACGGCAATCGAGCCAGACAACATGGGAGAAATTGGTAACCTACCAAACAGTGATGAAAACAGAAGTAGTGACGTTTTCATTTCATCTGATGAAATCCAACAGGTCTATACTTCGCCAATCAGGCTAGAAGAAGTTATAGCAACATTAGAGGTGAATAATGATGTCAATTCTCAATCCATCATCTCCTCTTTATTTCCCAAAGAAGGCCCTTTATCATCAATATGGTCGGAAATGGAAGCTTCTTCTTCAAAATGTGCAAATTTTGACATCTCTTATGATCATGAAAATTTCGTTTTTTCATCTACTATGCAAGTAGAAATGGAAGAAATAGCACATGATGAAGAGGAAGAGGAAGATCTTAGAGATGCTCCTCCAGTATTTGAAGAGTGTATCTCTACCACTGTGGATGAACTCAGAGAAATAAATCTGGGTACAGAGAAAGATCCATGCCCCAATTTAATTACTGTGTCCATGACCCTTGAAGAGAAAAAGATGTATATTTAGTTTCTAAAGCAAAATAAAGATATTTTTGCTTGGAACTATACAGAAATTCCTGGGCTTGATCCTGATGTTTCTACTCATCATTTGGGTTTACCAAAAGAACATCGAGGATTTAAGCAAGCTGCGAGAAGAACACACCCAACTTATGCTTCCAAAATTGAAGCTGAAGTGGATAAGCTGATCAAAGCTAAGTTCATCAGAGAAGTTCAGTATCCCAAGTGGTTGGCTAATATTTTCCCTGTAAAGAAGAAGAACAGAAAAATTAGGGTTTCCATCGATTTCATAGATCATAATCAGTATTGTCCTAAAGATGATTTCCCAGTTCCGATTACAGAACTCTTAATTGATGCGACAGCTGGTTATGAAGTACTTTCCTTCATGGATGGATATTCTGGATATAATCAGATCTGAATGGCCCCAGAAGATGAGGAATCTACAACCTTCAGAGCCCCTTAAGGTGTGTTTTGTTACCGGGTGATGCCCTTTGGTTTCAAGATTACAGGTGCAACATATCAACGCGCCATGCATCGTATCTTCAAACCTTTCTTAGGGAAGTTTGTTGAATGCTATTTAGAAAATTTTGTGGTTAAATCCAAACAACGTTCTAATCACTTGGCTGATTTGGAAGTCATATTCTACAAGCTTTGACAACATAATTTGAAGATGAACCCCTTAAAATGTGCTTTTGGGGTAACCTCAGGAAAATTCCTTGGCTTTGTTTTACGCTATCGTGGTATTAAAGTAAATCTTGAGAAGACCAAGTCAATCCTTGGTATGTCAACTCCTCAGAATTTGAAAGAATTAATAGGAATTCAAGGACACTTAGCCTATATTCGGCGTTTCATCGCCAATTTGGCAGGAAAAAGTTTACCCTTTACCAAATTATTGAAAAAAGGAGTCACTTACCAGTGGACTGAAGAATGTCAAGAAGCATTTAATGTTCTCAAGAAATACCTCTTGAGTCCACCAGTACTCATGCCACCTATTGAAGGAAGACCACTTATCCTCTATGTGACAGCTCTAGAGCGATCATTGGGTGCCTTTCTTTCTCAAAAGAATGATGCTGGGAATGAAAATAGCCTCTACTATCTCAGTAGAACTATGCTTGAAGCAGAAACCTGGTATTCAAGTATTGATAAGTGCTGCCTGGCATTAATCTTTGCAATTCAGAAACTAAGACACTACCTGCAACATCATGAGGTCTAATTGGTATCTCGCAATAATCCACTCAAATTCATCCTTAGTCGTCCAATGCTTACATGACGTCTAGCAAGGTGGGAAGTTATTTTGCAGCAGTTCGACATTCAGTATGTATCTCAAAAGGCAATAAAGGGCCAAGATCTGGCTGATTTTCTGGCTGAACATCCTTCAGTGGAAGACACGTCTTCAGATATTGAACTCCCTGATGAGGAAGTTTTCTCTATTCAAGAGAGTCCTCAAACATGGGAAATGTATTTTGATGGTGCTTCCAGAAGTCCAACAGGGAAGAAAATGGAAAATCCTAAATTCAACAAAGTTGGTTTAGGAATTGTACTCATTTCTCCAGATAAGGCATTGTTACCTTATTCCTTTTTATTGTGGGAAGGTGGTACCAATAATGAAGCCGAATACCAAGCTCTTATCACAGGCTTGGAGTTAGCGCTTCAAGCACAAGTGAATCACTTAAAGGTGAAAGGTGATTCAGACCTGGTAATCAAACAAGTCAATGGGGATTATGCCATCAGAAAAGAAGAATTAATCTCTTTGTATGATTATGTCAGAGAGTTAATAGAGGAATTCCCTTCAGAACCGACATTTTCTTATGTCCCAAGATCACAAAATGCTCAAGCTGATGTGCTGGCTAATATAGCCACAACTCTAGCAGATCCAAATTGGGATGAGACAACTATCAGTATTGCCCACCGTTGTGCAATTTCACCTTATGTTCAAGCCAGAACAGAGGAAATTAATGAAATTAGTCCCATTCCTGAACCGTATGGTCATACTACAGGATGGATGTCACCTATCAGGGAATAACTTCAAAATGGAACACTTCCACCTGATAGAGCCAAGAAAGAACAAATCCGGCGACGTGTGGTCAATTTTACTCTTTATGATAGCCCAAACCACCTAGAGAAAATTCTCTACAAACGTGGTTTTGATGGAGTTCTCTTCAGATGCATTGATGGTGAAGAGACAATGGCTTTCATGAAAGAAGTGCATGCAGGAGTCTGTGGTGCCCACCTGTCTGGACATAGATTGTCTGATCAAATTCGAAGGATTGGATACTTTTGGCCTTCAATGATACAAGATTGTGTTAATTTCACAAAGAAGTGTCATTCATGCCAAGTACACACCAACTTCATTCATCAACCTCTAGAGTTGTTTCATACAGCTAAATACTCGTGTCCATTTGCCACATGGGGATTGGATGTGGTGGGACCTTACCCGTCAGCAACGACCAAGCAGTTTAAGTACATTCTTACTGCTACTGATTTCTTTTCCAAATGGGCAGAGGCAGTGCCTCTTAAAGAAGTCAGTTCTAAATGCATTGTTAGCTTCATCAGTTCTAACATCATTACTAGATTTGATGTCCCTCATACCATATTGACGGACAACGACACCAACTTCTATTCTTCTAAGGTGAAGAAATTGTATCAAGAATACAACATTAAATCCAACTATTCATCTCGGTATCATGCGGCGGCCAATGGAAAAATAGATGCCTTTAACAAAAATATTTCAAATATACTGCAAAAGATGGTGGATAAAGATAATAGGTCATGGCCTGATAAACTCTTTCATGCTTTATGGGCTTATCGGACTACCACCCGCAATGCAACGTGGTCAACTCCATATTCATTGGTATATGGAACGGAAGTAGTCTTGACAATTGAAGTTCAATTACCCTCACTCAGAGTAGCCATTTGTGATCAGTTATCTATAGATGAGAAATCCCAAAAGCGATTGAATTAATTGGAACGGTTAGATGAGAAAATATTGTGCACTTTGCACCACTTGGAAATCTATCAGAATCGAATAGCACAAACTTTTAACAAAAAAGTTCATTTTCGCTCATTCATTCAGGGAGAATTGGTAATAGTTCTCAGAACTCCAATGATACTAGGAAAGAAACCTCCCAAGCTTGAGCCAAAATGGGAAGGAACCTATTCAATACATAGGTTCTACTCCAATGGAGCTTATTCATTAATTTTGATGGATGGAGAACTCATTACTACTCCAACTAATGCCATATTTTTGAAGAAGTATTTTGTATAAACTACAAAGTATTCACAAATTTTTCCCCGCAACATGACACTAAACTGTGCGGCACCAGTTCGTCCTTACTATATGACGTTAAACTATACAAAAATGGTCCAGTATGACCTTAAACCGCAACTTCATCCCACACGACATTAAATTGTGAAAAAGTTCCCTAAAAAGTCTTGTATGACCTTAAACTACACCATGGTCCTGTATGACATTAAACTGCACCATCCATGGTCCATGCATATGACCCTAAACTATTTAAAATTCCCTTACGTCTGGAAAGACGTTAAACTACAAAATCATCAAAGGTCCTGTATGGACTTAAAACAACAACACCGTCCAGCAAGACATTAAACTGCACCATCCATGGTCTATTTATATGACCTTAAACTATTCGCCCTTTTGTCCAACATGACACTAAACTGTAGAAAAAATCCCCAATGCGTTTAACATGACATAAATGGTGTGTTATTTTGTCCTTACTGCATGACATTAAACTGCACAGTTCCCCTTTTTTGTCCAACATGATGTTAAACTGTATTGTCCCCACCGTCCTAACTACATGATGCTAAACTGTACAGAAAGTCCTTGATATGTCCTACATGACATTAAACTATATTTTGTCCCTGCTACATGACACTAAACTGTGCAACACCAATAGTCCTAACTGCAGGACTTCAAATTGCATAGTCCCTTTATATGTATTACATGACATTAAACTATGCATCGTTAAGGTTGTTGTTACCTCTTGTTTCTCACACCGAGTATGAATCACGTGAGCTTAGATAAAACCTCAACCGTAACACTCTCTTTGGGCCGCTAACCCTGTATAAGTCCCAACAACATTTTTTTAGGTCGTTGTCCCCAAGAACAACTTAATCATTAATTCATTCTTTAATTGAACTACACGGACTTTGATCCTTGCCTTCCAGGCTGGGTACGTAGGCAACCTCCCAAGGTTCAAGCCCAAAAACAATCTCTTCACTTCGGTTCACCTTCATATCATACGATGTTGATTTGTGAAACCGCCCTTAGAATCAATATCTTTACATTTGATTCACTTTTGTCCATGTTATACGACGTTAAACTATACAACACTTTTGTCCGGTACGACAATAAACTAAAATACTCTTTGATTTCCTCATTTGAGAGGGAACCATTATTTACATTGATTTTTCCATCATGTTTCATTTCAAAAGACTACGTGCATACATGGTAATGCCTAAACTTTTTATCTCGGGTTAAACCATCATTGTACTAAAGTCCCCTTTCACCCTTCACATGTACGAACCAAATTTGTACAAAGGGTATATCTAGAACTACGTGGGCTTGATTCCCATCCTTATGGGATACGTAGGAACGTTCGAGTATCCCTCGAATCTAGCCCCAAGTCGTTTAGGCCTAACCCCAAATTTCACTTTAAGTCCCTTGGCTGAAAAGTCCTCATGAAAACACACACTGTGTATTCATTATTATGGTCCGAACTCTATGACCCTAAACTAAGATCTCTCATACTTTCGTTCCGCATGACGTTAAACTGCATTTCAAGAACTATGTATGTCTTGATTCTCATTCTTATGAGATACGTAGTGAAGTCCAAAATTTCAATTCAGGACCCAGCCACAACATGATTATGGTTATCATTGACCTATGTATCTCTATATACATTGGACAATACCCATCTTTATGTTTTATAATCCTAACCTTAAATATTTTCAGATCTTCATAACCCTTTTCATGAATTTTAGTTACAAAAATGTCAAACTTCTGAGAAATATTTTGCCTGACTATACAGTACGTGCCCATAGGTGGCCTTGCATAAACAGTCCACATAACAGACTTGTCAGCCGAAGGATACTATTTATTTGACTATGCAGCCAATGCCCTTAGGTGGCCCTGCATAATTCAACCCCCTAAAGGGTTTGTTAAATGTTGGTAACTTCATTCTTGGGAAGAATGCCTCTTTTGTCCTTATTTGTCTTAAACGACAATATGTAGGGATCCGCAAAAAAAAAAGCCATCCTTAACATATTTGTCCCATATCCTTTTTCATGATCTGAAAGTATTCAAGTCTATGGTTTATTCTTCTTCCCTACGTTTGGGTCAGACCTTCGTAGGAGTGATATTCATCCAGTTCTTCGATAATCTTGTATGGAAATATCTTCTCCATATTCAAGTACCTCTTGCCATACAGAAAATCTATACTTTGGAAGATTTGAATCTGCATAAACTTTCACTGGCTTTTAGCACTAGGAAAGTAAATTTCTGAGAGTTCTTTTTTTCCTGACTATGCAGCACGTGCCCATAGGTAGCCTTGCATAAACAGTCTACATAACAGACTTGTTAGCCAAAAGATACTATTTTATTTAACTATGCAGCCAATGCCCTTAGGTGGCCCTGCATAATTCAACCCCCTAACGGGTTTGTTAAATAATGGTAACTTCATTCTTGGAAACTACTTCTTCTAATGCCTTTTAGCTCTTTTTCATATCATTCCTTAGAATCAAATATTCTTAAGCCATAGTTTACATATTTTCTCTCATACTTGAGTATAGTAATATGTTTTTAGATAAATTGTCAAGGAATTGAATCAATTTTAATTCATTTTGGTCAAAGCTATTTCGACCTTAAACATTTGCCCCTTTATGTTCGACATGCATGACTTTAAACTGCCCACAAAAGACAAAGGAACTCTGAATAAAAGTCAAGTTCCAGCACACTTGCGTGCTGCCTTCTGCGCACTGAAGACTTGCGCACCACCTTTTCCTTTGGATGTCTTTGATTTCCTCAGAGTCAGATCCTCATTTCTTTTGGATCCAAATCTGAGGGGGGACTTTTGTTGACACTCCTTTTGTCACAGAATCTAAAGATCGGAAAAGGGGAATATCTGAGCACAAAGTGATTCAACCTTTGAAGAAAATATCAAAAATCGACAAAGGCATGAACAAGGGATCAAAAGCACCTGTGCCGCGCAAGTTCTATCACTGTTGTGCAAGTCCACTTGCGCGACGCCTTATGGTCGCGCAAGTGACTTGCACGACCTAAGTGATAACCGCCCGGTAACTGCCCGGGGTCTTCTCCTGCCTATAAATAGACCATGTGGGCCCCCCATTCGAGAGGATTTTTTTCCAGAAACTCGGATTGAAGCTCCTGACGCCCAAGTCTCTTCTCAAAGATTCCGGAACACTTCTAAGGTAATTTCTTACCTAGAACGGAAGATCTAAAGAGAGGGAGGAAGGACTAAGTGTTGAAACTCATCAACACTTGCGCGCCTGAGTGGCCAGCCCTTAAGGAAAGTGGCCACACTTACGCGCCGCCTTACTCCTTCGATAGAACTTGCGTGTCCCTTTTCTGGAAGAACCTCAAGAGGATTCTAAAGGCTTTAATAAAGAGTCTCTCAAGTATTTCAATGCTGGTTGAATATTGTACAAGTACCCCACCATGTCGCGCAGGTATACCTGCGCGACCAATACTTGCGCGGCCACGCAGTACCTGCGTGCCTTCCAAGAATTTTTCACCCCTTCCTTTTTGGGTGTCCATCTTGCCCATTTTACCCCTCTTAAGCCATTACACCTTTCCTATTCAAGATTCAGTCTTCAAGACACTCTTTAAAGCCATTTATGGCATGATTTCTTGATTTGACTTCCTTATCTGAAAGGAATTCTGTGGAATATCTCTCAAAACATAGTGATTTTTTACATTTTTTTATGTCACTAAAAATTGAAAGTTCATTAATTCAACCTCATCCTTTAAGATGAGAGAATCCTTAACCTCGGTCTCCTTTTCAAGAATAATCCCCAGTTATAAGTCCCCTAACCTGGGCCTCCTTTTCAAGAATAAGTCCTAGTCATAATCCCTTAACCTGAGCCTCCTTTTTAGGAATAAGTCCCAGACATAATTTTGGGCTTCCTTTTCAGGAGTAAGCCCCAAGTCCCTTAATTTCTCTTTAACCAGTCCTAATTTACGTTTGATCTGGGATTCCTTCTCAGGAGTAAAACCCAACTATCAATCCTCTCCTAATATGGGTTTCCTTTTCAGGAATAAGTCCCAAGTTAGAGTATTCAAATCTCCATGAAGCACATATACCTTTATGGACCCTATTCCTGGATTTTCTCCCTAAAGTAAATCCTAACCTTCATTTATCTGGGCAGTCATACATACATAAGCCCCAAACCATTTCTTATGATTACATCTTTCATGGCCCAATTGTCTATTTTATTACCAATACCTCTTGTTTCTCACACTGAGCATGACTCACGTGAGCTTAGAGGGTAAAAGTAATTATGACATCCTTCTTTGAGCCATCAATCATAAACATCATACTCCCTTACTCGAACTACGTGGGTTCTGATTCCTTTTCCAAAAAAAGGATACGTAGGTAGCCCATCTACAGGTTCGATCCCAACTCTGAAATAATTCATGTCCTTCTGAATGAAAATAAACTTCAAGTGCCCCACTGAGTGGCTTTAAAACCAGCCTGGTCATCATAATGGCCAAGAGACATTTATATAAATGTTTTGAAGGATAACATTGACCAAGAATCTCTAAATATATATAGATGATTCTCTATTGATGAAGAACCTCGAATACATATAAATGATTCTCTAAATTTCTTACATATTTAATCATTGATTTTCAAAACTGAAGGAAAGCTCATTTTATACTTGGTAATGTAATAAGGATTCACGAACATAACTTAAATCTATAAAGAGAGTCCCAGAATAGAAAATAATTCCCCTAAAAAAGGTGTGATGAGTCCGACCTCCCATCCTCTCGACCAATGCAAATTCCTAAGTCTCATCAGTTCACAAACTAATAAAGCGCCTACCTTTGGAAAGTAGGTCCAAATGGATGTGGAATTATTGGATGTTTCCGGTTCTACGAACAAACCCGTTAGAAACCAATCGGAACGTTTGAATCTCCCATAAAGGAGGTCCTCCCCGAATTCTGAGGGAAACAGACCGTCTCACGCTGTTTTGGTGTTTTATGACTCTGGAAACGCGTTTTCGGTCACTGCGGTCAAACGACACCTCCGATTGACGTTCTGTCTGCCCGAACATTTTAAAATTAACACAAAGGCTGTTGTCTTATGATTTCATGGCATTCTGATGTTGTTAGGATGGTTTTGACCCCCCCAACGCGCACTTTTAGCGCGTGCCGAGCTGCTGAAAACGACACAATCGGTCGTACCATGCATACCGCATGTCCGATGGGCATTCCGTCTTCTTCTACACATCACAAATAATATTCCCATTGTTTTTGTGTGGTTTTAGATCATTCGGAGAATGTTTTCTCTGAATTCGACCGTCTCACACCGTTTTAGTGTTTTATGACTCTGGAAACGCGTTTCTAGTCACCGCGGTCAAAAAACACCTATGATTGACATGCCGTCTACCCGACCATTTCAAAATTCACAAAACGGATGATGTCGTATGATTTAATGGCATTCTGAGGTCGTTCATGTGGTTTTGACCCCCCAACGTGCCCTTTTAGCGTGTGTTGAACTGCTGAAAAGACACAATCGGTCGTACCGCACGCACCGCATGTATGATAGGCATGTTGTCTCCTCCTACACATCATGAATAATATTCCTATTGTTTTCGTGTGGTTTCAGGTCATTCGGATCACGTTTGCTCTGAATTCGACCGTCTCATGCCGTTTTGGTTTTTTATGACTCTAGAAACGTGTTTCTGGTCATATCGGTCAAACGACACCTCCGATTGATGTGACGTTAGCCCGAACATTTCACAATTCACACAACGGTAGTTGTCGTATGATGTCATGGCATTCTGAGGTCATTCGGGTGGTTTTGACCCCCCAACGCGCCCTTTTAGCGCGCGCCGAGCTGCTGAAAACGACACAATCGGTCGTACCACGCACACCGCATGTTCGATGGTCGTGCTGTCTAATTTTACACGTCACGAATAATATTTCAATTGTTTTCGTGTGGTTTCAGGTCATTCGGAGCACGTTTTCTTCGAATTCGACCATCTCACGCTGTTTTGGTGTTTTATGACTCCGGAAACGCGTTTCTGGTCACCACGGTCAAACAACACCTCCAATTGACGTGCCGTATGCCCAACCATTTCACAATTCAGACAAAGGCTGTTTTCGTATGATTTCATGGCATTCTGAGGTTGTTTGTGTGGTTTTGACCCCCTAACACACCCTTTTAGCGCACACCGAGCTGCTAAAAACGACACAATCGGTCGTACCGCCTACACCACACGTCCGATGGGCATGTCATCTCCTCCTACATGTCACGAATAATATTTCTATTGTTTTCGTGTGGTTTCATGTCATTCGGAGCTCATTTTCTCCGAATTCAACCGTCTCACGCCGTTTTGGTGGTTTATGACTCCCGAAATAGATTTCCGGTCACCGAGGTCAAACGACACCTCCAATTGATGTGTCTTCTACCCGAACATTTCAAAATTCACACAGCTTTTGTTTTTGTCTGATTTCATGGCATTCTGAGGTCATTCGGGGGGTTTTGACCCCCCAAGGTGCCCTTTTAGCACGCGCTGAGCTGCTGAAAACGACGCAATCAGTCGTACCGCGCGCACCACACATCTGATGGGCATGTCGTCTCCTCCTACATGTCATGAATAATATTCCTATTGTTTTTGTGTGGTTTGAGGTCATTCAGAGTACATTTTCTCCGAATTCGACCGTCTCATGCCGTTTTGGTGTTTTATGACTCCAGAAATGCGTTTCCAGTCACAGCGGTCAAACAACACCTCCGATTGAGGTGCCGTATGCCCGAAAATTTCAAAATTAATACAATGGCTATTGTCGTATGATTTCATGGCATTCCAAGGTCGTTCGGGTGGTTTTGACCCCCCTAAAGCCCACTTTTAGTGCGTGCCGAGCCACTGAAAACGACACAAGCGGTCGTACCACGTGCACCGCACGTCCGATGGGAATAATGTCTCCTCCTACAAGTCACAAATAATATTACTATTGTTTTCATGTGGTTTCAGGTCATTCAGAGTACGTTTGCTCCGAATTCGACCATCTCACGCCGTTTTGGTGTTTTATGACCCCGATAATGCGTTTCCGATCACCACGGTCAAAGGACAGCTCTGATTGAGGTACCGTTTGCCCGACCATTTTACAATTCACACAAATCCTATTGTCGTATGATTTCATGGCATTCCGAGGTCGTTCGGGTGGTTTTGACCCCCCAACGCGCCTTTTTAGCGCGCGCTTAGCTGCTGAAAATGATAAAATCGGTTGTACCACACGCACCGCACGTCCGATAAGCATTACTTCTCCCCCTACACATCAAAAAAAATATTCCTATTGTTTTCGTGTGGTTTCAGGTCATTCAGAGCATGTTTTCTCTGAATTTGACCGTCTCAGGCCGTTTTGGTGTTTTATGACTCCAGAAACGCATTTTCAGTCACTACAGTAAAACGACACCTCCAATTGACATGAAGCCTACCTGAACATTTTACAATTCACACAAGAACTGTTGTCGTATGATTTCATGGAATTCAGAGGTCGTTTGGGTGGTTTTGACCCCCCAACGCGCCCTTTTAGCGCGCACCGAGCTGCTGAAAATGACACAACCGGTCATACCGCGCGCACCGCATATCCGATGGGCATGCCATCTCCACCTACACATCACGAATAACATTCCTATTGTTTTAGTGTGGTTTCAGATCATTCGGAGCATGTGTGCTCCAAATTCGACCGTCTCACGCCGTTTTGGTGTTTTATGACTCCGGAAACGCGTTTTTGGTCACCACGGTCAAACGACACCTCCGATCGATGTGTCTTCTCCCAGAACATTTTACAATTCACAAAAGCACTTTTGTCGTATGATTTAATGGCATTCCGAGGTCGTTCGGGTGGTTTTGACCCCCCAACGCACCCTTCTAGCGCGCGCCGAGCTGCTGAAAACGACACACTCGGTCGTACCGCGCGCACGACACGTTTGATGGGCGTGCTGTCTCCTCCTACACCTCACGAATAATATTCATATTGTTTTCGTGTGGTTTCAGGTCATTCAGAGCATGTTTTCTCTGAATTCGACCGTCTCATGCCATTTTGGTGTTTTATGACTCCGAAAACGTGTTTCTAGTGACCACGGTCAAAAGACACCTCTGACTGATGTGCCGTCTACCTGACCATTTCACAATTCACACATCAGCTATTATCGTATGATTTCATGGGTTTCTGAGGTTGTTTGGGTGGTTTTGACCCCCCAACGTGCCTTTTTAGTGCGCGTCGAGGTACTGAAAATGACACAATAGGTCGTACCGTGCACACCGCACGTCCGATGGGCATGTCATCTCCACATACATGTCACAAATAATATTCCTATTGTTTTTGTATGTTTTCAGGTCATTTGGAGAATGTTTGCTCCAAATTCGACCATCTCACGCCGTTTTGGTGTTTTATGACTCTAGAAACGCGTTTTCGGTCACCGCGGTCAAACAACACCCCCGATTGATGTGTCGTCTGCCCGAAAATTTCACAATTCACACAAGGTCTATTTTCGTATGATTTCATGGAATTCTGAGGTTGTTCAGGTGGTTTTGTCCCCCCAATGTGCCCTTTTAGCGCGTGCCGAGCTGCTGAAAATGACACAAGAGGTCGTATCGCATGCACCGTAGGTCCGATGGGCGTGTTGTCTCCCCCTACACATCACAAGTAATATTCCTATTGTTTTCGTGTGGTTTTGGGTCATTCAAAGCACGTTTTCTATGAATTCGACTGTCTCACGCCGTTTTGGTATTTTATGAATCCGAAAACGTGTTTCCGGTCACCGCGGTCAAATGACACCTCCAATTGATGTGCCGTCTACTCGACCATTTCAAAATTAACACAAGGGCTGTTTTCGTATGATTTCATTGCATTCCGAGGTCGTTCGGGTGGTTTTGTCCCCCCAATGTGCCCTTTTAGCGCGTGCCGAGCTGCTGAAAACGACACAAGCGGTCGTACCGCGCACACCGCAGGTCCGATGGGTGTGTCGTCTCCCCCTACTCGTCATGATTAATATTCCTATTGTTTTCATGTGGTTTTAGGTCATTCGAAGCATGTTTTATCCGAATTCGACCGTCTTACGCAGTTTTGGTGTTTTATGACTCCGGAAACGCGTTTCCGGTCACCGCGGTCAAAAAACACCTCCGATTGATGTGCCGTCTACCCGACCATTTCACAATTCACACAAAGGCTATTGTCGTATGATTTCATGGTATTCCGAGGTCGTTCGGGTGGTTTTGACCCCCCCAAAGCGCCATTTTAGCGCGCGTCGAGCTGCTGAAAATGACACAATCAGTCGTACCGCGCGCACCGCACGTCCGATGGGTGTGATGTCTCCTCATACACGTCACAAATAATATTCCTATTGTTTTTGTGTGGTTTCAGATCATTCGGAGCATGTTTTCTATGAATTCGACCATCTCATGCCGTTTGGGTGTTTTATGACTCTAGAAACATGTTTCCGGTCACCACGGTCAAACAACATCCCTGATTGACGTGCCTTCTACCCGACCATTTCACAATTCACACAAAGGCTATTGTCGAATGATTTCATGGAATTCCGAGGTCGTTCGGGTGGTTTTGACCCCCCAACACACCCTTTTATCGCACGTCAAGCTGCTGAAAACGACACAATCGGTTGTACCTCACACACTGCACGTACGATGGGCGTGTCGTCTCCTCCTACAAATCAAGAATAATATTCCTATTGTTTTCGTGTGGTTTTAGGTCATTCGGAGCACGTTTGTTCCGAATTCGACCATCTCATGCCATTTTGGTGTTTTATGACTCCGGAAACGCGTCTATAGTCACCGTGGTCAAACGACATGTCTGATTGACGTTCCGTCTGCCTGACCATTTCACAATTTACACAACGGCTACTATCGTATGATTTCATGGAATGAAGAGGTCCTTCGAGTGGTTTTGACCCCCCAACGCGCCCTTTGAGTGCATGCCGAGCTACTGAAAACGACACAATCGGTCGTACCGCGCCCACCGCACATCTGATGGGCGTGCCGTATCCTCCTACATGTCACAAATAATATTCCAATTTTTTTCGTGTGGTTTCAGGTCATTCGGAGCACGTTTGCTACAGATTCGACCATCTCACGTCATTATGGTGTTTTATGACTCCAGAAATGCATTTCCGGTCACTATGGTCAAACAACACCTCCGATTGACGTGCCGTCTACCCGAACATTTCAAAATTCACACAAACGCTGTTTTCATATGATTTCATGGCATTTCGAGGTCATTCGGGTGGTTTTGACCACCCAACGCATCCTTTTAGCGCGCACCGAGCTGATGAAAATGACACAATCGGTCGTACCATGTGCACCGCATGTCCAATGGGCGTGTCGTTCCTCCTACACATCAAGAATAATATTACTATTGTTTTTGTGTGGTTTCAGGTCATTCGGAGCACGTTTTCTCTGAATTCGACCGTCTCACGCCGTTTTGGTGTTTTATGACCTTGGTCAAACGACACCTCCGATTGACGTTCCATTTACCCAACCATTTTACAGTTCACACAATGGATGTTTTCGTACGATTTCATGGCATTCTGAGGTCGTTCGGGTGGTTTTGACCCCCCAACGCGCCCTTTTAGCGCGCGCCGAGCTGCTGAAAACGACACAATCGGTCGTACCGCGCGCACCGCACGTTCGATGGGCGTTCCGTCTCCTCCTAAATGTCACGAATAATATTCCTATTGTTTTAGTGTGGTTTCAGGTCATTCGGAGCACGTTTTCTCCGAATTCGACCGTCTCACGCCGTTTTGGTGTTTTATGACTCTGGAAACACGTTTCCGGTAACCGTGGTCAAAGGACACCTCCGATTGACATGCCATCTGACATACCATTTCAAAATTCACACAGCGGCTGTTGTCGTACAATTTCATGGCATTCCGAGGTCGTTCTGGTGGTTTTGACCCCCCAACGCGCCCTTTTAGTGCGCGTCGGGCTGCTGAAAACGACACAATCGGCCATACCACGTGCACCACACGTCTGATGGGCGTTCCGTCTCCTAATACACATCACGAATAATATTTATATTGTTTTTGTGTGGTTTCAAGTCATTCGGAGCACGTTTACTCCAAATTTGACCGTCTCACGCCGTTTTGGTGTTTTATGACTCCAGAAACGCGTTTCCGGTCACCGCGGTCAAATGACACCTCCAATTGACATTCCATCTACCCGACCATTTCAAAATTCACACAATGACTATTTTCATATGATTTCATGGCATTCTGAGGCCGTTCATGTGGTTTTGACCCCCCAACGCACCCTTTTAGCGCGCACCGAGCTACTTAAAACGACACAATCGGTCGTACCGCGCGCACCGCATGTCCGATGGGTGTGTCGTCTCCTTTTACACGTCAAGAATAATATTAATATTATTTTCGTGTGGTTTCAGGTCATTTGGAGCACGTTTGATCCAAATTCGACCGTCTCACACCGTTTGGGTGATTTATGACTCCAGAAACGCGTTTCCAGTCACCGCGGTCAAACGACACCTCTGATTGACATGCCATCTTCCCGACCATTTCAAAATTCACAAAAAGACTATTTTCATACGATTTTATGGCAATCCAAGGTCATTCGGGTGGTTTTGACCCCCCCAACGCGCCCTTTTAGCGCGCGCCGAGCTACTGAAAACGACACAATCGGTCGTACCGCGCGCACGACACGTCCGATGGGCGTGCCTTATCCTCCTAAACTTCACGAATAATATTCCTATTGTTTTTGTGTGGTTTCAGGTCATTCGGAGCACGTTTTCTCCGAATTCGACCGTCTCACACCGTTTTGGTGATTTATGACTCTGGAAACACGTTTCTGGTCACCGCGGTCAAACGACACCTCTGATTGACGTGTCGTCTGCCCGACCATTTCAAAATTCACACAACGGTTGTTGTCGTACAATTTAATGGAATTCTGTGGTCGTTCGGGTGGTTTTTACCCCCCAATGCGCCCTTTTAGTGCGCACCGAGCTGTCCGGGGTGCTGGGGGGCTATCTGAGGTGCAGGGGGTGTGGGGGGCTGTCCGGGGTGCAGGGGGGGGATGTCTGGGGTGCGGGGAGGGCTGTCGGGGTGTGGGGGGCTGTCCGGGGTGCAGGGGGGGATGTCTGGGGTGCGGGGAGGGCTGTCCGGGGTGTGGGGGGGGGGGGCTGTCTGGGGTGTGGGGGGGGGATGTCTGGGGTGCGGGGGGGGGGGGGGGGGGGAGTGTCCCAGGTGAGGGGCGGGGCTGTCCGGGGTGTGGGGAGGAATGTCCGGGGTGTGGGGAGGGATGTCCGGGGTGTGGGGGCCTGTCTGGGGTGCGGCAGGGGGGGGGGGGGCTGTCCGGGGTGGTGGGGGGGCTATCCGGAATGCAGGGGGGGGGGGCTCTTCGGGTTGTGGGGAGGGCTGTCCGGGGTGCGGGGGGCTGTTTGGGGTGCGGGGAGGGCTGTCCGGGGTGTGGGGGGGGGGATGTCCGGGGGGGCTGTTCGGGGTGAGGGGAGGGGCTGTCTGGGGTGCAGGGAGGGTTGTCCAGGGTGTGTGTGTGTGTGTGGGGGGGGGGGGGGGGGGGGTTGTCCGGGGTGCAGGGAGGGCTATCCGGGGTGCGGGGGGGGGGGGGGGGTGTCCGGGGTGGGGGGGGTGTCCGGGGTGGGGGGGGGGGGGGTGTCCGGGGTGCGGGGAGGGCTGTCCGGGGTGCGGGGAGGGCTGTTCGGGGTGGGATGGGGACTACTAATAGTGAACCTCAGCTCATTCATCAAAAATAAGTTTAATGGTTTATATTAGGAATCACATGGTTTTTTAAAAATATTACAGAACATGCAATTGAAAACATTGAAGAATTAAATGAACAAAAAATATCCAAATCATTAATCAGTTTCATGGTTACTTGTCAATTCGTGCACACAAACATTGCATCAGGAAAATCACAAAAAATATCACTAGAAACCCAACCTAAATATCAATAACAACCCCACCATTAAAAACAGAAACACACCTCGTGAATATGATGCGTCATGCGTGGTCATGACTACTACCTCCATCAGGTGGGTCAGAGGCCTACAACAAAAAAACATTAGGAATATTTTCATAAAAAAATAATATAAATTAAATAAATAAATACAGTATAAACCTGTGTCGTCTGATCCCCTGCACCATCACTTGGATGCACATATTGCGGCAGTGCTCTAACCTCAGCGATCAATTGCGCATTTACCTCCTCGGAAGCGCGCAGCTGTGCCTCGAAATCTAACAACCACTGTGTCATCTAAGCAATAGCAGGACCGACAACCACACCGCATGAAACTACCGAATGAGGAATCCCTGTTACATAGGTCAAACTATATCCATGCCCGTCCCAACCAATAATGCGATGAAAAATCTCATCCCTTCACATGGGAAGCTGTCGCTGGTCCTCTAGTAGATGTTCTAACTCAGCTTAAAATTGAGCCTATGAAATATTTAAATATATATACATATATTAATATATAGATTTTATTTAATTATTGGTAATGAGTACAAGCACTTACTATCAATGCTACAGCCTCTGTATCATTGCGATCACGAGTCCTCATCCACACCGACATTTTATCAGTCGGTGCACATTGCTCCCGCAACTGTATATGAATAGAATATAAACACAAAACCATATTAATTAATAAATTAAAAAATGAATAATAAATACCTCATGTTGGATCTGAGACACGTGACGAGTCCCGATCTTGTGAGGTGGTCCTTGCAACGCTCGATTCTCAGAATGGCGTGTTGACACCTCCTACATTCAATTCATTCAAATTTCAAACAAATCACACATTCTTGAAAATATATATACCAAAATAAATATACAAACCGCAACACCCTCAGTAGACCAATATGCAACTAAATCATGCCACTAATCTGGGAGGACACCTCTCGAGACTTTTTCTAGAATGTATGGGGCACCCACATTTGGTACCCAGTGGTCCCTCTTGACTTTGTCTTTATAGTCTTTCCACATCTTACAACATATTCTCATACACACTGGCCGAAACTCATCAGGAAATACTTTCAAATTTTTTTATTAAAGAAAAAAATCACATATTTTATTATTGTTTATACATAGGGAATAAAGTAAAATGGTCTTCTTACCTGAACCTCCCTCCAAAGACAATCTAATGTGTCCTGAGGGATAGAAGGCCAGTCACGCATGGTCAATGTAAATCGTTATGGGTCACATAGGATATGACCCAGCTGGTGAATAAATGCAGGGGAATTCCGTCTCACAGGATGAAATACCTCATCAAATGAAACATCAAAAGTTGTGTCGGAATTCCATGATAATATGCCACGACCAGGGCCTCTCTTGTGAGAGGAAGAAGCAGTCGAGTCTGATCCTGTTGAAAACAATTTTATATATAAATTGACAGATGTTATAAATATATATATATGCTTATCAATTACATAAAAAATAGAGACAATAACATTCAAACATACCTCAACCCTGAGATGTAGATGCCTCAGATGGATGATGTTGATTTGCTGCCTCTTCTCCTGACATGCCTGCAGTCATGGAAAACATTAGTAAGGGGATTATCCAAAGTGTCCAAATGATAAATTGGATTGTTTTAAAAAAAAAATAAAACTTGTACAGTTGTTAATCAAACAAAAAGGGATTGAATAATTAGTTGTGAATGAATTTTAAAAAATCATAAAGTTAACAAAGCAGATATAAAAATTATGTACAAAACCAATCAATGCATAGCCAAATTTAAAATCGAATTAATAAAAATTAAAGCAGCACATGAACCAAATGAAGAATACCTCAATGGGAAGATACACCAACAATAACATCAATATAACAAGAGTTAAATCACCCTAAATATTTATAACTGAATAAACTTCAAAAAGTGAGGATTAAAACATACAAGGATTTATAAAATGGTTAGATAATTTATGATATCCTAGGATGAATAGTGGAAAAACAATTATACCTTTCATTAAGCATGAAAATCAACTGTTTATCCTTCAACAACCACTCTGACCCAATAAATATCTTCTTCATGTTGAACTATGGTGTGTTGATCAAGCTGTTGGGAAACAAAAGGAACAGTCTCAGGTTCATCTTGTTCAAATACAAACACTCCACGCCGAGACATTTTGACAACAACTTGCCAACTTGGATTCGAAGGCAAAGTAACGAAGAATACTTGTTCCGCTTGTGATGTCAAAATGAAAGGTTCATTATCAACTCATTCATTTCTATATAACATATAGTTAAAATTCACCAATAAAAACTGATATTGATCGACTTTACATCCACACACTGGATCAACCCAATTACACTTTTACAATATGTACTTGAAACCATGTGTGTATACAACTTTAATGATGTCTATAAATTGACCATAGTAATAACCAGAATCAACAAATGGACAAAAGATTCCACTGTTTTGTGTTTCTCATTTGTCGTCAACATCTTTAATGCGAAATCGAAACCCATTAGCATCTATAGATTTATAACGACGAGCCGTTATAGATGGACCCTCATCCAGTTGGATAAATTCTTCAGTTAGTGCGGGGTCCCCTAACTCCCTCAGCTTATGAACCTATATAATTCATAGAATTCAATAATGATATATGCAGAAAGAAATTAGTATAATAGTTCACTCACAATGAAAATAAATTTATACGTAAATAATCCTTGAACCAATCATGAAATGACGCATAATGAGATTGTTGAATTTGCAACTCAATCGCACGATACATCTCTTATTTTATCTCATTAATGTGTTTCCTGCAAATGATAACGTGATGTTTAAATGATCAACTTTTTCAAACAAAACATGTAAAAGTTAAACAATAAAAGTGATAAGATACTTACTGCATTAATGGTGCAACTGATGGAGTATTGAACAAGATATATCGATGCACTTTTATCCAATCGATGTTGTCCATATCATATGTGGTTCCTTCTCCAACTGGACCATCATGAATCCGAGAGGGCCTATCTAATTTTGTTTCAACATCCATAAGATATTCTACACAAAAATTAGTACACTCATCCATAAAATAACCATTGGCTATTGATGCCTTCAGACGATCTCTGTTGCGTACAAATCGTTTCAATGTACTCAAATACCGCTCAAAAGGATACATCCACCTGAATTGCACTGGACCAGCAGCCATTACTTCATCAGTTAGGTGCACTGTTAAGTGGACCATAACAACAAAAAATGAGGGGGGAAATAGTTTCTCAAAGTGACAAAGCATAAGTACAATTCGGTCCTGTAAACTTTTTAAATTACTCATTATTTGATTTCTTAACAAAGCTGTCTAAAAAAATTACTCATCTCAATCAATGGTAAACAACATTTGGGGATAAATAATCAAAAATTGCAATTGGAATCAACTACTGAAGTAGTATGTGATTGTCATGACTTTTCAACCCTTGCAATGTCTTGCTCGTCAGATTCACACACTTTGAAATATTAGAAGAGTAACCATCAGGAACCTTGAGCATATTCAAAATGGAAAGAAATTTCTCTTTCTCCTTTTTAGTCATTGTATACTGTGCAACATGCATATATTCCTTGTTTCCCTCAGCTAACTATAAATGAAACTGTTTCCTTAAACCCATTTCTTCCAAATCACGGCGTGCATTAACATGGTCCTTTGATTTTCCACTAACACCTAAAATGGTCCACAATATGTTATCACAAACATTTTTTTCATTGTGCATGACATCCAAATTATGCCTCAGCATGTTATTTTTCCAATACAGAAAACTATAAAAAATAATTATATTTTTCTAATTGTGACTGTGCTGCCTACCCGCATCACAAATATTACGTACCGGAAGAGCCACCAAATTTTGAATTTCATATACCATGCGGATGTTTTCTTCCTCAATCTGCGATAACATTTCGACTACTATCATGATCTTTGGTGCTGGGTTGAACTCTCTAGAACCATCAAATGCCACTCTGTCCTTTCTTAACCTGTGCTGAGGTGGGAGAAAATGTCTGTGACCCATGTATGCCCATTTTTTGGAATGCTTAAGCCATACAGATTTTTTACTTTTGTTGCAACAAGGGAAAGAAAATTACCCTTTCGTACTCCAGCTTGATAAATTTTCATAAGCTGGGAAGTAATTGATTGTCCACAATAAAGCAGACTATAGTTTGAACATTTCATTCGTTTCATAGTCATAATTCATCACACCATCGGCCCAAAATTCATTCAACTCATCAATAAATGGCTGAAGATAAACATCAATCTTATCCCCTGGACATTTAGTTCCATCAATAAGAGTGGAAAGTAATATAAATTGTTGCTTTATAAAAAGCCACAAAGGAAGATTATACGGAACCAGCACCACAGTCCATGTGCTATGAGTTGCACAAACCATATACTTGAATGGATTGAAACCATCTACTACCAATCCCAATCATACATTATGAACATCTTTAGAAAAGTTGGGATGTCTCTTATCAAAATCCTTCCATGCATGAGAGTCTACTGGGTGGGTTAACATATCACTTTCAGGAACTATTTTTGCATGCCATCTCATTAAATTAGAAACTTTAGATGACATAAAAAATCTTTTCAACCTCGGTTTAAGGGGAAAGTAACACATTTTTTTATGGCAATCAGTTTCCACTGTATCGCAATCTGACTTTGATGTGTCTGATTTCCCCTGTTCTCTTTCCACCTGGAAGCACCAAAAACCGTACAAATATCCAAATGGACAGTTTCCTTTCTAAACAACATACTGTTGTTTGCACATGAATTTATGGTCTCATATGTAAAACCTAAGTTCTCTGTCAACTTACGAGCATGGTAATACAACTCAAGAATCATAGCGTAGACAGGAAGAACCTTTTTCAATAACACCAAAATCTTGTCGAATGATGTGTCTGACCAATGATTCAAAGTCTTTAAATGCAACAACTCCACGATAAATGACAATTTATTATAAGAAGTACATCCAGGATATAATTATATTTTTGCATCATCAAGTTCTTCATAAAACCTCCTCGAATCACGATCTGCACCAGAGCGAAGATTTATCTCACCGGTTTAAAGATTCTGGATGTCAATGCCTTTAGGATCCAACCCACTTACTATTTCAGTAAGCATTTCATGCATTGGATCATTCATCCTTACATCAATATCCATCTGAACTGCATCCATATTTTGAAAACGAACATATTCTTCTCCATGATGAGTCCAACTCTTATAATTTTTCAGAAATCCATTAAATAATAGGTTATCCCTTATAGTATCTCATGTGAAATGATATCGATTAGCACATTTTCTACATGGACAACTAATATAGTCACTTTCAAATCCTCTGGTGAATTCAATAAACTGCATAATTCCATTGAAATATTCTCTAAAGATTCGATTTGGAAGATCAATCCAACTCTTATCCATAATAAGATCCCTATAAAAAACATTTACACAAGACTTATTACATTTGAATTTTTTATATCAAATATATTTAAAATAAATACTAATTAATTGTTTGTGAACCATTTATAAAATAATAATGTAAGTGAAAGCCCATGTCATACCTGATTGCGCTACAAACCTGGAAGGGAGGGGAGCTGAAGGCAGTGCTGCGAGGGAGAGGAGAGGCAGTGGAGGGGATCCGGAGCCAGAGGCGGTGCAGTGAGGGAGGGGACGGGTGGCGATGACGATGGGGAGTTAGAGGAGAGGAGGCAGTGAGGTGGAGATGGTGCAGCAAGGGTGGGACGACAATAGAGGGGAACATGGACAGGGGGAGCCAGAGTGGACGGGCGGCAATGGAAAGGGGACGAGTAGCGGCCGTGCAGGGAGGGAGGGGACCGGGCGGCGACGGTGCGACAAGGGAGAGGACGGTGAGGGAGGGGATGGGAAGTGGTGGTGCGGCGAGGGAGGGGACGAAGACGGATGGGATGAGGGTTGTTGGGGTGTGGGGGGGGGGGGGAGGGCCGAGGGGGTGGAGGGCTGAGGGCAGAGGCCGGAGAGCAGAGGGGTCAGAGGCTGGAGGGGCTGGAGGCCGAAGGCAGGTGGCGGGAGGCCAGAGGGCAGAGGGAGGCCGGAGGGCTGCCGGAGGTGGGAGGCCCGAGGGTAGAGGGAGGTCAGAGGGCGGCCGGAGGGCAGCCGTAGGGAAGAGGGCGGCCGAAGGAGGAGGAAGGCCAGATGAGTGGAGGGCAGGGCAGAGGGCGGCCGGAGGGCGGAGGCCGACTGGGCAACCGGGGGACGACGGTGAGGGAGGGTGTGCAGCGATGGGGCAGGGCGCGCCACGATAGGGGAGGGCGGCAAGGGAGGGAGCGCGACGACGGGAGAGGGCGCATGGCGAGGCGAGAGAGGAAGAGGGTTCGGGGAGGGGGGGGGGGGGGCGCCGAAGCCACGGGGAAAGAGGAGAGAGAGGAGGGTTCGGGGGGGGGGGGGGGGGGCGAAGCCCCCTTTTTTTTGGGAAAACCTAGAGACCCCCATAGTCGATCACTATTGGTTACCTATACCGACTTCCAGTGGTGGTCGCTATAGGTAAGGGGGCTCCGAAGCCCAATTTTCTAGTAGTGTTTGGATGTAAGCATGATATGGTATGGTAAAAACCATAATGAATATACATGCATCATATCATGGGGTACTTAATAACCACCCAAATGATATACCATACCCGATTCAACCAGTGTTAAAATAGGAAATTATTCCTATAGTATAATGAAAAAAATAGCGAATGAGTTATCACATTTATTGATAATATTAGTGTGAATTAAGTATCACTATTTATAATGAGTTTGAAAAAATGGGTTATTATCAACCATAATAATAAGGTGAATAAATTATCATCATTTAAATAATAAGAAAGGTGAATATTTCATCACCATCCATTAAAAATATGGTGAATGAGTTATAAACCATAGAAATAATAACCAAGGTAAAAAATTTAATTACCATTCATATACAATATAGTGAATGGTTCATCACCAAAATAGACAGAGAATGGGTGAGCGGGTCATCACTACTTTGACCATATAGGTGAATGGGTTAACACCTCTCATGTACAAGGTGAATGGCTTATCACCAATATCATAAACATAAACATGGAGAATGGGTTATCACAAATATCATTAACATAACCATGGTGAATAGTTTATCATTTATATCATAAACATAAGCATGGTTAATGGGTTATAACCAACATCATAAACCTAAAAAAGGTGAACAAGTAATCATAGAAATTACAAGGGTAACATAAGTGAACATGTTATCACCAAAAGAATAAACATAATAAAGGGTGAAAAAATAATCACCAAAGTGTAATAATAAAAAAGGTGAAAAAACTATCACCATAAAATTATAATAAATAAGGGAGAATGAGTAATCACTATAAATATTGTTGGATCTGAATCTATAGATTATACACAAGAGGGGGGTGAATTGTGTCTTTTGCAATTTTTTCAATAACTCTTCTCTTGAACAAGTTCTGTCCTTTATACTTTATCAGATTTGATCGTGCATCAGAAAAAGTAAAAAAAAGAACACAAAGATGTATAGTGGTTTGGGGAACAGAAAGCCCCTAGTCCACTCCACCAACGCTCTACTCCACGAGCTTGGTGATTTTCACTATATGGTTCTCTTTTCCACAGACAGATTCACAACTAAGTACAGGCAGTTGACACCTTTACAATCTAAGGCAAAACAAAGCCTTCTGGTTCAAACACGAACCTACACAGCTTAGAATGAGAAGCTGGTTACTCAAGAATAAAAATAATTTCAGAAAGAAATTTCCGGTTGATCTTCACAATTGCAACAGAATGCAATTGACAGCAGATGGATCGAAGTCTCTAGAAATATTGATCTTCAAGACAAAGCAGTTCTGAGTTGATCCCATTGTAGTAGATATAGAGATATAGTTCACAACCTCAACAGTAGTAGATCCATAGTAGATATTTAATGTAGAACAGGTGAATCTTCTATCATGGCCCTTCTTCTTGAACAAAAAAAGCTTTTACGCTCTTGTTGAATCTGCAGATCAATCGTGAATAGTTTCAATCTCTGTTTTCCACCTTTTTCAATAATAGATCGATCACACCATCCTTTTTTTCTGGTGTTTCAGAGAGAGAATATATAATAAAGCATAACTCCTGCACATTTGGATCCATAAAAGTCACCTTCTGATTCGCGATATTCAAAAATTTGAATTTACAGAGAAGTCGTAACTTCCCTTAAGAATTGACATAAAAATTTCCTTTTAATTCGATCTTAAATCCATTAATAAAACAGCTTTGAATCAGTCAAAGTCGTAATTTAAAAACGACTTTAAATCCGGCTTGAAATCTGCCTAGAAATCATCTTACTGATCGCTGTACATAAAAACCGTCTGTCGAAAATTCCGACGCCAAACGTAAGGTTGATGACGTGGCCTCCAAACATAGGGTTAATAACATAGTCTTCAAATGTAGGGTTGACAACGTAAGGTTGATAAAAAATTTTGGGTTGATCATCCATACGTTTTCTTCAACATTCAAACGTATGGTAAAAGATACATACTTTTACTTGATCGATACTTTTCCAAGAACGTATGGTTGTTTACAAAAAGTAAGGTTGATGAACCATACTTTTGAGAAAGAAATGTAACCTTTAGAATTTACGTACGATTATCCTTCCATACTTTTCTGATAACCAAAACGCAGGGTTCCTTCTTAACGTAAGGTTCTTCTTCCATACTTTGCTGAAAATGTATGGTTTTTTAACCATACTTTTCTATTATCTCAAAAAGTATACATGCCTTTCATCCTTACGCTACGTTTATCCACGTAGGGTATGAACAGTGATTCCAGAATGCACTAAAACAGATTCCGTGCTATATTCATCTACGTAAGATGTGAACAGTGTTTCCAGAACATGATAAAACAGATTCCGCGCTAAGTAATAAATTCTCGTTATTTCAAGAGTAAAATAAATTAATAACCTTCTGCAAAATACTAAGTAAAATCATTAGAAAATAACTAAGGGTATTTTTGAGCATCAAAATTATCATAAAGAGACAGAGTATCATTTTCAATAATCTCCCCCTTTAAATAACATTATTACGCATTGTTGAAAACAATACTTTTCTCAACAATCTCCCCCCGTTTTGATGATCACAAAACCTATAAAATAATTAAAATTATTTAAAAAAAACAAAATTAACTTTCAAAATTCGTTATAAAGTTTTAAATAAAAACTTCTCCACCAAAAAGAAAATTATAAATTCAAATGTCTCATCTAATTTTGTCCCTCAATAAAATGAATTCTCCCCCTAAATATTGATGTTGTGTTTATCCAAATTCTCCCCCTTTTTGTGATATAAAAAAGAATTATAAATCATGGATTTTAACATGTTTAATATTGCACTGAGCTGTTAGTAAATGCTATTACGAACTGTTTATCAATAATTAAATCTGGAGTACTGGCATATTAATAATAAAGTTAGTAAAACAAATAAGGAAAGAGACAAATAAACAATGAAGAAAATTTTCATTCAAAAACAGTAGTATATACATGACAATGATATACACAGGAATCAAGGTTTGGGTAAGATAGGCAACAGAGTCTATCTCCTCTCAATTGCAGATTTGATTTCTGTAAATTATTCCCGAAGTCTCTTCATCGTCCCATCTCCAAGCTTGACAATGAGCTCTATGTTATCTTGAGTCATATGAATATCCTGAATTAAATTGACTATGAAAAAATCATGCATCCTTTCCTCTTTTTCAACAAATACTGACAGCTTCTCTGATAACTGATCTAACAGAATTCTGATTGATGGCTCACTTGATTCAGTTGATCCACTAAGAATTTCTGATTTTCCAGCAACACTGACAAAGGAGCACTGTTACATTGAAGATCTTGTATCATGTCATTCATATTGCTCAGCATAGCTGTGATAGCCTAAAACCTTCTGATTAAATTAGGTGAAGTACCTGATCCACTAACAACATTATTTTCAACTGATGCAAATTGGTTCTCCATAAACAACTTCAGATATGATAAATCTGACTTCATAACCATTTCAGATTTTAATTGAGTAACATCAGTCAGCATATCCTCTTTAAATATTTCAACTTCTTGCCTTGAAACTGTACACTCCTTCAGCTTTTGAAAATTCAAATGTTCGAAGTCTAAATCATTTCTCAAAGAAGCATTCTCAGATT
This sequence comes from Viscum album, assembly GCA_963277665.1. Taxonomy (NCBI): domain Eukaryota; kingdom Viridiplantae; phylum Streptophyta; class Magnoliopsida; order Santalales; family Viscaceae; genus Viscum; species Viscum album. Next base: position 623,640,237 of record OY728130.1, on the reverse strand, counting down.
CCAACTGAGATACTTTTCTGTACAGTTCTTCAACTTCTTCTTTCCTTGAATCAGATGTGCCCTGTGCTTGATTCACATTCTCAGGTTGATGCAGCAATACCAAAGGCAATGATTCAGCATCAGATTTCCCTTTTTCTTTGTCCTGAAAAGATTGGTCCACATATTTTTCCTTAGAGTTTTCAAACTCCTCCACAGAAAAATCCTCTTGAAGTACCTCTGTTTGAGCTTTAGAGGCATGCTCATCACATTCATCTGCATCTTTTTCTTCCACTGGAATTCCAAGAAAAATATCTTCAGAAGTTTTCTGAGGTCTGGCTACTTCTTCACCAGGAACTGCCACCATCTCCTGTTCCTGTTGAAGTGAAACTTCAACATCAGCAACAATCTGTTCCTGATTTTCCCTTTGAGCTTCTTCTTGAGCTCCTGATTTCACTACCGGAGTCGTTCTCTCAGTAACATCTTCCATGGTTTTATCAACAAAAACTTCTCTCACAAAAGAATAATAAAATAAAGGTTCTATTGGAGTTTCCAAAGTAGTGGATGTAACTTCCTCATTTACTGGTCTTTTTCTTCTTGATTGAAGTCCCTCCTGGATTCTGTCTTCCTCAACATCTGTCATTTCCAAGAGAATCCTTCTTGCTACATTGCTGACTTTGGATTCAGTTTGTCCTTCCTTGGACTTAGCAGGTTGAGCCTGAGCACTCTATGAGTCTTCCTCAACTCCTACTGGCAAAAGTTTTCCTTTAATTGTGCTCCAGAAATATCCAACTTTCCTCAAGGTTCCAGCATTAAATGTATTACTATGATGACAGTTAACTCTTGCATCCAATAATCTCACCATGTCTTTCTTAAACATCATCTTAGAAATAAATCTACCAAAGGGATATAAATTCATCATGGCCTCGCTTTGACAGTAGTAACTGAGATACCTTATCATGTATCTTGGAAAGTTTAACTTAATATCACTTAACAAAAGAAACATTATATACATATCAGGGTACAAAATCTTCTCCATTTATGCCATCCATGGAGCTATTTCAATCTGAATAAATTTTACCAAAATCTTATGATCAGGCTCCAAATCCTTAACAAACATTTTCTTTATTGTCTTGCTACCAAAAATAAAAGACATAATGTCTTCAAATTTATGCATAGAATCTCCTATATTTTTCAAGTCAAAATGAAAAACTCCCTCATGAGGGAATTTGAGAATTTGACTAATCTCTACTGAAGAAATTGAGAAATCCCTATCCTCTATTTTAGCCATCATACTATCTTTGGTATCTCCCAGACTAAACTGTACAGATTTGTAAAAGTATCTAAGTTCTACTTCATACAGAAATTCCGTATTTTCACTGTTGAACATCTGTTCAAGATTCTGAAATGACAGTTCTTGCTTCAACAACATATTCGTCTGAAATAACTAGTCAAGATCGATTACCTTACCCTGTAATATTTTTCTTCCCTCAGTGCGTTGTCTCTTGGTATTGCTCGGCTCAGCCTCACTGGCTCCTTTAGTCCTTACCAATGCTATGAGATTCTCTGAAGGTTTGAAGGTTAGGGTTTCAGAAGATCAAAGGTTAGGGTTTCAGAAGAAGAAGTGCGATTTTCGGATTTCAAAAGGGTTTTGATAGAAGTGAAAGGGTTTAGAAGTCGAAAAGGATCTAACAGCCTTGATTCCCGTGTAATCACTCATCATTACATATAATTAAAAACAAATAAATTTTTCATTTGATGAAAGAATGAAAAAATTAAACATTATTCAATAAACAAAATAATTTTTACAAAAAAAAATTATTTAAAATTAAATAAAACAAGCTCCCCCTTAATAAAATCAAACCTTGCAGTGGGAAGAGGTTTAGTAAAAATATATGCTAATTAAATTTTAGTATTTATAAATTCTAAAAATATATCTTTTTTAATAACATGATCTCTTAAAAAGTGATGTCTTATATCAATGTTCTTAGTTATAGAATGACAAATAGGATTTTTTGAAATATTAATTACACTCGTATTATCACATAAAATAGGTGTATTATTAAAATTCAATCCAAAGTTCATAAGAGTGTTTTTCATCCACAACACTTGTGAACAACAACTGCCAGTAGAAAAATATTCTGCCTCATCTGTTAACAGGGCAACTAAATGTTGTTTCTTACTAGACCATGATACTAAGGACTTTCCTAAAAAGTGACATGTACCTGATGTACTTTTTCTATCTAATCTACAACTTCCAAAGTCAGCATCTGAATATGAAATCAAATTAAAATAAGAAGTTTTAGGATAAAGAAGAGATTGAAAAACAGTTCTTTTTAAATATCTAAAAATTCTTTTAACAGCAGTTAGATGAGATTCTTTAGGATTTGATTGAAATCTAGCATAAAGACATACTGAATACATTATATCTATTCTGTTAGTAGTAAGATATAACAAGCTAACAATCATACCTCTATATAACTTGTTGTCAACTGATTTCCCAGTTTCATCCAAATCATGTTTTATATTAGTACACATAGGAGTTGTAAATGTCTTGCTGTTCTCATGTCCAAATTTCTTAAGTAAATCAGTAATGTATTGTCTTTGATTTAAAACATTTCCAAAATCTTTTTGAAATATTTGAAGACCCAAAAAAAATTTAATTCTCCCATCATACTAATTTCAAATTATTCTAGCATTAATTTTGAAAATTCATGACAAAGAGTTTTATTAGTTGATCCAAAGATTACATCATCAACATAAATTTGAACCAATAAAACATTATTTTTAACAGTTTTCTTAAATAGTGTTGGATCTACCATACCAACAGTAAAATCATTTTTCAAAAGAAAGGAACTTAATATTTCATACCAAGCTCTAGGTGCTTGTTTAAGGCCATAAAGAGCTTTAGTAAGTTTAAAAACAGAATCAGGTTTCTGAGAGTTTTCAAAACCAGGAGGTTGCTCAACATAAACTTCCTCCATTAAATAACCATTTAAAAAGGCAGATTTGACATCCATCTGAAATAATTTAAAATTTATATAAGATGCACAGGCTAAAAGGATTCTAATGTCTTCTAACCTAGCTACAGGTGAAAAAGTCTCATCATAATCTATTCCCTATACTTGATTATATCCTTTAGCTACTAATATTGCTGTATTTCTAGTTATTATGCCTTGGTCATCCTGTTTATTTCTAAAAACCCATTTGGTTCCTATTACAGGATAATTCTTAGGTCTTTCCACTAAATCCCAAACTTCATTTATTTTAAACTATTTTAATTCATCTTGCATTGCTATTACCCAGTTTTCATCATCTAAAGCTTCTTCTATAGTCTTGGGTTCTTGTTGAGATAGGAGGGCAGAGAATTCCACTAGGTTTCCTAAGTTTTTTCTAGTTTGAACACCAGTTTCTAAGTTACCTATTACAGTTTCTAAAGGATGATTCTTTAGGGTTATAGAATGTCTAGGTGATATATTTAAAGGTTCTTCAGTATCATGTTCCTTTGAACTGGACTGAATTTCTTTTATATCATTTTCAAAATCATTCTTCAAATTCTTAAGTCTCATGTTATCATTAGAGTCAAGTTCATCCATTTGTTCTGTCCTTTTCTCAAAAGGATCAGATTCATCAAATTTCATATGAACCGATTCTTCAACAATCCTTGACTTCTTATTATAAACTCTATAAGCTTTGGAGTTAGCAGAATATCCTAAGAAAATACCTTCATCATATTTTGGATCGAACTTAACAAGATTATCCTTGGTGTTTAATATATAAACCTTGCATCAAAAAACTTTAACGTAATTTACTTTAGGTTTTCTGTTATTCCATAGTTCATAGGGTGTCTTTTTCAAAATAGGTCTAATTAAAAATCTATTAATTATATAACAAGATGTATTCATAGCTTCTACTCAGAAATATATAGGTAGGCTATATTCATTTAACATAGTTCTATCCATTTCTTGAATTGTTCTATTTCTTCTTTCTATAATCCCATTCTGTTGAGGTGTTCTGGGTGTAGAAAAGGTGTGTTTAATACCCATATTTGAGCAAAAGGAATTAAATTCCAGATTCTCAAATTCTCCACCATGATCACTTCTTAATGAGATTATATTGAAACCTTTTTCATTTTGAGCATATTTGCAGAAACTTTCAAATAAAGTAAAAGATTCATTTTTAAATTTCAAAAAGAAAATCCATGTAAATATTGAATAGTCATCAACTAAAACATATACATATAATTTACCAGCTAAGCTTGCTACTCTTGAAGGTCCAAACAAATCCATATGAATAAGTTCTAGAGGTTTATATGTAACAACCTTATTAACAGATTTGAAGGTTGATTTGTGTTGCTTGCCAAGTTGACATGCATCACAAAATCTGTCACTTTCAAATTTGAGACAAGGTAAATCAGAAACTAAATGTTTCTTGGATAACTTATGTAAAAAATATACATTACAATGACCAAGTCTTCTATGCCAGATCCAGGATTCACTTACTTTAGCAGTCAAGCATTTTACTTGTTGTTTACACAAGGAATTTAAATCCAAAGTATAGAAATTTTCAGTTCTTGGTGCTTTAAATTTAAACAGTTTATCTCTAGAAACAGTACATCAATTGTTAGTAAAATCAACAGTATATCCACCATCACAATGTTGAGAGATACTTATTAGATTGTGTTTTAGTCCTTGTACATAAAGTACTTTGTTGATTGAGACTGTTTTTGGATCTCCAACAGTTCCAATGCCAATGATTTTTCCTTTGGCATTATCACCAAATATGACAAGTCCTCCTTCCTTTTGAGTTTGTGAAGAAAATTTCAATGAGTTTCCACTCATATGTCTTGGCATCCACTATCCATGTACCATATATCTTTTCTTCTCTGGTGACCTGCTACCTGCAAAGACATTCATACAAATTGCTTTGGTACCCATATTTTGTTGGGTCCAGCAGTGTTAGTTAGCAATGATCTGGGTATCCATATTTGCATTGTTATTTTAAAATTAGCTGAATCATATAAGTCTTTTGAAACATAGGATTTCTTAATACCACAAATTTGAGGTTTTCTTAAGAAATAGTTTTTATCTACATGTCCCTTTGCCCCACAAAAATTACAATTAAGATTTTTAGAGCTAGGAACAAAATAATTTTTATATACCTTTGGTTTTTCTCCTTTATTGCCAATTCCAAATCTCTCCTTTTTAATGAAAGTTTTTCCAAGAATTTCATTTAATGAATTATCCCATTTTTAAAAAACCAATTCAGCCTGTTTTTAAGATTCTACTTCATCCTGCAATGATTTTATTCTTGATTCAAAATTAACATAGTTAGTGTTAATCAAATTTTATTTATCAGTTAATTCTTTATGTTGTTTCGGCATTATGTCTCTTTAATCTGAAACAGATTTATGTATATTTTTCAGTGACTTATGTTTCTTAAATAGCGAGTCATATCTTTCTTCAAGAATATTGCAGTAGGCTGCAAGTTTTTCATTTGCATAGCTTGATTCAGAATGTGATTCAGAGGAGTAATATGAGTGTACCTCACCAGTTTCTGCCATGACACACATTTTTGACTTTAGATTGACTTATTCTTTCTCTGAGATTGATTCAAAAGAGCTACTAGAGTCTTCAGATACACTCTAAGTGGCTTTCATAGCTTTCTTGTCTTTCTGCTCAAATTCATTTCTTTTGAAGAATTTCCTTTTCTTTGCATCCTTCAATCGTGGGCAATCTGGTCTGATATGTCCCATATTTTTTCATTCATAACATCTCACTTCCTTATAATCTCCCTTAAGGGATTTTTTGAAGCCTCTTTTCTTGCTGTAGAATTTTCAAAATTTTCTGGCTAGTTGAGCCAGTTCTTCATCTGAGTTGGATGAGTTAGAGCTTTCTAATTTAGCTTTGACTTCTTTGCTCTTCATCTTTCTATTATTCTGTAGTGAAGTTACCTTCAAGGCAGTATCTTCATTTTTGATAATCACTTTATTTTCATTAGCTTCATCTTGCATTTCAGCTTCATACATCATCAGTGTACCAATCAACTCTCTCATAGTTAGATCTTTGATAGGTGTTGATTGTCTGATTACAACAGAGATACCATTCCATCTAGTAGGAAGTACTCTTAGTAATTTTAATGCTTGATCAGCCTGATTAATAGGTTCTCCTAGAGCAGTTATGTTATTGACAATTTCTGTCAATCTCCCATTAATTTGGGTAATGATCTCACCTTCAATCATTCTGAAAGTATCAAATTACAGTTTTGTAGTTGCATATCTCATTTTCCTTACATTATTTGTTCCTTCATATTCCACAGCTATTGTTTGACACATCTCATATGATGTAAGGCACTGAGATACTCTGTTAAATTCATATGGTCATAGACCGCAGATAATTGCATTCATATCCTTGGAGTTCATATCGTACTCTGCCTCTATAGCAGCACTCCATGCCTCAGGATTTTCAGGAATTTCATAAGGAGTCAGAATCTTTTAATAGACTCTATATCCGAGGTTTTTCAGATATATTATCATGCGTGATTTCCAGCAACCATAGCTTTCTCCACTAAAATATGGTGCTCTAACCATCAACATCCCTTCTTCTGTATCAATCATGATGATCTGTTATATAATCCTTAAATGCTTCTAGCTTTTTAAGGCTCTATCAGAAGCTCCTCCTCTGATACCAATTGTTGGATATGAATCTACAGATTATACACAAGAGGGGGGGGGGTGAATTGTGTTTTTTTCAATTTATTCAATAACCCTTATCTTGAACGAGTTCTGTCCTTTATACTTTATCAGATTTGATCATGCAGTGGAAAAAGTAAAAACAAGAACATAAAGATGTATAGTGGTTCGGGGACCAAAAATCCCCTAGTCCACTCCACCAACACTCTACTCCACGAGCTTGGTGATTTTCACTATATGGTTCTCTTTTCCACAGAACGATTCACAACTGAGTATAGGGAGTTGACACCTTTACAATCCAAGAAAAAACAAAGCCTTATGGTTCAAACACGAAGCTACACATCTTAGAACGAGAAGCTGGTTACTCAAGAATAAAAATAATTCAGAAAGAAATTTCCTATTGATCTTCACAGTTGCAATAGAATGCAATTGACAACAGATGGATCGAAGTCTCTAGAAATATTGATCTTCAAGACGAAGCAGTTCTGAGTTGATCCAGTTGTAGTAGATATAGAGATATAGTTCACAACCTCAGCAATAGTAGATCTACAGTAGATATTCAATGTAGAATAGGTGAATCTCTTATCGAGTTCCTTCTTCTTGAACAAATAGAGCTTTTACACTCCTGTTGAATCAGTAGATCAATCGTGAATAGTTTTAATCTCTATTTTCCACCTTTTTCAATAATAGATCGATCACACCATCCTTTTTTTTGGTGTTTCAGAGAGATCATATATAATAAAGCATATCTCCTGCACATTTAGATCCATAAAAGTCACCTTCTGATTCACGATATTCAAAAATTTGAATTTATAGAGAAGTAGTAACTTCCCTTAAGACTCGGCATAAAAAGCTCCTTTTAATTCGTTCTTAAATCCATTAATAAAACGTCTTTGAATCAGTCAAAGTCGTAATTTAAAAACGAATTTAAATCCGGCCTAAAATCCGCCCAGAAATCAGCTTACTGATCGTTGTACATAAAAACCGTCTACCGAAAATTCCGACGCCAAACGTAAGGTTGATGATGTGGCCTCCAAACGTAGGGTTAATAACATAGTCTTCAAACGTAGGGTTGACAACGTAAGGTTGATAACAAACATAGGGTTGATCATCCATACTTTTTCTTCAACATTCAAACGTACGGTAAAAGATCCATACTTTTACTTGATCCATACTTTTCCAAGAACTTATAGTTGTTTACAAAAAGTATGGTTGATGAACCATACTTTTGAGAAATAAACGTAACCTTTAGAATTTACGTACGGTTCTCCTTCCATACTTTGCTGATAACCAAAACGTAGGGTTCCTTCCTAACGTAAGGTTCTTCTTCCATACTTTGCTGAAAACCAAAACGTAGGGTTCCTTCCTAACGTAAGGTTCTTCTTCCATACTTTGCGGAAAACCAAAACGTTGGGTTGCTTCCTAACATAAGGTTCTTCTTCCATACTTTGCTGAAAAAGTATGGTTGTTTAACCATAATTTTCTCTTATCTCAAAAAGTATACATTCTTTTCATCCTTACGCTACGTTTATCCACGTAGGGTATGAACAGTGCTTCCAAAACGCGCTAAAATAGATTCCGCGCTATATTCATCTACGTAATATGTGAACAGTGTTTCCAGAACACGCTAAAACAGATTCCGCGCTAAGTAATAAATTCTCGTTATTTCAAGAGTAAAATAAATTAATAACCTCCTGCAAAATACTAAGTAAAATCATTAGAAAATAACTAAGGGTATTTGTGAGCATCAAAATTATCATAAAGAGAGAGAGTATTATTTTCAATAATCTCCCCCTTTAAATAAAATTAATATGCATTGTTGAAAACAATACTTTTCTCAACAATCTCCCCCTTTTTGATGATCACAAAACCCATAAAATAATTAAAATTATTTAAACAAAACAAAATTAACTTTCAAAATTCGTTATAAAGTTTTAAATAAAAACTTCTCCACCAAAAAATAATTATAAATCTAAATGTCTCATATAATTTTCTCCCTCAATAAAATTAATTCTACCCCTAAATATTGATGTTGTGTTTATCCAAATTCTCCCCCTTTTTGTGATATCAAAAAGAATGAAAAATCATGGATTTTAACACGTTTAATATTGCACTGAGCTGTTAGTAAATGCTATTACGAACTATTTATCAATAATTAAATCTGGAGTACTGGCATATTAAAAATAAAGTTAGTAAAACAAATAAAGAAAGAGACAAATAAACAATGAAGAAAATTTTCATTCAAAAATAGTAGTATACACATGACAATGATATACACAGGAATCAAGGTTTGGGTAAGATAGGCAACAAGGTCTATCTCCCCTGAATTGCAGACTTGATTTCTGTAAATTGTTCCCGAAGTCTCTTCATCATCCCATATCCAAGATTGATAATGAGCTCTCTGTTATCTTGAGTCATATGAATATCCTCAATTAAATTGAATCTGAAAAACTCATGTATCCTTTCCTCTTTTTCAAAAATTACTGACAGCTTCTCTGATAACTGATCTAACAGAATTCTGATTGATGGCTCACTAGATGTCAGTTGATCCAATAAGAATTTATGATTGTACAGTAACACTGACAAAGGAGCACTATTACATTAAAGATCTTGTATCCTATCATTAATATTGCTCAACGCAGCTGTGATAGCCTGAAACCTTCTGATTAAATCAGGTGAAGTACCTGATCCACAAACAGTATTATTTGCAGTTGATGCAAATTGGTTCTCCATAAACAACTTCAGATCTGATAAATCTGACTTCATAACCATTTTAGATTTTAATTGAGTAACAGCAGTCAGCATATCTTCTTTAAATATTTCAACTTCTTGCCTTGAAACTATACACTCCTTCAGCTTTTGAAACTTCAAAAGTTCTAAGTCTAAAGAATTTCTCAGAGAAGCATTCTCAGATTCCAACTGAGATACTTTTCTGTACAGTTCTTCAACTTCTTATTTCCTTGAATCAGATGTGCCCTGTGATTGATTTACATTCTCAGGTTGATGTAGCAATACCAAAAGAAATGATTCAGCATCAGATTTCTCTTTTTCTTTGTCCTGAAAAGGTTGGTCCACAGATTTTTCCTTAGAGTTTTCAAACTACTCCACAGAAAAATCCTCTTGAAGTACCTCTGTTTGAGCTTCAGAAGCATGCTCATCACATTCATCTGCATTTTTGTCTTCTACTGGAATTTCAAGAATAATATCTTCAGAAGTTTCCTGAGGTCTGGACACTTCTTTACCAGGAACTGCCTCCATTTCCTGTTTCTGTTGAAGTGCAAATTCAACATCAGCAACAATCTGTTCCGGATTTTCCCTTTGAGCTTCTTCTTGAGCTCCTGATTTCACTACCAGAGCCATTCTCTCAGTAACATCTTCCATGGTTTTATCATAAAGAACTTCTCTCACAAAATAATAATAAAATAAAGGTTCTGTTGGAGTTTCCAAAGTAGTGGAAGTAACTTCCTCATTTACTGGTCTTTTTCTTCTTGATTGAAGTCCCTCCTGGCTTATGTCTTCCTCAACATCTGTCACTTCAAAGCAAATCCTTCTTGCTACATTGCTGACTCTGGATTCAGCTTGTCCCTCCTTGGACTTATCAGGTTGAGCCCGAGCACTCTTTGAGTCTTCCTCAGCTCCTGCTGGAAAAAGTTTTCCTTTAATTGTGCTCCAGAAATATCCAACTTTCCTCAAGGTTCCAGCATTAAACGTATTAGTGTGATGACAGTTAACTCTTGCATCCACTAATCTCACCATGTCTTCCTTAAACAACAGCTTAGAAATAAATCTCCTAAAGGGATAGAAATTCATCCTGGCCTCGCTTTGACAGCAGTAACTGAGATACCTTATCATGTATCTTGGAAAGTTTAACTTAATATCACTTAACAAAAGAAAAATTATATACATATCAGGGTACAAAATCATCTCCATTTTTGCCATCCGTGGAGCTATTCCGGTCTGAATAAATTTTACCAAAATCTTCTGACCAGGCTCCAAATCTTTAACAAACATTTTCTTATTGTCTTGGTATCGAAAATAAAAGACATAATTTCTTCGGATTTATGCACAGAATCTCCTATATTTTTCAAGTCAAAATGAAAATATCCCTCATGAGGGAAGTTGAGAATCTGACTAGTCTCTACTAAATAAATTGAGAAATCCCTATCCTCTATTTTAGCCATCATATTGTCTTTAGTATCTCCCAGACAAAACTGTATAGATTTGTAGAAGTATCTAAGTTCTACTTCATATAGAAATTCCGTATTTTCACTGTTGAACATCTGTTCAAGATTCTGAAACGATAGTGCTTGCTTCAACAAAAGATTCATCTGAAATAACCAGTCAAGATCGATTACCTTACCCTGTAAGATTTTTCTACCCTCAGTGCATTGTATCTTGGCATTGCTCGGCTCGGCCTCAATGGCTCTTTTAGTCCTTACCATTGCTGCGAGAGTCTCTGAAGGTTTGAAGGTTAGGGTTTCAGAAGTTCGAAGGTTAGGGTTTCAGAATAGGAAGTGCGATTTTCAGATTTCAAAAGGGTTTTGATAGAAGTGAAAGGGTTTAGAAGTCGAAAAGGCTCTGACAGCCTTGATTCCCTTGTAATCACTCATCATTACATATATTTAAAAACAAATAATTTTTTCATACGACGAAAGAAAGAAAAACTTAAATAGTATTCAATAAAGAAAATAAAATTTAAAAAAATAAAAAATTTAAAATTAAATAAACCTAGCTCCCCCTTAATAAAATCAAACCTTGCAGTGGGAAGAGGTTTAGTAAAAATATCTGCTAATTGAATTTCAGTATTTATAAATTCAAAAAATATATCTTTTTTAATAACATGATCTCTTAAAAAGTGATTCCTTACATCAATGTACTTAGTTCTAGAATGACTAATAGGATTTTTTGAAATATTAATTACACTAGTATTATCAAATAAAATAGGTGTATTATTAAAATTCAATCCAAAGTCCATAAGAGTGTTTTTCATCCACAACACTTGTGCACAAAAACTGGCAGCAGAAACATATTCTGCCTCAGCTGTTGACAGGGAAACTGAACATTGTTTCTTACTAGACCATGATACTAAGGACTTTATTAAAAAGTGACATGTACCTAATGTACTTTTTTTATCTAATATACAACTTCCAAAGTTAGCATCTGAATATGAAATCAAATTAAAATCAGAAGTTTTAGGATAAAGAAGAGATTGAAAAATAGTTTCTTTTAAATATCTAAAAATTCTTTTAATAGTAGTTAGATGAGATTCTTTAGGATTTTATTGAAATCTAGCACAAAGACATACAAAATACATTATATCTGGTCTGCTAGCAGTAAGATATAACAAGATAGCAATCATACCTCTATATAAATTGTTGTCAAATGATTTCCAAGTTTCATCCAAATAAAGTTTTATATTAGTACACATAGGAGTTGTAAATGTCTTTCTATTCTCAAGTCCAAATTACTTAAGTAAATTGGTAATGTATTTGCTTTGATTTAAAACATTTCCAAATTTTTTTTGAAATATTTGAAGACCCAAAAAGAAATTTAATTCTCCCATCATACTCATTTCAAATTTTTCTTGCATTAATTTTGAAAATTCATGACAAAGAGTTTTATTAGTTGATCCAAAGATTACATCATCAACATAAATTTGAACCAATAAAACATTATTTTTCACAGTTTTATTAAATAGTGTTGGATCTGCCATACCAACAGTAAAATCATTTTTCAAAATAAAAGAACGTAATATTTCATATCAAGCTCTAGGTGCTTGTTTAAGGCCATAAAGAGCTTTAGTAAGTTTAAAAACAGAATCAGGTATTTTAGAGTTTTCAAAACCAGGAGGTTGCTCAACATAAACTTCCTCCATTAAATAACCATTTAAAAAGGCAGATTTGACATCCATCTGAAATAATTTAAAATTCATATATGATGCATAGGCTAAAAGGATTCTAATGGATTCTAACCTAGATACAGGTGAAAAAGTCTCATCATAATCTATTCCCTATTCTTGATTACATCCTTTAGCTACTAATCTTGCTTTATTTCTAGTTACTGTGCCTTGGTAATCCTGTTTATTTATAAAAACCCATTTGGTTCCTATTATAGGATAATTCTTAGGTCCTTCCACTAAATCCCAAACTTCATTTCTTTTAAACTGGTTTAATTCATCTTTCATTTCTATTACCTATCTTTCATCATCTAAAGCTTCTTCTATATTCTTGGGTTCTTGTTGAGATAGGAAGGCAGAGAATTCCACTAGGTTTCCTAAGTTTCTTCTAGTTTGAACACCAGTTTCTAAGTTACCTATTAAAGTTTCTAAAGGATGATTCTTTAGGGTTATAGACTGTCTAGGTAATATATTTAAAGGTTCTTCAGTATCATGTTCCTCTGAACTGGACTGAATTTCTTTTATATGATTTTCAAAATCATTCTTTAAATTCTTAAGTCTCATGTTATCATTAGAGTCAAGTTCATCCATTTGTTCTGTCCTTTTATCAAAAGGATCAGATTCATCAAATTTCATATGAACTGATTCTTCAACAATCCTTGAATTTTTATTATAAACTCTATAAGCTTTGGAGTTAGCAGAATATCCTAAGAAAATAACTTCATCAGATTTTAGATCAAATTTACCAAGATTATCCTTGGTGTTTAAGATATAAACCTTGCATCCAAAAACTTTAACATAATTTACCTTAGGTTTTCTGTTATTCCATAGTTCATACGGTGTATTTTTCAAAATAGGTCTAATTAAAACTCTATTAATTATATAACATGATGTATTCACAGCTTCTGCTCAGCAATATATAGGTAGGCTATATTCATTTAACATAGTTCTAGCACTTTCTTGAATTGTTCTATTTCTTCTTTCTACAATCCCATTCTGTTGAGGTGTTCTGGGTGTAGAAAAGGTGTGTTTAATACCCATATTTTAGAAAAAGGAATTAAATTCCAGATTCTCAAATTCTCCACCATGATCACTTCTTAATGAGATTATATTGAAACCCTTTTCATTTTGAACAGATTTTCAGAAACTTTCAAATAAAGTAAAATCTTCATTTTTCAATTTCAGAAAGAAAATCCATGTAAATATTGAATAGTCATCAACTAAAACATATACATATAATTTACCAGCTAATCTTGCTACTCAAGAAGGTCCAAACAAATCCATATGAATAAGTTCTAGAGTTTTAGATGTAGCAACCTTATTAATAGATTTTAAGGATGATTTGTGTTGCTTGCCAAGTTGACATGCATCACAAAATCTGTCCCTTTTAAATTTGAGACAAGGTAAATCAGAAACTAAATGTTTCTTGGATAACTTATGTAAAACATATACATTGCAATGACCAAGTCTTCTATGCCAGATCCATGATTCACTTATTTTAGCAGTCAAGCAGTTTACTTGTTGTTTACACAAGGAATTTAAATCCAACGTATAGACATTTTCAGTTCTTGGTGCTTTAAATTTAAACAGTTTATCTTTAGAAATATTACAACAATTATTAGTAAAATCAATAGTATATCCATCATCACAAAGTTGAGAGATACTTATCAGATTGTGTTTTAGTCCTTGTACATAAAGTACTTTGTTGATTGAGACTGTTTTTGGATCTCCAACAGTTCCAATGCCAATGATTTTTCCTTTGGAATTATCACCAAATGTGACAAGTCCTCCTTCCTTTTGAGTGAGTGAAGAAAAATTCAATGAGTTTCCACTCATATGTCTTGAGCAACCACTGTCCACGTAACATATATCTTTTCTTCTATAGTGACCTGCTACCTGCAAATACATTCAAACAAATTGTTTTGGTACCCATATTTTGTTGGGTCCAGGAGTGTTAGCTAGCAATGATCTGGGTATCCAGATTTTCTTTGTTCTTTTAAAATTAGCTGAATCATATAAGTCTTTTGAAACATAGGATTTTCTTAATACCACAAATTTGAGGTTGTCTTAAGAAACAGTTTTTAGCTACATGTCCCTTTGCCCCACAAAAATTACAATTAAGCTTTTTAGAGCTAGGAACAAAATAATTTTTATATAGCTTTGGTTTTTCTCCTTTACTGCCAATTCCAAATCTCTCCTTTTTAATGACAGTTTTTCCAAGAATTTCATTTAATAAATTCTCTACTTTTGTAAAAACCAATGCAGCCTGTTTGTAAGATTCTACTTCATCCTGCAGTGATTTTATTCTTGATTCAAAATTAACATAGTTAGTGTTAATCAAATTGTATTTATCTGTTAATTATTTATGTTGTTTCAGCATTGTGTCTCTTTCATCTGAAATGGATTTTTGTATATTTTTCAGTGACTTATGTTTCTTAAATAGTGAGTCATATCTTTCTTCAAGCATATTACAGTAGGCTGCAAGTTTTTCATTTGCGTTTCTTGAATCAGAATGTGATTCAGAGGAGTAATATGAGTGTACCTCATCAGTTTCTGCCATGACACACATGTTTGCCTTTAGATTGACTTCTTCTTTCTCTGAGCTTGATTCAGAAGAGCTACTAGAGTCTTCAGATACACTCCAAGTGGCTTTCATAGATTTCTTGTCTTTCTGCTCAAAGTCATTTCTTTTGAATAATTTATTCTTCTTTGCATCCTTCAATTGTGGGAAATCTGGTCTGATATGTCCCATCTCTTTTTTCATTCATAACATTTCACTTCCTTATTATCTCCCTTAAGGGATTTTTTGAATCCTCTTTTCTTGCTGTATAATTTTTTAAATTTTCTGGCTAATTGAGCCAGTTCTTCATCTGAGTTGGATGAGTCAGAGCTTTCTGATTTAACTTTGACTTCTTTGCTCTTCATCTTTCTATTATTTTGTAGTGAAGTTACCTTCAAGGTAGTATCTTCTTTTTTGATAAGAACTTTATGTTCATTAGCTTCATCTTGCATTTCAGCTTCATGCATCATCAGTGTACCAATAAGCTCTCTCATAGTTAGATCTTTGACAGGTGTTGATTGTCTGATTGCAGTAGAGATACCATTCCATCTAGTAGGAAGTAATCTCAGTACTTTTAATGCTTGATCAACCTACTTAATAGGTTCTCCTAGAGTAGTTTTGTTATTGACGATTTCTTTCAATCACCCATTCATTTGGGTAATGCTCTCACCTTGAATCATTCTGAAAGTATCAAATTTCAGTTTTGCAGTTGCATATCTCATTTTCCTTACATTATCTGTTCCTTCATATGCCACAGCTATTGTTTTCCACATCTCATATGCTGTCAGGCACTGAGATACTCTGTTAAATTCATCTGGTCCTAGACCATAGATAATTACATTCATAGCCTTCGAGTTCATATCGTACTCAGCATCTATAGCAGCACTCCATGCCTGAGGATTTTCAGGAATTTCATAAGGAGTCATAATCTTTAAATAGACTCTATATCTGAGGTTTTTTAGATATTTTATCATGTGCGATTTCTAGCAACCATAGTTGTCTCCATTAAAATATGGTTCTCTAACCATCGAAATCCCTTCTCTTGTATCAGTCATGATGCTCTATTTTATAATCCTTAAATTCTTCTAGCTTTCTAAGGCTCTATCAGAAGCTCCTCTTCTGATACCAATTTTTGGATCTGAATCTACAGATTATACACAAGAGGGGGTGAATTGTGTCTTTTGAAATTTTTTCAATAACTCTTCTCTTGAATGAGTTCTGTCCTTTATACTTTATCAGATTTGATCCTGCAGCGGAAAAAGTAAAAAAAAGAACACAAAGATGTATAGTGGTTCGAGGAACAGAAATCCCCTAGTCCACTCCACCAACGCTCTACTCCACGAGCTTGGAGATTTTCACTATTTGATCCTATTTTCCACAGACCGATTCACAACTGAGTACAGGCAGTTGACACCTTTACAATCCAAGGAAAAGTTAAGCCTTATGGTTCAAACACGAACCTACATAGCTTAGAATGAGAAGCTGGTTACTCAAGAATAAAAATAATTTCATAAAGAAATTTTCGGTTGATCTTAAAAATCGAAACAGAATGCAATTTACAGCAGATGGATCAAAGTCTCTAGAAATATTGATCTTCAAGACGAAGCAGTTCTGAGTTGATCCAGTTGTAGTGGATATAGAGATATAGTTCACAACCTCAGTAGTAGTAGATCCACAGTAGATATTCAATGTAGAACTGGTGAATATTCTATCAAGTTCCTTCTTCTTGAACAAACAGAGCTTTTACGCTCCTGTTGAATCAGCAGATCAATCGTGAATAATTGCAATATCTGTTTCCCACCTTTTTCAATAATAGATCGATCACACCATCATTTTTTTCTGGTGTTTCAGAGAGATCATATATAATAAAGCATATCTCCTACACATTTAGATCCATAAAATTCGCCTTTTGATTCGCGATATTCAAAAATTTGAATTTACAGAGAAGTCGTAACTTCCTTTAAGACTCGGCATAAAAAGCTCCTTTTAATTCGATCTTAAATTCATTAATAAAATGTCTTTGATTCAGTCAAAGTCATAATTTAAAAACGACCTTAAATCCAGCTTGAAATCCACCCAGAAATCAGCTTACTGATCGTTGTACATAAAAACCGTCTGCTGAAAATTCCGACGCCAAACTTAAGGTTGATGACCTGGCCTCCAAACGTAGGGTTAATAACATAGTCTTCAAATGTAGGGTTGACAACGTAATGTTGATAACAAATATAGGGTTGATCATCCATACTTTTTCTTCAACATTCAAACGTACGGTAAAAGATCCATACTTTTACTTGATCCATACTTTTCCAAGAACGTATGGTTGTTTACAAAAAATTAAGGTTGATGAACCATACTTTTTAGAAATAAACGTAACCTTTAGAATTTATGTACGGTTCTCCTTCCATACTTTGCTGATAACCAAAACGTAGGGTTCCTTCCTAACGTAAGGTTCTTCTTGCATACTTTTCTAAAAACCAAAACGTAGGGTTCCTTCCTAACGTTAGGTTCTTCTTCCATACTTTGATGAAAACCAAAACGTAGGGTTCCTTCCTAACGTAAGGTTCTTCTTCCATACTTTGCTAAAAAAGTATGGTTGTTTAACCATACTTTTCTCTTATCTCAAAAAGTATACATGCTTTTCATCCTTACGCTACGTTTATCCACGTAGGGTATGAACAGTGATTCTAGAACGTGCTAAAACAGATTCCGCGCTATATTCATCTACGTAAGATGTGAATAGTGTTTCCAGAACGCGCTAAAACAGATTCCGCGCTAAGTAATAAATTCTCGTTATTTCAAGAGTAAAATAAATTAATAACCTCATGCAAAATACTAAGTAAAATCATTTGAAAATAACTAAGGGTATTTGTGAGCATCAAAATTATCATAAAGAGGCAGAGTATTATTTTCAATAATCTCCCCCTTTAAATAACATTAATACGCATTGTTGAAAATAGTACTTTGCTCAAAAAATATAACTATAACAAGGGTGAATTGGTATTCACAATAAACATAAACCTAATCATAACAAAATCAAACCAATGGTGAATGGTTTATAACCATATGAATTAGGTCTCACCAATATAAATTACTTAATAAGCTACAGATTCCCATGATGTTGTTTATCGGGGACACTTATGTCAAGACCAAACTCCACTTAGTGTGACTTATAATCCCAAAAAAACATCCATATCATAAGGCTTGCACTATAATGGTCACTAACTACACTAGAGTACCACCATAAGGCTAAATCACCACTATAATTGCCTATACATAAACTTATTATCATCAAGTAATGATTTCAGATTCCTCAAAAGGCTTAAGAAATCATTTTTAGTCAAGGACACCCCTCAAAAGTTCCTTTATATATGTATCTCACCACTTTCCAATGGAAACATGGATATCAGTGACCATGGATATAAAATATAGGGTTTATACGATCTATCATGAGTTATATAGACTATATTAATCTCTCAAGAGGAACATAAACCACATTTGGATTAGTTCGAGGTCATTCGTCCACACCTACCTACACCCATAAACCATGTGACATATCAAACTCATGAAAATGGTGGAAGAAATTAAAGACCACCTACCACATAGTTATAGAGACTCAGGATTAACATACCTGGATATTACATCATTTTTATGAATATTTAGCACATTAAAAAAGTACATGCCCAAGGACCATAATAATTTAGTGTATTTTGAAACATGGAATGAAATATTATAACTTAGTGAAATATCTTCAATGTTTCCCATAAAGATATTCCCCTCTAGTACTTTCACTTAAAACCATTCTTCATAACCTAGGGAAAAGAAACAGAATAAATGGGTGATATTGAATTCTTAGTAATGGTAAATAAAGAAAATACATAAGCATAACATGAACATAAGGGTGAGAGAACATGATAATAACATTTTAAGATCATAATATGAATATAAATGATGAGAAACATGAGACAAGGCATACATATTTACAACTCATAAGACAGGAATCATAAGATACCCAAGAACATAAACATGTGATCATATCATAGGTATAAGACATAAAATTTGTGTAAAACACATAAACATGTATTGTATTTACCTATATGTCATGTATTGTTGCAAAAATCTTATAGGGAACTTCATGGGGACTCACCTTCTGTGCAAGACACACCACCATCCCCAGTCACAATCCTTTCCTCTTAAGGGACCAGGTTTCCCCATGTCCCCATAATGAATCAAGTTTCCAAATCTTCCCATAGTGGATTGGGTTTCCCTATCTTCCATAGTGGATCAATCTCATCAACTTGATTCCCATCATTATCTCATGAGATATAAATCTTTACCCAATACATTGGAGAGAGATATAGATCCCACCCATCTCATAATGAAATCATACATACATGTGGCACAAATTCAAAAACAATAATTTCATAACCCATGAAATTAACTGGATTTCATAAAAATGTAATAAAATATTAACCTGTAGAAAAATATAGGTTTTATAATAATTTCATCAAATCATAACGGATGAAAATATATAGAGTTCATAAGCATATAACTCATGAAATTAAAACATGTTATGTAATCATATAACCCATAAAATAGAAATGGGTTTCATAAACATTGAGAAATATGTTTTATAAACATTCAACCAGTGAAAGTGAAACACATTTCATAAAAATCATGCTATCAAAATATAAACCATTTAGAGAAAGAATATGAATTGAAATTTTGGATCATTTCCTAGAAATTCTTGATTAACATCCACGAATGTCATCTTATATGGAAATTAATTTTGAAATATCTTTTAAGAACATTTATGTAAGAAAATATCCTTTCTTCATTGAAAAAGTATTTTTAAAAAATAAAACCTTTTGAAAACTATTTTATTTTAAAAAACATTGAAAATATAGAAATAAGGATTAAAATTATTTTAAAAATTTTTTTCCTTGAAAACTTAGAAAGAAGTCTTAAAATCATTTCAAAAAATTTGTTTCCTTGAAAACTTATAAAAGAAGCCTTAAAACCTATTGAAAATATTTTTCTTTGAAAAAACATTGAAAACTTATAAAATAATATTTGAGATCATCGAAATAAATTTTGTTTTAAAACAAAATTTCTGAAACATATAAAGGTTGCTTTGAAAATCACTTAAATCACTTTTTAAACATAAAATAATTTTTGAAAACCCTTTTTATTTGAAAAAAAATTAAAATCAAAAAATTTACAGAATATTAGGGAAAAATTTTCCTTTTAAAAAATAACATAAAAAAATTACAAATGAAGCATTAAGGAAATGATGGTCATGACGGTGGGTAAGTCCATACATGCCTAACATTCCTTTTTCACCATAAAAGTTTAGAAAATAGAATTCATTGGGAAAAGAAAAGATGATTACTTTAAATTTTTTTTTGTAAAAAGGTAAAAAATGTGTAAAAATTTCCTTTAAACATTGTATGATAATAGTAAAACTTTTTTAAAAACATTTTTTATATAACATGGTTTTAAAAGAATGCATATTTTTTACCGAAAGAAGAAATAAAGTCGGGTTTTCATAAATAAATTTTTTAATTGTATTATGTACCAAATAGTGGAATTTTTTACCATTAATTGGATATAACATGAATAACTAGAGGGTAAGGAAATTCATGAGATTTATTGAGATATGGATTATAATATTTCATTAATGGAAGTATAATTATAAACAATATAGATAAACGATTTTATTATAGCAATAAACCATTACAATTTTGGTAGATTTAAATCATAATTAAAAGGAAATAATAAAATTACATGTAGATTAAAATATCATTAAAATAAGGAAATTCATGTCACAACATGTCAAAGTAAGTATATAAACCTCATAGAAAAATATATGTGTATAACATGACATGTGTCTTGATGAAGTAAAATTGAGATAAAATTAGTTCCCAAATTTGGTATCTTTTTAAAAATAAACCCCATAAAAGAAATAACATAAAATTAATATGTAAATACTCATAACTTTAAGTATAATAATCATAGAATATATCCATGAACATTATACACAACACATATAATAAATAGAAACAAGTCTTGTGTCTCATGGAAAATAAAAGTGAGATGAGAAAACCCTTACTGTAAGTCTTGAATTTAATCATACATGTTCAAACATAATATATAATAAATATACTTTTATTATAAATAAACCATAGAAAAATATTATTATATCTAATACCAACTTTATATTACCCATCTATTAATAATTCCATGTCAATGTTACGTTTTAGGTAATAACCGTGTTGTTTTTCGTATATGTTTTGATTTGTTATTATTGATACTCTTATATAGATCATGATTTACTTATTTAAAGAATGTAAAAGTAGATATAAATAAAATATATATTCAGTATATTTGTTTTATAATAATTTATATAATATATAAGTATGAAATAGAATACACCATTCATGGAGGCGGTAGGCCGCACATACGCATGAACACTGTTTCTGTTTTATTATCGCATTGAAAGAAACAAAGAAAATGACATATATGTATATAAATAATACCATTATAGTAGAATTATTATTTAATATATATAATATAAGTTCACTAAACCCATCCTTAATACATTCCATGTAAAGTGTGAATGAATCACATTGCTTTGAGAAGGTGGTAGTCTACACGGTCCACAAACAAAGTTATCATATTTAAAAAATGGAAAACATGAAGGTATTTGTTATATAATAATTTCAAAAGATTAAATAAATCATAAATATTTTATATAGGATATAAAAATAGAGTTTAAATCATAATTAACAACCATGACAGGTGGTAAAGGAAAACGGACAATATCATTTCTTGAGGCAGTAGTTCGCCATACACAAGAATGATAAGTTAATTACCCATTAGATGGAAGTTTGTGCATGTGTAGGTAAAATACTTAACATAATAACATCTCATAATATTTAGGATTATTGGGTTATTATATAATCATGGAATAATAAAAATTTTATTGGTGGAGAAATAAAATAAAAGAAGGATATTGAGGAAGAATGTTACCTCTTATTCCGGTAAATCATTTTGGTTTTCACCAAAGGGATTCCTTGGATAGATTTATGTCAAAAGGAAGGATTAATTAGAGATGGATGTATTTTTAAATATCATTTTAGTATATTTTTGGTGACACAAAGGTAATTATAGGTGTGAATAAGTGAGAGGGGTGAGTGCTTTATTATAGTGGGGGAGGAGTGGAATTCTTATAAATTTTTGAAAAGGGAATTCCAACCACATTTTTCCTATGAAACGTGGATCCAATAATGAATAAAAATATATAAAAAAGTAGGATAGAGTATAAATATTGCCATAAAATGGATTTTTGAAAATTTTATAGGTCATTTTGACCCTTAAGTTTAAGGATTATTCCCTTGTTAAGCTTAATTTTACCTTAATCAATGTAAATAATTTTAAATACATTCACTAATATTTTTGGCCAAGAACTATGTCAAAATAATTATACATTATATATTATTACTATTCAATACTTGTAATAAATATTTCCAAATTAAAATAATATATTTTAAAGAAATTAATTTAAATTTAATCCCGTAGACGAGATGATAATGTGTGTTTTTAAAATACAAACGTTCAAAAGTTTGCTAAGTTTTTATATGAAATTTCTGAGTAAAATTGATTCTAAAAACCTAAATTAGATTAATTTTTGTATATTTTATATAATTAAACATTAAAACCAAAGAAAAATAAAATTTAACCTTATAAATACAGAAGATGAAAAAGTAGTTTTTAATTAAAATTTAGTATTATTCACTATTCATCAAAAAATGAAAGTTCTTAGAAAAATAAAAAAATCAATCAATGTAAATTTTGATATTAATAATTAAAAAATAAAGTTTATTTTTTCAAATAAAAGTTATTTAAGTGTACATAGTTATATTTAAAAAGGATCTTCCATTAAAAGGTTGTAAAATTACCTTTTTGAAAAATACATCATTTTATTCATAAAATTCAATTTATTATTATTTTATACTTATAAAATCTATTAGATGAGTATAAAAAATATTAATTGACTATATAATATATAAATTGTATTTAAAACATTAATCAGAAGTGATTTTTTGTAATTTTTTGAGATAAATTGTGTTTGTACATAGGAAAATTGTTTTTTTAGTGAAGGAATTTCTTCATTCTAAAATAGTTCTTACTTTCATTTATAACTAATTTAAAACCAAAGGATTAAATTTATATACATGTTTAGATCATATTTTACAATTTAGTTAATATTATTCGTAACTTCCATTCCAAGGGATATGAGTTAACTATAATAATATTTTATTAATAATATTAATTATACATTACAATTCGTTAAAACCTAGCCTTGCATGTGACAAAACATATCAAAGGGAATTATTATTGTGTGAAATATAATACAAAAATAGTGTTTCATGTACCAAAATATAATCTAAGTGTTTCATGTAGCGTAATATTGACTTGGTTTTGTGTACAACGCAAACCATAAGTAGTTCATTCATATAAAAGAAGCTATATTCAATGTTGTGTGAAATAAAAAATATCAAAAAGATTAAATTAATTAAAAAATATTTCAAGAAATCTTAGGGTGTTATATTATAACCCCTTAAAATTAATTTCACCATCAAAATTCGTCTGAGTTATTAATGTTTTAATACTTGAAAGTTCCTTTCTTAGAAACCCACATCATAAAAATGAAAAATAAAATATCCTTTTAAAAATAAATGATGAAAAAATAATGGCTATCTAGAGTAAAGAATAACCAGTTTTCCATGTAGAGACCCATACTTGACGTACATGGACATTACATTAATTTTTCGGAATACTTAACACATAACAAAAACAAACACCAAAGGACTGTAATAGTTTAGTGTCTTTGAAAACTCGGAATATAATCTTCTAATCATGGTGAAAGATCTTCAACATCTCCTATAAAGATCTTCCCCTTTTTCTTTCATACCTAAAACCTTTCTTTATATCCTAGGGAAAAGAAAACATAAAATGGGTGAGTTCAAATTCTCAGTAAGGGTAAACATAGAGAACATAAAACAATCCATAAACATTTGAATGCAAAAACATGAACATAAAATCTAAACATCAAAATCATGAGCAATGACATATATCTTGGAAGCAAGTAAGAAATATATCATAAAGGAACATTAGTCATGGTAAAATAACATGGAAATATTATATTTAATTGTGTAAAACCATTAATCACATGATATGATTTCCATAGTAGCCAAGGCATTGCTGCCAAGACCATCATAGTTGACAAAGTCCCTTACTGAATCGAGTTCACTCCTCATTCCAGTTTTGTATCACTGAACTGGATTAACTTGTAATTCCAGCCATGTCTATATCCTAAGATATAAATATTTACCCAATTCATTTGGGGGAGATATAGTTCCCACCCATATCATAATGAAATCATTATTACTTGTGCCACAAAATAAACATAAATCATTCATCATAACCCAAAGAATAAAATGGGTTTCATAAACATCATCCCATCATAACGTAATCCATATAAAACAAATGAATATCATTTCATCATAAGAATAATCAAACCATGTAAATAATTGATACATTATACTTGAAACATAATCATACTAAATAGTGTCATCTTAGATGGAAAATAGTTTTGATAAAACACTTGAAATGAATTCTTGAGGAAAATACCCTTTCTTCTTAAAAAATCATTTTTTTCACAAAATGCCATTCAATTTTAAAGGAAAATTATTTTGTTGAAAATAATCATGAAATATTGTATAGGAAGCTTCATGAAAATAAGGCGTTATGAAACCATAAAAATCCGTTCACACCGTATAAGTTAAAAAAAATATTCTACTCGTACTTTTTCCGGAAATGTCAAAAAGTTCCTCGTATAGTAAACAAAAGAAAGATTCCTTCCACAACACAATGTAAAAGTCAAAGAGGGGTAAAAATTACTTTAAAAATACATGAAATAATATTAAACACTTTATGAAAAACATTTTTATGGACATGGATGAAAAACATAACCCAAGTAAATATTTACGTATAAGTAATCTCGGATAAAAATGAGATTTGCAAAATTATCCCTTACCGTAGGTCCAATTTCTTCGGTATGTGTCCGAAACTCCTGTATAGTGGGTTTAAACATATTATTAACTTGTAAAAGAACCATAATAATATTTATGATATCATACATGAATCACTTAGGTCTTTATATTACCCGTTCATTTGTCAATTCTATGTTAAAGCAACGTTTTGGGTAATAATTGTTTCATTTATCGTACATGTTTGGACTTGTTGTCCTTGATATAATTACTTATATCAGGATTTAATTACTTAAAAAATGTAAAACATAATTTATATATAATATATATTCAGAATATAATATATATAATATATCCATAAATGGAATGAAATACACCGTTCATGGAGACGGTAGGCCGTACGTACGCATGAACGCTGTTTTCGTTTCCTTATTGAATTGAATGGAAGTAAATGACACACACACACACAAACACATATATATATACATAAATACAGTATAATTATTATTTTATATGTTTCATGATTACTTATTATATATATACTTTATAATCATTCTTGAATGAATAACATGGAGAATGAATCTCATCGCGTTCGTGGAGACGGTAGTCCGTACGTATGCATGAGCGACAATATCATTCTTTTGATATTAAAATCATATATCATTGGATGGTATATCATATATACAGAATCATAATAATGTTATATTTATTATTTATATCATTTATACTCATTATTATATGCATCCAAATGATGAAATGTTTGAATAACAAACTACACCATGATGTGGAGACGGTAAGCCGTACGTACACATGTGTGGTGACTTTTTCATTCATAGGATGGTTAAAATAACTAAAAAGGTTGTAACATTTTTATAATAAAATCACATTATATATAATATATTGGAGTTATTATTTTAGAATGGAAACAACAAAGAAGGAGGATGTGGAAGAAGAAAGGAACTTGAAATAGGTGGTGAGATATTTACCTCTTCTTCGGTATATTCCTTTTGATTTGATGAAAAGGGCTCCTTAGGTTGACTTTATGAATAAATTAAGGCATATAGGATTAAGGGAGGATAGTTTAGATGGTATTTGAGCAGGGGTTGGCCGAGCCAAATGGCTTTGGAGGAGTGAATTTGATAGAAGAGGGAGTGCCCTTTTATAAGAGAGGCGACAAACACCTTAGAAAAAACATTCAATATTATTTTATAATAAAGTAATATTCGGTTTATAATGGATCAAAAGTGAATTTTTTATAGGATAGGGTAGGTATGGTTCTAAATCCTCTCAAATAATAGGTTTTATACAAGTTTAGGTTACCATTTTAACCTTATCATTTAGATTTAACTCTAAGATAAATAATTTAACTTTTACCATGTCTTCTTGTATCTTACACTATATGGTTAATAAACATAATATAAACTACCAATAGAACCCCAATTGTTTCATTAATGTCATATATATTATTATATAAGTGTTTTGGCCAAACCGTAGATTTTTAAGACCATTATATCAGTTAATAATATAATATTTGTTTTAAAAACTATTTTATGTCAATTTTGAGACTATTTGGTATTTTATTTTTTCTAAATTCATAACAGCATTATTACTTCAAAAAAAAAAATTCAAATAACCAACCATAATATATTATATTAACCTATAAAATTAGTGTAATTCATAAAAAGTCTCAAATTATATTTATTTGTCTATTTATAATATCAGTTATGTTAATATTTCATTAATATGGTAATTACTGCATCATTATTGTGTCATAAATAAATTACATTATTTAATGTCTAAAAATTATAAATAAAATACCATTATGTAGGAAATATTTTTATCTTTCTAATGAATATTTATAGTCGAATTTATATTGTGTTTAACCCTATATTAAAATTGTTTTAGTTATTAATCTTTGATTTTAACTCTTTTAACTCTTCTTTGAATTAAATAATAATAAATGTCCTAATCTAATCCAAGTGGACCTAAATGGTCATATTTTATTCCTAAGGTTGTTTTTGGTCGAATTACACTTATTCAATATATTTAGGACATGTTTTAGTGTAATAATAATATCATTTTTACCCTTAATTACCCTATTTACTTATAACCGTGGTAAATAAAAGTAAAAAGTTACTATTCACCAAAAATTATTTTCATCTCATCGAACCAAATCTTACTTATTGATATCAACCGTGTCTCTCAGAGTTTTGAAATATAACTCACAAAAGTGGTAAAATTAAGTTTTATGTAAATTTGCAAATGCTCATAAGAGGTGGGTAAAAGACGGTAAAAAGTTCAATAAAATTTTTATATATCTAAAATTATTATAAAATGACTCCAATGAATTAAATTGAACTTATATAGGTATTATGTATCTATTTTGACATAAAATAAATTTAAATAAAATAAATAATTATTTAAAAAAATTTCAATTTTAAACTATAGCTCAGTGTTTTTTAACTATTCATCGAAAATTGAAAGTTTTCAGAAAAATACCAAAAATTCAACCTAAGCTAATTTTGATATTCCAAATCCAAAAATTAAGTCCATTTTAAAAGATAAAATTTATAAAATTTCAAAAAGTGGGTATTACTATTCATAACAGCTAGTTCATAATAATATTATTATAATATCTCCTTTAGTGAAACTCGGTATTGCGTACAACACACGCTATCGAGGAATGTTGCTCTGGCATGAAACACAAGCCTAGAATAGTGTTTGTGTATACTGCAAGCTAATACAGTATTGCGTATTGCGCAAGCTAATCTTGGTGTAGCGTACAACACAAGACATCAAAGAAATTAAAAAGAATATTTCTTATAAAATTTCTGGGTGTTACATTCTACCCCCCTTAAAATAAATTTCTCCCTAAAAATTCATCGGGGTTATAAATTGTTTAATACTTGAAAGTTTCTTTTATAGAAACCCGCATCATAAAAAGGAATACTAATATATAATTTTAAAAACTAAAATATGAAACGTAATGATTACCCAAAGTAACTCATCACTAGGTTTCTACATAGAAGAACATTGGTGAAAATATAGATATGGAAGAAAAATAGAACCATAAAGTTCTGATGGAGAGTGGTAAAGAACATGGCTATGAAAAATCTAGAAATCACAAAACCATAGATTTGTGATGATATAAGGTACCATCTAGGAAAAAATCTTTGGTTTTCAATATCATTTCCGTAAATTTGGAAACAAATTGGAATTAGAATGAATAC
This sequence comes from Viscum album, assembly GCA_963277665.1. Classification (NCBI taxonomy): domain Eukaryota; kingdom Viridiplantae; phylum Streptophyta; class Magnoliopsida; order Santalales; family Viscaceae; genus Viscum; species Viscum album. Next base: position 623,611,832 of record OY728130.1, on the reverse strand, counting down.
TTAATTGATTTTAGTACAATCTCATCGTTGGTCATTCCTTGAAAAATTTACACTTCATCTCTTAAAGAAATGAAGTCGAATTTATCATTCGTGAAGTGTTAGTAGATCATGCGATAGAATGATAGGTCATTCTATCTAGCTCAAACAAAAGGTTAGAAAAAGTTATTAAATATACATAAGTCCATCTATGGTGAGATTAATTGTATATGGTTCCTAAAGTGGACTTATACTTCATATATCATACTACTTAATAAATTAAAACTAATTTATACTAACTAGGGAATTCTTGTAGGCCAGTAGTAGGTGATAATGGCCGGTCGCACTTCGGTTGTGGGTTCGATTCCCGCAACCTTGTTCGACCCGATGGGTGGTCCCAGGTCCTACAGGTTGTCCTTTTTCTAAAAACACACTATTATAACATTCCAGAAATAATATTGAAAAAGGTTCTATCCTTAAACAATATTATCTTATTTCTATCATAATCCATTTCAAATCTTTAGACTTATCCAAAATACTTCTATCCAAGCTCATAGTATAAAGAAAATGATTACTAGAAATTTCATCAACCAAGCATATGAATACCATCATTTATCCATCGTATATCATAAGATATATCTTGTTGATCACATTTGAACCATTTAAATACCTTAATCATATATTCTCTTCAAACATGAATTACCATAGAACCTTAGTGAAAACATGAATTCTGTCAAAAGTTAACTCTTTCCTCATACCAAAATCCCAAATTTTCTATATTCTCAAACCATGATATCACTTTGTCCTTATATCAATCATGAGCTCATGAATACTACCAAACATATTATTTTCTCCTTATCCATTCATTACGTGCATATAATCTTATTTACAAAAGTATTTCAATATAATTATTGAAAACCAGAATAAACCAAAACATGGGTATTCTAATATTCCACAATACTATAAATGAAATTCCATGATACTATTTTGAAATCCAATTACATAAACACTTAATCATTCCACCACATCATTGGCATACTCAAAATCACAAATAGTGATTGCATGTGACTTCCCTTTGTCCTATGACTTAAGAGGTTGTTGATGTCGATCATTGTTAACCCTTGGATTAGGGCATTGGTTAGCATAATGCCCCATTTCCATGAAATTGTAGCATTGAAGCATTGGTGGTGCGTTCTCTGTAGTCTTCTCTCCATTCAAATCATTAGCTACCTTTTTCCCATTACTTCAACACTCAACCGCTCAATGACCTTCTTTTCCAAAATTAAAAACATTTTCTAGTTCCTTTTAGACAATCTTCACCATGATTCTTTCCACACTTTGAGCATAAAGAAACATTCATCTTCTTTTCACCATTATTATGAGATTTCTCCTTGAACTCCATCTTTTGTTTCTTGTAAAAATCATCAGATGGAGATGTAACACCAACTTCCAGTTCTACCTTGATAGCACAATGCACAATTTCTTCATAACTATTGAAGTCTCTTATAGATAATTCCCTTTGAAGACTTGGTTTTAAGCCACTGAAGAATCGATCAACTTTACTTTTAGGTTGGATGATAAATCCAGATGCATACCTTGCAAGCCTTGTAAAATTCGCCTGGTATATACTAACAGATTCATCATCCTTTTGCTTAAGCTCAAGGAACTCATTTTCCATCTTTGTTCAAATAATACGAGGGAAATACTTATTGAAAAACAAGTTCTTAAACTCATCCCATTCTATGGATTCAATTTCATCTTCTGGCCTGGTATTCTTAATTAGAGTCCACCACTAGTCTGCTTCACCTTCTAAACGGTAAATAGCCAGAAAGAATTTTTCATGTTACGAGTATCGAAGTATGGAAAATATATTTTCAATGGTACTGATCCATTTTTCAGCAACAAGTGGATCAGAAGACCCATTAAAAGAAGGTGGACGTTGCCTCATAAAGGACTCAATAGAATATTGTTCCCTTCTATGCTCATTTGGAAGTCCAGAATGATTCATAGCTTGTGTAAGTATAGAAATAAGATTTCTCACTCCATCTCCCATAACATTGGTTTGTTCAGGAGGACAATCATTGCATCATCCATTACATTGATCAACACAGTTCCTTTGGGTTCCTGCCATCGTTTAAAACCCACAAATAATAGTGTGAGAGGTAAAAATAATGCTAGGAAAACAACATAATAAAGGGGGATTACCTTCAATATCTAACACCTTAGGGTTAATTCTAATATCATTACCATAATTCTAAAACTATAACTTATACTTATACTTAACCTTAGGGTCATCCCTAGACATAACTTAGAAATATCTCTAGGGATCTCACTAAAGTTATCGCATCCTAGTTTCCAAAGGTTAATTAAACTTTTCTCTGATACCAACTGTAGAGACCCATACTTGAAGAACATGGACATTACATTAATTTTTCAGAATACTTAACACATAACAAAAACAAACACCCAAGGACTATAATAGTTTAGTGTCTTTCAAAAATCGGAATATAATCTTCTAATCATGGTGAAAGATCTTCACCATCTCCCATAAAGATCTTCTTTTTTTGTTTTCTTACCTAAAACCTTTCTTTATATCATGTGGAAAAGAAAACATAAAAAGGGTGATCTCAAATTCTCAGTAAGGGTAAACATAGAGAACATAAAACAATCCATAAACATTTGAATGCAAAAACATGAACAGAAAATCTAAACATCAAAATCATGAGCAATGACATAAATCTTGGAAGTAGGTAAGGCATATACCATAAAGGAACATTAGTCATGGTAAAATAACATGGTAATAAAACATTTAATTGTTGAAAACCGTTAAGCACATGATATGATTTGCATAGTATCTAAGGAATTGCTTCCAAGACCATCATAGTTGACAAAGTCACTTACTGAATCGAGTTCACTCCTCATTCCAGTCCTGTATCACTAAAGCGGATTAACTTTACATTCTATCCATGTCTATATCATGAGATATAAATCTTTACCCAATTCATTGGAGAGAGATATAGGTCCCACCCATCTCATAATTAAATCATTCTTACTTGTGCCACAAAATAAACATAAATCATTCATCATAACCCAAAGAATAAAATGGGTTTCGTAAACATCATCCCATCATAACATAATCCATATAAAACAAATGGATATAATTTAATTATAAGAAGAATCAAACCATGTAAAAAATATAGACATTATACTTGAAACATAATCATACTAAAAAATGTCATCTTAGATGGAAAATAGTTTTGACAAAACACATGAAATGAATTCTTGAGGAAAATATCCTTTCTTCTTCAAAAAGCATTTTCTTTTCAGAAAATTCCATTCAATTTTAAAAGAAAATGATTTTTTTTGAAAATAATCCTGAAATATTGTAGAGGAAGCTTCATTAAAATAAGGTTTTATGAAACTGTAAAAATCCGTTCACGCCGTATAAGTTAAAAAAAACATTCTCCTCGTACTTTTGTCGGAAATGTCAAAAAGTTCCTCGTATGGTAAAAAAAAGAAATATTCCTTCAATAACACAATGTAAAAGTCAAATAGGGGTAAAAATGAATTTTAAAATACATGGAATAATATTAAAAACTTTATGATAAACATTTTTATGGACATGGATGAAAAACATAGCCCCAGTAAATACTTACGTATAACCAATCTCAGATAAAAATGAGATTTGAAAAATTATCCCTTCCCGTAGGTCCAATTTCTTAAGTATGTGTTTGAAACTCTTATATAGTGGGTTTAAAAATATTATTAACTTGTAATAGAACCATAATAATATTTATTATATCATACATGATTCACTTAGGTCTTTATATTACCCGTTCATTTGTTAATTCTATGTTAAAGCAACGTTTTGGGTAATAATTGTTTCATTTATCGTACGTGTTTGGACTTGTTGTTCTTGATTTCATTACTTATATCATGATTTAATTACTTTAAGAATGTAAAAAATAATTTATAAATAATATATATTCAGAAAATAATATATATAATAGATCGATAAATGGAATGAAATACAACGTTCATGGAGACGATAGGTCGTACGTATGCATGAACGTTGTTTTCGTTTCCTTATTGAATTGAATGGAATTAAATGAAATATATATATACATAAATCTAGTAGAATTATTATGTCATATGTTTCATGATTAATTATTCTATATATACTTTATAATCATTCTTGAATGGCTAACATGGAGAATGAATCTCATCGTGTTCGTGGAGACGGTAGTCCGTACGTACGCACGAGCGAAAATATCATTCTTTTGATATTAAAATCGTATATCATTGGATGTTATATCATATATACAGAATATTCATAATGTTGTATTTATTATTTATATCATTTGTACTCATTATTATACCCATCCAAATGAAGAAATGTTTGAATAAAAAACTACACCACGACGTGGAGACGGTAAGCCGTACGCACGTACGTGTGGTCACTTTTTCATTAATAGGATGGTTAAAATAACTAATAAGGTTGTAACATTTTTATAATAACATCACATTATATATAATATACTGGAGTTATTATTTTCTAATGGAAACAACAAAGAAGGAAGAAGTGGAAGAAGAAAGGAACTTGAAATAGGTGGTGAGATATTTACCTCTTCTTCAGGATCTTCCTTTTAATTTTATCAAAAGGGATCCTTAGGTTGGCTTTATGACTAAAGGAAGACCACTAGGATAAATGGAGGATAGTTTATAGGGTATTTGGTCAGTGTTTGGCCGAGCCAAATGGCCTGGGAGGAGTGAATTTGAGAGAAGAGGGAGTGCCCTTTTATAAGAGAGGTGAGGGGCACCTTAGAAAAAACACAAAATATTATTTTATAATAAAGTCATATTCGGTTTATAATGGCTTCAAAGTGACTTATTTAGATGATAGTGTGGGTATGGGTAGAAATCCTCTCAACCAATAGGTTTTAGACAAGTTTCAGTTACAATTTTAACCTTATCATTTAGATTTAACTCTAAGTTAAATAATTTAACTTTTACCACGTCTTCTTGTATTCTTACACTATATGGTTAATAAACTTACAATAAACTGCCAATAGAACCCCAATTGGTTCATTAATGTCATATATATTATTATATAAGTCTTTTAGCCTATTATTAGATTTTTAGGGCCATTATATAAATTAATAATATAATATTTGTTTTAAAAATCATTTTATGTCAATTTTGACACTATTTGGTATTTTGTTTTTTCTAAATTTGTAACAGCATTATTACTTAAAAAATAAATTCATATAACCAACCATAATATATTATATTAACCTATAAAATTATTATAATTCATAAAAAGTCTCAAATTACATTTATTTGGCTATTTATAATATCAATTATGTTATTATTTCATTAATAAGGTAATTACTACACCATCATTGTGTCATAAATAAATTAACTTATTTAATGTCTAAAAATTATAAATAAAATACTATTAAGTAGGAAATATTTTTATCTTTATAATTAATATTTATAGTTGAATTTATATTGTGTTTAACCCTATATTAAAAGTGTTTTAGTTATTAAACTTTGATTTTAACTCTTTTGACTCTTCTTTGAATTAAATAATAATAAATGTCCTAATCTAATTCAAGTGGACCTAAATGATCATATTTTATTCCTAAGGATGTTTTTGGTCGAATTAAACTTATCCAATAGAATTAGAACATGTGTTATGGTAATAATTATATCACTTTTACCCTTAATTACCCTATTTACTTTTAACCATGGCAAATAAAAGTAAAAGTTACTATTCACCAAAAAATATTTTCATCTCATTGAACCACATTTTACTTACTGATATCAACCGTGTCTCTTGGATTTTTGAAATTCAACTTACATAAGTGGTAAAATTTGGTTTTATGTAAATTTGCAAATGCTCCTAGGAGGTGGGTAAAAGACGGTAAAAAGTTCAATAAAATCTTTATATATCTAAAATTAATATAAAATGACTCTAATGAATTACACTGAAATTATATAGGTATTTTGTATCTATTTTGACCTAAAATAAAGTTAAATAAAATAAATAATTTTTTAAATAAAAATTTGGTTTTAAACTATAACTCAGTGTTTTTCACTATTCATCAAAAATTGAAAATTTTCAGAAAAATACCTAAAATTCACCCTAAGATAATTTCGATATTCCAAATCCAAAAACTAAGTCCATTTTTAAAGATAAAATTTATAAAATTTCAAAAAGTGGGTATTACTATTCATAATAGCTAGTTCATAATAATATTATAATAACATCTCGTTTAGTGATACTTGGTTTTGCGTACAACACACGCTATCAAGGAATGTTTCTCTGGCGTGAAACACAAGCCTAGAATATTGTTTTCATATACTGCAAGCTAATACAGTGTTGCATATAGTGCAAGCTTATCTTGGTGTAGCGTACAACACAAGACATCAAAGAAATTAAAAATAATATTTCTCATAAAATCTAGGGGTGTTACATTCCACACAAGAGTACATTAGTGGAATGTGGAAATATGGACTTAGAGGAAAAGAATAAATATTTATAGGGAGTGACTGAGTTCATTAATGAAAAATAAGTTAATGAATAATGGAATGTTGAGAGCCTCAAAGTCATAAATTATTTATAATTTAAAAGGCCATTGGTTCAACAAATGATAAGGTATTAGGAAAATTTTTTATCTCTATATATTTTTTCAAAATTTTATGAATTTTCATGAAAAGATATACTTGCATGATTTCAGGACAACTTCACCCTTTATTGTTCCTTGATCAATTTACACTTCATCTCTTACTTTAAGAAATAAAGTTGGATTTTTCATTCTCGAATCATTAGAATATCTTGATATCCATAAATAGAATGATAGGTCATCACATCTATCACAACAATATGAATATCATATGTTATCAAATATGAATAAATCCATATATGTTGAGATAATAATTTAATCTCTAAAACCTCATCCAAAATTTTAAGATAAACCATCATGTAAATGGTTAACCTCATAGTCCTTCTAGAAGATGAAAATCAAAAAGTTTTGAAAGAAGGTCATGAAATCTTCTTAACATTGATCCCACATATATCACAAGGTATATCTTGGTTTTCACATTCCAAACATGTTAATACCCAAATCATATATTATATTGAAACCTGTTAATAACCTAAATTTACATAAATCCTTTTGTAAAACATTCATGTTTCCTTATTCCAAAGATTAATGGATATATTCCATAAATATCAAAAGTAGTAAACTTTATCCATGATGACATATAACACTTTTTCAACAAATCAATAATCAGTTATTGGGTAATTAATACTATCCAATTTACTTAATCCATATCAATCATCTCTTTATCCAAGATAAACACAAATTTCTAAACATCAGGAAAACATTAAGGGTTACCTTCCCTTAATCAAAATACCACCTTTCCCTTAAATCCATTTTTTAGTTTATCAGAACCATTTAATATGTATATATTTTTCAAATCCATAATGAAAAACATATACTTAATGATTAATATAATATAATTATTGAATTAAAATACATATACAATTCAATCATTAAACTTTATTCTTAAACCATTACTTAGGCTTCATTATCTTATCCATTAATACCCCTTTCCTAAAATATGAAATATGAATCATTTCTTGAGGTTCCTCAACCGAAATATAATCCTTCTTTTTTTGTTTAATATAAATAATACTATAATAATATACCATAACATTCACATATCATTTGAAGTCTCTTCATGATCAACAGAAAAACCATTACTTGAACCACCTTGCTGATTATCTTCATGATCCTTCCACTTAGGACATCTATTTTCATAATTCCCATACTCTATAAATGTAAAGTAGTCATAAATTTATAATAACTTATGGAGTCTAACATTCCCATCCATTATGTTAAATGAACTTTTAATTTTCCCTATGTAGTTACTTTATTTGTCTTCTTCTTTTTTAGAGACAAAACATCTTATTGTTTCTCTAAGACATTCACTTGGGTATTTCTTCCCACATTCTTGACATGTAGGAAACTAAATCTTCATTACTCTATGATCTCCATTACCCGATATCTTAGTTAACTCCCTCTATCTCTTATTTGGCGAGTCTAAGAGTTGGTTAAGGTACAAATTGTTATATATGTTTAGTGAAAACTAATTAAGAATGATCATAACATCCTTTAATCCAATGATCATCCAATTTAACTACTCATAAAAATATTTTCCATCACATTTAATGTTAAATCAATTTCTTTTGGTTCCCACTATGGACTAAAAATAGAAAGAATTATGTGATAAACATTTATCATAATAGAAAACCACATAAACATGGTAAATTACTTATATGATTCTTAAATCATGATACCAACTTCTTTAATCTTTGGAACCTTATTTTTATCCCAGGATAGTCATATTCTATTTAAATAATTCATGATGGCTTGAAAAGAGTTTGTTAATTCCCAAATAATATCCCATAGGAGTGTCAAACCAGGTTTGTAGCAAGACCCATTGTCATATATAAGGTTATGCCTGAGTAAGGCCCAAAGAACCTTTTTAGAGTTATTACCCCTATGTACATCTCTGTCAGATCCACATAAACATGTAGTATCAAGAAATGGATGTATTTCCAGGAAAACACTTTCTCTATCCTTTAACAAAACTCCATGACATTTTCCTATAGTTTTTCTTATCCTTAGACTTATCCTTAGAATTGTATGTAGGGTTATCACTAAGGGTTTCTCATCCTAGTTTCCAAAGTTTAACTAAAAAATTTCTTTTATACCAAATATAGTGAAGCATAATTAATATACATGGATATTACATCATTTTATTATGAATATTCATAACATTACAAAATCACATTCCCACCGACCATAATAGTTTAGTGTCTTTGGAAACACGAAACAAAATATTCAAACTTGGTTAAAGTTCTTCAATGTTTACCATAAATATCGTCCCCTCTAGTACTTCTATTTAAAATATTTATTTATAACATGGGGAATAGAAATATAAGTAAAGGGTGATCTTGAATTGTTAGTAAGGGTAAATAAAGGAAATACATAAATATAACATGAACATAAGGGTACGAGAACATGATTATAACACTTGAAGATCATTCCATGCATATCAAATATCAGAAACATGAGATATGGAATAAAAATTTATAGTTTATAAGACATGAATCATAAGATAATCAAGAACATAAATCATGTGATCATATCATAGGTATAAGATATAGAATTTTTTTTAAACACATAAATAAGTAGTCTATTTACCTATAAGTTAAAGATCATTTCCAAAAATATATCAGGTAAATTCATGAGTACTACACCCATTGGGTGGGACATTCCACCATCCCCAGTCATATTACTTTCCTTGTAATGGACTAGGTTTCTGTATCTTCCCATATTGGATTGGGTTTCCTCATATCCCCACAGTGGATCAGGTTTCCCCATCTTCCATATTGTATCAAGATCATCAACCTGATTCCCATCATTATCTTATGAGATATAAATATTTACCCAATGTATTGGAGGGAGATATAGGTCCCACCCATCTCATAATGAAATCATATATACATATGAAAAAAATTAATAAAAAATCATATCATAATCCATGAAATGAAATGGGTGTCATAAACCTGTAATCATATCTTAACATGTGGAAAAAAATACAAGTTTCATAATCATTTCATCAAATCATAACCTATAAAATGAACTAGTTTTCATAAGCATATAACCAGTGAAAAGGAAATGAGTTTTGTAATCATATAACCCATGAAAGAGAAATGGGTTTCAAAAAAATATAATCCATGAAAGAGAAATAGGTTTCATAAACATATAAATTGTGAAAGAGAAATGAGTTTCATAAACATCATGCCATCAAAACATAAAACATTCAGATGAATAATATGAATGTAACTTTTGTATCAATTTTAATAAAGGCACTAGAAACATCAAAGGATGTCATATTAGATGAAAAATAATTTGGAAATATATTTTAAAATCATTTTTGAGGAAAATATCATTTCTTCTTTGAAAACTTATTTTTAAAACATAAAACATTTGGAAAATATTTCTTTAAAAATACATTGAAATCATAGAAAATAATTATTTTGAAAACCTTTTCCCTAAAAACTTATAAAAGAAGATCAAAAATATTTTGAAAAACTTTTTTACTTGAACAATTATAAATGAATCTTGAAAAAAAATTATAAAATATTTTTCATTAAAAATACTTTTAAAACTAATAAAATAATCTTTTAAATCATTGAAATCATTTTATTTTAAAACAAAACTTTTGAAAAAATATAAAATAAGCTTTTAAAATCATTTAAAACACTTTTTAAACAATTTTTTTGAATATCCTTTTTCTTTGATTTTTTTTAAAATAATTTTTTTTGAATATTAAGAGAAACGTTTTATTTTTAAAAAATAACCTTATAAACATATAAATTAATCATCAAGGAAATAATGGTCATGACAGTAGGTAAGTCGGTATATGCCAAACATTACCTTTTCACCTTAAAAGTTTAGAGAAGTGCCTTGATCAGAAAATGAAAAGAATATTCATTTTAAAACCGTTTTTAAAAAGGAAACACATGGGTAAAATTTAAATTAAACATCATAGGATAATAGTAAAAAAAATTTGAAAACATTTTTTAGAAAAAATGATTTTGAAAGAACACAGATTTCTGACAGAAAGGAGAAATAATGTTAGATTTTCATAAAGTCATTTTTTTAATTATATTAAGTAACAAAAAGTGAAAAAATTATACCATTACATGGATATAACCTGAATAAAAAAGGTTAAGAAAATTCATGAGAGTAATTTATATTTGGATCCTAATATTTTATCAATGGAAGCATAATCATAAACAATCTCGATAAATGATGAGATTATAGCAATAAAACATTACCAGTTTGGTAACATTGAATCATAATAAAATTAAATAAAGCTTAAAATATCAATAAAATAGTGATATTCATGATATAAAATGTAAATGTAAGTATATACATCTCATTGAAAAATATAGGTGCATAACATGGAATGTGTCTCAAAGAAGATAAATTGAGACAAAATTACTTCACCAATTGGTAACTTCTGAAACATAAACCCCATTGAAAAAATATCATAAAATGGATATCTAAATATGAATTAATTTAAATATAAGTATCATAGAATAAATACATGGAAAATATAAACAAAATATATAAGAAATATGAGGTGAACATGGCTTGTGTCTCATGGAAAATAAAAGTGAGACGAGAAAACCATTACCTTAAGTTTTTAATTTCTTCAAACATGTTCATCCCTCCTATATAATAAAAATAAGTTTATTATAAATATACAAAATAACCATATAATTATGTATAATACCATATATTATTTTATTATGACTTTATATTACACATTTATTAATAATTCCATGTTAATTTTACGTTTCCGGTAATATTCACGTGGTTTTTCATATATGTTTTGACTTGTTATTATCGACCTTTTTACATAGATCATGATTTAATTTTTTAAATAATGTAAAACATGATATAACTATCATATATATATAGTATATTTGTATTATAATAATATATGTAATATAAAAGTATGAAATTGGATACACCATTCATGGAGACGGTAGACCATACTTACGCATGAACACTATTTCTGTTATATTTTCATATTTAATGAAATAAAGTAAATTACATATATGTATACATATATATAATATAAATAAAATAGAATTATTATGTCATATATATCATATAATTTCACTAAAACCATCTTTAATACATTCTATGTAAAGTGTGGATGAATCACATCGCTTTTTGGAGGTGGTAGTCCACACGTTCACAAATGAAGTTATCATATTAAAAAAATATAAATAATGAAGGTATGTGTTATATAATAATTTAATAAGTTTAAATAAATCATCAATATCATAAATATCATATAAAAATATAGTTTCCATCATAATTCCCAACCATGAGAGGTGGTAAAGGAAAAACGAACAACATCGTTTTGTGCGGCGGTAGTTCGCTGCACACAAGAACAGTAAGTTCGTTACCTATTAGATGAAAGTGTGTGTAAGTGTAGGTAGAAACCTTAGAATAAAAAAAATATATTTATGATATTGAGGTTATTATATAAGCATAAGATAATAAAAATTGAGGAGGTGGAGAAAGAAAATAAAAGAAAGGAGCTTGAGGAAGGATGTTACCTCTTCTCTAGGTAACTCCTTTTGGTTTTCACTAAAGGGATTCCTTGGTTGGATTTATTTAAAAAGGTAGGACTAAATGAGATAGGGAGAGGTGTTGGTAGATTATTTTTGTAACTTCCCCGAACTGGAAGACACTAAACCGATGCTCCGAGTCGGGTGGTTACATGACCTTAAGCCCACCTCCCCATATTCCAAAGGTTGCCGACGAGCAGCAAGTGTCCAAATAGACAATTGGGGAGAATATACCCCTTCTTATTAGAGTAAGCCACAAAAAAGATAAACATATAGTGGAATAATAACCAATAATGACAAAGGATTCATAAACAACCATTCCCCCAAATGGGGTACAACCATGTCTAATAGTAAATATGCCATGCCATGCTATAAGTGTAAAAGTGAACAAAGCCCAAAATGAAGACAAACCGAAAAATCCCCAATATGGTCCCGACACTAAGTCCGAGTCCTCCTCCATGTACACCCATGACAACCCAACTACCTAGAAAGGGAATTTTCCCTTCTCCTGACCTGTAAACATGAAGTCTGCTCAGGTACCCAACAACGGTCCAAGAAGGGTGTGAGTACAACTTAGTAGGCCACCACCAACGATGTCTAAAAAATATCCGATATAAAAAATTGTGCATGAAAAAGGTAAATTAATAATAAATGATAAGAAAATATTAGGTGCCCCTAACCAATTTAGGTTCATTACCAACATTTATTACCATTTCATTATCTTACCATTTCATCCCATTTCACATTACTTACCATTTATAACGCATTTATCATGGGATCATCAACCACAACAAGTCACATGGTCTTAAAATACACAATCACATGCATGAGGTAAAACATACTATTAGCCTATCTCACTAGGACTAACTTCCTAATGACAAATATATCCTCACCTCAAAGCCTCAGTCTGGGTGGATAAAACCATTAAGGGAATAGAGCCTCATTCCTCATCCCTAACCCATGCATTATTGGTAGATTTTAGAGCCTCATTCCAAATTGACCCGTGGGCATAGAACCTTAGTCAATACCCGACACTACCATGATATGTGCACATGTTATACATATATGTAACCATTAACCATTTACACAACATCACAACCAATTCCCAAGGAAAACATAAACCATAATGATCATATGAGGGTTAACACCATGCCTTAACCTATTATCACATTTACTAAATTTCACATCATTTATCCATTTATCCCAATTCCATTTTATTATGCTTATCTCACTAAGAAATCATTCATTGTGCCTATCTCACTAGGCTTGTTCATTATGCCTAACTCACTAGGCTTCATTACCTTGCTCACAATCCATTACATTGTGGTCCTTAATAATTTACACATATTAACCCAATATCCCTTAGGTTATTAATAAGACTAGGTGCATCACCTAGCTTATATTACAACACATGAAATCACATCAACATGTTTATCAAGGTCTCTATATAAATACTCAACAATCTCACTTGTTCTTCACAAATACCTAGGTCCAGGAGAGTCGTCTGACCCCATGGGTGGCCTTAGATTAGTCTCATCACCCTCAACGCATCCCATGGGGATCGTGGGGGTTCCCATTTTCCATTTTAATATCAATTTTACCAAAACATTCCATGGGTAATAAAAACATACAGAGACACCGAAGAATAAAACCACACATGCACATATCCACAAATAAACCATGGGATATAACTTGTAGACCACCTACCTTGATTCAATGGGTGAACACACTCATAGTGAATCCCTTAGATACCAATTCAAACAACCTTTTAAGAATTAAACTAAAACTCACCTGAATAGTAGGGTTTTAGAGTTTCAAAAAGAGAGGACAACAAGAAACAAACCCTAAACTCAAAAGAGAAGAAATAATGAGATTTCCCTTACCCAGAGCTTCGATCTGCAACCAACAATACCAAAATGCCTTATAAATGAGGAAGATTGATATCTTGGAGCTATCAGGAGATTTGGTTTGTCCCTATGGTGGTTAGAGGAGAAATGGGTGGAAATCTGAAGTTGGGGTTAAAAATCCTAGAGTTGAAAAATTGTAACTTTTTAGAAGTTTCTGGGCTGCACGGTTTACCGAAACGGTTTTCCATACTGTGGGAAAACCGTGCAGATGCTTCTATCCCAAAATCCCCCCTTTTAGAGTTTACCAATATGGTTTTTCAAACCATTCCCAAACCATACAAAAGCCACTTTCCAAAAACACACATCATACACGATTTCCTAGGTTGTCCGCACGATTAGCACTAACGGTGCACAGACCGTGAGGCCTACCCAGAAAACCCATTTTTCTCAACTATTCATGTCCCAAACCCTTGAAACACCCCTGAACCTCCTCTAGGTCTTGGGTAAGAACTTAATTAACTAAAAAAATGTGATTCAAACCAAAACTTAAACGAGAAAATACCTTTCAAAGATCCAAGATCTTACAACCTCCCCACCTTATAACGACTCATCCTCGAGCTGAGCTCCCAAGCTCCATTAAACTTCCAAGGAAAAGAGATCGGGCCACTGAGCCTTAATATCTGATTTCCTCTCCAAAGTTTCTTCCTAAAAATTACCATGCTTCCATAGTACTTATACCAATGGCACAACCTTTCCCTCCAAGAATTTATCACTATGATCCACGACACGAACCAGATGCTCCTCAAAGGTCACATCAACCTCAAAAATAACATCCTCAACATCCACCACATGAGTTGGGTTAGTGTGATACCACTGAAGCTGCGACCCATGAAAGAAATCATAAATACCTCTATATCACCGTGTAAGATCCAATCGGTACGCCACCGGCCCACTCCTCTCCACAATCTCAAAGGGCCCCACATACCTAGGCGCCAACTTTCCCTGCTTCTGAATCCGTCAATGAACCAACCTTGGTGAAACCTGAACGAACATACTATCACCCACCTCGAACTCAAGAGGTCTAAAACTCCGATCCGCATATGACTTCTGCCTACTCTGAGTCATTTCCATCCGTCTTCAAATCAACTCAACCTTCTCCGATGTCTCCTACATGAGACTCGGTCCCAACAGCTCAGTTTCACTGGCTTCCAACCAACACAGGAGAGATCTACATGGCCTCCCATAGAGAGCCTCAAATAGTTCCATCTAAACCGTAACATGAAAACTATTTTTGTAGGAAAATTATAAAAGCGGTAGGTTCTTCTCCCAGGATCCACTGAAATCCAAGACAAAATCCCTCAACATGTCTTCCAAAACATGGATTGTATGCTCCAACTGCCTATCCATCTATGGGTGGAAAGCCATACTTAAGAGCACCTCTGTACCTAGTTCCATCTGAAACCCTTACCAGAAATTTGATGTGAAACGAGGATCACAATCTGAAACTATAGTCTGTGGTACACCATTAAACCGTACTATTTACCAAACATACAACTCACCCAAATGATCAACTGTATAAGTCTCCTGAATTGGGTAGAAATGGAGACTTTTGTTAGCCAATCCACAACCACCAATATTTAATCATTCTTTCGAGGAATCCTTGGAAAACCCACCAAAAAATCCATCACCACATCATCTCACTTCTATTCCCAAATGGGAAGTGGATGTAACAATCCACCTGGGCGTTGATGCTCGACCTTCACCTGCTGACAGGTAAGGAACTATGCCACAAATCCCTCAAAAATCCTTTTTCATGGCCACCAAAACTGCCTACAGAGATCATGATACTACTTGGTCAAACTAGGATGCACTTCCCATTTTTATTCATGGAACTCACACATAAAATCTTCCCACATGCACACTGGCACAACCACACGATCATGAAAACAAACAACCCTGTCCACACCGATGACCCAACCTGAAGGTTTCTCCCCACAATTAAGTCCTTCCTTAATGGAAAAACATTTAGGATCGTCAAGATTACTTCCAACAATATGACTCAAAAGCATTGATTCAACAGCCACAAAATCAAGAGTCACCTGACCATTTTCCTCTTGTATCTCCAGGGGCATCTCTGCAAACAATTCCATAACCTTCCACTCGGTGATGGATTTCTGAACCACCTAGTTTTAAGCCTTCTTGCTCAAAGAATTAGAAAAACTATTCCCTTTTCCTGGTGTATATACCATCACAAAGTATAAATACTGGAGATACTGAACCCACTTTCACTTCTTAAGATTGAAATCTCATTGTGAAACGATATACTTTATACTCTTATGGTTGGTATACACTATGAACCATCCCCCCAATAAGTAGTGCCTCCATCACTTTAAGGCATACACTAATGCAGCAAAATCAAGATCATGAGTGGGATAATTCCACTAATGGGGTCTCAATTTCCTTGAACCATAAGACACAACCCGCTCATCTTGCATTAACACAACCGCAAGCCTGATACCTGACGCATCACAAAATAGAACATACTTCTTACCTAGCTCAGGTAAGATCAAGATTTGTGTAGTCGTAAATCAATTTTCAACTCTTGAAAGGAATTCTTAAAAGCCTATGACCACTCAAACTTGATTCTCTTCTTGGTCAATCCCAATAGTGGTGATACCAAATGAGAGAAATCCTAAATAAACCTCCAGTAATATCTAGAAAAACCTAGAAAACTACGAATGTATGAAACACTCTTTGTATGATCCCAAGACACAACAACCTACAATTTTCCTAGATCCAATGACACACCAGTCTCAGTGAGGATGTGACCTAGAAAATACACTTCTACAATCCAAAATTGACACTTTGATAGCTTATCATAAAGCTGATGCTCTCTTAGTGTACTCAAGATAATGTCAAGATGTTGGGCATGATCGTCATGAGTTTTCAAGTACACCAAGATATCGTCAATGAAGACAACCAAAAAATTGATCCAGATAAGGATTAAATACTATGTTCATCAAATCCATGAACACTTCCGGTGCATTGGTCAAGCCTAAAGGAATCACCACAAACTCAAACAACCCATACCGACTTCTGAAAGTTGTCAGTGGTACGTCAGAAGGCCTCACCCTCAATCGGTGATAACCTAATCTCAGATAATTCTTAGAAAACACTGATTCACCCCTCAAATGGTCAAACATGTCATTTATTCAAGGAATAGGGTACTTATTTTTCACTGTCATATGATTTAACTTCTGATAATCAACAAAGAACCTTAATGAACCGTCAAAGTTCTTTGAAAAAAGCATAGGATATCCCCAAGGAGGTCTACTAGGATATATGAACCCCAAAAATTCCAACTCCTTAAGATAAAACTTTAACTCATGGAGTTCTGTCGGTGTTATTCGGTATGGAGAGATAGAAACCAACTCCACTCCCGACATCAACTTAATTGTGAACTCAACATCTTTCTTAAGGGAAAACCCTAAGAAATCCTTAGGAAAAACATCTTAAAACTATTCCAATAATGGACGGAAGACAGACTATTCCCCTCTTTCATCATCAATCAGAAGAAAAGCTACTTGAGCCATGAGCCTATCCAATTGCTGCCAGAACGGTCCCGTATGACCTGCTCAAACATCCCACTCTCCACTATGGACATAAGCATCACCATCAAGTGACCTGAATGATACCCAGTGATGGTAAAAATATACGTGCAAGTAATACAACACAAACTATACCATACCAAAAATCAGGTCAAACCCCAATATCTCAAGAACTAACAAGTACCATAGGAAATGATACCCACCAACTTCTAGAGAATAACCCTTGCACTGCCTGATGTCCTCATTCTGCACCCCCAATGGAGTGTCAACTGACATAACCCCATACACATTCTCCACAAAAAAACCCAACACTACCACAAGCTAAGAAGAAAGAAAAGAGTGTGTGGCACCAGTGTCAAACAACACAATAAAAAGCGTAGAATTTTTAAGGATCATACCTCGTACAGTCAATGGCCCAGCCTCAACATCACCAGGTGTAGAATAAACTATATGAAGCTGACCTTCCCCTCTACCCTGGGCTCTCACTTGTGTACCCTACACAGCATTGCCCTGCTGACATAAGAGATCTGACCCCAGAGTTCCACGTTCACTGCCCCTACTTGTACGACCCGTGGAGCTCCAACTGCCTGACTGATACAGAGAAACTGATCCCTTTCCTCCTCTTGGAATCTATTTATCACCAATATTCATTCTCACCTGCTGATGGTTCCTATATAACCTCTACATGTGTCACAATCTTCCACACAATAGACACTCAACTGGAGTTTGAGGACAATGACCAGGCATGTTCCTTGGCCTTCCACACTAATAACAGAACACCTGATCCCCACCCTAAGAGGCTGCCCCTCTCTTCTGACCACCTTTCACACTTCCACCCTACCAAAAATTTCCAAAACAACTCTTCCATCCCTCAGAAGCTGCACTACTTGTTTGCCTAGCTGGAACGACAAGACCACTACCCGAATCCCCCTTCAAGTTCCTTTCTGAGATCAACACTTGATCCACAACCTCAGTAAACATCTTCAACCAAAAGATATTCACTTGAGACCTGATCTCGTGTATCATACCATCCTAGAAATGCATCTAGACTGCTTCCTCATCCCCCGCCAATACTGGAACAAAGCATCACATGTCAGTGAAGTGACCAATATACTCCATCACTGACATTGACCCTTGAGCCAGGATCATGAACTATGTAGCCCACTCTTGCCTCAATGTCTATAGGTAAAAATTCTCCAGAAATGTTTCTTGGAAATCTTTCCATAACATCCTCTCAGTCTGCTCAGTGTGATCTAGGATGTACCAGCAATGCTTTTCCTGGCCCCGTAATATATGGGTTGAAAAATTGATCCACTTCACATCGGGAGTCTCTAGATGATCAAGTATCATCCTGACATACACAATCCAAAACTACACTACCTCTGGCCTACCCTCTCTGGTAAAGGTCAGAGGGTGCTGTAGGTGAAACTCTCTGTTAAACTCTAATATACTTGGTGCAACCCGCCATGGGTCTTGATCAATAATACTCATAATATGAGCCATGTTCTCTCAGAACTGGTCTTCCCTACCTTCTTGGATCACCACATTCTCTTGATCCTCTACTAGAAGAGTGTTCTCAACAACATTCTCTTATTCCCCAACCGGTGCTCGACGTCATGGTGGAATTTCTCTACATTTCCAAACACGAGGTTTAGAGCACATGCAATAGAACATTCAAAATTTCACAACAAGAAGGATCTGCACTAGCCACAAAAACCCACCATACACTCACCATCCCAATAGACCATAGTATTCTAAAAATATCACCCCGACCATCCCAACCATGTGCCATAGTCCACAAGGGGTAAACAACCATACACCACCACAAAGCTCACAGAACATGTTACAACAACATTTTCAATTCATTACAACCCTTAACTACACATATTTCATTTTTCGTCACTTATTATTCTTTTATCTTCACCCCCTTTCATTGTTTCATTTACAACATTTTCCATTTTCAATCATCAAAATTCAAGGTGAATTATATCTTTCATGCCTCACACACCCAACCCATATGTGCCTACCATGATGTATTCCACCTATCTCTCTAGGTTCCTATAATGATGTATGAATGCACAACCTCATGCCATTGAGTCCACGAGCCAAATATCATAAAACAATAACATCACACAACATGTGGATCACCCAATAGTGAAATATCATGAACTGTAACATCCCACAATCAAGAACAACAATTCACACCCAGGGTGACTTGGGTTTTCCCTCATACATGGGTTAGATACTCCTAAGAAGGAGATCATTATGAAGGCCTGACACATCCTAACTCCCATATACTATAACGACCCATACTTTACATACATTGTTAATACTTCAAAATTGAAGCACACTTATTACAACATATGATAAAACCACAAAGGACCGTATAGGTATAGTGTCTTTAGAAACTGGGAAACATAAACAACTGGTTCATAAATCTTCTACAGTGCCTCCCATTTATTTCATCATATCTAGGGTCCCTTTTCGCATATTCTACTTAATATCCATCTTCCTGACCTGGGGAAAAGAAAACATAAAAGGGTGAGCTCAAATGCTCAGCAAGGGCAATAAAGGAAATAAAAATCATATCATATCTTTTTGAAAATCATAACCTGCAAAAGAGATCATAAAATCTTAATAAATCATAGAAGTGAAAATGAGATCCCCATAATCATAACATGAAACTTGAAACTTTGTGGCATGCACACATAATCATGGAAAATCATTTCTTGTTAGTCATGACTTATTGCCAAGACTATCTTAGTGGACAAAGTCCCTTTCTGAACCGAGTTCACTCCTCGTTTCAGTCCTGTATCACTGAACCGAAATAACCTTCCGTTCCAGCCATGTCTATCTCATGAGATATAAAATCTTTACCCAATGCATTGGAGGGAGATATAGGTCCCACCCATCTTATAATGAATCCTTTCTTATGTGTGCCACATAATCATAAATCATACATCATCACATAACACATGTAACAAAAATGGGATTCTTGAAACATCATGACATCATAAAACAAACCATATAAGGTAAATGACTTCATAAAAATAATTCCTTCACAACATAATCAAATCAATGTAATTAAAGGGATAAAAACAGAACCCTTTATTATCTTAGATGGAAAATAATTTTGATAAAACACTTGAACACCATTCTTGAGGAAAATATCCTTTCTTCTTCAAAAACACTTTTCTTTTCTTAATATGTCATACAATTATAAACTAAAAGAAGTTTATTAAAAATAAACTTGAAAACTTGTAAAGGAAGCTTCTTGGAAATAATTTTTTAAAAATCCATTCATGCCGTATAAGTTAAAAAAAACATTCTTCGTACTTTTTTCGGAAAAGTCAAAAAGTACCTCGTACGAAAAACGAAAAAAGATTCCTTTCATACCTTTTACTAAAAACTCACCGAAGGGTAAAATAGGATTTAAACAATTATAGGTGAATGAAAATAACATTACATATTGAGGAAACATGGATGTGGATGATAAAATACACCCCAGTAAATACTTACGAATAAACAATCTCAGATAAAAATGAGATTGTGATATTTCCCTTACCTTAGGTCCGATTTTCTTTGTTCGTGTCCAAAGCTCCTGTATAATGGTTTAAATAATGTTATTGACTTATTCCAGAATCATACATATTTATATGATATCATATATGGTCATATTATTAGCTTCTTGTTAGTAATATTTCATTGTTACTTGTTACTCGGGTCTTTATAACTTTTTGTTCTTATGCGTGTTTTGTTGAATAAATTATTATTCTTATCTTTAGGTTATAGATAATTCATTTCCAGAATGGTATTAGTGTAGTATATACCATATTCATTCATTCAATTCATTTATATAATCATTATGAAATGAAGATCATGTAGAACGAGTCGCATCACATCGTGGAGACGGTATTCCGTTCGTACGCACGAGTGATGATATCGTTCCTATGATCGTGGAATTGTATTGGAGTATATATATATATTATTTCAGTATCAATATTACTTCATAATAATCATATATAGTTACTCATTACACCATTATACCCATCCTTGTAAGGTGATGGTGGAAAATAGATTACACCACGGCGTGGAGACGGTATTCCGTACGTACGCACGCGCGGTGATTTCATTTTTCCGTAGGATGGATAGAAGGTGAATTAGGGTTGTTTCATATTTATAATAACATATCAGTATGTAAGTAATACTGATGTTATTACTTTATCATGAAACAACTAAAGAAGAAGAAGTTGAAGAAGAAAGAAATTGAAAAGATCGGTAATTGATATTACCTTTTCTTTGGTACGCCTCTTTGAATCCTCCACTTAAGGAACTAAGATTGGTCTTTGGAGAAGACCAGGACCTCTAGGATTATTCTAGGGAAGTGGAGAGGAGAAAATGGCAGGGGTTGGCCGAGCTTGAGTGCTCAATTTGGTGTGAGGAGGAGGGGGAGGAGGTGCCCTTTTATAAGGGAGGAGAGGGGCACCTTAGGAATATCTCAAAATATTATTTTATATTAAAGTCAAAATCGGTTTATAATGGTTCCAAAGGGTCTTATTTCGAAGCTAAAGTGGGGATGGGTCGAAATCCTATCAACCAATAGAATTTAGACAAGTTTAGGATATTATTTTAACCTTATCAATTAGATTTAACTCTAAGTTAAATAATTTAACTTTTACCATGTCTTTTTGTTTTCTTTCACTATATGGTTAATACACTTACTATAACATGACAAACGAACCCCAAATTGTTTATTATTAATATATATATCCTTATCTAAGTCATTTGGCCGAACCTTAGATTTTTAGGAATAAAATAACAATTAATAATATAATATTTGATTTAAAAACTATTTTGTGTCAATGTTGACACTATTTGATATATGATTTTTTGTAAAAGTCATAACAGAATTATATGTTCGAACCAAGTTGATTAAATCAACACTAATATATCATAGTAACCTATTAAATTAGTGGAATTCATAAAAAGTCTCAAATTACATTTATTTTGGTGTTTATAACATCAATTATGTCAATATTTCGTTAACAAGATAATTACTGCATCATCTTTGTGTCATAAATAAATTAACTTATTTGATGTCTAAAAATTACAAATAAAATACCATCATGTAGGAAATCCTTTTAGCTTTCTAATGAATATTTACAATCGAATTTATCTTATGTATAACCCCATATTAAAAATGTTTTAGTAAATAAACTTTGATTTTAACTCTTTTAACCCTTCTTTAAATAAATTAATAATAAATGTCCTAATCTAACCCAAGTGGGCCTAAATGGTCATATCTTATTCCTAAGTTTGTTTTTGGTCGAAATACACTTGTCCAATAGGATTAGGACACGTGTTAGGGTAATAGTAATATCATATTTACCCTTAGTTACCCTATTTACTATTAACCGTGGTAAAAAAAGTAAAAAGTTACTATTCACCAAAAATTATTTTCATCTCATTGAACCACATTTTAGTCCTTGATATTAACCGTGTCTGTCGGATTTTCAAAATTCTATTCACAGAAGCGGTAAAATTAAGTTTTATGCAAAATTCAGTTTTTTAACCTACCACTTAGTAGTTTCACTATTCATCAAAAATTGATGTTTCTCAGAACAATGCCAAAATTTCATCCTAAGCTATATTTCATATTCCGAATTCAAAAATGAAATCTATTTTACCAAATTCATAACATAGAAGTTGCATTAATTAATTTTATAATTAAATCCCGCTGTTAAAATAAATAGCGTGTTTTTAGGAAACAATATATATCAAAAGATTGACACTTGATTATGTCTGGTTTAAATGTGAAATTACAACCAATGACCAACATTGTATTAAATTGTAAAAATATATTCTAAATATACTTTAAAACCACTCAAATTAATAATTTATCACTATTAATTATTTCGATTAAAAATGTTGTTTTTATTTATTATTTAGTAATTTTCACTATTCATCAGAATGTGAAAGTTATCCGAAAAGTACCAAAATTTCACCTTAGGCTAAATTCGATACTCCGAATCCAAGAATGAAGTTCATTTTGAAAAATAAGATTTACAGAATTTTAAAAAGTGGTTATTACTATTCATAACGGCTAGTTTTAATAACATATTGTTGTTTAGTGAAACTCGGTATTGCGTACGACGCAAGCTATCGAGGAAGGTCGCGATTGCGTGTAAAGCAAGCCAAGTAAGTGTTGTGTAGAAAAAGATTCCTGTGATGATTTATATAACATAAAAGTCTCGGGTGTTACATTCTACCCCCCTTAAAAAGAATTTCGCCCTCGAAATTCGTCACTTTGTAACAAACAGATGAGGATACTTCCCCCTCATCATATCCTCAAGCTCCCATGTAGCTTCTTCAAGTTGGTGGTTTCTCCATAAAACTTTCACCAAGCGAGTGGTCTTGTTTCGTAGGACTTTTTCGCTACGATCCAGAATCTCTATCGGCTGTTCTTCATAAGAAAGATCTTGCTCCAGCGGTACAACTTCTGAGCTGAGTACATGTGAAGGATCTGGTATGTACTTTCTCAGGAGAGATACATGGAACACATTGTGAACTTGAGAGAGATTCGGTGGAAGCGCCAATCGGTAAGCTACCTTCCCAACACGATCTAGTATTTCGAAAGGACCGATATATCTAGGGCTCAACTTCCCCTTCTTTCCAAATCTCATAACCCTCTTCCAGGGAGATATTCGTAAGAACACTTTATCGCCCACTTCAAACTCTAGGTCTTTTCTTCGGTTGTCGGCATAACTTTTCTGTCGACTCTGAGCTGCTCTTATGTGTTGTTGAATAGTTCTGACCTTTTCTGCCATTTCATCAACGAGATCAGGTCCTAACAGCTTTCTTTCCCCAACTTCATCCCAACAAGTTGGAGTCCTGCATTTCTTTCCATAGAGAGCTTCATAAGGAGCCATCTGAATACTGGAGTGAAAGCTATTATTATAAGAAAATTCCACCAAAGGTAGGTGTTGATCCCAACCTCCTTTGAAATCCATAGAGCAAGCTCTCAACATATCTTCTAGGGTTTGAATTGTTCTCTCAGACTGACCGTCTGTCTGGGGATGATAAGCAGTGCTGAAACTTAACTCTGTATCCAGAGTATGTTGAAGACTTCTCCAGAACTTCGAGGTAAATCTCGGATCCCGATCAGATATAATAGAAAGTGGTACTCCATGCAATCTTACCACTTCCTTTACATATATCCTGGCAAGCTGATCTAGAGGGAAATCCTCTCTAATAGCAATGAAGTGTGCGCACTTTGTAAGACGATCAACTATGACCCAGATAGCATTATTGCCTTTGGATGTTTTAGGAAGTCCTGTGACAAAGTCCATTGTGATGTTTTCCCATTTCCATTCGGGTATGGGTAATGGTTGTAACATCCCCTTAGACTTTTGTCTCTCAGCTTTAACTTGTTGACAAACCAAGCATCGAGAGACATATTCAGCAACATCTCTTTTCATGCCATCCCACCAGAAGTACTCTTTCAGGTCCCTATACATCTTCGTACTTCCAGGATGAATAGAGAATGATGAACTATGAGCCTCATCCAACAGCTCCTTCTTTAATTCGGGGATGGGAGGAACACAAACCCGATTCCTGAACTTTATTATCCCATCACAATCAAGGTTGAATTCAGGAACATTTCTCACCTTCTTTTGTAACTCGACATTTTCTTTCTGTGCCTCTTTAATCTTCACATGTATAGATGGTTGAACATTCATTTGAGAAAGATAAGATTTTTCCCCTTCCATTATAACTCCAAGATCCATCCTTTGTAAATCCATAAATATTGGATCTTTTGTGATCCTCATCATGGATAAACTAGCATGGTCTTGTCGACTTAATGCATCTGCCACCTTGTTTGCTTTCCCAGGGTGGTAATGGATTGAGCAGTCGTAATCCTTAATCAGCTCCAACCATCTTCTTTGACGCATATTCAGCTCCTTTTGTGTGAAAATATACTTTAAACTTTTATGATCAGTATAAATATCACACCTTTCACCATAAAGGTAATGCCTCCAAATCTTTAATGCAAAGATTACCGCAGCCAACTCCAAATCATGTGTTGGGTAATTTTGCTCATGGATTTTCAACTGTCGTGAGGCATAAGCTATCACCATATCATTTTGCATAAGAACACACCCCAATCCCTTCTTGGATGCATCACTGTAGATCACAAACCTTTCTCCACTACAAGGCAGTGTGAGCACAGGTGCACTGGATAACCTTCTTTTCAACTCCTTGAAATTCTCTTCACATTCCTCTGTCCAAACAAACTTAACTCCTTTCCGAGTCAACTTGGTGAGTGGATTAGATAATCGTGAAAAATCTTTTACAAAACGTCGATAATATCCAGCCAAACCAAGAAAACTTCGGATCTTAGTTACTGTTGTTGGTCTCGACCATCTTTCGATAACCTCTGTTTTTGCTGGATCCACAGATATCCCCTCTTTTGAGATTATGTGACCCAAAAATGCAACTTTTTGAAGCCAAAATTCACACTTAGTAAATTTGGCATAAAGCTTCTCCTTTCTCCGGGTCTTCAATTTAATTCTCAAGTGATCTTCATGCTCTTCCTTGCTCTTTGAATAGACAAGAATATCGTCTATAAAGACTACCAAAAATTGATCAATATAGTCTCTAAAGACTCTATTCATTAGATCCATGAAGATAACAGGGGCATTAGTAAGACCAAATGGCATCACTATAAATTCATAGTGTCCATACCTTGTACGGAAAGCCGTCTTTGGTATATCCTCTCTTTTGACCCTTAATTGATGATACCCTGAACGAAGATCAATCTTGGAAAAGTATTGAGCTCCACGTAGTTGGTCAAATTAGTCATCAATGCGTGGGAGAGGATATTTGTTCTTGATAGTGATCTTGTTAAGTTCTCGATAATCAATGCAGAGTCTCATTGATCCATCTTTCTTCTTAACAAATAGTACAGGTGCTCCCCAAGGTGACGCACTAGGGCGTATGAATCCCTTATCAAGATTCTCTTGGAGTTGCTTCTTCAATTCCTGCAACTCAATTGGGGCCATTCTATAAGGTGTCTTTGAAATAGGCAAAGCACCCGGTACGAGTTCTATTGAAAACTCAACTTCACGATTTGGTGGAAGACCCGGTAATTCCTCCGGAAATACATCATCAAACTCCTGTACAATGGGCATATTCTTAATCGTGAGTTTCTCACCAACCATTTGAGATAAATAAACTTCATTTAGTGGAATCAATACCCATAAAATGGAAGAAATTTCCACTGGAAGGTTATGTTCATCCTTGCATTGATAGACGATCATAGATTGATCTGGAATATGAAATGTGACTTCCCTTCTTTGGCAATTGATATGAGCTCCGTATAAAGAAAGCCAATCCATGCCAAGAATCACATCAAATTCAACTATAGGAAGGATCACAAGATTTTCAGGAAGCACTTTCCCACAAACTTCGATCGGAGAAGAATTATAAACTTTTGATGCGATTGATGTTCCATTAGGTGTTGTCACAGCTAACTCAACATCTAATTGTTGAGGTAATACGGTGATACCCTTAGAAAAATCTTCAGAAATAAAAGAGTGGGTGGATCCAGAATCAAATAAAACATTTTCTACTTTAGAGTGGATGGTAAGTGTACCTTTCACCACATCGTTATCGTACTCCACATCGCTGATAGAAATTGCATGTGACTTTCCTTTGTCTTTAGCCTTAAGAGTTTGTTGACGTCGACCATCATCATCAACCCTTGGATTTGGGCATTGATTGGCATAATGCCCCATCTCCTTGCACTTGAAACATTGAAGTGTAGTAGGATCATTCTGTGTATCCCTTCCTTTGTTTGCATCATTAGACATCTTCTTCCCATTATCACGGCATTCAAATGCCCGATGACCTTCTTTTCCACATTTAAAACATTTACTTGTCCCTTTAAGACAACTCCCTCCATGTTTCTTTCCACACTTTGAGCATAAGGAAAAGCTCATCTTCTTTTCCGTGTGCTCTTTAGATTTTTCTTTGAATTCCATCTTCCTCTTCTTATCAAACCCATGGGACTGATGGGTTACTCCAATCTCCATCTCGACTTTGAGAGCACATCGAACGATTTCCTCGTAGCTATTGAAGTCCCTTATGGCTAACGCCCTTCGAAGACATGGTTTTAAGCCACTAAAGAATCGATCGATCTTACTCTCGGGTTGGATAATAATACCAGAAGCGTACCTTGCAAGTCTTGTAAAATTTGCTTCATAGGTACTAACAGATTCATCATCCCTTTGCTTCAGTTCAAGGAACTCTTTCTCCATCTTTGTTCGGAGAATACGAGGGAAGTACTTATTGAAAAATAAGTTCTTGAACTCGTCCCATTCCATAGACTCAATTTCATCCCTTTGCCTCGTATTCTTAACAAGATTCCACCATTGATCAGCATCTCCTTCTAAACGATACACTGCTAGGATGACCTTATCATGTTCAGAACATTGAAGAACTGAAAATATCTTTTCAGTAGTACTAATCCATTGTTCAGCAACTAATGGATCAGTAGATCCACTGAAAGAAGGTGGACGCTGCCTCATGAAGGATTCAACAGAATGTTGCTCCCACCTTTGCTCGTTTGGGAATCCTGCATGATTCATAGCTTGAGAAAGTTGTGTGAGCATGGCTACAAGATTTTGCATTCCATCTCCCATATTGTTTGGTTGCTCAGGGGGACAATCATTGCATTGCCCATCGCATTCCGCATTAACACGATTCCTTCGGGTTCCAGCCATTGACTAAAACCAAGAAGAATAGTGTGAGCAACACTAATTATAATAGGAAACCATATAATTCAAGAATAAAATTTTCATGCTTATGGTCTTATCCTAGGTTATTCAAGGCCATTTCTAAAACACTAAGATTGTGTTCTATGCTTAGACTTATCCTTAGGGTTCTTACTAAGGCTTTCACATCCTAGTTTCCAAAGGTTGACTATACCTTTCCTCTGATACCAACTATAACGACCCATACTTTACATACATTGTTAATACTTCAAAATTGAAGCACACTTATTACAACATATGATAAAACCACAAAGGACCGTATAGGTATAGT
Source organism: Viscum album (assembly GCA_963277665.1). Lineage (NCBI taxonomy): Eukaryota > Viridiplantae > Streptophyta > Magnoliopsida > Santalales > Viscaceae > Viscum > Viscum album. The sequence goes on along the minus strand of OY728130.1, from coordinate 623,583,063 downwards.
GTCTTTAGAAACTGGGAAACATAAACAACTGGTTCATAAATCTTCTACAGTGCCTCCCATTTATTTCATCATATCTAGGGTCCCTTTTCGCATATTCTACTTAATATCCATCTTCCTGACCTGGGGAAAAGAAAACATAAAAGGGTGAGCTCAAATGCTCAGCAAGGGCAATAAAGGAAATAAAAATCATATCATATCTTTTTGAAAATCATAACCTGCAAAAGAGATCATAAAATCTTAATAAATCATAGAAGTGAAAATGAGATCCCCATAATCATAACATGAAACTTGAAACTTTGTGGCATGCACACATAATCATGGAAAATCATTTCTTGTTAGTCATGACTTATTGCCAAGACTATCTTAGTGGACAAAGTCCCTTTCTGAACCGAGTTCACTCCTCGTTTCAGTCCTGTATCACTGAACCGAAATAACCTTCCGTTCCAGCCATGTCTATCTCATGAGATATAAAATCTTTACCCAATGCATTGGAGGGAGATATAGGTCCCACCCATCTTATAATGAATCCTTTCTTATGTGTGCCACATAATCATAAATCATACATCATCACATAACACATGTAACAAAAATGGGATTCTTGAAACATCATGACATCATAAAACAAACCATATAAGGTAAATGACTTCATAAAAATAATTCCTTCACAACATAATCAAATCAATGTAATTAAAGGGATAAAAACAGAACCCTTTATTATCTTAGATGGAAAATAATTTTGATAAAACACTTGAACACCATTCTTGAGGAAAATATCCTTTCTTCTTCAAAAACACTTTTCTTTTCTTAATATGTCATACAATTATAAACTAAAAGAAGTTTATTAAAAATAAACTTGAAAACTTGTAAAGGAAGCTTCTTGGAAATAATTTTTTAAAAATCCATTCATGCCGTATAAGTTAAAAAAAACATTCTTCGTACTTTTTTCGGAAAAGTCAAAAAGTACCTCGTACGAAAAACGAAAAAAGATTCCTTTCATACCTTTTACTAAAAACTCACCGTAGGGTAAAATAGGATTTAAACAATTATAGGTGAATGAAAATAACATTACATATTGAGGAAACATGGATGTGTATGATAAAATACACCCCAGTAAATACTTACGAATAAACAATCTCGGATAAAAATGAGATTGTGATATTTCCCTTACCTTAGGTCCGATTTGCTTTGTTCGTGTCCAAAGCTCCTGTATAATGGTTTAAATAATGTTATTGACTTATTCCAGAATCATACATATTTATATGATATCATATATGGTCATATTATTAGCTTCTTGTTAGTAATATTTCATTGTTACTTGTTACTCGGGTCTTTATAACTTTTTGTTCTTATGCGTGTTTTGTTGAATAAATTCTTATTCTTATCTTTAGGTTATAGATAATTCATTTCCAGAATGGTATTAGTGTAGTATATACCATATTCATTCATTCAATTCATTTATATAATCATTATGAAATGAAGATCATGTAGAACGAGTCGCATCACATCGTGGAGACGGTATTCCGTTCGTACGCACGAGTGATGATATCGTTCCTATGATCGTGGAATTGTATTGGAGTATATATATATATTATTTCAGTATCAATATTACTTCATAATAATCATATATAGTTACTCATTACACCATTATACCCATCCTTGTAAGGTGATGGTGGAAAATAGATTACACCATGGCGTGGAGACGGTATTCCGTACGTACGCACGCGCGGTGATTTCATTTTTCCGTAGGATGGATAGAAGGTGAATTAGGGTTGTTTCATATTTATAATAACATATCAGTATGTAAGTAATACTGATGTTATTACTTTATCATGAAACAACTAAAGAAGAAGAAGTTGAAGAAGAAAGAAATTGAAAAGATCGGTAATTGATATTACCTTTTCTTTGGTACGCCTCTTTGAATCCTCCACTTAAGGAACTAAGATTGGTCTTTGGAGAAGACCAGGACCTCTAGGATTATTCTAGGGAAGTGGAGAGGAGAAAATGGCAGGGGTTGGCCGAGCTTGAGTGCTCAATTTGGTGTGAGGAGGAGGGGGAGGAGGTGCCCTTTTATAAGGGAGGAGAGGGGCACCTTAGGAATATCTCAAAATATTATTTTATATTAAAGTCAAAATCGGTTTATAATGGTTCCAAAGGGTCTTATTTCGAAGCTAAAGTGGGGATGGGTCGAAATCCTATCAACCAATAGAATTTAGACAAGTTTAGGATATTATTTTAACCTTATCAATTAGATTTAACTCTAAGTTAAATAATTTAACTTTTACCATGTCTTTTTGTTTTCTTTCACTATATGGTTAATACACTTACTATAACATGCCAAACGAACCCCAAATTGTTTATTATTAATATATATATCCTTATCTAAGTCATTTGGCCGAAACTTAGATTTTTAGGAATAAAATAACAATTAATAATATAATATTTGATTTAAAAACTATTTTGTGTCAATGTTGACACTATTTGATATATGATTTTTTGTAAAAGTCATAACAGAATTATATGTTCGAACCAAGTTGATTAAATCAACACTAATATATCATAGTAACCTATTAAATTAGTGGAATTCATAAAAAGTCTCAAATTACATTTATTTTGGTGTTTATAACATCAATTATGTCAATATTTCGTTAACAAGATAATTACTGCATCATCTTTGTGTCATAAATAAATTAAATTATTTGATGTCTAAAAATTACAAATAAAATACCATCATGTAGGAAATCCTTTTAGCTTTCTAATGAATATTTACAATCGAATTTATCTTATGTATAACCCCATATTAAAAATGTTTTAGTAAATAAACTTTGATTTTAACTCTTTTAACCCTTCTTTAAATAAATTAATAATAAATGTCCTAATCTAACCCAAGTGGGCCTAAATGGTCATATCTTATTCCTAAGTTTGTTTTTGGTCGAAATACACTTGTCCAATAGGATTAGGACACATGTTAGGGTAATAGTAATATCATATTTACCCTTAGTTACCCTATTTACTATTAACCGTGGTAAAAAAAGTAAAAAGTTACTATTCACCAAAAATTATTTTCATCTCATTGAACCACATTTTAGTCCTTGATATTAACCGTGTCTGTCGGATTTTCAAAATTCTATTCACAGAAGCGGTAAAATTAAGTTTTATGCAAAATTCAGTTTTTTAACCTACCACTTAGTAGTTTCACTATTCATCAAAAATTGATGTTTCTCAGAACAATGCCAAAATTTCATCCTAAGCTATATTTCATATTCCGAATTCAAAAATGAAATCTATTTTACCAAATTCATAACATAGAAGTTGCATTAATTAATTTTATAATTAAATCCCGCTGTTAAAATAAATAGCGTGTTTTTAGGAAACAATATATATCAAAAGATTGACACTTGATTATGTCTGGTTTAAATGTGAAATTACAACCAATGACCAACATTGTATTAAATTGTAAAAATATATTCTAAATATACTTTAAAACCACTCAAATTAATAATTTATCACTATTAATTATTTCGATTAAAAAAGTTGTTTTTAATTATTATTTAGTAATTTTCACTATTCATCAGAATGTGAAAGTTATCCGAAAAGTACCAAAATTTCACCTTAGGCTAAATTCGATACTCCGAATCCAAGAATGAAGTTCATTTTGAAAAATAAGATTTACAGAATTTTAAAAAGTGGTTATTACTATTCATAACGGCTAGTTTTAATAACATATTGTTGTTTAGTGAAACTCGGTATTGCGTACGACGCAAGCTATCGAGGAAGGTCGCGATTGCGTGTAAAGCAAGCCAAGTAAGTGTTGTGTAGAAAAAGATTCCTGTGATGATTTATATAACATAAAAGTCTCGGGTGTTACATATACCATCCCAAATAACAAGATTCCAAATAAGGAGAAGAAAGACCTCCTTTGATACAACATTGTAACATCCCCGACCCGGAATCCACTAAACCGGTGCCCCGAGCCTGGTGGTTACATGACCTTAAGTGTGCCTCCCCATATTCCAATGATTTCCGACTAGCAAAGAGGGTCCAAATATTTAATTGGGGAGACTATACCCCCTTCTTATTAGAGTAAGCCACAACAAAAGATAAAAAATAGCAGAATAATAACCAATAATACTAGAGAATGCATAAATAACCATTCACCCAAATTAGGTATAGCCATGTCAAATAGTATATATTCTATGCCATGCTACAAGTGAAAAAGTGAACAAAAACCAAAATAAAGACAAACTACAAAGTCCCAAAAATGGTCCCGAAACCAAGTCCAGGTCCTCCTCTATGTACAACCTTGCAAACCCAACTGCCTAGAAAGGGCCTTTTCCATTATAATGACCTGAAAACATAAATTCTACTTGGGTACCCAATGACGGCCCCAGAAGGGTCTGAGTAAAACTCAGTAGGCCACCACCAATGATGTCCACAAAATATCTGGTATAAACAATTGTGCATGAAAAAGGGAAATGAATAAAAAATGACAAGAAAAGATTAAGTGCCCCTAACCAGTTTAGGTCCATTACCAACATTTATTACCATTTCTTTATCTTATAATTTCATCCCATTTCCCATTACATACCATTTTCAACGCATTTATCATGGATTCATCAACCACAACAAGTCGCACAGGCTTAAAGTACAAAATCAAACGCATGAGGTAAAACACGCTATTATCCTCTCTTACTAGGACTAACTTCCTCATGAAAACCATATCCTCACCTCAAAGCCTCAGTTCAGGTGGATGAAACCGTTAGGGGAATAAAGCCTCAGTCCTCATACCTAACCCGTGCATTAGGGGTGGAGTTTTGAGCCTCAGTCCAACTCGACCTATGGGTGTAGAACCTCAGTCAATACCCTATACTACCAAGATATGTTCACATGCTATACATATATATAACCATTAACTATTTACAAAACTTCACAACCAATGCACAAGGAAAATATAAACCATAACAATCAAATGAGGGTTAACCCCATTCATTAACCTATTAGCATATTTACCACATTTCACATCATTTATCCATTTAGACCAATTACATTTTATTATGATTATATCACTGAGCATTCATTCATTGTTCCTATCTCACTAGGCTTGTTCATTATGCATAACTCACTTGGCTTCATTACCATGCTCAGAATCTATTACATTGTGGTCTTTAATAATTTTCATATATTAACCCAATATACCTTAGGTTATTTCTAAGGCTAGGTGCATCACCTAGTTTCTATTCCAACACAAGAAATCAAATCAACATGTTTATCAAGGGCTATACATAAATACTCAACAACATCACTTGTTATTCACAAATCCCTAGGTCTGGGAGAGTCGTCTCACCAAATGGGTGGCGCTAGTTTAGTCTCAACACCCTTAACGCATCCCATGGGGATCGCGGGGGTTCCCATTTACCATTTTTATAACCATTTTTACAAAAAATTCCATGGGTAATCAAAACATACCAAGATACACCCAAGAACAAAACCACACATGAAAAAATCCACAAATAAACCCTGGGATATAACTTTTAAACCACCTACCTGTAGGACCCTGGGACACCCTAAGAGGGGAGGGGTGAATCAAGGTGTCAACTTTTTCTTTTAAAAACAAGGATCTTGTTCCCGCGTTGGTAGGAACTTGTTAAACATGTATGATGAATATGATCAGCAATGAAACATTCACATACAAAGAGATGACACAATAATTTTTCCTTTGTTCACCGCTAAGGGCTATGTTCAAGGAGCATACACCGACAAGTTTTCGGTCATACCAAATTCCACTAATATTCACTAGTTGTGGATTACAAAGGTTCGGGAACAATCACTCTTTCCCAGGCTCACTTCCTTTACAAAAGTTTAGGGATAGCTCACTGCTTCCCTCAGGTCACTCCCATTGACTCCCCCTGGCTCACTGCCCTTGGTGAAGTCACACTCAGTTTATAGACGTGAAGGTCTCTTCATCATTGCAAAAGAATGCATCCTATGTTGTATGTAGATGCTCTTTTGAAGTCCAACTCTCACCATAAGACGAATCTCACTTTGCGCTGAGGGTACCTGGCGATCTTCCAGCTTTCGTGTAGCTTCAAAAGGACAGATGTACTTTAACAACCCTAGCATGCTTCTCCAAGCCCGACGCGCAAGTTTCAATCCTGGCGTGCAAGTCACTTGTGTGGTACAAATTTGGCACGCAGGTGACACCAAACTACTTGCGCGGCACTACCTCCTTCAACACCAAACTTGCGTGACGTTGCGCCTTTAACTCCCCAACTGCCTTGGTCGCGCAGCCAACTATCAGCACACAACCTCTACTTGCGCGACCCAACAACCACTTGCGTGACTCAACCACTTGCACGAAGAGAGCTCGAAAAATCTCTAAGTCTTCAACTTCGTCACAAATGAGAAGGGGTGGTCCTCTATTTATAGGCAAACACGACCCCCTGCGCGGTGGCACACAAGTCTTCCCTCGACACACAGGTTTCGGCACACAACTCATCATCCCTAGCCTCTGTCGCACTATTCATTTGCACGAACACACTAATACTTGTGCAACCTTCATTCCTTTGCCATATTTTGAAGTTATAATCTTGAAAAACAATAGGCACGCAAGTTTCCAGTCCTCCTAGGCATCGGCGCGCAAGTCTCTTCATGGCATGCAGGTCACTTGCGCGACCAGCCCCAAACTTGCGCAACCCTTATCCCTTTTCCATTTTCCCATGTTATGATCTGGAAAAATATATGGCGCGCAAGTTTACTCTTCATCAAGTACACGGCGCGCAAGTCTCTTTTCCAAAAACACTTTTCTCCATTTGTTGATTTTCAGTCCCAAAAATTTGGCAAATCCTGGGAAACGGTGCCACCTTCAATACTGTTGTCTGCTTGAACTGTATGATCTCTTTGCTGGTGCACATTCTGAACTTCCACTGAGGATTGACAACAAACACAAATCATACTCCAAATCATGCATAGAAGACAATGGTTCCAACACTACCTTGATTCCATGAGTAAACACACTCTTAATCAAGCCCACATATCCCACTTCAACCAACCTTTTAATCTTCAACCTAAAACTCACCCAAAGAGTAGGGTTTTAGAGCCTCAGAAAGAGAGGAGAAGAAGATACAAACCCCAAACTCAAAAGAGAAGCAAGGATGGGATTAGCCTTACCCAGAGCTTCAATCTGCAACCAATAGCACCAAAAACGCCTTATAAAGAAGGAATATTTACCTCTTGGATCTCTTGGGAGATTTGGTTTGTCTCTAGGGTAAAGATAGGAGAAATTGGAGGAAATTCCGATCTGGGTTAAAAATCCCGGAGTGGAAAAATTGTAATTTTTTAAAAGTTTTTAGGCCGCATGGTTTACCCACACGGTTTTCCAAACCATGCAAAAACTGTGAGGATTCTTCTATTCTAAAAGGCCCCCTCGCACGATTTACCCTCACGGTTTTCCCAACCATGTGAAAATCGTGCAGAAGCCACTGTCCAAAAACACACATCCTGCATAGTTTGCTGGGCAGTTTGTATAGTTAACACTAACCTTGCATAGACCATGCGACCTACCTAGAAAACACCCTTTTCTCCACTTTTAGTGTCCCGAACCCTCAGAACACCCCGAGCCTCCTCTGGGACTTGGATAAGAAATTAATTAACCAAAACATGGGATTCAAACCAAAAATTAAATGAGAACATACCTTTCCAAGATCTAGGATCTTATAATTTTAGCATATTTTGGGAAATTAAAAGGGCTTTATAGGTGTGAATAAGTGGGAGGGGTGACTGCCTTTTTATATTATAGGAGGTGTGACATTCTTGTAAATTTTTGAAAAGAGAATTACACCAATGTTTTTTCCTATGAAAAGTGGCTACAATAATAGACCCAATTTTATAAAAGGGATTATAGAGTATAAATATGTCCATCCAATGGATTTTGGACAATTTTATAGGTCCGTTGGCCCTTATGTTTAAGGTTTTGTCCTTGTTAAGCTTAAATTTACCTTAATCGATGTAATTAGTTTTAATTACATTCTCTAATATTTTTGGTCAAAAAATAATTTGACCTCATTAGACAATATAAATTATTACAATTCCAAATATGGAATCCATTCTTCCAAATTACAATCACATAATTTGTATAAATTAATTTAAATTTAATCCCATAGCGAGACGATGACACAAATATTTATAATACAAACGTTCAGAAGTTTACTAAGTCTTTATATCCAATTTCAAAGTAAAATTGATCCAAATGACCTAAATAGGATTAATTTTTTCATAATATATCTAATTAAATATTATGAAAAATTAAAATTATAATTTAACCTAATAAATAAATTAGATGAAAAATTAGTTTTGAATTAAAAATCAGTGTTCTTCACTATTCATTAAAAAAATGAAACTTCTCAGAATAATAAACAAATTCAGCCAGAGTAAAATTTGGAATTCTTTTTTCAAAAATGAATTTTATTTTTATAAATAAAAATGATAAAAGTGTTAAAAATTATATTTAAAGTGTCTTCGGCATTAAAAGGTAGTGAAATTACCCGTCTAAAAAATACATCCTTTTGTTCATAAAATTGTATTTATTCTTAGATTGTACCTATAAAATATATTGTATGAGTATTAATAATTTTAATTGAATATATAATATATAAATTTTATTTATAAAATTAATGAAAATATGTTTTTTTTCTAATTTATTGATATAGAATTGCGTTTGTACATAGATAAATATTTTTCTTAGAAAATAAATTTCTCCATTCTCAAATAGTTCTTACTTTCATTTATAACTAATTGAAAACCAAAGGATTCATTTTATATAAATTTTTAGATCATATTTTCACAATTTAGTTAATATTATTTGTAACTTCTATTCCAACTACTTTGTGGTAACTATAACAAAATTTTAATAATAATATTAATGGTATATTGTAGTTTGGTAAAACTCAGACTTGCGTGTAACACAAGCTATCGAAGGGACTCGGTATTGTCTATAATACAAGTAAAACACAGTATTCCATGTACCTCAAGCTAATATAAGTGTTTCATGTAGCACAATATTGACTTGGCGTTTAATTTCTTTCTTATAACAAAATTTATATTCAGTGTTGTGTGAAATAAAAAATATCAAAAAGAATAAATTATTTTGAAAAAAATACTTCACAAAATATAGGGGTGTTTCAATAGTAGTAGAAGATCAAACATTAAATAAATCCCACAAAATATTCCTTAATATGTTTAAATACATAATTCACCCCCTTAATTTTAGGGATTTAGATTGAAACACCAAGATACTAGAAAAGAATCCAGATATTTAGTAACACTTAAGGTTAGTCCTGATAGTGGTATATCCTAAAGCCTTATTATCATAGGGTATGATATGTACATGTCATATGGTATGATGAACATGTTTTCATGAAATGTAAAAATGAATAGGTTTTATATGATTAAATGCAGTATAGGGAAGACCCTAGGTCATCTCTTAAGGATACTTTAATAGTTTATAGTGTATATTTCCAATAATTTTTATAAAACCAAAAAACTAGGGGGGTGTTTTGAAAATATTTTTAAGAAAACAACACAAATAAAGAGTTTAATTATTGAAAAATGATATTTGGTATTGAAAAAAATAAATTAAGGTGATAATTTAAATATTTATACACATAATGGAAAGTTTATAGTTCTGAAAATGACATTTTTTTAATGAATTTTTTGGTTGAGGGTAACCAAGATATTGGTTCCCCTATTTTCACTTATCAGTTCACCAAGATCTAACCCATGAAACAAAAATATATTTTTGAAGGTTTGAGAATTATATATGGGATGAGGTATTCCAAATCATACAGATATGTCAAGTATGTGTGAGAGAAAAAAAGACCCCTATGTTGTCTAATCAGAACAACACAAAATCACCACTTGAAATCTCTAGATAATTGGTTTTGAAAGAATTTTTTTATTAAATCATATCAAAAAATTGTATTCAAATCAGAACCATACTAAGATAAAAATTAAGGAAATATTTTTAATAAAAAATTATTCCAAATCAGTTGGAAAAAAAGTTCTATAAATCTCATAACATGTGTATAGATCCCTCACAATGACCACCCACTATTTAGCTTTTCATTGAGATTCAGACAACTCTCAAGTGGATTTACTTATTTATTTTAGCTCGATCTATAAGGATAGGGATCTCAATAACATCCAAGGTTATTATAGGAATCCGTTGGAATTCTAAAATGTTAGCACTTCACTCATTGTTCAAGCTTCCAAATGAGGTGACCAAGGTTCCCTTTTATAGGAAAAGTGGAAGGGAGTTTTGGTCACCCAGATTTCAAGATACAATTTATATATTGGGTTTAGATTGAAAAACAACATAATATCGATTTTAAAAAAATATTAGAGTTTTTTTCCATCCTCTTGAATGAATACATATAAAATTTTGTGTCCATTGGGCATGTATATTTGGATAAATTGTCAAACCACTGAACCAAACTTTTGAATTATAGCAGATTTATTTTTTTGGATAAATCATTTCTGTTGGGCCATCATATGGAAAAATTGGGCTTGGGTCACTTCATAAGAGTTGTATCCCAGTAATTTTTTTGTGAATTTTTTTTATCCCAATTAGATAGATTTATTTTATTCAATGTGTGAAACAGTGGACACATATTCTTGGGATTCCAAGAAGTTTGGACTATTTTTCTTCTACTTCATTTTAGACCCTCCAAATCACCTCTTACAAAAAAAATAATCCAAACAAGTAAAAGTTTCCATCTTGGAAGTAATTAAAATTAACTATATTAATGAAATAAGTTTTTCAATTTATTATTAAATTTAGAATTTATCATTAAAAACAGTTTAACATAGTGGTTTAAGGGTGGAATTGAATAGTGAATCAACACATGATCACACCCCCACAACTGAACATTTTCAATCCTAGGAAAATTCACATATCAACAATTATAATAAACAATGAATACATAAAGATTTTATAATGTTCATGAATATTTAGCATTAAAATTTAATTCAATTCATGATAGTAATTCAAAAAAATCATTAACTACACAAGAGTCAATCTTGCAATCTTGGAAATGGGTTGTCTTAGAAACTAAATTCAATTTGATATATGTTACTAGTCTTATTAAGTATTTCATAATACCATTGTGTCACTAAATCTACGTTTTTTGTATGTGTGAAAACCATTTCATGCTTATCATTCCATGTTTTATTCAGTAAATATAAGTCATCTTAAATATTTTATCTTACCTAAAATGGGTATTCTGTCACAAAATAGAAAAATGAAGATAATTAGGGGGAAAGTTAAAATACAATGAAACCAGTGAAAAATAGAAAAATAAGAAAGATGACAACAAGATCTAATAAACTAAGGAAAGTTGGGAAATGTTAAAATACCATCTAGTAAGGAAAAATAATAAAAAAATAAAAATGATGAAAATACTAACTAACCTAGGAATATATCCACCCCACATGGACTCAAGTGTATCTCCCCAAATTCCAGAGGCTACCGACTAGTAGCGAGGACCTATGTGAGTAAGTGGGGAGACTACTCCCTCATTACCAGAGTGTATCACAACAGAAATATCATGTAAGTAGTAGAAGTAGTAATATAACTAGACATAAAAAATAAATAATGAAAGACTGATAATATAAACAAATGTAGAAGAAATCTAATATACAAAATGATCTTACATGTCATAAGTTTCTATAAAAAATCCAAAACAAGAATACAAGGCAGATGTACAATACATATAACAAAAATTAAAAAAAGAATCCCAAAAGAATCCCAATAGCACAACAAGCCTCATCTTTGTCCCAAGATCTTATACTCCTATGTATAAAATCAAGTACCTATAGGAGGGAGCATTCCATTATCATTATCTACAATCATATACTCTATTTGGGTCCAAAAAGGTTACCCAAATAGGATGTGAGATATAATCATAGTTGGAAACCACCTAAGGTCTGTGTAACACCCCAAGAATTTGAAAATAGATTTATCATATAACGCATGAAACACTGAGACTCTACAAAACACCACTTTATTATAACCTTGCCAAGTAAACATAATTTTTCCACCTATGTGTTTTGAATTTTGAAAAACTAACGTACACAATTGCGTTCCGTAAGATATTTAGAGTCTGATAAGGAAAACGTAATTTTTTTGGTGAATAGTAACATACATTGAAGAATATTGACATACCATTATGAATAGTACTAAATAGTAATGAATATAAAATCATATAAAAAAATAAAAACTTCACCCATGAATGTATAAATACAATTTAGACATCTTAAAAGTGAAAAAATGATCATAGTATAAGTATTGATATTTTTGTATGACATAAATATTTAAATTAAACATTTATGATTAATTTAATCATTTAAAATGGAAATATATTTTCATAAAATTTAATCACAAATTATTACTTTATTTTCTTATTATTATAAGATAATTTTATAGGACCTTTATTAATTTCTCAAGGTCTTATAAAACGAGTTATAGTTTTAAAGTGTTTTTTTGGAATAAATTATGATTTTATTTAAAAATTAAATTAAAAATATTTAGAAAATTATTTTTAAAAAGTTGATTTCATTTTTTGATTCTACCTATCCAAAAACGGTTAGGGTGAATTTTTGGGATCTTTCTAATATACTTGAATTTTTCGTGAATAGTAAAAATACAGTTTGGAGTTTTTAATAGTTTAATGACATCATAATGACATAATAATTATAATAAAATGCTGGTAGAATTTTTTATAGTAACATATGACATGAGGTGTCCCATGTGTCTAAAACCATGGGAAAATATCATGGGCAAGCAAATGGTTTGGCAAAAACCACTAATGAGGTGTCCCTTTGAAATGATTAAAAAACTCCCTCTCTTTTCTATAAATACCCACTCATCCATTCATTTTATTTCATTCCAAATCCATCATCCTCTAATATCTGGTGGTTTTACCTCCCTATGAGTCCTCCCAAGGTGTCCTTAATCCCCCAAGGTCCCAACCTTCATGTTCTAGGAGTTACTCTACAAGGTAAGGGAACATTTCACCATCCTCTTTTATTCAACACTTCTTTTATGTTATCTCTTTGATTTTCTAGTCTCATATGTTGGGGTTTGATATTATGTATTCCTATTAATTTAATTTTTATTTATATATTATTAGATACCTTTTTTCTCTCATTAATTTTTTTATGAAATTTTAAGCGACGTCGTTAGGATGTCAAATTTTTCCTAAGGGATCTCTCAACTTTTCTTTTATTTTCAAGTTCATCTCTTTTTTTATCTCGTCACCTCCTCTGATAAAATTACCATGATAAATCTAGTATCATATATATAATGTAATTTTATCATGTTAATGGAAAAACAATCATCAATATTCTTACTCCCTCCCTTTTATTTTTATAAACAAAATCAACATCCATGCGGTTCCAATTTATAACCTTCGTGGACGACGAAGTTTCTTTCTTCAATTTATCCTTCATTACTGGTCATGAAATCATTTATATGGTTGAACCAGACTATAATATATGTATTATAACATAATTAATATTAAGGAACCAGTATATGTACACAATATTAAATCACATGAACAAACTAGTTCCCAATAATCAAAATACTGCTAAAATAATCTTAGTGAATGTCATTAATATGTCATCTAATGATTCATCCTCATTCCATGTAAACCAAATGATATAAATTAAAATTAACAATTATTTATGTTCATAAATATTTTTTAATTTCAATTCTGGATATTTACATCCATTCCACATGAACTCCACTACTTAGGAGCAAGTGAACCGATTATGAAAATAAAGAAAACGAACACCCCAGAATGACGAAATTCAATATAATAAATTATCAATAAGAGCATAAATGAACTAAGAAAAATTATGATAAACTAAATAAATATCTAATATCTTCTTAATTAAGATATTAATGATTATAATTTCATATTCTAGGACCTTATGTTCAAGAGGGGAAGACATTCAGACTTAAGGTAAGGGGTTTCTTCATCTTACTTCCATTTTTGTGAGATTTTCCATATTCACTACCATTACTTGTTTATGTTTATGTATACTTCCCATTAATGTTTCATATAATGAATCTATTTATTATCATGGTATTAAATTTATCATTTAATGATTCTTAATTTTGTTCATTCAAATCGATTGATTACAAAGTGATGGAGGTTTTCCACCCAAACCTCTATTTTTCATTCAGGTTTCTATTATTCTCTATTAACCTCAATGAAACTATTATATATTGTTATGTAATTTTAATAAATTCTATGTTAATGTTCTATATATGTGTATCAATCATAATCTTTATTTATTTTATGGGAAGTTACATGTTTAAAATAATCTTTCAAAAATTCTTCTGAAATGCAAACATGATTCAAGGAACTTCTAAAATTCTTACCTATTTTGAGAATCTGTTTTAAGACATGTTTATATTTTTAAATCACACATTTTAAATTTTATTTTGGTTCATTTCTAGAGTTATGAAAAAAATATGCCTTTTCTATTTAAAATATCTTTAATGAATTCTTTAAACATCCCTAAAATGTTTTAATTCTAAAGCTTCTTTAAAATCACTTTTTACATGATTTCACTTCAGTAAGACATCATTTATGAATCAAATGTAATATCAATGTCCTTAACTTTTCTTTTATGGGATATAAATGTTTAAAACCATATTTATGGCAAATAAAAATGATTTACCAAAAGAAATCTTCTTTCCAAAGTAAAATGGATTTTTCACCTCACACTTTAACTTTTGAGATATATGCCTTGTTCACCACTTATTTCTTTCGTGTAGTGTATGTAATACCATTTGGTATATCATATTGAGTGTCTTATTATTATCAATATATTATAAGGGATTATTATTTGAATTTTCCAAGGTGGTATGGGACACTTTGGGATGTTTAATTATTATTTCCTCAAGAATTTTTCAATGGTCTCATTTAAAAGTATCTTTATTTATGTCAACATCCTTTGATTAATCCATATCCTAAAATATATATGGATTCTAAGAAGGAATATTATACTTGTATTAAATATATGTATAAAGAATGCTTTGGACATGAAACAACGGGTGGGGCTCGCTATAGCCCCTCGATGCATCAAAAGGTCTCATGATTGGCGACAAACCCTTCGAGTTTATTTCAAAAAATCAAACGGGTTTCTACCCACATAATTAAACCATTTTGATGGTATTTTGGTATTATGTTCCAAATACATGACGTTCAATTAATAATAACTCTATTTATTCATTTTTATTTATTACTATCCATGAGGTTTTGACTATGAAAAAACCTATGGATGTAGTTTCATTATCAGTTTATTAAAGGCGTGTGTTTTTCATTTATTCACCATTCCATATTGACCATGCCTAATTATTTATGATTCGGTTATAATTGATTCATGATTACGCTATTTGTAACCCTTACTGAGAATTTGAGCTCACCCCTTTCATTTTTTTACCTTCAATCAGTTATGAAGAGGAGACCATTTATTGAGTTCTCATGGATGCAGTCTATTAGTTTTTGTTATGTGTTGTATTTTGTTATATTTCCCAATGTAATATGAGTTACATGTATGTATCTAGTTTCTTCAATACTACTGAACTACTCGGTCCTTTGGGATTTGATTCCTTGTAATCATGCCAATGTAATTATTAATGCACCAACTCCAGTCTAAAGGGGTCAAGGCGTTATAGTCTTTGCCAATCTATCAGTGAAAATATATAGTAGGAAGTGTGTAATGAGTAAAGAAGTAAATAAGGAGAACTCAAAATTAAACATCCTTTATGTAAAGGTACTAATTTAATATCCATTACATTTAATTCATATTCATTTAAAAATTAAATTACATTGAATTTATAATTCTCGGTATCTGGCTCAAGACCGACATCCCCCATGTAACTGGAAGCACAATAGATGCCTCAGAAGGTCATCTAAACCATATATACAAAGACTGATTCAAAGCTTATGCTTTGTCTTGAATAAGCATCATAAGTCATTTCATTTCATTTAATTCATTTAGAACCTAAGTCCGTCCTTGACATACCTAAGTTGGAATTCAAGTACCACACCCATTATAATCAACCAACAGCCTAAAATCCCATCCATGGAGAGCCTCTCATGAACACATGTATCACTATAGACATGGTATAAAGTCTATTCCATATGAGTCCTTCCATGGTAATCCATTGGATTCTATGTATCAATAAGAATATAAGTCTACCATTAATGAGTTCTTCCATGGAATCCCTCACTTGGATCCACATATCACACATGGATTAATCTAATTCCAAACCAATGAGTCCATCCGTGGAATTCTAATGCGAATCCACATATCACCCATGACATCATCACATTATCCTTTGAGTCAATCCATGGAATTATAAGGTGAATCCATGTATCACTCTAGGTAAAAAGGTCAATAGTCACATGAGTCCATCCATGTCATTAAAATTTTAACCCATGTATCACCCAAGGCTATTTATCATTTAACAAATTTAATTCAATTAAAAATTCACTTAATATTCCATGTTCAAAACCAAAATCATCCATTAACAAGCTCACCTCAGAAGGTGTATCAAACCTTGTCCAACCTCAAAGGGATTGGCCTCTCACTTACTCACAATGAAATATTTCATTGAAAAAGCATCACATGGTAACAAAACAATACATGGATTTAATATTATTTAACTCACATTAGAAAAGTAGCAAATAGAGCAATTCATTCAAAATAAGGAAATTGCATAACAAGGATAAGCTGAAAGGATTCCCTTCAAATACTCACATTTCCATATTTAATAAAATATCCTTTACAAGACAAATAAGATATCACATGGAATAGTATCATTATATCTCACATGGAAAAATCATTATAATGAGTAATTCAAGACAATTCCCTCAGTTTCGTAGGACTGGTATTCATAACTCATGTGGGCAATTCATTTAATTAAGAAACTAAAAAATTAAAGATCAAGTGCATAAAATTAAATATATATCAATCTATCCTACCCATTTCCATTAATAAAACCATTTTACAATCAATTCAACAATTGATTTATATTCCATTTCATAAGAGACATCCCATAACAAGGAAAAAAGAGGCATCTAATGGTCATTTGAAGGACAAATCACCCATGAAGTGATTTCCATTCAAGGTCTAAAACCTATTAACATTCATAAATGATCCTATTTAATTTATTTGGTTATACTTATCAACAATAGAATTTAATATAAATTTAATTTATTCTTGGAAATTGGGTGTGTGACATACTGACACATATAAACGATCTGAATTTTAATGAAAAGAACATGACCACCTACCTTAGGTTCGTTGTTGATAGCTCATCCAGTATCAAGATCTAATTCATCCCATATTATAATAAATCTGAAGAAAATACAAATAATAAAAAATTAGGGCATATGATCCTAAACCCAAATAGCATAACTGATATCTAGAATTAAAATTAACAAATAAAAAGGAATTGAGGAATTACAGTTTTAGATCCATTGAGATGAACCATATTTGAATTAGAGGTCAGACGAAGAAGGGATCTGAATTATTAGTTTAGGCTCAAGTTGGATAGCCCCCATGGTTTCCCTTTATTATGAAATGAATGATAAATATGTTTTAAGTTATAAAACATTTCAGGGGAAATATCATTATTTTACCCAAAAAAAATAGGTCGCACGGTTTAGGCACAAAGTATGTCAAACAGTGTGCCAAATTTCATTGTCTACTATAGGAGGAAGGGGAGCTTACATGGTTTACTAACCATTCAAAAACTATGAAAAATTACTCTATTAAGATCTACTAAAAATGAAGAACTCGCCTCATGGATGTGCGGCCCTACCCGCATAGTTTGCACTAACCGTCCGACCTCCTCTTTTCACCCAAAACTTGGGTTCCAGGCTTTGGACTATCCCCAGACACCCCTGTGACATACGCAACCTCAACAGGAACTCACATTAGGCCATATTTAAGAAATTAAACTGAGAATTTATATAAAAAAGAGATCAATACCACAAAGAAGAACTAGGTTCTTATAGACTTCCCCCCTTAAAGAAATTCGTCCCTGAATTTCCCTCTCAAGGGTGATCAAGAATGTATGAGAACAACTCTAGCCACTGTGATCACACGTCATACTCCATATACTAGGTCTTATCCTACACCCATCCATTCTTCCATAGCACCCATACTAGAGGAATAGAACAACCTCAAGGAACCATCATGCTGCGATCCACAATACGTATGAGATACCCATCAAAGGACACATATTCCTATAACTCAACCTCCTTAGGATGAAAGGAATGAGAGAGGATTGAATAGTAGTTTCATAGTTGAAAAACATAGAATAAATCATGCATATCCTGATACCTCTGAGGTAACTTCAACCGATAGGATACCAGGGTGACTCTTTCCAGAATCTCAAATGGCATAAATATATCGGTGAAAGCTTCCCATGTCTCATGATCCACTCATGTCCCAACCTCAATGAAACATATAGAAAAAACCCAATCCCTGAACTCAAACTCTAGAGGCCACCTACAGTGATTAATGTATGATTTCTGAAGAGACTATGTAGTATCCATTTTCTTCTAAATCAACTATACTTGTCCTATGGTCTCCTAGAAAAAATGAGGTCCCAACATAGCTGCTTCTCCTGCCTCCATCCAACATTGAGGTGATCATCATGGACTGTGATAAAAAACCTCAAGGAACCATCATGCTGCGATCCACAATACGTATGAGATACCCATCAAAGGACACATATTCCTATAACTCAACCTCCTTAGGATGAAAGGAATGAGAGAGGATTGAATAGTAGTTTCATAGTTGAAAAACATAGAATAAATCATGCATATCCTGATACCTCTGAGGTAACTTCAACCGATAGGATACCAGGGTGACTCTTTCCAGAATCTCAAATGGCATAAATATATCGGTGAAAGCTTCCCATGTCTCATGATCCACTCATGTCCCAACCTCAATGAAACATATAGAAAAAACCCAATCCCTGAACTCAAACTCTAGAGGCCACCTACAGTGATTAATGTATGATTTCTGAAGAGACTATGTAGTATCCATTTTCTTCTAAATCAACTATACTTGTCCTATGGTCTCCTAGAAAAAATGAGGTCCCAACATAGCTGCTTCTCCTGCCTCCATCCAACATAGAGGTGATCATCATGGATTGTGATAAAAAGCCTCATATGGTTCCATATGAATAGTATCCTAAAATCTATTATTGTAGGTAAAATAAATAAGGGGTATATGCCTCTCCCATGATCCCCCAAAATCCAAGACATATGCTCGCAACATGTCATCAAGAACCTGAACTACACACTCTGACTGACCATCTACCTAGGGGTGGTATTCTGTACTCAAAATAACCTGAGTACCAAACTCCCTATGTATTCCATTCTAGAATCTAGAAGTAAATCGAGTGTCCCTATATGAAATTATAGAATGAGGGACCCCATGTTATCATACTATCTCATAGATATAAAACCTCTCAATCTCATCAACTAAAAAGGTCTCCTTGATAGGTAAGAAGTGAGATACCTTTGTGATACTATAAAAAAAACCCACACATGATAATTACCTAATGGCGATGTAAGTAAACCTGTCATGAAATCCATCACGATGCCATTCCATTTCCACTCTAGAATGGGTAGATGCTGTAAAAGTCTGGCTATTTTCTGGTGTTCTACCTTCACCTACTGACAGGTGGAACACATCATAAAATACTAGCCACATCACCCTCTATACCCTACCACCAGTACTGGAAATGTAAATATCGATACATCTTGGTGACACCTGGGTGAACTGCCCAAGCTGAAACATGAAAATCACACATCATCTCCTCAAGTATGTCTAAAGGGACCCACATGTGACCATGTACTCACATGATCTCATCATTGCCTATGGTCCATCTAGGAGGATGGTCTTAAACTGCCATACTCTTCCATATCAATATGACTTCTGATTCCGATAGATGCCTTATCTTCACTCTATCTAGAATTGTAGAGGTAACAACTAAAGATGATAGAAAATTCATCCCCTAACTATCATATACCTCCAAGTGAATCTCATAGAACATAGCTATATGATAACACTCACTACTATCCTACTGCATTTCCTATATCTAAGTACTCATGCTTAGTGTATCATCCACTTCATTTACTTTACCAGATGTGTAGTCAATCTCGAAGTTGAATGACTATAGGTAATCAACCCACCTTCGCTACCCTAGATTCATATAACACTGTGTAAATATACACTTGAAGCTTTTTTGATCTGTGTAAACCACAAAATTCCCTCCCAGTAAATAATGTCTCCAATAACGTAATGCATGAACAATGAAAACTTACTCAATATTGTACTTCAAGTAATTCTTCTTGTGAGGTATCAACTACCGAGACCTTTAAACAACGATTCGATCCCCATGAATAAGAAATAATCCCAGCCCGATACCTGATGCATCACAATACACAATAATACTCCTTCTTGGATCTATAAAAATATGTATCAATGCTGAAGTCAATCTATTTTTAGCACCTAAAAGGTTGTCTCACAAGAATATGAACATACATACATCACAACCTTCTTATCCATGACCGTTAATGACACTACTAAGCATGATAAGTACTATATGGAATGCCTATAGAAACCATCCATACCTAAGAAACTCTACACCTCAAATAAGTTCTTAGGATCTTCCAGGGAAACTATAGCTTTCACCTTCTCTGGGTCCACTGATACACCTATCTCTGAGACAATATGACCCTGTAAGTGAATATGATTTATCAATAAGTGGAACATTGTGAGCTTAGAATATAACTAATTATCTCTTAGTTTATTCAAAAAGATCACAATATGGGTGACATGGTCATGTCAATTATGAGAGTACACCAAGATATCATCCATGAAAACTACCACAAATGAATCAAGATAAGGATGGAAAACTCAATTTATAAGTGCCATGAATACAACTGACATGTTCGTGAGAACAAATGGAATAACCAAATACTTATATATACTATACGTGATTTGAAAGGTTGTACGAGGTATGTATGATGGTCTAACACAAACCTAATTATAACCAGATCAAAAATAAGTCTTTGAAAAGACCCAAGATCCTTAGAGTTAGTCAATGAGATCATCTATCTGCGGTAGTGGATACCTGTTCTTAACTATCTACTAGTTTCACTAACATTAATCCCAAATAGCATGAGGGTACCATGCACCTTTTTCAAAAAAATGATCAGCGAACCCCATAGAGAAGTATTGGGTTGGATGAAAACCTTTTCCTATAAATCCTTTAGCTACCTCTTGAGATCTTGTATCTTAGAAGTTTCCATCCTATAAGGATGAATTGATATAGGTGCAGCTCCTACAACTAGCTCGATAGAGAACTATACCTCTCTCACAAGAGGTAATCACGAGAAGTCTTCTGAGAAGACGTCCTTGAAACCATAAACCACTGGAGGGAATTTCACCTAACATGTTCCCTAATCATCCAGATATAAACTCGAAATCTGGGCTGCCATCCTGCCCAACCCATGATTCTGTGGTACATCTCGACTCACCTAGAAATCCCATTCACCTTGGTGAATAAACTCACCAACCTATAGTGATGTTAAAGTCACCCTATATGATATAAGTCAACATAAGCTCGATAATCTATGTTCCTATCCATCCCAAGTATGAAATAAAACCCTATAATCTCAAGAACATAGAGATTTCATAGGAAGTGAAACCCTCCAATCTCAAGGGGGAACTCATTAAAATAGTGCACACCCTCCATTATGAACCCCAATGGAGTGTCTAGTGTCATAAAACCATCAGGAAACTAAACACTAATCCCAAGGATCTCAACAACGGGAACATATATAAAACCATGTGAAGCACCTATATCAAAAAGTGATGAAACTAAAGTAGATGCTACTAGAATAGTAACTTTAATAGTTGATAGTTTGGGATCCTACTTCTATTGAGTCAATTTCACTACCTATACCTAGACTGAACTATGACCCTGTGATACTATTTGGCCACCCTGAGTAGATCCACCCTATTGTAGCTACACAAATGGTGTATGATTCCCACGACTATCACCTCATCCTAATCGTCCAACTGTATTCCAGCTTATTTCCAAGAGAGAAGATAATAACCCTACTCCTAAACATAGTGTTGGTGTATACCCTCTCTCACTAGATACTGATAGAAATGTTATAAAGAAGCACTAAAAATGTTCTATCTTTCTGTAGGAACGACACTTTACTAGGTCCCTCTTACATCATGGCTTCGTATGTACCAGCCTACCGCACTCGTAGCACCTCACCTGGCTACCTGAAGAGACATTTTGACTACTAGTATCACTATGTGGAATCTCTATATGATGATTCCTAGTACCGGTTGATGTAGTACTAGACCTAGGTACTGAACCGCCCTGGCTCACACCTCTATATTCCCTCAAGTTATGCTATGTGATCAAAAACTGATTCAATATCCTAGATACATTAGTTATCCGGAATATATTTACCTACAATCACATATCATACCTAATACCATCCTCAAATTGTCTTTCTTAGGAAGATCCTCACCCATCAGAATAGGTGAAAAACACTGGAGCTCAGTAAAATGGGCCAAGTAATCCATAACTGATAGAGTGACCCTCTCCAGTTGCATAAACTCACGGGATTTATTGTGACTCACATCTCAGGATATAAGTATTCATTGAAGGCATTCTAAAAATCCCTCCAGGACATCTCTCCATGATGTTCCATCTGAGAGATAACATCCTACCATCTCTTGGTGGAGTCACGCAACATATACATAGTGAGATTGACCCCCCATCTCAGGTGGTTTCTCAAGATGTTCAAATATAGATAGAATGGCCTCTAGACATGAATCTATAGCTTCCGGTCCTCCATCCCTCAAAAACATGGGTGGATGCTACTACTAGAAAACTCAAATCATCTCATCCATATATGTGTTAGGATGTGGAGCTCCCTGAAAGGTCTTCATGAAGAGAAATTTTTTTTCATATAACTGTGCCTCAACAACAATGTCTGGAACAAAAAATGGTGCCTCAACCAACATAAATGGATTATGCACTAGCATCCCATGAAACACCACCTACAAAGTGTGATAATTTCCACCCTCCTAACATATAACTTGAGTTCTTCATGATGGAATGGATCTACAATTCCAAACACATGCCTCTATTCATGATCATTATCAAAGTTCACAACTCAAAAGCATAGATAAAAATATAGGATAGGTATAAGCCATCATATGAGATGACACACCTCTTCTTTCTCTATGGTTTAGGTCTAGATTTTAAACAGACCACGTAAAAAGAAAGAGACGTTATTGAAAGCCCACTACCAAGGTCGGGTCTGGCCAAGTTCTCTATTATATGCCCTTTTATTTTCACTAGTTTTCATATTTATATCATTTAAAATTGATTTTATATTCAAATTCATTTAATTGATACTCATTTCTTGTTTATCATATCCCTTTTATAAGGCTAAAACAATGTTATTCTGAATTCTGATCCATGGGGGGCCTTACTCCCCAATGATTAAATCTTGGCATCCACCTATGGCACATCACAACACATTTCACTTTAAGGTTGAACCATGATCATACAATTATGATATAAGAGGGCCCACACACCTTAGGTAAAAAAGTTTTCCATCCATCCAATCTATACCATAACATATCTCAATATACCTATCACAACAATAGATATATCTATCCCAACATATATCACAACAATATGTGATCAATAATTCATCCTTAATGGCATGAAAAATGGATGGCATGTGAAATCTAGTAGGTGTGTATATGATGCTAGAGATGGAGTACCCACATCTCATCGGGTTTCAACAATATAGAACCAAAATTCATATAAAAAATATTAGCATAAATGAAGTGCATCACCCAACACTGGAATCAAATAAACTATAACAATCAAAATCCAAAAAATAGAAATTCAATTTGAGGGAATTTTCATTTTTTATATATGCGGGTTAGCTATACCCATGCACAACTTATTACCAAATTACTATTCCTTCCTATACCTTCCTATTGTTTCCAAATAGTAAAACAAACCAGAAAAAAACTTGCCTATAATACCACTTTGTAACGTCCCAAACCCGGATTCCACTGAAAGGTTCCCCAGGCCCGGTTGGCCACATGGCCTCAATTGCAGTTCCACAAACTCCTGAGGCTGTTTACTAGTAGGGTGCCCCTAATTGAGTAAGTTTGGATACTATGACCTCATTAACAGAGTGAATCATAGTGTAAATATCATGAAAGTAGAGAAATAAGTAATACAATTAGATAAAAGAAATAAAAAGTGGAAGAACGATAGTATAAAAAAATCCAGAAGACATCCAATATACAGAATGATGTTACATATCACATGTTTCTATAAAATTTCCAAAATAGGAATACAAGACAGATGTACAATACATATTAAAAAAGTACAAAAAGAATCCCAAAAGTATCCCAATAAAATTGCAAGCCTTAGGTTGGTCCCATGCTCTCTTATCCTAAGCAGAAAATCAAGTACCTGTGGGAGGGATGTTTACCTTATCATTACCTACAATCATATAACATGTTTGGGTCCAAAAAAGGTGACCCAAATAGGATGTGATATATAATATCAATAGGAAACCACCCAAGGTATATGACAATCAGTTGGTGAATATATATAATAGGTGTTGTGCAATGAGTAAAGCAATAAACAAAGATAGCTCAAAATTAAACATTATTTAGGTGAAAGTACTCATTTAATATCCATTCCATTTAATTCATATACATTTAACAATTCAATTACATTTAATTTATAAGTCTTGAGATCCTACTCAAGCCTAGAATCCCCTATATAATTAGAAGCACAAAAGATGCTTTATAAGGCCATCTAAACCATACAAGTCAAGAATGACTCCAAGCTTGTGGTTTAGCTTGGAGACCCATCATAAGTCATTTAATTTCATTTAATTTATTTATAACCCGAGTCCATCATTGACATTCCTAAGTTTTAATTTAAGTATCACTCCCAGTATAATCAATCAACACCCTAAAATCCCTTCCATGGTGAGACTCTCATGAACCCTTGTATCACTCTAGATGTGGTATAAAGTTCATGCCATATGAATCCATTCTTGGTAATCCATTGGATTCCAAGTATCACTTATTATATAAGTGTAACCTCAATGAGTCCATACATGGAATCCCTTACTTTGATCCATGTATCACCTATGTTTTAGTCAAAATACATACCAATGATTCTGTCTGTGGCATTCTAATGTGAATCCACATATCGCCCAAAACATCATCACATTATCCTTTGAGTCTGTTCATGGAATTATAAGTAAAGCCATGTACCATTCAAGGTATAAAGGCCAATAATCACATTATTCTATCAATGGAATTCTAATTTTAATATATGTATCTCCCAAGTCTATTTATCATTTGACCAATTTAATTCAACGAAACATTCACTTAACATGCCATGGTAAAAACCAACAGCATTCTTTAACAAGATCAGCTTAGAAGGGGTATAATTAATTGTCCAAACTCAAAGAAATTGTCCTCTTGCTTACTCACAAGGGCATATTTCATATAAAAAGAATCACATGCGTAAAAAACCAATACATGGTTTTACTATCATTTATCTCATGTGGGAAAATCATTTAATAAAATAATTTGTGCCAAATAAGGAAATTGCATAACACGACCACGATAAAAGGATTTCCTTCAAATACTCTCATGGACACATTTAAAAAAAAGATTTATAAGCATAAGAAGCTATCACATGGAATAGTATCATTGTATCGCACATAGGAAAATCATTATAAAGATCAATTGAAACAAATTCAATTAGTTTCATTGCATATGTATCAATAACTCACACGGTAAATTCATTTAATTAAGAAACTAACGCTTTAAAGACCAAGTGTATAACATTGAATATGGTTCAAGATCTCCTACCCCTTTCCATTATAAAATCATGTTCTAATCAATTAAACAATTGATTTATATAACATTTCGTAAGTGGAATATCATAACAAGGGGGAAAGAGGAATCCAATGGTCACTTTCAAGGACAACTCACCCATGGGGTGATTTATATTCAAGCTGTAAAACCTATAAACATACATAAACGTTCCTATTTAATTCATTATGTCATACTTATCAACCCTAGTATTTAATATAAAATCAAGTGATGGTTGGAAATTGGTCACGTGGCATGCCGACACATATAAACGATCCAACATTTAATGAAAAGCACATGACCACCTACCTTAGGTCTGTGCTTGATAGCTAATCTAGTATCAAGATATGATTCGACCCAGATAAGATGAAATATAAAGAAAATACAAAGAATGAGAAGTTAGGGAATATGATCCTAAACAAAAATAGCGTAGCTTATATCCAGAAATATCCAGAATGGATAAAAATGAATCGAGGACTTCCTATTTTAGATAATATGATATGAAACACCTTCAAATTAGAGGATGCACAGAGAAGGGATATGAATTCCTAGATTATTCTGAAGGTGTAGAGATACCATGTTTTACCTTTCCTATGGAATGAAGGAGACATAGGGTTTAAGTAATAAAAAATTTTAGGGGAAAAATCACCATTTTACCCAAAACAATCTAGGCCGCACAGTTTAGATGCACGATTTTTCAAATTGTGCACTAAATCACCCGGTCTATTATAGGAGGAAGGGTATCCCACACAGTTACACTAAATCATTTAATAACCAAACATAAACCTTTCAAAATTTATATATTAAGATATACTAAAAATGTATACCGAGATGAATGGCCATGCGGCCCTACCCGAACAATTTTCACTAACCATGGGACGTCCTCTTTTCACCCAGAACATGGGTTTTGGGCTCTGGATCATCCCTGGACACCCCAAAGACCTCTGTTACCTCAAATGGCACCCACATTAGACCATTTTTAAGCAATTAAATTAAAAATTTGTAGAAAAAAAGATATTATTACTTCAAATAAGAGATTAGTTCTTATAGGTGACATCTTGATTGAGGTTTTAAAAGCTATATGATACACTAAAAGTGCATAATCTAAGAACAAACTCTAATATTCCCTATTGGATTGTATCAATTTTTCAAATATTTTCTTAACTTCCTGATTTGAAATTTTTTCTTGACCATTTGTTTGGGGGAAATATGAAGTGGATAATTTATTAGCAACCCCATACTTATATAGTTAGGTTTTCATGTTGAGATTATAA
Organism: Viscum album; assembly: GCA_963277665.1. Classification (NCBI taxonomy): domain Eukaryota; kingdom Viridiplantae; phylum Streptophyta; class Magnoliopsida; order Santalales; family Viscaceae; genus Viscum; species Viscum album. Next base: position 623,555,737 of record OY728130.1, on the reverse strand, counting down.
AAATGGGAACCTAGATCACTAATAATGAATGTTGGTAAACTAAACATACTAAAAGTCTAAGATTTCACAAAATCAACAACCACTTGAGAGTCATAGGTCTTAATATCCTTTGCTTCCAAAACATTCAGGGACATAATTAACATACAATAAGATTTATACGAATACAAATATATTTGGAAAATTACCTATGATGTCAATTCCCGATGCATCAAAGATCTCACAAAATAACATGGGTTTTTGGGGCATTTCATTCCTGTTAGAGACATTCCTTATGAATTTTCCTCATGTGAATGACTTACAAAAATGATGGGAATTTCTATAAAATATGGAAAATATAATCTAGAGTAAATTGACTTTAAAGAATGTATGTTGATATCCAATGTGTCCCCCATAAGATAGAGTGTGGAAGAAACTCAAAACAGAGGTGAAATCATTATTCGGGACACATCAATGAACAACTTGGTCACTATAAATTCTCCATCAGTATGGTTCATTCCAAATGTACCATCATGACTCGTGTTTATTTATATATTATTATTAAGTGATAAAATATTTGGTGACCCTATATTCTTCTAAAAAATTCACAATTTCCATATACTAAGGGGCAAGGTCCACTACATCACAAAGGTATTCACGAGGAAAAAATTCTTTAATGGGGAGGGATAAGTCAAAATGGTCATCTAATGGAGGGTAAATCCTACTAATGTAGTCATATACCACATTTTCTACTCCCATATTACCTTTAATCAATTAGTAAAACTATTAGAGGATGATTATCCATCTTATGAGTCAGGGCTTAGCTTTAGGTATCTTAATGAGAAACTGAAGGGTAGCGTGATCAGAAAGCACAATGAATTTTGAACCAAGAAGATATGAGTTGTATTTTTAGAAGGAAAAAAAATATTAATAAGTTATTTTCCCAATGTTCATGTAGTTTTCTTGGGTAGGGTCAATGGTAAAATATGAATAAAAATTAAGTGAGGATCCCTCTAAACCCTTTGTGATAAAATTTTCCCATCTAAAAAGTTATAGGAATCACATGTAAGTTTAAAGATTATATGACAACGTGGTGGTTGGATGATGTTCAGTGATGCGTGAATCCTTTTTAGTGAATTAAATCCGTCCTCAAAATTTCTATAAGACAACAATCTTAAATTTTTTTTGTAACAATTGAGAAGAGATAAGTTTTATCTTACTACATTCTTTAACAAATCCACTGTATAAACTAGCATGAACACAGAAAGATCAAACCTCATGAAAACATTTTAGAAATTAAAGGGAGGAAATTATTTCAGTTTTTTTCTATAAACTTCAATTACCATAATCTAAATAACATTCCAAATAAATATGCCTCATTCCACCATGAAGAGACATTTTTCATAATTTAAAACATGATTTTTTATCAATTCATCAATGTATCACATAAAATAGATTAAATAAACATTCATCAAAGTGGGAAACATCAATAGTGAAATAATACACATTGACCTCAATAAAATTCTCTTGTTATTCCTATAATATACTAACCATACAATTCTAGAAAATAATTGAAGCATTTCATAGGCTGAATAACATCCACATATATACAAATGTTCTAAATGGGAATGTAATTATAAAATTTTCATAATCCTCAAGTTATATATTAATATATAGGCATCCCAAAAATACATCAATAAAATATTAATGAGACTTACCCACAAACCTTTCTAATATTTGGTCACTAAATGGTAATGTAAAATGGTCATTTCTAGTGAAATTGTTATGCCCACGGTAGTCTATGAGGGCATTCAAACTATTTTTCACCATAGTTAGAACCCAAAATTTATGATCATTATGAATAAATATAAGAACAGTCATTTTAGGAAATTTTTTTATTGGACTAACCCATTTACTATTAGAGATAGGATATATGTTCCCACCTACTAATAGTTTTCTTAATCCCCTTTTTGAAAATTCTAAGGATAGAGGGGTTTTGTAGACATTGTGGTTACCTTATTTTTTTCACCTTATCCTAAAAGAAAATTATATACATGAATATTGATGGGATAATTCTTGGGATATCTTTTAAAGTCCATCCAGTTTCTTTTTTCACTCTTTCAAAGGGTCAATAAATTGTATTTGATTCTCTAGATAAAGGTTATTGGTAATAATGATGGGTAATTGGTCGAAATATTCAAGGAATACATATTTTAATTTTTATAGAAGTGGTTTTAATTTTATAAGAGGTTTGAGAATATAAGGAAATTCTTTTTTGGGAAGAATCTCGTTTATATTATCAATATGCTCACTATTTCTCTCATTGATGGGAAAGTTCATATTAATGGTCAATGCAGAATCATTGATGGTTTCAAAACTCCCATTATATATTAAATCATAAATATACTTTCATGCATGGAAATTTTCAATATTAATTCAGAAATATACGAATGAAACCTCACCCAAAATATAAAAAAATAGGAGGAAAAGAGGAGAGGTGATCAAAAGAGTAATTTGGAATGAAATAATAAATGGTAAAAACTTCCATTAAAAATATAGGAAGAGTGGAATACTCCTAAGTTGGGTAACTAATTTCATCATGGATATTGAAACATTCATTTTATTCCAAAAAATACATGGAAAGTGTTCCATTGTGATCATTTTTGATCATATTCTCCATTTTAAGAAATGGTCTCATTAGTATGAGAGGAGGATGTACTTGGGTTTTTGTATCATCCATCTCAAGCACATAGAAGTTTGTTAGGAAGATAAGATTCTTCACTCACACAATTAAATACTCAATAACTCCACTTGGGTGTGTTGTAATTCATTTGTATAGTTTCACTATGATTCGTATTGGTTAAATCTCTACAATCTACAAATAATTATACATTTATTGAGGAATAATATTGATTGAAGAACCTAAATTAAGAATTTCACCTGAATAAAAAATATTCCTTATGGTGCATGGTAAAATAAATGTCCCCATATCTTGTATTTGGTTTCAATTTTTAGTTATATCAAGGATGATAAATTCCTTCCAAGGTTTAATCTCTCATTCCTCTTCATACACCTCCTATGGGTATAATTCCCTTTCAGTAATTTATTATAGTAAGGAATTTTTTTGACTACATCCAATAGATTAATATTAACTAGTACCTTTTTAAATGTATATATGATATCTTTATAAATTTCATCATAAAATATTTTTTGGATTAAGAGAATATTTTAGGATAATTTAGTAGAGTAGATATATCATGGTAATCCTAAATGGTAAAATTTTTACCTTTTTTGTTCATTTTATCTTCGAATAAATAATTTGGTGATTGAGAAAGTTATTTTTAAAGAGGAGGATATATTTGTTGTGTAGAATAATTGGAAGAATAATTTTATTTACCATTATGAAATGTTATGACACATACATTACATTGTTTTTTTGGGATTGAAGATAGGTTGGGAAATTAGTTATCCAAAACCCTACATATTTATTTAATTGATGGTTTTTATAGTTTTTTAGCTTGAGTCCTTAGATATTTAATTTATAATTGAGTTTCATATTATAATTAGACGTTATGGGATTCCATTTTCTTTAGTATATCCTTGAGACTTGGTTCTGGTTTTGGTGGGAGTTTTTGGAAATCCCTTTGTGGAGGTTTAGGACTTATGGGTGGTGGTGGAGGATGACTACCCTGCCCTAGGTGGTTCCATGATTGTTGAGTTTAGTTAGGATACTCTCCTGGCCTATAATATTCTTTATTTTTCAATCCATAGATGGATGTATAATATGTTTCCTACCTTATGGGTTGGTTGTATTGACGACCTAGGAAGATTACCTCATAACTCTCAAAAGGTTCTTTCAGTTGAGGGAATTTGTTATAATAGTAGGTGTTAGTGGAATAAATAATATAATGAATTGGAGTATTAGGTTGGGATTTCCATTTAAAAAGAGTAATTTATCAGAGTAGGGTACTCACATCCTCCAACTTCATATCAACAAACTTCTTGAATTTGTAACTTTGCACCTCACTGACACCTATGATGGGTATACTAGACATTGAACTGAATTGTTTCATATTTTTTAATTGTTCTCAATGTGGGTCCTTAACTAAATTCATTCCATGTACTCTATATATTTACCTAAATCAAAATAAATCATATTATGATCAATAGGAATTAAACATTAATAAAAATATTGTATAAAAAACTACTCTCTTATATGATGTTGTAGATAACTTGAATAAAACCTTTTAAAATGTTCACAATATTAGTGAAGTGTTTCACCATTATATTTTCATATTACACAACTTTATTTCATTATTATTATAGTTTAAGTGTAATGGAAATATTTTTTTGAGAAAAAGTAATTTCATGTCCACCCAACCTCTAATTGGGGATTTAACATAGTATATCCAATATTTTTTTGGTGAATTCTAAAGAAAATAAAAAATCCCTATGTTTTACTAGTTATTTATCCAAATTTTATGGTTTTAATATTGAATATATAGTTTATAATTCCTTTAAATGGTTATATGGATATGTTATATCAATTCTATTAGATTTTGACAATAAGTTAATTAGAGATGTTTTTTTTTGAAATTTGGTGCTTCACCTTGTGCTTGTGTATATACAGGTTGTATATCAACATCAAGAAAAATTAGTTCATCTAGTGTTTTTTTATTTTATTCCATTTTATACACATTATGTTCAGTTTCTATTTTAGTTTCAAAAGAAGAGGGGTCTATAAGTCTCTTTATGTGTAGTGTGTCCTCTTTCAAAGGGCTATCCTATGTGTCTTGGGGTCGCTGATGTTGGATCATATCTTCTTTTAGTTCAAAAGGAGGTGTTTAAATTGGATTAGAATGCATCATTCACAAAACTTAATAACAAAAATAGGTTAGAGAACCACTTATATACAAAATATAAAGAGATAAATAAGAAATACCTACAAAATACACAAATTTATTATAAAAACACTCTGAAAACCAAAGATCTCCCAAAAAATGGAACCTAAATGTGACTGTGTTTTCATGAAATGTAAAATTAAATAGGTTTTATATGATTAAATGTAGTCTTTGAAAGAAAATAGGTCACATATCAAGGATAACTGAAGAGTTTATCGTGTTTATTTCTATTAATTTTTATAAAAAAACAAAAAATGGGGAGTTTTGGAAATAGTTTTAAGAAAACAACCTAAATAAATAATATATTAGTTGAAAAAATAAAGAAGGGGTTGAAGGTAATAATTGAAATATCACTATACACAATAATAAGTTTATAATTCTAAAAATTACATTTGGGTTAATAAAATTATTTGGTTGAGGGTCACTGAGATCTTGGTTATCCTATTTTCACTTTTGAGTGGTGCACCTAGAACCAATCCTTGACATAAATATCACTTTTCAAGGGTTGGGCCTTTTATACGGAATGATTTTAGCCAAATAATATTGATATCCGATGTTTTTGTGATAGAAATGAGGACCCCTATGTTATCCAATTGGATCAACACAACATTACCACATAAAATATCAAGCCAATAGGTTTGTAAATAAATTTTCCCTTAAATAATATGAAACAATTACATTAAAAACATTAAAATATCAATATAAAACCAAATAAAATATTTTAAATAAAAAATAATTCCAAAATGGTAGCAAAAAAGTTCCTAAACTCCCTTGACAAGTTCATATCTCCCTCACAATGACCACCCACCATTTATCTTTCTATATGGAGGAGGAGGAGGCTTAGGTGGTTCTACTTCATCATTCTAGATATCCATATGTGGATAGGGATCTCAAAAATCTCAAATATTATGATAGGAAAACTTTGTAACTCCAAAATGGAAGCACTTCACTTCGTATTCAAACTACCAAATTAGGTTCCCTAGGTGCCCTTTTATAGGAAATGTGGATGGTGGTATTGGGTATCGAAATTTTGAGAAACCAATTGTGCCACGTTTTTGTATATTTTAATAGAATAATATTGAATTTTAAAAAATATAAGAGATTTTGGAATTTCTATTGAATTTATACATATAAAATTTTATGGCTATTGGATATCTATATTTGTATAAATTTTAAAAAATATAGAACTAAACTCTTGGCCTAGAGATGATTTAGTTTTATAGATAGATCAATTTGTTCAGGAAACCAGATAGATGTATTTGTATTATATATCATTAGATTAGTTATAGTCTACTTAGTTTTGAATTAAACAACAAAATTTCATCCAAAATTTATTGAATAATTCCTCACAAGTTTTGAAACAGTGGACATATGTTCTTGGACTTCAATGAAGTTTTCACCATTTTTCATCTACTTCATCCTAAGCCCTCAAAATCACTCCATCATGTGAAAAAATAATCTATTTTTTTTTTTCAATTTACCATTTTAATAGTAATTAATTTTAACAATTTAAAAAAAATAATAAGTGTATTTAATTATCAAATTTATAATTTCAATTCAAAATAGTTTAACAATGTGGTATAAGGGTGGAATTGAATAGTGTATCGCTACGTGACCATATGAAATGTGGCAAGTTGAGGTATATCTTATACCTTATTTTTTGGTATATCATAAGGCATTATATAAGATAACATGAAATTTCCTTAAATAGTCATAATGTATGATTGTGATATATTGTGTGGTAGTGTTGCGGGTGGAATATTATAGTATGATCACTATAATAATCTATCATGGATTGATAGATGAATGATAAGTAATATCACTCAGGTATTATTCTATGTTGGCTATCATAATTCACAATGATTCATATGATGAAATGTTTGTAAGGATCAATGATTTATTCATGTGATGAATGCATGAAATGAAATAAGTATTAATAATGAAAATTTTAATTTAAAAGTTAATACATAAACACCGGGGAATGTCTCTAGGGATATATAAGGGGCTAATAATATTAAGTTGGGTGAGTTTGTGTGTATCCATGAATTTATATATTATCCCATAATGAAATCTATCTTTTTCTTCCTCCTTTACCATATGATATAATAGTATATCATGGAGTGAAGAAGGATCCCACCCAAGCATCAGGTGATTTGGTTTAGCCCATGGATATAACCTAAATGATGGAGTCTAATGGATAGAACATAGTGATATTAATCAGTTTTTTGAATGTTTTCATTGTGTAAATATTTTTTCAATTGAAAATGAATTTTCTATATTTTATTTTATACATGGCTTCATGTTTTAATTCATGGATGATCGTGAATTTTATACTTTTATTGTTTTATATTGCCTCACATAATTTTTGTTGATCCTTTGAAACCCATGAGTGGTATCAGAGCTTCAATATGCTTCTTAATTCACAAAATCATATCTGAAAATGAAGAATATTTCATATCACATTGATGTCGTATTCTTCATTATAAGAAATGATTTATATTTTTTTATTATGGCTTGTCTTTTGATATACGATAGAGTAAGTTGCGATGGGGTTGTGATATAGATTATGTGATATTGTAATAAATGATCTTGTAAAAATTCTTTTATTTAAAAATATAGTAGCATACTATATGGGATGTCATATTGTTTTATGTCACTAATCGACATTAGAAAAATAGATAATCATATCATAGGAACAATATTTTTTATAGTAAAAAAATATGATTCCCTATATTGAGGGGTTACTCTTATGTAATGAATTATTGTATTTTGTGATTCAAGGAGCACCACTGGTTAATATTAGGCCATTTTATGTCATAATCAGTGATAATCAAGATGATAATTATTAATAAAAAATATATTAATAATTCTAAACAGGGTTTCGAGTGTCACTTCTTATTAGTCATTTATTACGATATAAGAGTATACCATTAAAAATTTCATCCAAGAAAAATTTAACTTTTCAAAATTTCAATTTATAATTTAAAAATATATTTCATAAATCATTTAAAAATTATTGAAAAAGGTATTTTGGGATATTTATTTAATTTCTAAATTTTTTTTATAAAAAAAATAAATTATAAAATTCTTATAATTTATTTATTAAATTTTTATGAAAAATTTATTAAAGAAATATCCCTAATACAAATGTTTATATTACATATATTTTAAAATTATAAGAAATAACTTAAAATTTAGATATAAAAGATTTATATGGGAATTATAAGAGTACTTTATGAAGTGTTAATAAATTATAAAAATTATGGAAAAAATTAAGAGTTTGTTTTTAATATTATAAAATTTTCTTAATATTTAATTTTAATATTTCAAATTAAATACATTATTTTAGAAATTATTTTTACTATATAAAATGAAATTTTGATAATTGATATAATTAAGGTTTAAATAATAATAAATATATGATATTTAGATTACGTAAATTGTTTACATAATGGAATTAGAATATAAAAATGTATATATTTAATTTAATAACATACATTTAAAGTAATAGATATATAAAAGAATAATACCAAGGCGTTCATATTATATTTAAATAAATGGTATTTATATTTATTTTATTATTGAACTCCCACAATTATTTCCTAAATTATAAAGAGTTAAAAAATACTTTATTTATGAATTATTAATAAATTGTTTATCACATGTTTTAAATATAGGAATTTTTTATTTTTTTGTTTTATTCTTTTCTTTATCCATTGATATAATTTTTATATTATGAATTGATGTATGCTTTAGTTTTAAGAGGAAAACCATTATAAACTATCATACATGCATTATGTGAGTTACATGCTAGGTATGATAATTGATTTGGTTTTCTTCTCCCACAACATTATCTTTTTATAAGTTATGTGATTTAATTAAGTAGTTAATATTATTTTATTCATATTAAGTTTCAGAAATATGATTAAGGTCTCTCTTACACAAGTTTTCCTTGGTTAGTTTGAATTTGGGCCAGAGTAATCATTAGCTTGGAGGCATATTCGTTGTATAGAAATGTGGGGGTTGGCTATATATCACCCCAAGCATACTCTTATGGGGATCATTGATTTCATACAATTCCAAGCCTTTATATGAAATTTTTTATGTACCTTATGAATGAGATTAATTTTTATGTGTATAAATACAATTAACTATTAATTTGGGTTAAAACCATAAGATATGAGTTGTGTAAATATTTACACATTAATATGTCTTGAACATATTGATTTTTTGGAAGGAAAAATATTCCAAACTAAATCATTAGAATCATACATACATGTAATGGTAATAACATGAGATAATATGGATAGATTAAATCCCCATTAAAAGTAAAAAGTGTTTTATTACTTATAGAGAAAACACATGTCTAGTCCTTGACCATTCAATCAAAAAAATTTTTACAAAGAAAGTTTCCCATGGATTATATTTGGTAATTCATAGTGGAAATGGTTATCTTATGAGTTAGGTAGCCAAATCCTGCTGTTATCTTTGGGTTAAACTTATCTAGGAAACCTTTAGTATGGATACCATATGAATGGTGTTGAATTTATCCATATTATGTATTGGACAAATAGGTTTTTTGTAAACCATATAAGAGTTTTATATGGCATGATTATCCTGAAGGAACACTTAAATTGTTAAATAGTAAAATAAATTCCAAAAAAGACACATTTATTAGTGGAATATAAATCTCGTCCCACTAATAGATATGGTGTATTTTTAAATGGATCATTATTTTAGTGGGAAAAAATTAAAAAAAAACTACTCATTAAATTTATAAAAAAATAAGATAATAATTTGATAAAAGCTTATATTTTAGATAAATAGAGTCATCATCATCATCATCATCATCATAAACATAACATTAATATCAATCCTTTAGAAGACAAATATTAATAGAAACAACTCCATAGACTGGTGTAGAAAATTAAAAATAATTCTTGACAAATTTTTTTGTGTTATAGAAACCACCTTCATGATTAACCTATTATTGGATTAGTTCAATTGGTGGATATAATAGATAATTTTTTAAATTATAAAAGGATTTAGATAAAGGTTTAAAAGTAATTAGTTTAAGAATAACCTAATGAACTTTAGTTACCACTCATATACTCAATGTGATTGAGTGTGCTAATTAATTGAGATAACTAAGGTTTTCTTATGTCTTGATCTAGATATATAATTTATTTTATTATTAATATTGCACATATTCTAACAATGTGAATGATTTTGATAAATGATTACGTTACTTTCTCAAATTATTGAGGATATATGAGCATGACATGTTATTTCTAGGATCTGGTTCTATATAGATAATACAAAATGTAAAGTTTTAAGGTTGAAATAAAAATATTATATTTTCCTAATAGTCATCCTTAGTCATCAAAAACATAAGAAGGCTTTGGAAATAATGTATGTTTTCCATATGATGTAATTTTCTATGATACATAAAGGGGTTTTTAAAAGCATCATGGATAATCCTTGTGAGGTATCATTGATATATAAATCAATTCTTTGTTTTTAAGCTTATATGATATGCAATGTATATTTTAAAAATGTCTCAAATATATATAATTTCAAAACCAAATAATGAATTTATCACGATTTTAGTTTTCATTAAAATTATGAATTAAATGGTTGCTGAATCATGGAGTTGAATACAAAGGAATATATCAAGCTTAGATATAAATAAATGATGTGTATTTTCATCTTATTTGTCTTATATTATAAGATAATTTGTTTATTAACAATGAGTTTATATTAAAAATATGAGATTTTATTCATGATTTATGATTCATTAGATTCTATAACATAATTTAGATTAATATAAGGATAAAAATATTTTACCCAAGATAGAAAAGATTAGTTAGATGTTTTTTAAAATAAAATGGATATAATCCAAACCCCCATCAATAGAATATTTTAAATAATAAAATATTCTCTTTAGTATACTTCTATAAGAAATATAATATCATATAATATATGGATACAATAGTTTATTTGTTAAACATTACCACTAGTGAAAATATGTGTAATTTTTTATGCGCTTCCTTGTGGTGATGGATTTGGTTCCCACCACTTGACCTTATACTCCCATCCTCTTCTCGGGGGAGAGGAATTATTCCTATGTTCCCCTTTTCTATGAATTTCATATTTGGTTGATTCTTTCTTGCGATTTGTAACATCATTTCCTTATATTTTGGGCATGCTGTTTCTTGATATTGGGACATCATTTATGACTATTACTATATTTTTTGCCTAACTTTCCATGTATGAACCAATTTTTGGCCTATACCGATGATGTTCTAAGTGAATTGGGATTTTATAGAGTTTTTGTTCAATGTTTCTTCACCCTTTGTGCTGTTGGTGGCCATTTATGGTTTTGGTGCCCTCTTATCTCCTTGTTGACATGGTACACTTTCCAATCAATACTTCTTCCCTAACTACTCATCCCGTCATGAAATAATTTATCTTGTTCTATCATGTTGTTGTTTTAGAGAGTTTTTGAATTATAATGGTGGATGGGATGTTGGTAGAAACTTCATGTGTACTATTTTGGGTTCCTATTCTTGAACCATGTTTGTGGTATAAGGTTCATTTTAGTCGATCCCTTTCTCTATTCATAATTTTTGCGGTCTTTACTCACCAATTTACTCATTAGGTAACTATCTGAAAAGGTATCCATGGTGGTATTATTTGGAGAAGGTTGGGTGTTGATGACATAGTGAGAACCAAAAATTTAGATGATTATAGGTAAAAGGAACATATGATCAAAAAAGTCTAAAAATTTGCGATCTAACATAATATGCAGGGTTAGGGATTTGGTTTTAGAAGTAAATATTCTATTTAACTAATTTAATAATGTATATTTTATGTTTATTTTCATTATGGTTCCCTTTTTTATCATGAACCGTCCCCCAGGGCCCGTGCCGTGATATACCCCAAGCCTGCCTCCCGAAGGCCAGGGGTTGGTGACTTGTACCGAAGGTGTCAACCTTCAAGTTGGAGGAATTTGTTTGAGTTTTAGTACACATGCACACACAACCACATTCCAAATATAGAAAAGTAAATATGCCTGACACTAAATAACAACTAATTAAAAGTAAAAACTGTAGGTCAAATGGGCTAGAATATAAATCGAACAAAATATAAACTGAAAATAGGATAGTACAAGGAAAATTTGAAACTGTACATTGACCCTACCTGATGGGTAAGTGTAGAGTAGCTACTGGAAGTCATATAAGTACTCCCCACCTACCTGTTCTCATTGGTCACCACTAAGTCCTGGGCCACCGAGTCCTCCATCAAGGTGGGGATCATCTGCACCAGACACAACACGTGTGGGCATAGCCTGTGTAGGGGTGAGTAACAAAAATACTTAGTAGGGACCCCAAACCAAGAAGTATATACCACAAATAAATACAAAATAAAACCAGGAAGTATTACCATGAAATATGATAATGAAGTAAGATAGTTCACACCTAGTATAATTTAGAGTAGAAAATTAGGACCATTAGTCATATCATCGAACACCATGGGGTGCTGGAGAACTCCTCCTCAATGAGTAAAATGGGATTACTGGGTCACACAGAAGTCACTTCCCAGTAAACTTGGACTACTGTGGTACTCATTCTTGATGAGTACTGTGGGTATGCTGGGTCACACAAAAGCTGCTCCCCACCATGGGCATCCCGAGTCACACAGAACCGCTTCCCACCTTGGCCATACTGAGGTACTCCTCCTGTCGAGTACTGTTGGTCTGCTGGGTCACATAGTGCCACTACCCACCATAGTCCTATAGGGTCACACAGAATCCACTTCACACTGGGTCATCGTAGATGTTCCACACATGGTCACTTGTCATCAGTCTTCAAGTCTCAACAAACCGTAGGGTTTCCGCACATAGTGCGCTTGATTCTAGGAGAAATGCTTGTCAATCCATTCATCAAATTTCACCATCCATTAAAGACTCCATATTTTATTCCAAATCACCACGTTGTCACAAGTGTTCCAACAATGCAAACAGATCATCAATCAGATGAGCAGTTTGAAAGCTATTGGCGTTTTTCTAAAAAAGGTTTGGTTGAGTCGGGGTTTGGTCCGACCCGACCTGACCCGGGGTCCACCAACCCGAAACACTCCCACTGAACTGACCTAGAACCAGACCACCATAAGCGGACTGGCTGGAAGCCACGTCCACCTCCTCCTACCCCGCAGGTCATCCATGGGGCCGCCTCCTCTGCTACGGTCCATCGACTGTGCACTTTACCATGTGCAATGTGGAGCGGTTCCCCATACAAGGTGCACCGATGCAGCCAGGTGGCCATGTCCACCTGCCACCAGCCACCAACATGGAGGCCGATGGATTCTGATGCACTGTCGTGGACCAAGTCGGCTGTGTCACTTCTTTTGGTGCACCATTGTGGTGCGCTGCCGTCAGCACCAACGTGCCGACGGGTTCTTCTATAGACCACTAGGTCCACTCCAGTGGTACGTTTTTCAGGCTGCTTGCACCTATGGTCTTCGAGGGATTCCTTCTTCCCTACAATGGTCTCGAATCCTCCTTTCTTCCAATTTGAAGATGCGTCCACGAAGAATGCACAAAACACACAATGTGGAGGGGATTGAGGCTTGTTCGTGTCAGTCCACACCCTCCTTGTTAGGGGTTTAAACAAATGGTATAATGATTTGATGTTCTATCACAATTTAATCAAGTAATCTCGGTAAAAACCCCCAAGAGAAGTACCCTTCTTCAAGAATTAAAGATCCGTGGATCAACCTGTTTGTGGGTTGATCCACATTCGTTGTTTAGAATAAAGAATAGGGAAACATAAAACATAAAAAACCCCTACCTCAAAGGTGTTCATCATTGAAGCGATCCACCAATGAGGATTCAAGTTCTGTTTGATGCCGTCAACATTCTTTTCCCTCCAATCCTATTCTTCAAGGTGAGTTGAAGTCACTAGAGATTCACTGACATTTTTCGTTCATCATTGGAGAGGATTTTCATAGTAGGTTCGTCAGGTGAATTCCTCATTTGATTCCCATTTGTGTTATCTCATTAATAGAGAAATGTGTTGTAGAGTTTCTATTATGTTGTATTTCCATGTCGTTATTCTGTTTCATTGATGAAACAACATTTCTATTTCACTTATATTGAGGAGTATCATTAAAGGGCCTTGTCACTGCCTCGTCACCGCACCATAGTGCTGGCATGCCACCACTCAATGGTGGGAAAAGAAAAGAAAATAATTTTTTAAGTTATTTTATTATTTTATAAAATTTCTGAAAACTATATTTTCTGGCCAACCCTCACTGGTTAAATTTAAGTCTATTCTAGGTGAATCCTACCATTCCGAGTTCAACGGTGCCCTCATATTTTTGATCTGAGCACCGATTAAAAAGTTAGAAAAAAAATACTTGCACGTTTACTTAAATGAACTTAAAAAAGTTCAAAATTATATTTTGGGCTCATCAGGCCTCAGAATTGGGTGCCATCAAAGCATCTGGTCTTGAAATAATTCCATATAATTTAAAAAAAATTACACAGAAATTTTGGAACATTACATGTTTAGTAATGGTGAAATTGATGATGATGATTTCTACAGGGGATTGTATATCTATTTAGTTTTTTTAAATCATTAGGTTTTATAAATTATACTTTATTGTTTATATTGGTGTGAAATTTATTTTTTTTCTAATGAGGGTTGATGATGGATGTGTTTGGAGATTCCTAACATTGTTAATTCTTCTTTGGTTGATTTAGTGATGGTGACATGTGATGACTGACGGTGTTTGAAGCCGAAGTGGTGAGTGTTTGTGATTGTGTTGGATAAAGATGGTATCAAGGGGATAGAAAATGTTTACATGGTATGTCAGGCATTAAATATGGTGGAACAATACTCAAGGAGAGTTACAATGAACCATTGTTTGATGCAATAATTCTTTCTTGCTCAATAGATTAATTTTAAATTCAAAACTTAAATATTCTATATTTTTTATCGGTAATATTTTTGTTTGTTTTGGTGATGTTTTATTGAATCATGTTAAGGATCCCACTCAAATGAAACCAAAAAATCTGTGAGAGATCTAAGAGGATAATGGGAGTCTGTTTGGACACGGTAAAATTTTAAAGTTAACAAATAAAGACTATACTAGTAAAAATACAATGTGAATGTCACTTGATTTTTAAAAATCCTTAGGGTATTTTGATAAAACAAATAATACAAAGAGTTACATTAGTTACCAAAATTTACAAGAAATAATTTTTAGGTAATGGTTTCCAAGAATTATGATGATGATAAACATAAAAATGTTCTCCATTGACAATTTTTTTACTAAAATTGTAACCTTTTTTATTGAGAAATAAAGACTTTGAATATGGTTTAAATGAGTTGAAAATTAAAAATATGATTCCAAAGTATCACCATTATTCAAATTTTATTTATTTGTAGATGTTACACACTAAATAAATTGAGTGTGGGGGTTTTATTAGATGTTCAAATAGAGATGTGACACAGATTATATAGATATCTAATGTGTTTTATCAAAATACTAAAAGTGTAGAAAACATAAGGATGATATTAAGTTCTATCCCATGGTATATGATTATATGATCACTTAAATATGATTTTTAATATTATCAAAGTTGTTTAATAATATAAAATGCATCATGTTATAAAAAATTAACTCTCTTCTTTATTATTCTCTCATGTCAGCTTCATATAGTCATAAAGTGAAATGATAATTGAACTTTGAAGGTATGAATTTGAGTTATCCCAAACCGATGTTCATCATGAATTATTATAATTTGTGATGAATTTTTAAGTTTATATTGATTAGGATTTCATATAGAGATATGAAATATGATCATGAGGTATAAGACAAGTTTTTTATTAGATTACTGACCAATTATACCACATAGAGTTTCATACACTATGTCATTGGTATACTAGGGCATCATGTTTCCTAATTTTAACCCCATACCTAAGGTTAGTGAAATATCTAGTATTAGAATCTTCATACATTGATGCTTTTGTTATGAAATATCTAAATCTTAACTAATCAAATGGTGTTTTGGTATTTTTCTAATCATGTCATTAATTGGAGCTTAACCGAGATGAGATTTTTACTCCTGTATAATGAGTTATAAATTTGGACCCTTTACTGAGATAGACTAAGGAAGTTTATATCTATACCTAGATAATACATTCGATGTTCTTATCTATCAGATGAGTTTTATGAGATGTGATCATCCATAACGATATATGACATGTGATGTGTTCATTGACTCAACTAGTCTATACTTGGAGAATTTTAAATGTATATGTAGATATACTAGATTGAAATACTCTATGTTCAACAGTTACTTGATTTAATGGACACAATAATCATATGTAAATTTATACTTGTATACGATTCAACTATATCATATAGGTATTGAGATAATGGTGTTTGATAAAGATCACATAGACCCTTTTATATCTTCAATAACACTGATTCTTTTCTTGAGGCCACTCATTACTTACATATATGAATTCAAGATTATTTATTTATTTTAAACACTATAAAGGCCTGTGGGTTTCATAATTTATGGATCAATAAATGGGGATTGAATTTTATGAAACTCATAGAACTTCTCTATTTTTTTAGAGTACATCCAAAAACCGTTTTCAATAGATGTGCACAAGTTATTACATATGATGTTATATAAGGTGGAGTTGATGATAGCTTCTCAAAATTAAGTTTTGGATATCCAAAAGAAATTTTGGATATGATTTCACATGTTATTATATGTGATACAATATAAGGTGAAATGGAAATAAGTCTATAAGGATTTAGTGAAAGTGGTATATTAATGGAGATATACCCAAAAACCCTATATAATAGTGTAAAATATGTACATTTCCTATGGTACAACCTGTGAGAAGTTAAGGCATATCATATGACTTATTTTTGGGTATATCATAAGACATGATATAAGAGATAATTTCACTACTTTAACCAATTGAGACATATGATTGGGTGATATAATATGATAGTTTTATGAGTATAATCATATGAGATAATTCCCTTTAACAATATATGGTTGATTAATATCTGAATGATAATCATTATCACACACAAATTATTCCATTTTGGATATCATAATTATGAACATTTTATATGATTAAATTCATGGGAGGATCAATGATGCATTCATATGATGAGTTCATGAAATGAGTGAAGAATTTATGAAGTGATTTATGATTTATGAGTTAATACATGAACACCACATAATGTCTTAAGTGCTGTATAAGGATCTACTACGGTTGGGATGAGTGATTTCATGTGTGATCATGCTCTATTCAATTCTCTCACACCCAAATATCTCTTATTCTTCTTCCTTTACCTTGTGAGATAGTATCATATCATGGAGTGAAGAAGGATACCACTTGATAATAATGTGGTTTGGTTTATTCAATGGATACACCATGGAGGATAGAGAATAATGGGCATATCATTGTGACCTTTATCAAGTATTTTATAGAAGATTATTATCATGAACATCTATAGTCAAATATATATAAATGTTCTTGATTTTATGTTATACATGGTTTTAAGTTTCAA
Organism: Viscum album; assembly: GCA_963277665.1. NCBI lineage: Eukaryota > Viridiplantae > Streptophyta > Magnoliopsida > Santalales > Viscaceae > Viscum > Viscum album. The sequence continues at coordinate 623,538,251 of OY728130.1, read as the reverse complement.
TTCATGGATTATCTTGGATGTGATGCTTATAATATCTTTAACTACATTGAAAAATTGTTATTTAATCCTTAAAAACCATTTATGTTTTACCAAATTGATTTGATTTCAACTGATGGATATAGATTCTATCAAGGATCAGAAAAGTGGTAGGAAAAATAAAGGAGAGATCAAGATGATGAGTTTATACTAGATTTTTTACAAAATGAGTGTATGGAGATTTGATTTTAATAAATTTTAATCCAAAATGATCAAAAGGCCCTCCCTTAAAATGGTAAGGTCAAGGCTCTCATCAGAAAATTGATGAAACCCCATAAAAATTCAAATCAACCACTGGTTTCTCAATGCGCACCATCAATCCTTGAGTGGTGGATACAAACCCCATTTCTTTATCTATAATAAGTCTAGTTTCCTCCCACTAGGATTTCGATGGAAATCTTCTCTTTATGAAATTTTTCCCACCCAACTAGTTTCCCTAGTTTATGATATCATACCTCTTAAACCCATATTTTTATTCAAAATGAGTCAAAATATATATTAAATGACTATATTTAATTTAAATTCACGCCTTAGGGTATTTGTGTCATTACTCTTTCAATTCATAAAGTCATAAGGCCCCTGAAAAATTCACATGACATTAGATCATGTTAAAGGTGGTATTAATTATTCTAATTGTGTAAAATTATTGCATTCCATGATCTTTATTTGAACTATTCATTCATTTATTTTAATTACCTATTTAAATATTCATGTTTATATGTTATAAACTATCTCCATTAAAACCCCTATTAGGTTGGTCATAAATCCAGTAGTTACCCTTGAAACCTACATCCAATAAGCCATTGGTTGGTGACTAGTATCGAGGGTATATAATATGAATAATGAGATGCAATGAACTCTTTAATATGAGGATAGTAAGGGAAAATCACTAATCAAATACAAAAAACTATATATGAATAATATTAAAATTCCTAATGATAATAAAGCATACAATTTCATTCACCTAAAATAAATCCATGCAAAATACCAAAATAAATAACTCCCAATAAGGAAGTAATTGCAATAACACCAAAAAATCACATTTTCACAGGTTATTAAGACCCTTATCATTATACAACCATGTATTATAAATTTGTAAAAACATTATATAGTAGTAGTGGTTATCATATAAGAATACTTAGTAGGTTCTTGAAAAATATCTTCCCAATTTGGAAGAATAATTATAATATCCAAAGACTAAGTAGTGAAACTAATTCGTAGGCCATCGAAATTCATGTATACCCATCTGATCACATGATTACTCTCAAAATTCATTTAATATATATATATATATATATAATAAGTCAAGTAAATATATCAAAGGGGGTATTCTACACTCACTTATCCATTGATTTAGTCACCCTCACATTATAAAAAAATATCTTGGTGCTCACAAACGTTCCCATATCCTCATATAACAACTTCACATCATAACTGAAAACAATAACCAGATACCCAAATCTTGTATAATAACCAATTCCAATACATATCACTACCACTACCACAATAACATAACCCTAATATAACTAAATATAAGTTATATATGGGAGAATCCACCCATATGTTTCACCCATATCCTATATATCAAGTGTTTAACTAGTACAAAAAATATAATATGGGCATTAGTTCGGTCACCTCACATAGGTAGTAGAACTTAAGAAATAAAAAAATATAATGGTATATTGTTGGAATCTAATAAAGGATTATTATAGGATGGTGTTGCATGTGTTTTAAATATTGGTCAATAGATTTTGTTTTTTCATTAGAACTAAAAGGGGATTTCCTAATCTGGAACATTTGAAAGTTATGGGAAGATCAGATGGGGTTCTAGAGGTTATTCAATAGTATAAGTAAAGATGATCAAGAAGTTGTATAGAAGTGGTTCTATAGAATTTATAAATATAATATAGTGCTATGTAAGTTGTGAAGTGTTCCCAAAAGAGCTAAAATACTCATGAAAAATCTTATGGATGCTTTGGAAGAAGCTAGTGGATGTTCTTCCCATATGATAGATTCGATGCCTTAACATAATTTTAACACATCATAGAGGTGGTTTTACTTGATAAAAATATATAAATATATTGGATTCTCAAGTGACAGGTAACATATTTTAGTTGATAAATATTTTTGATAGAAAAAAATGGAAAAGGGAAGCATAAAAGCATATAGGTGAAGAGTATTAGTCCTTTTCATAGAGAGGGGAACAATTAATATTGTATTTGAAAAATATATAGGGTATTTTCACCACGTTGTGGAGTTAATAATTTCACATTAGGTATTTCCCTATGAAAAACAAAGAATCCTAAATGTGGTGTTGTGGAAGATATGGTTTAGGTTAAAATAGTTCAGTGGAAAATTTCAAAGTTGTAAATCACTTGGAGGCCTGGAGATGAAAAACGGAAAAATGAAGAAAACCACACCACAGTGGAAGCCGCGATGGTTGTGAAATAGAAAACTAATGGAGACCACACTATAGTGGTCACCATGGTGAGTTTTAAAAATACCTATGAGAAATGGGGAGGTTTACGAGGCATAGGGACCATGCTATGGTGGGATCAGAGATGTTGTGGTGATGATGAGTAAACATACCTACATTTTTAAGTTTATATATTCCAGGAGGAATATATATGAATTAATTAAGGATAATTATTATAAATTCATATAGTTTTAAATAGATAAAATCATGGTATAACTCAATGAATCTTAACTTGTGAATCTTGGTGAGATTATTGGACACATATTGGTGTCCATTTAAAAGTGTAGTGAAGTTCATGGACATGAATTAACCCAAAGTAGAAGATTATGGATAATATGCTAGAAATATTGTATTTCCATATCTTTCACTTATCAAGGAGTAAATTTTAGAAAATGTATAGGTGATATATTGTGTAGATATACCACACCATAAAAAACAAGATATTTAACTTTTTCCGAAGATAGGGTAGAGAAGGTCAAGGAAGAGAAATGAAAAATGTGTAAAGGATATGCACCTGAGCCTCATCCAAGTCGGTGAGGACTCGGAAGGTGTGTCCAAGAAACCCGAGATCAAATCCGGGTGGAGAAGAAATTCCTGGTTACACTAGAAGTACTGTAGCAGGCAATGTTCGATATTGTAGTAGCGAGAACTATTCATCCATCGGGGTCTTTAGGCCACCAGTTTGGTCCTTAGGTCTTACAAGGCTTTCAGGCCTCCCAAGTCCTTCAAGATAGTTTTTTCTCAAGGCCCTCGGGCCACCTTAAGGCCTTAGGTCCACCCCAAGGCCTTTAGGAAACATGAATGAAGAAGTACCTTTCAGAATAAAAGGGAAAAGGCTTCAGATGAGGATTCAGTTTAGGCACATTAACTAGAGAAGAGCTAACTAGAATTGGTAGAATGAGAGGGTATAGATTTTCCATCGGTACCGAGCCTGTGTAGCTTTGCATAGGGCAGCTATCTGACCATCCCTATGAAGGTGGAGTGCTGATTTCTTGACATATTTTGGGGAGGAGCAGTTCCAAGTTTTCTTTTTTGGGTGATTCCCTCTAAGACCTATGGGTCATGTAATTGTATCTATGCCATTGGGCCTTGTAAGGGTTCCATATCACCCCTTTAAAGGTGTATTATCAAAAACATTAAGGCTTTCGGGATATTCTGACCAACGGTAAAGGATAGAAAAATAGATCACATTTTGATATATTCTTGAGAGAAGTTGAAGAAGAAAAAATAATTAATTCTATATAGTAATGTGGGGAATATTTTCATATTTTAATTATTAATAAGAATAAATGATTTTAGAAAAATTTGGGAAGGAGGAAAAGTAATAGGCATCATTGTTGTGTAGTGAAGGGAAGTAAATCTAGACGAGGGGCTGAAAAATATTTTATAAGAATAATAAACCATTAACTCTACTTTAATATCACACTGAGGAAGTATATTCCATTATGAATCATGGATAGAGGATGAATCTCTTTATGGTGATGTTTAAAGTAGGTATATGAATGAGTATCAAGTAAATATCAACAACACCCATCAATATATAGTGCAACATCAAATAGTTGTGACACTATTTTTATATTGTAATATGTGATCAAAGTTGTAATATTATCTCGAGTAGTGATTAATGGAGATGAGTGAAGGGAGTTACTCATGGGTGGTAGTGATATGACCCTAAACATTATTAGCGGAGTGAACCCAATACTAGGAGTTTCCTTGCCCAAACCCACCAACAATCAGTGTGATTAGTAGATTTCAATTCGTGAAACATTTCCATTTCATTGCCTTTAGATTAGTTTAGTGTGGGTGGACGAAATAAAATACTCATATTATGCATGCATAATTGATTTATAATTTTCGAGACATAATCAATTATAGTGGATTAAGAAACCATTAACCAAATTCAGTAAAGGTAAGGACAAGTGTGACATCCATTGAACTGCTAATAAAGGATGAACTTGATGTGACCTTATAAACCATGAGGTAAAGATCAGCTAGGTTAGTGAGTATTTATGGAAGAAGTGGTTAATTTTGGAAATGTTACATACCCCTATTCAGCCTCTCTTAAGGTATATCACACTAAATACCCTAGTGGCTATTAAAAATTTGTATTAGATCATAGGTTCCTTCTATTGGATTTATTTTTATCTGAGGTGATTTAATTTTTTTTAGAGTTAAATTTCATTCCACCCTCACATTTTTTAGTGAAATTGAAAATTAATTAATCTATATAATAAACACAACTCCAAGGAAATTCTATACTCTTTAACTACTTTTGGGAATAATGTGATTCATATAGAATAACATATAATATCTCCAAGGGAAGGTATGAATGAGTCTAATTTTTAATCTGTTAATTCATTCAACGATGTTACATGATTAACTGAGGATAATGATATACCAATTGATGATGGATATACCAATTATGACGAGATCAAAAGAAATCCAAATGTAGAAGATTTATACATTTTATAAGAAATAGACCCAAATCTTCAAGAAGAAAACATATAGATAAAAGAGGATAATAATTCTCTAGAGATCATGTTTAATGTTCAAAAAATGGATATTTAGAAATTTAAATTCTTGAACAAGAGACTATTTTAGGTTGATACTAATGTAATGGAAAATATTGATTCCTATACTGAAGAGTTAGAGGCTATGCCCTCTAAAAGTGTATAATATTATAGCTGGTTCAAAAGAGAAGATCCATGACTCAAATGAAATTCCTAATTGGAAGGCCAAGAAGGTTTAATTTTCTATACAATTGGTAAATATAATATAATAGAAACAAAGTATATAATAATAAATGATAAGACATAAGAACACTATTTTTCATTAGAAAACCTATATAAAGGATAAATTAAAAATCCAGAAAAACCTTTTCATGCATTTCAGTATGTGATGTCTATTAGTAAGACACTCAATGAAGATATGAATGATTATCTTGAGATACAAAGTAAGAAGATAAAAAAACTAGAAAATGAGTTAACCTTGGTAAAGATGTAAGTATAATAATCAAATTCCAATTTAAAGAATATTTTAAAGGATTCATTTTTTATTTTATTTTTTAAGTATTTTTAAGTTATATTGAAATGAAAATAAAGTATGATAAATCATTGGAGAAGTATGAATGAGTCATTATATAATAGATTCCATGTTCTATTGAAAAAATCAAACTTAGCTACAATATAATGAAACTAAATCATGTGAAGAAGATAATTATGGTAATTACCAAGAAAAGGTAAAATAGTGGGACTACTATAAACACATTCATAAGAGTAAATTACATATGGGTGAGTCCCAAAAGAAGTTATGTATACACCTGTTTTATTATGGTATGTATAGACAAATTTTTTTTTTTTGAAGCATTGCAATATATATCCTACTATAAAGTTGAATAAAAATCGATAAAACAGAGATATAAACCATAACATATGAGGTATAGAAACTTTTCTAATAATTATTTCCATACTAACTATAAATCCAGTGTAAATACCAAGAAGAGTTCTATTAGTGTGATAAGATAAAACTAAAACATATATAATGAAAAATATAAGCTTTTATGAAATAGGTTTTGGTTATTGTTTGAAGAAAATTACTATATGAAAAATTGTGTGAAGAATAGTTACAAATCTACTAATCAATAAAATATTTCTTGGAAATACAACATGAATACTTAGAAAAGTGAGAGAATACCACATGATACAATAGTTAATAAGGATCATGTGAAACAAATATCACAAGGTAAGGTATGTGTTAAGAATCATAAAAATTCTTGTATGGATAATCAATATAGAAATAGTGTTTTTAAAATAAAAATACAAATGAAATTTGTCAATATATTCTTATTAGTAAGAATAATCAATGAAATAGTTCTTGTGATTTGGGTTATGAAGTGGTGATCAAGACTAAGGAAATTAAAAACGAATCAAACTCCATAAAATTAATTTCAATTTTGAAAATTGATTCCAAACAAAATGATAAAGTAAAATGTCTTTAACCAATAACAATTATCATTCTCAACATCATAAAATTGTAAAGTTCACCTCTCCCATTGTATTTAAATTCTATTAAATATTGTTGAAGAGTTTTATTTTTTAGGGTGATAAGATCCATGGGTAAGTTGGAAAAAAAGATGAAAGTGGTGTTGTAACAAGATTTAAAGTTCCAATCTATGTTGGAATCAATTTAAGTGGAACACTATATAGATTTAATTTCAATTTCAAGAATATGGGTTAGAGTAATAAAAAATGTTTTTAAAAAGTGGTCTCATAGTCCAATTGGGATGTTGGTGTCAAATATGTTCTTAAAAATTGGTATCTAATTCTAAAGAGTAAAGAAGATACCTTGATGTGATATCAGTAGATGTTTTTCAGGGTATAAAAGGATAACATTTGGATGTTTTTTCATATAGAATATTTATGCTATATTAAGTGATTAATTCAATGATTTCAAGGGGATTTTAGAGATACAAATCCATATATTTAATCCCCATCAACCAAATATGGCATAACTATTATTCAATAAAGAGGAGGAAATTCAGATGAGGATCTAGACAATAGAGGAGAAAAAGAATTAAGTAATGGAACTAAATAAATATATTTTAACATAAGAAGAAGGGGTTTCCATAATGAATCATGGAAAGAAGATGATGTTTTTCATGGTGTTTTTCTCAATAGTTATGTGAAGGATTTTTATGTGGAGCTCAATGAAACCCATACGTATCTGCTGCAACATGAAATAGTAATGATGCGATTTTCATATTTGAAAGTGAAATTATGGTTTTAATAGTATCCAAATAAGTTAGAATTTTATAATAGTTAAGGGAGTGACCCTTGGATGGTAGTGAGCTGAACATAGAACTTTTAAGATAAGTAACTCCAAGCCTCGGTGTTCCATAGCTTAAACCCACCATCAATCAGTGTGATTAGTGTATTCTAGTTCATGGTACATAACCATTTTATACTCCATGGATTTTGTAGTGTGGATAATGAGGTGACACAAAACCACACTTATAGATATTGTGATAAAAAAACTTTCTTTAAACATTGGATTTGACACAAAGGGAGATGGGCATATTATTATTTTTCAATACTTCCCTACGATAAAAATTACATCTAAAAAATAACAACACAATATCAGGATTGGAATGTTTAGTGTATTTGAGGAAAATATACATATGCGAATTTTTTTTAATAACTCTGAAAATTTATCCATAATCATACCACACTTGACACCCTTTTAGACTTCTCATAAGTTATAATTAATATTCATAACTTGAGGAAGGGAAACATAAGAAAAGGGTGAAATCAAATGATTTTTATTAGAAATTTTATTAAAATTTTATAAAGGGTTATATCAAACAAATATGAGATAACCTAATCAAGGGAGAAAAATATTATTAAAAATATCAAAAAATAATAAGAGTTTCCCATATTTTATAAAATAATGACATGTAATATCAAATGAACAAAAATTAACAATAAAAAAGTGCATGGAATCATGATACATTATACATGATCTACATATTATAATAATAGGAATATATAAAATATTGTATGAAATTGAAACATAGAATGATAAGTAATTACAGAACAAAAATAATCATACAAAATCTTATAAACCATGCTACCCACACTGCATTCATGAAACAAAAATGTGAACAAAGATTCCTGTATCATGCTCACATAACAAACTTTTGAACAAGGAATCCCATATAAAATTCACCCAAAAAACTTATGAACACAACATCCTTAATCATTTTCACACAAAAAACTTACAAACAAATATTCCCACATCACATCCACACAAAAAACTTATAAAAATATATTCCCACATCTTTCTCACATAATAAATATATTAACAAATATTTATACATCACTTTCACACCAAAAAATTATGAACAAATATTTCTATATCACATCCACTCTATAAACTTGTGAATAAATCTTCACATATCACATTAATAGAATAAGTATTCATATCATATGAAAAAAACTTAACCGACACATTGGAGGGCGATATAGGACCCCGACCATAATCATCCATATACATATGTTATAGAAATTATCAACTAGTCTATATATCATGAAAATAGGATGAAAATGAATTTTTTTTCATCACATAAATCTGTACTTATGGAATGAAAAATGGGTTTCACATTTTTTCCAACTGGTATTACCAAAATTGACTTCAAGAATGTAAAATGCCCATATAAAAATTTTAATCACCCAAAGAAATTATTTTATAAGACAATTTATGAGGTGATTCATTAGAATTAATTTCTAATGAAATTAAACCTTTATACATAAAGAAGGAATTATTGGTGAAATTCTAGAGGAGTTTTTGGAAAATGGTTTTGTTATTGGTGTAAAAGAAGAAGTTATAAACAATTTGAAAAGTTATTCATGAAAAGGTGAAGTGTTTTTTTTGAAATAAATATTTACTTTTAATTTGTACTTTAAATAGTGGAGCCTTGAAAAATACATATATGTTTTAAATAAGGTGAAGTGAAAATATTTTGAAAAATTTTAATTTTAAAACTAATATTCAATAATAGAGATTTGGAAAGACATAAAGGCTATCAAATAAGAATTTTTAGTGGAAGATAAAACATTTGATTTTGAAATTGAGAAATACTTATGAATATTTTAAAATAACTTCATCGAATAACCACATCAGAAGATACTAAAAAAAATCCTTTTTAAGAAGGAGAAGTGAAATATGAAGGTGTCATGAGATAAATGGATTTCCAAATATAAAAGAAAACATTGATGGGAAATGAAAATATGGACCATGAGGGGAAACTATCATTAAATAAGATGATAATTATTATCAACCATGAAATAATTTTTTATAAAAATCCCCAAACATCACATACAAAAATATTACATATTAATATATGAATATTCATTACATAATAAAAAAATCGACACCAGAATTGTTTAAGTCTAGGGCCTTTTCAAACATGGAAACATAAACAACATGTCCATAATTGAGCTACGTCTTCTCCCACTAGGTTCTTCATAACTAGTAACCTTCTTAGAAATATTATACATAAATCATTCTATTAAAACCTTGGGAAAATAAACATAGTAATAGGTAATTTCAGATTCATAGTATGGTTAAATAAGAAATATATTAACATATCATGAGCATAAGGGTATGTGAAAGTGAGAATAACATTTGAAAATCAAACCCTTCATATCATAGAACATAATATAGATTCATGGAATAAATCTTGGATGTTTATAAGGAATGAATCATAATAAAATCAAAGAACATAAACCCTAAGAACATAACATTTTCATAAGACATATATTTTTGGGAAAAAATAAGCATTAAAAAAATTCCTTATTAGTTAATGGATAAATTCCAGGACTATCACAGTGGAATGGGTTCACTTCCAAAACCATCATAGTAGTCATGGTTCACTTCTAAGACTATCATAGTCAAAAAACGTCCCTTATTAGACTGGGTTCACCCCCTATTACAATCCTATTTATCTCATGAGATTTTAATCTTCACCTAATGAATTTGAGGAAGGTATAGTACACATCCATAACACAATTAAAAGCATACATATGCATACCGAATGATCATAAAAATTCATCATATTAAAATCCATGAAAAGAAATGGGCATCAGAAGCATTTCATCATAACATAACTATGTAAAATAAATAGGTTTCATAACCATTTTATTATTTCATAAACTTAAAAATCATAGAGAAATAAGTGAATTTCATAATAGTTTTATCATTATATAACTTGTGTAATAGAAATGGGTGTTATAAAAATCTTTTCATCATAATAATGAAACTTAAAAAGAAATAATAAGAATGGAATCCTTGGAATATATCCCCAGTAAATAATAAATAACATCAAAAGATGTCATATTAGATGGAAAATCTATTTGAAAGATCACATGGAACATTTATTTAGGAAAATTGAATTTAAAATTGGAATTTTGTTTTAAATCATAATACATTTAAAAATATTTATCTTTAAAATTAACCTTTAAAAATTAGAAGGTAAGCTTTAAAAATTATTTAAAACATTTCTTGAAGAAAATATACTCCCTAGTTAGAAAATAACCTTTTAAAACTAAAAAATCATAAAACATTTTGGAAATCCATTTATTTTAAAATATAATTTTAAACATATAATTTAATATTTAAAACAATTATTTGGGAATGATGATGGAAAATAATATTTTTTTCATACAAGTTAAAATAAAGATTCATTTCACTATTTTAGTAAAACAAAAATAAGAATTATTTCATGAAAATATCATACAGAATCCTTTTAAAACACTTTTTAAAAGTAACAAATGGTTAAAATTTTATTTTATAAATAATTTAAGAAATGTTGCAATGTTTTTGAAATCATTTTTTTTAGAAAATGTAGATATGGAAGAAAAAATGTTTTTGATCAAAGAGAGAAATAAAGAAGATTTCTCTTAAAAACATTATTTTGAACTCTTGAGTACATAAAGAGAAAAAAATGATTGGAAAAAATTCATTCTTATAAAATAAATGGAGGATAAGAAAATTCATGTTTTTCTTGAGGTATGGATCATAATATTTCACCATCATAAATATAATAACAAACAATCTTGATAAATGATGAGATTGCATCATAAAATATCTACCACTTTGAAATATTTTGAATCATAAGAACCTTTAAAGATTTACAACAATTGAATAATTAAATTTGATAAATATAAGGATATTCATGATACAACATGTAAAAGCGATATATATACACCTCATAAAAGAATATAGGTGAATAACATATCTTATTTCTTAAAGATGGTAATTTAAGATAAAAACCCCTTACCGCTTTGAGTACTTTTAAACTGTAAACATAATGAAAGAGAGATAATAAATTGAATATATTTAAATACCTATATTTTTAATTATAATAATAAAAAATTACATTTAGGGGTAGTATATACACCATATAAAATAAATATTGGTTGAATATTACATGTGTCTCACAGAAGTAAAAAGTGAGATGCAAATCCCTTACCTTAAGTTCCAAATTATTTAGTACAAATTAAAACATCCTATATAATAAATGTATGTTTATTATAAGTATATTAAAAATAAATAATTATAAATATCATACTATATATTATTTATTTATCACATTTTATTACTCATTTATTAAAAATTCAATGTTAAATTCATATTTTGAGAAATAACTGCTTTGTTTTTTGTATATGTTTTTATTTTTTTATTTTTGGTCCTTATAAATTGATAATTATTTCATTATCTATAGAATTTTAAAAATTATATAAATATATTACTTATTTAGTATATATGTATTTAGGGTATTCCATAAAATTTAGAGATTGAAAATGAAATACACCGTTCATGGAGATGGTAGGCCATACATATGCATGAAAACTATTTACATTTCCCAAAATCTTGAAAAAAATAATTTTAAATAAAATATTAACAATATATATTCATTTTTATGTCATATATATCACATATTGGCATTAAAACATCCTTATGACCTTCTATTTAAAGTGTAAACAAATCACATCTCTTTGCGAGGTGGTATTTCACCATACACAAGAGCGATGTTATTGTATTCCCATAGAATGTAAATTAAGAAGGTATTTGAGATGTAATAATTAAATATTTATAATAATAACACAAATATAATTTATAAACATTTAATTAATCATTATATACAATCATTATAGGTGGGGATGGAAAAATAATAACATCGGTTTACGGGGTGGTAGTCTGCCATACTCATGAATGATGATATCATATCCCATTTGATGGAAGAGGAAATGGATTTATATTATTTAACTAACATAATAAAATCTCTGTATATATTAGATATTTTTTTTTAATTTTTTACTGTATTTAAAAAATATTAAAGGATGATGAAGAATAAATAAAACAAAAAATGCATGTTTAATAATTTTACCTCTTCTTCGAAGATCCTCTTTAGGTTTACACCTAAATCCTTATTAAGAGAGATTAATAACATAAATAATGCCTCTAGGATGTGGGTATGGAATTAAAGAAAGTATATTGGAATTTATTTTCCTAACCAAAGGGTTTTGGTTGTGTGAAGAGGAGAGGAGAGGGTGTCCTGAACCAACCTAGGTCGACCTGGAACCGGTCACCCGAGCCATTCCATGACATAGCCAGAAGGGCGTTCTCGATCCCCACGGGCGGAAAGCTAGTTTTTAGAATCAAAATTAACACGAGAGAATGATTTGGACCATAAAAAAGAGGTAAAGAGATAAATAAAAAATAACAACAAAAGAAAACCACAATGGAAAGGAGGTAAAAATGCACATACCTCCACGTGACCTTCAAGGTCACCACCCAACCAAAGGACGGTCTTGCTCTAATAATGATCAGTCCAACCAAGAGAACCTGAGAAAAGGGAACCTACAACTGAAAAGATAGAATAGGGATGAGCATAAAGATACTTAGTAGGGATGCCAAAATAAACTACAAAATCCAACGTCTCCTTTCCCGAAACAACCAATTAACACAAGTTTGAAATACAATTAAAAAGTAGGTTTTCCATATTTTAATAAAAAAAATCATTTAACCATTTACAAAAACAATGCACCCCATGTGCCATTTCTGAAACAAACAACAATTTTCAAACAAAAGTCAAACAACGAAAGAAAGGCAGTGCTAAAAGAAACAGCTGATAGTATAAACTGGAAAACAAGTATAGTTGAAAGTAAAAAAGGAAAACAATGACAAAAAATGGGTCATCCAAAAAATCCCAATAAGACCCCTGGATGTACTCGGTTTCAGAACCACCTACCGGCGTATGGTGAAGTTCCTATGTCTATAACCAACTGGCCACCCTAAACTGACCAATCTAGTGGCAAAGCCCTCCTGGCCTAACAATAAATCCAGGGGATACCGACCCGTCTAATCGGGGTCGATCAGCAACCTTCACTTGATCTGTAAGAGATTACTAGGTTCCCATGGTGGTTATAATAATATTGTGTAGATAGGAAGTCCCTCGCACATGTGACTCATCTCACCACACTTTCCTTCCCCAAACATGTAAGCTTCCCATACATTCACCCATAAAGGGTTACACCAGACAGGAGTGCCTCCTATAAACATTCAGTAATCTCACTTTAACAAAGTTCCAACTGGAACATCATTCCATGAAAAACATTAAAACCATTTGAAACCTTTTCTCAAAATACTAAAGTTGTTAAATGGGCATGAAATAATAAAAATGTCATCATTTCAAAGAGTCAACACAAACATAACATTAAAGGTGAAATTCCCAAACAGGCCGTCACGACACATCCAAGTGAAAATAATTATTCTAAAAACATTTAAAGTTCCATCTAGGCACACAAAATTTACAAAAACAAACATTTCTAACAGTTAACATAACCCCACCCATAAGTCGGAAGATCCAAATGGGCCTTTAAGACCAAAGTCTCCAATGCATTTTTAGTAAAATGTTTCAAACTCTAAATGAAAAATGTGCAATCTTGGGAAATGTCCAAATGGACCCTTGAGCAAAACATTCATTGAAACACACACTAAAGGCCGAACGGGAACACCCTTTGATACTACCTTTCAAACCTTTCATAAACACCACATAAAGGACTAAACCATATTTTGGAAACAAAATCTATTCAAAAAACTAAATTTTTAAGAAAAAATTATTTTGAATGTTCCATCTTCATTTATGGGAACATCCATATGTGCACCTAGTGTACCCATGGATGTGCCCCCATCCAATGGCACAACAACAAACAATGTGACATTTCTAAACCATTTCCACAAGAACTCAATTTTCCTTGAAATCAAAACCAACAATTTACAAGATACAACATTTTCAAACGAAACACACCAAGACAAAAGTACAATTGACTAGAATATCTCCAAATTCCCTTATTTTTGGAAAATAATATACTAGTGAAATATACCAAAAAATTCATCAACGATTATGTAAATAGAAAAAAATAATCATAAACTATTATATAATCATCCGAACCAATTTATCAGCTATTTTATAAGCTAGTCAAACAGTTTATAAGAAATTCCATAAAACACTCAGAAAAATTGCACAAACCCAAAGGAAAACACCATGTCAGACTATTGAAGAGTTTCACGATGGTGTGTGTCATGTTTGATGCACTACTAATACAACTTTTGACGTCAAAAGAACACAATGTCCATAAACACATAAAATTATAATTAGAGGGGAATGCTTCAACTTTTTTTGACAAAAACAAATAGATTTGAAAGATTATAGTAGAATAACTAAGTATAATGTGAAGGTGAAAATCAAATTAAAGATTTAATGTAAATGATCAAGCATTAAATGGGATTAATTAGAAAGGAAAATGTGGATACGCCTACCTCAAAGGCATGAAAACATGACGCTGCTTCCATGGAAGGTGGAACTGATCCTTGAGAACCCCTAACACATCTTAAAATAACTAGAGAAATGAACTACACATAACTTGGACATTAAGGTTCAATTAATTTGAATAAAAAAAAAAACGAAGAACACACCGTAAGGTGGAGTCCGTGCACCGGAGGGGGAGGTGGAAGTGCTGTGAAGGGGGGTTTAGATGCGGATAGGATGCCAGAGCTGTGGTGTGCAGGCGCGTAGAGGCCGATGCATTAGGCCACGGGTGGCCTAAGGCTAGAGTGGTGGCCCACAGGTGGTCGGAGCATGAGCAGGAGTGTGCGGGGTCCCGTGAGGCTGAGCAAGGGTGGCCAGAAGGCTTCCAGAGGTGCGGGGTCTTGGGAAAGCAGGGCTGGGGTTCGTCAAGGCCGTTACCGCCAGAGCAGGCTGGATGCGGGAGGAGACTAAAGGGGTGTGGCCAGATCCAGCGAGGGTGAGGATGGGGCACTGCTGCCAAGGTGAGGGTGAGGCGGTGGGGGATTCGGGTGCGGGGAAAGGGAGCACTGCGGGGCACGTCGCGGGGAGAAAGAGGGGGAAATTTGAGTATGTGGGTAGATGCTAGGATTTTTTGTTTTTTCCTTCATTTTATTATATCAATAATAATAATAATATTATTATTATTAATAAAAATAATAATAATACCATAATAATAATAATAATAATATTGATTATGAAAATAATAATAATAATAATAATAAAACAACAACAACAACAACAAAAACAATACTAATAATAATAAAACTAAAAAAACAATAATAGGAATAAAAATAATATCATTAATAAAATAATAGTAATTTTAACAATAATAATAATAAAAATTAATAACAATAAAATAATAACACCATAGTAATATTACCATCATTAATTAAATAATAATGTTATTATTAATATCATTTAAATATTTAAATAGTTTTATTTACCTTATTCTGAAAATCAGAAACTGCATGCTCGCTGCATGGCTTAATAACCTGCACTCAAGCTGCATACCTCATTCCATACCACTTGGGTACCTACACAAGCACCAGGGAGACCTCATGGTTACCACTAACCATGCGGTGCCCGTGCACCGGTCTGAAACCCACAACAATCATCAAACATAAAAAAATTTAAATCGGGACTTAACCCAAACCTTGGCACGAGAACTCAAAACTAAGAAATAATAAAATAAAACTAAAAATAAAAGTTGAAGTGTGATAATTCTCCCCACCAAAAATACTTTCTACCCCTAGAAAGTCACCCAATTGAACAGATAATATGAGAAACGATGCCCAAGAGAAACCAAAAGAAACCATAACACAAGAGAAAGGGAGAACACCAGAGGGTTATCCCCACCACAAGAACTCATCTAGTACGAAAATTTAACACTCTAATATATCACCCCAATAGGGGGGGGGGGGAGACGTGGGAAATCCCAACCAATCCCAACTAACTTTTATAGCACGAGCGAAAAACATCTCTGATGAAACTTGAAACTCTCGACTCAGACCAAAGAAGGATCAAACTCTAGATAAAGACCTCCAAGAAGAACTTAACTCAACCAGTGAACCCAATCATAACCACAACATCAATCCTTCCACGGACCCGTACACCTCCAAACGAACACATCCAAACCTAGATTAACTCACAGAAGGTCCAAACACACTTTAAAAAAATTCACGATTCTAAAAACCACATCAACACAAATAGGACTCCTTGGATTATAATGGAAAGAGTACATCATAACTTCATGGTAAAACATTGAACTTAAAACAACTCCAAGACTTTAATATTAGAAAAACAAGAACGTAAATACTTTAAATGTTATACTGTTAACACGAAACACCAGACCTGGACCAAGGCTTCACACCCCTGGAAACTCCTGAATATGCGCAAGCTTCACCACAAGGCCTGTGGCTGGGGATCTGATGGCTGAAGAACCTCCTACCACAAAGTTAGGAACTGAAACTCCTCTGGTCACAATGTCTTATTCTGGTGACGCTTCCTGAAAAACTTCTCCAAGTGACCCAGACAGCCGCAACGATGACACATCTTCAGAGGGATGTGACATGACGGCTTCACATACCCAAACCAGTAATAGTGTTGGGACACCACTGAACGGTCTGACAAACTAGAAGCCAGAACCACTTTAGACGACTCTTTAGAAACAGGTCCCTCTGGCTTACCCTGCTTGCCAGATGGGAAAACTTTATGAGTAACTGGATTCGTTGGATTGTCAAGAACATGTGCTCGGGAGACCAACTTCAGCTAGAAACGCCTCATCCACCAACTTATCAAAATGATGAACCCTTAAAGGGAGGACACACTCCTTGATCTAGTCAACATAAGTCTTCACTTTACGTTGCCCTTGTTGAATACACATGAGTTCTTCCCCTTTCTTCATCTGCAACTCTTCAGGTATGAACCATTGGATGAAGACGGATTTAAAGACATTCCACATCATCCCAACTTGAATTGACAATGGGGAAAACAAATCCCATTTTTCTAGAGATGGACCTTCAAAAAAACCCAAGACGACACCCACTATGACCGATTTGGGAGTTCCCAATTCCCTGAAGATACACTCGACCCCTTCAATCCACTCTACTGCCTCTAATGGACCCTAATCGTCATGAAGGATAGGCAATGTACGAGAGGGACCAAAACTGGGCATGGCTTATTGAAAACCCTGATGGCCTTTCTGGGCAGCATTTTTTGAACAACATATAAAACATAGATCCAAAACTAATATTAAGCCAAAGCAACATCAAATAAAGCAGCTTCATAAAAAACATCCAGCAAAAAATAAACAAGCAAAAACAAACACAACTCAAAAATTAATCATTCAAAATCCCATTTCCATTTTACATTTCAAAACTTCCATCTTTCAAGCCCAATTTCCGAATACCAAACCCACATTTCAAATAAAATTCAATTATTCCAAAAATAATTTTCCCTTCTTAAAATCACTTTAGAAAAACAAAGTCAAGCCTTTAATTCCAAGTAAACACCCCAGTAATCCCATGAATTGTTGAACATGTCTTCATTTTCTTTCATCCATAGACACAAACACACACTTCCCATACATTCCCTCACATGTGAAAACATTCATAAAGAATACCTGAGGTTACACCCAAACCATATCTCTACCTGTTCCAAGAAAACACCAGATATTTTAGACCAAGAGGATTAGGTTTTAAAAAACCATTTCACCAATTGAAATCCATTTAAAAGAAATAATTCTCTTTTCAAAACCTCCATTTTCAATTTCAAAAGTGCACTTACACCAATCAGAACCAAGATGACACTCAACTTGCATCAAACTACCAGACTGAAGGACCAGTAGTTATGCTAAACCTGGAAACATAGTAGTGGGGCATGCCCCAAATAAGCATCAACAATTTGGAGGAACTTAAACCCTGTACTTGGACACCACATGGGTTACTACTCCATGTGAAATCACGATGTGACATTGGCTTGCCTCTTTGGTCATCCATCAATATAAAACGAACCAGAATGATACAAGGAATCAATTGTCAGACTACCCCTGGAGACTCGAGGTTCAGAACTGGTGAGGGTTCATGACGTCCTTCCCGTACCTACCTCTCGAGTCCCGATAGTGCAAGTCTTCATTTATCAGACACCCCAAATAATAAGAACCTCCTCCAATACCATTTGGTCACGAACCAACCTGGGTCGACCCAGAACCGGTCACCCAAGATAGTCCACGACATGGACCAAAGGGCGTTCCAAATCCCCATGGGCTAGAAAATAGTGTCGAGCATCAAAATTAACATGAGGGAATGATTTATCCCATAAAAAATAGGTAAAAAGATAAATAAAAAGTGATGATGAAGAAAAACTGTAGCGAAAAGGAAGTAAAAACACACATACCACCACATGACCTTCTAGGTCACCACCCAACCAAATGCTAGTCTTGCTCTAGTAATGAGCAATCTGGCCAAGAGAACATAAGAAGAGGGAACCTGTAACTGAAAAGGTAGAAGAGGCGTAAGCATAAATATGACTGGTAGGGATGCTGAAATAAACCACATAATCCAATGTCGCTTTTCCCGAAACAATCCATTAACACAAGTTTGAAATACAATTATAAAAGTTGGTTTTCCATATTTTAATAAAACAAAATCATTTACCCATTAAAGAAAAACAGCCCAACCCACGTTTCATTTCTGAAAATAACTACAATTTTGAAAATAGAAGTCAAACAAGGAAAACAAGGCAGTGCTAAAAGAAACAGGTGACAATATAAGCTGGAAAACAAGTATAGATGAAAGTAAACAAGAAAAACAATGACAAACCATGGGTGATCCTAAACATACCTAGAAGACCTCTGGACATACTTGGTTTCGGAAGCACCTACTGGAGTACGGTGAAGATCCTAAGTCTATAACCAACTGGCCACCCTAAACTGACCAATCCATTGGCAAAGCCCGCCTGGCCTAACAACAAATCTAGGGGGTAACAACCCATCTAATCGGGGTTGATCAGAAACCAGCACTCGAACTCTAAAAGACTCCTAGGAACCCATGATAGTTATAATAATATTTTGTAGGTAGGAATTCCCTCGCACGTGTTACTCATCTCATTGAACTTGCCTTCCAAAAACACGGACCCTTCCTATACGTTCAACCATAAAGGGATACACTAGATAGGAGCACCTTCTATAAACATTCAGTCGTCTCACTTTAACAAAGTTCCGACAAAGTCATCATGCCATGAAATACATTAAAACCATTTGAAACCTTTTCTCAAAATACTAAATTTTCCAAATGAGCATACAGTAATCAAAATGTCATCATTTCAAAGAGTCAACACAAACATTACATTAAAGATGAAAGTGCCAAACGGGCCATCACGACACATCCATTTCAAAATCATTATTATAAAAACATTTAAAGTTCAAACCAGGCACACCAAATTTCCAAAAACAAAAAATTCTAACAGTTCACACAACTCCACCCATAAGTTGGAAGATCCAAACAAGCCTTTAAGACCAATGTCTCCAATGCATTTTTGGTAAAAATTTTCAAACTCTAAATGAAAAATGCGCAATCTTGTGAAATGAAAAAAATGGACCCTTGAGCATAACATTCATTGAAACACACACTAATGGCCGAATGAGCACACCCTTTGAGACTACCTTTCAAAACTTTCATAAACTCCACATAAAGAACCAAACCTTATTTAGGAAAAAAATCTATTTAGTGAAATAAAGTTGTAAGGAAACATTATTTTGGAGGTTCCATATTCATTTGAGGGCACATCCATGTTTGCACCTAGTGTACCCATGGATATGCCCCCATCCAATGGCACAACTACAACCAAAGTGACATTTTTAAACCATTTCCACAAGAACTCAATTTGCCTTGAAATCAAAACCAAAAATTTCCAAGATATAATGTTGTCAAACCAAACACGCAAAGCCTAAAGTACAATTGACCAGAATATCTCCAAATTCCCTTATTTTTAGAAAATAAGAAACCAATGAAATATACTAGGAAATTCAACAATAATTATGTAAACAGAAAAAACGAATCATAAAAAATTATATAATCAACACAACCAATTTATTAGCAATTTTATAAAACATTCAAACAATTTATAATAAATTCTATAAACCGCTCACACAAATTGAACAAACCAAAAAGAAAACACAATGATAGACTATTGAAGAGTATCATGAAGGTGCGTGTCATGTTTGATACACTACTAATACAACTTTTTACATCAAAATAACACAATGTCCGCAATCACATAAAATTATAATCAGAGGGGAATGGTTCAATTTTTTTTGATAAAACAAAATATCTTGGAAAGAATATAGCAGAATAATTAAGTATACTGTGATGGTGTAAATCACATTAAATATTTAATTAAAATGATCAAGAATGAAATGGGCTTAATCGGAAAGGAAAATGAGGATTCGCCTACCTCAAAGGCGTGCAAACATGACGCTGCTTCCATAGAAGGTGGAAATGATATTCAAGAACCCCTTACACACCTTAAAATATCAAGAAAAACACACTACACATAACATGGACACTAAGGTTCAATTAATTTGAATAAAAACACATACCAAACTAAGAACACACCGTAAGGTGGAGTCTGCGCACTGGTGGGGAGGTGGAAGTGCTGTGAAGGGTGGTTCAGATGTGGATAGGACACCAGAGCGGTGGGGTGGAGGTGCGTAGAGGTTAGAGCATTGGTCCATGGGTGGCCGGAGGCCTGAGCAGTGGCCCGCGGGTGGTTGGAGCACAAGAAAGAGGGTACGGGGTCCCTGGCGAGCATGGATGGGGTTCGGGGAGGCTGTCGCAGCCAGAGCAGGCCAGACGCGGGAGGAGGCCAAATGGGGGAAGCCAGATCCGGCAAGGGAAAGGACGGGGTGCTACTGCCGAGGTGAGGGCGAGGCCATAGGGGCTTCAGGTGCCGGGAAAGGGAGCGCCGCAGGGCGTTCTGCGGGGATAAAGGGGGGCATCAGGTATGTGGGTAGTTACTAGGGTTTGTTGTTTTTTCTCATTTTGTTATATCAATAATAATAAGAATAATAATATTAATAATAATAACAGTAATAATAATACCATAATAACAATAATGATACAAATAATAATAATAATAATAAAACAACAACAACAACAATAATAATAATACTACTAATAATAAAACTAAAAATAAAAATAATAAGAATAATAATAATACCATTAATACAATAATACAAATTTTAATGATAATAATAATAAAAATTAATAACAATAAAATAATAACACCTTGGTAATATTACTATCATTTATTAAATAATAAAGTTATTATTAATATGATTTAAACATTTAAACCGTTTTATTTAACTTATTCTGAAAATCGGAAACTGCACACTCACCACATGGCTTAATAACCCGCACACAAGTTGCACAGCTCATTCCAAACCACTTGGGTACCTATTCTAGCACCAAGTCGACCACACAGTTACCGCTAACCATGCAGTGCCCGTGCACCAGTCTGAATCCCACCAAAATCATCAAAAGTAAAAATTTTAAATCAGGACTCAACCCAAACCTCGGCACGAGAATCCAAAACTAAGAAATAATAAAATAAAAACAAACATAAAATTTTTGGTGTGATAGAGGGGGTGAAAATTTATAAGTGAGGTAAGTGTTACACTTATACTTTTTGAAATGAAAAAGTTTTACCCACAATTTTTATTTTAAATAAGGTTATAAAATAGAAACTTATCAACCCTTATAGGTTATATGGTCGAAATATGTCCATAAAATGTGTTCTGGATAAGTTTTTAGGTTATATTACCACTTATCATTTTAGTTTAACCCTTGGTAAACCTGTTTTAACCTTAACCGCGATAATTATTTTTTATTAGTTTTACTATTCATTATAGTAAAAAAATTAATTTTAACTTATGATATAATATAATTTTTTTATACCACATATTTTATCAATGTTAACAAATTACATTCATAGAATATAAAAATTGTAATTTTAAATTAATCATTCATATAGGACAAAAAAACAGTTTTATAAAGAGAAAACTTTCAATGGTTTTATAAGTTTTTATAGAAATATTCAATATTAAATTTATTAAAATGATAAAAATAGGATGAATACACATAAAATCTATATAATTTTACCTTTTAATCCATCTAAAATAATTTTTATGTTTTTATAAATTCTTTAAAAGAAATGAAAATTCTTAATAAAAACTAGTATTTTTCACTATTCATAAAAAATTTATCTTTTCAAAAATTTCTCAAATATTTACTCCATTATAATTTTGAAATAATTATTCCAAAAATGAAGTTTATTCTTTAAAGTATATTTTCTAAAATTTTGAAAAATTAATTTTAAAAATAAGTGCTTAAATAGGGATAAAAATTGCTATTTAGAAAAATATAGTTTTTAAGTGTAAAATTTGATTTATTCTGACCTCTTGTCTTGAAAACACACAATATGAATGTTAAAAACTTAATTAAATAAATAATATTTAAATTTCCATAAAATCATTCACCAAATCTTATTTTTTTAATTTATTGAGGGAAAATGCATTTGTGTGCCAAAATTTGTTTTTCAGGAATGATTTCCTTTATTTTCAAATACTTTTTATTTTAATTTATATTTAATTAGTAAACAAATAACTCATTTTATATACATGTGTACACCATATAGTTTCATAATTTATTTATTATTATTTATATCCTCCATTCCAATGGCTAGTTGATAATTATAATATTAAATAATAATATTTCAATAGTACATCATATTTCATTTAAATGTGGTGTTGTGTGCAATTCAAGATAAAATAAATGTTGCATGTTTGAGGCTTCAAGAACAATAGAAGTGTGTGACAAGTCATTCCCAATATTTGTTTTTTCATGATATATGATTAATCTTAGATTTACATGATGATAAATTTCATGATCAACAAGACTGAATCAAAGAATATAGATAATGAATAAAAGCAAGAACCAATGTGCAGAATCATCACATATTATTTATAACTAATTAATGAAATTGAAGAATTAAATTGTGATGAATTATTTATTTGTTGATGGATATGAAATCATATGTACTTCTTACCAGTATTTTGTTATAGGAATCAAGAATATATTTCCTCTATTGGTGGTCCATAAGTGTTATGTAAATATCTGAACGTCATTGTAGGATTCTACAGGTGCTAGCACAACATATCTTGTCCCTTACATCATTCTCCTTTTATCACCCAAAGAATCACTTCTAAAGTATTACCCTTGATATCTATAGAATCAAGAGTGGAAGGTGGAGAAATATTGGTCTCTATTTCTGATAGCATTCTTCGAGAAGGGATCTATTTAGGGATTTGAGAGAATTATCCAGATTTCCTTATTCAAAAAAAAATTGGATCCCTTAAAAAATAATATAATTGTGTTTATATACCACTGGGATTATAAATAAATAATTTCACAAGTGACCTTTAATATTTTATAATTTCTGCAGAACCTCATGTTAATAAAAATAAAAATTATAACATTTCATGACATGAACTAAACTCATGAATTAAATTAATCATTATTTAATAAAATAATATTCAATATATATTATTTCTCACCGGTACATCAAAATCGATATTCTATTCTCCCTCAAAATTTATCAGACCTCTAATAATGACTATTTATTTAATAAATAAATATCACTTCATTATTCACAAATAAATAAATAAATATCATCTTCACTAAATAAAAAAGAATTATTTATTAAATATCCCCCTCACATAATATTCTCTTGAATAACTTGTGATGGAATATATGAGATCATTAAAAAATGAATAATTATTAAACCATGTCTGGGAATAATAATTATTCAACTTGTTAAATAATAAATAATAATATATATTATTTAATAAATATTCTCGATACATTTTGTGTGTGACCCTCTAGGCCTCTTTCTTAGTGGCATTAGGAGGAGTAGCCTAAAGTACAAGGATAGAAACTAGAAACACACAAAGGAACCCATATGGAAAAAATTTATTACCAAAACGACATAATACCTCATACAAATGCTTAATATGTAATATAATCCCTTTATTTCCATACCACTAATCAAGTATGTTGTATGATGGTTCCATCATCCTATATGCTCAATGTCTCTTTATTTGACTCTATAAAAATCAAAAGTTCCTATAGAAGACCATGGAAATAGACTTAGTTAGTCTATAACATTTCCCTAAAAGGGTCTATGATATAAACTTCCATTAAATAATATATGGGAAAAAATCCTATCTTGCATTAATCATTAATGAAATATCACTCATGACACAACCAACCTATCCTACCTCTCTATGAACATATGTCATCATAGTATTAGTCAATACATTAATGTACCTGACTTATAAAACTAATTAATAATAATATCAATGTATAAGTATCAATACATATGTTTTTTGATAGGAACATCCAATGAAACATATAAATATAGATTAATTATTGGAGGGTATCATTCTCATAATATATTACAATGGATATTAGTAACGGTATACCCCATGAGAAAATGACTCAAATTCCAATGAGTCTCCACCCCGGATAGCCTGTATAATTTGTTTCCCTCAAATAAAATCATTTTTCCATAGAAAAATAATTAAGAATACTTTCATGGAACTTCTGTGTTCTCATCATTGTGGATAACTTCTATGAAATTTTAGTGCGGAAACAAATTTTAGGACATTATCAAATACTATATTACGCATAATAACAAACATCATGTGATAAGGATTTCATTAAAATTAAAAACAATGAATACAATTTATCATAATGTACACATAAGTTGGTTCTAAGGCACTAACTCCAACATAATCACACTTTCAATAGAGAAAAATGATAACAAACGTTAGTCCACCAGCTCTTACATGATACTCATTCTTCTTCTGATATAATCCTTTAGTCAAGGGGTCTTCCACGTTTTATTATATGGGAACTCTACTTTCTACAACTTCACCCATCTAAAAAATATCCCTTAAGACGTGATACTTATAGAGTATGTTCGTTTTATTTATGTGTGACCATGTCTCTTTTGCAGGAGGCACTGGTGCAATATTACCACAATACAATGGGATATGTTATTTACTTCTAGGTACCTCATCAAGATCTTGTAAATGTTTTCATATCCAAAACTACTTCCTTTGATGCATAAAATTTTTCTATATAATCAGAATTTGGTATAGAATCAGTGACAAATAACTTCTTTGATCTCTTCTAACCCACAACCCCTCTATTGAGATAAAAATATATCATGACAATGACTTCATATCATTATGATCTTTTTGAAAACTAGCATTAGTGTAACCCCTGATACTAGATCCTTGCCTTATCTATACCCCATGAACCTATCTTAAGTTTTTCTTAGATACTAAAGGATAACCTTAATTTGATACCAATGTTGTTCTCATAGATCAGATTGATATCTTCATACCATTATCAATATATAGGCAACATCCAGTCTAGTACATAACATGGAATACATTATTTATCATATCACTAAAGTGTATGAGTTCTTACTCATTCTATATTTCTCCTATTGTGTCTGAGGAAACATTTTCTATGAAATATGTATACCATAAGAGACTAGAACCAATCCCCTCTTGTATTGTTCTATACTGAATCTCTATAACATCTAATAAATTCATTTACTTTTACATAGTCCAAGAATCCTCTTGGATCTACGATGAATGATATTTATCCCAATAATATAGTGTACTTCACCCAAGTCATTCACAAAGAAACACTTGTTCAACCAGTCCTTAACAAAAAATAAGAATGGTATGCCATTTCTAGTAATTAATATGTCATGAAAAGATACTACTAGGATAACAACCATGTTCTCACTAAGCCTTTTATTAACTCATAGATCAAATTCATTCTTAATGAAACTGAATTATTTTATAGCTTCATCGAATAAAATGTTTAATGAACTAGATGATTAATTTAATCCATAAATGGATATTTGAAACTTTTATATCTTTTTGGAATTTATTGGATTAAAAAACCCTTCAAGTTGTGTCATATATAAATCTTCCAAATGGTTCCCATTAAAGAAAGATTTTTTGACATCCATCTTCAAAATTTCATAGTCATGGAAAGCTTCTATATCTTCTATAACTATGATAGATTAAAATATATAAACTAGTGAAAATCATTCATCATAGTGAATTCCTTGACACTATTTACACTATTTAGACGCTAGACTTGATTTATAGGTATTTACTTTACCTTTCATGTATAGTTTTATATTGAATAAAAATTTCCACTTTATAGGTTTTGCATCAACTGGTTCATTAACAAGAACCCAAACCCGGTTATGATATATGGAATTAATTTCATAATTCAGGGATTATTTTCATACTATATATTATGAGCTCCCTATTACCTATTTGTAGGAGAGAAGTTCATAATTTTAAACCAATAACGAGTCACCATCTTCGAGGACTATAAAACCATATCTCTTTGGTTCTATTACATCTACAGTGCTTATATGAAATACTTGTGTTGAAGGAATTACTTATTCCAAGGGGAATTATGAAATCGGTTCCTGTACTAACTCTTGTGTATCATGAGCATCAAATTTATTAGACTCAAACTTTCTCCCACTATAATTTTTGAGTATGTGATTCTTATCAAGAAAGATAACTTTTTTGGTGGCAATCACTTTATTTTATTAGGGTATGTATAGGTACTATCCAATTTTCCCTTATCATACACTATAAGGATACACTTTTGTTCCTTAGGGTGATAGTTTATTGCTTTATAAGGATTTAACTAATTATTCACAACCCCATACTTGTGTATGTAAAAAAACATACTTATTTCCACCCCATAACTTATAAGGAATTCTATTTTACAATTTATTTGGTACTCATTTTTTTGTGTTTGTGTCAATTTGTTGTGAATATCTCAAAAAGGATAATGGAAGATCTATAAGGCTCATCATAAACCTTACAATGTCTAACAAGGTGTGGTTACTCATTTTTAAACACCATTCCACTATGGTGTGTAAAGTAATGTTAGTTGAAATAGAATCCCAAGCTTACTTAGAAAGTTAATGAACTCTTGGTTAAAATATTCACCCCCTCAATCTGATTAAATATTCTTTAGTTTCCTTCCATATTTATTCTATACTTCTTTCTTGGATTCATTGAATTTATCAAAGGAATCAGATTTATAACTCATTAAGTAAACATATCCATATATAATAAATTCAGAAAATTTAATTTTTTAATTTAAAATACACTTTGAGGGAGAATTGGGGAACCATACAAGAAAAAAATGATCACTATGTACAGAAGGAACTCATAGATCTTTTTCAAACACTTACCACTTACATGACCAAGATAGTGATTCCATAGATAGGTTTTATATGATTCTTGTGATCATGATTGGTTATCTATTTCCAATACTTAGTTTTCATAATTTAATACATAAATAAAATTATTTAAATGCTCCATACCATAACATATGATGTATTTATAAGAGAAACAACTTTTTATTTCCAAACATGAAAATATATCAATTTTCATCTAGGAAAATATATAAAAATAATGTTCTTGGTAATAGTTGGTACATAATAGAAATTCCTTAAAACCAATATCATTATTTTTTGTAATGAAAGGTGGTAGTCAACAATGGCTAGCGTAGCCGACCTTGCATCATTGGAAGCTCACAAATCCACCTCTTTTATAATAATATTTCGAAATATACTTGGTTCCCACATTTGGATACATATGTGAGCACCAAAAGAAATATATAATACCCAATGTATAGATATTGAAAGATTAAACTTGATAACAACTGAACCTTTAACTACAACTTTATTTTGGGGAAATTACTCTTCTAGAGGCCTTTCTTACCACATATAAAACATACTACCTCATTTTCCTTGCCTTGACTCTAGATATTCCTCATCATTGATGGAAAATTATTGGGAGATTTATAATTTTTATGATTCATCTTCCCCTTTTATTTATTCTTCTATTTCTTATTCATCATATGGACTATGATTTTGTCACACCCCATATCCTTATCTACTTGAAAAAATATACTAAGTAGTTCTGAAATAATATTCTCATTATTTGTCATATTATAATTAATAATAAAATTGGTGAAGGACCTGGGTCGGGATGAAATTATGAAATATGTGTGCAACTCATTAGAGAATTTAATATCTAAGATGTCTAAATGATCAATGTAGTTAATTATATTGTCCACATGAGGCCCAAATGGCATCAAATCTCCAAGAGTAGTTGTAAACAAATCATTGGAGATCTTATATATCTCTTTGATTAACTTATATTGATAGAGATCCATAATGTGTGACATCATTCTATACACACCCATGTCCCCACGTTTCTCCCAGAGCAGATTGGTCATGGATGATAGCAAGAAACACTGAATATCTGTGGAATCTTTAAAATGTTTCTCATAGATACATAACTTTTCATCACTAGAATCACTAATATGAACAATAATAAAATGTTCTTATAGCACCTAAAATTTTATTTTATGGAATATGATAATGCATAAGATCATTTTCCATTATTGGAAATTTATTCTAGTGAGAAGGTTATACTTCTCAATTATGGAAAATAGTGATATGTTTGAAGTAATTTTAAGGGTGTTTCTATAAATAAGATGAGTAGAGTTTTAGAACATTATTTAATAAAATGTTGAAAAATAAAGAAAAATATTATATTCATTAATCTCCCACTATTTTATCAAAACCTAACTTCCCTCACTATTGGATATGGAATATCCTATTTCTTGGACATTCTAGTGTAAAGGATACATATTCCCCTTCTCATCACCCTGAATTTGGATGGTATAAGAAATTTAATGGGTTTTAGGCACACATTAAAAATTATATATTTATTAACTCACAGTTCCTTGATCTATTGAGTGGAATCCCTAATCCTAAAATCCTTAAATTGGATTTCCTGAGGATTTTCTTCTCAGTTACACCATGTACTATTTTGGAATTCAACCCTTGATGTGAAATAAGTTTAATCAACCTAAAACTTTAATTTATAATTCCTTGATAATTGAAAGCACCCTAAATTTGGTTGGTCAAGTAATTCGAACTATGGTATGATTCTAACTGAAGTAGTGGAAGGTTATACCGACTTAATATATATAATTGATGGATTTTATCATTTATGAATAAATTTAGAATTATAATATTTATTATATTTTTATTAATATTAATTGGATTTACATAAAGTGATTAACCATGTATTAGATAATATTTACACATAATCCATTTTATTTTAGTTCTATATTATATGCTAGTTAATTCATTAATTCATGTGATCATGAAAAATCATCTATAAAGAAATAAAACCATGAAACTTGATATAAATAAAACAATCAAGTTGTATAATCATGATCTTTTACTAATGGTCAGTTCATATAGTTGATGATAAATTAATCATCGATCTAGGGTAAAACACCTTGAACCATTTATAGTTTTTTTTTCATCTTCCCATATTCCCACATATGTATCTCTCTTGGATTGGTTTTTCCTCAAATTCAAACTTGAACTACCTCCACTAGCTTGGGAGATCCATCCATTACATATGATTTTGCTCACACACATGTGGGGGGAACTAAAGTATTGGTTACTAGATTTACAAAAAAGAAACCATGGGCATGTAGGTCATTACATAATGAGTGGAGAGATTACAAACATGATAACTATTTTGTTTAATAATAAATTATAAGGAACCAATCACATCTAAATGCGTTGTCTTGGATCATGATCATCCAAATTCGTGAAACTAATTACACATTTAATAAAACAATAATTCAATTCTAATTGCTCTTATTTAAGATAAATCCTACCCGAATCTATTAATTATCTTCTTTAATTAATCAATTATTTTATCTTAATTCTCATCCGAATTTCATTGAAATTCTCATCCATCATAATTTTCAAAAAAATAAATAAATTTATTTAAAACTAATTGTTTATAAAAATTTAAATTGGAGACAACAGAGTGAGTACCCATCAAAACTACCCAATGTGTATTATAATCATACAATATATACTCTCACAACATGTGGTATACAAAAATTATCACATAATATCATGATGTGTACTATCAACTTAATGATCACATGGTTATTATGATTTTTTTAATATTTAACTTATAATTTTTCAATGCTCAAAGAGTAATAACTGTAATATGACTTATACATCATATGTATATATGAATATTACAAATAAATTAATTAAAGAAAAACACACACACACACACAAAAATATATATATAAACCCATCACATGGAATGTTCTATAAACATAATGACCACAAGAAAGAACTTGTTGAAATGGTTTACATATAATAATACATTAATTTTTAATTCTGTGTAATTTGGTACAAGTATATGATGTGTACAAGCCAGCTACACAGTATGTTTTATTTTCTCCATCTATCAGAGGAAAAGGCCTAGGTACTCAACATGTAATTATGACACAAAAAATATTGGAGTACAGAGTGTGTACATTGGATATATGACATGTGGTCTTTGAGTTACAAGGTCACTAGTTTGGTAGGCTGTGTAAGAAGATACATGACCTTTCTATGAATAATAGACTACATGTCATGTACAGAAGTTACACAACATGTACTCTAGCTGACCATGCTCCAGAATGGATTATTCAACAATAAATGTGAAATTAAATTCCATTATTTTAATAAATGAACATGACTTGAATTAATGATGAAATAATTCAAGGTACATTAAACACTAGTACATGGAGTGTACTATTTTTTATCTATACAGACTCCTTGGCACCTTTAGATGAGATCTTTGAATTTATTTCATTCATAAAATTAATTGATTTGATTATATTTATGATAAATGAATAATAACAAAGAAGATCTCATAATTCAGATTAAAGAACAATTTAACTGGAATTGGAAACCAATAATAAATGTATAAACATATCAATGATATTTAAATAATTATGAACAATTATAAATAATTATAAACAATTATAAATAATTATAAATAATTATGAAACTGCTCGGATACCACTTGAAGGTTCTAGGTGCATCAGTAGCATGTGAAGGGTCGTACCCATGTTTTACTTATTCATGATAGATGATTAATTTGATATTTACATGATGATAAATTTTTAGATTAATAGAATTGAATAAAATAATATAAACAACAAATAAATAAAGAAACCAAACTATAGGATCACCACATATTATTTATAATTAATATAAGAAATCAAAGAATTACATTGTGATAAATTTTTTCTTCATTGATATATAAGATAAGGGATCTACATTGTACCATCATTGTATTTTAGGAATCAAGAATATGTTCCCTCTATTAGTGATACACATATGTTCCAAAAATCATTGAACATTTCCATAAGAATCTCCAAGTGCTATCACAACAGATCCTGCCACTTGTATTATTTTCCTTTGATCTCCCTGATAATAGCCTCTAAAGGATTCTCCTTGATCTTTATAGACTTGAGAGTGGAAGGGGAGGAATATCTATCTCCATTCCGAAGATCGTTCTTGGTGAAGGGACCTCTCAAGGGACTCTAAAGTATTTTTCAGATCTCATTGTGCACAATAAAAGAAATGTATTTGAAATCCTGAAAAATAATATAATTGATTTTATATACACCTAGGGTTGGAAATAAATAATTACACAAGATCCGGTCAATATTTATTTAATACCTATGGAACCCCATCTAAAAAATAGTAATAATATTATTATTTATTGACAAGTTCCAAACTCATGAATTAAATTAAATATTATTGAATCAAATAATTTTTAATATATATTATTTATCACCAGACCATCAAAATCGATTTTCCATTCATCCAAAATATTTATCTGGCCTTGAATAATGAATATTTATTTAATAAACGAATATCACTACATTATTCACCAATAAATAAAAAATTATTTTATTAATTAAATAAAAAATAAATATTTATTAAATATTCCCCCACATAATATTCTGTCAAATAATTAGTGACAACATATATGTGATCATGAAAAATTGAATAATTATTAAAACATCTGTGAGAATAATATTTAATAAACTTGTTAAATAAATAATAATAATATATATTATTTAACTGAGATTCTATATAAACTTTGTGTGTGACACTCTAGGACTTTTTCTTTGTGGAATTAGGAGAAGTAACATAAAGTCAAAGGTTTGTATTTGACAACATGCCAAGTCACACATAGAAAAAAAAGATATTAATGAAACAATGAAATAATACCTCAAATAGATGATTACTTTATAATATAATCCCTTTATCATGATATCCTTATTCAAGAAGGTTGCATATTTGTTCCATTGACCTATGTGCTCGATGTCTCTTTGTTTTAATTTCATGAAATCAAACTTTCCTATAGAACACCATGGACATGGATATATTTAGGCCATATAATTTCAATAAAATGGCCTAAGATATCAACTTCCAGTAAATAACATAAGGGAAAAATCTTTTTTTGTATTTTTCATTAATGAAATGTTACTCATGATGCACCCAACGCATCGTACGTCACCATAAACATATGTTGTTATGGTTTTTTGTCAATACATAAAAGAACAAAACTTATAACACTCATTAATAATAATATTAAATTCTAAGGATCAAGACACACATAAATATATAGGAACATATAATGACACATATAAATGTGGATTTCCTATAGGCGGGTCTCGTTCTCATAATATACTACACTAGATATTACCAAGGGCGTACACCATGAGAAGCTACCTAAAAGTCCAATGAGTCTCCACCCCTAATATCCCATATCATTCTGGTACCAAAAATAATTTAATCCGTCCATAGAAAATAGATTTAAGAATACTATCCTAACATTTATCATAGTGGATAACTTCTATGACCTTTCGTTGTGGAATCTACTCTTAGGACATTATCACATACTATGTTACATATAAGAATAATCACGATGTGATAAAAAATTTATCAATATTTAAAACAAGGAATAAAAGTTTTCTTAAAGTACATAGAAGATGGTTATTGGGAACCAAATCCAACATGTGTTACACAATCTAAACTCGGCGTTGCGTGTAAATAAATATAAACTTGTTGTTTCATGTAACATAAAATTTGAAATTTTATGTAAAAAATATTTATGATTTACATTCTACACCCCTTAAAATGAATGTCAACCTAAAAATTAATCACTTTGGTAACAATACCTATGGATAAATATGACTCATTACATCATCAGGTTCCTATATAACTTCCTTAAGTTGGTGGTTTTTCCACAAAACATTGACCATGTGAGTGGTCACATTTCAAATAACATTCTCTCTATGATCCATAATCTCCACCAAATGTTCCTCATAATAAACATCATGCTCCAATTGTATGACCTTTGAGTTAATTACATGTGATTGATTAGTTATGTATTTCCCAAGATAGATACATGGAACACATCGTGAACCTAAGAGAGGATCAGTGGTGTCACCAAGTGATAATCTATGGTCCCAATACAATCAATAATTTAAAAGGGACCAATATACCTAGGGATTAGTTTTACCTTATTTACTATATATAGAAATGTATAGAAACACCTTATCACCAACTTCAAATTCTATATCACATCGATGATTATCTGTATAAAATTTCCTTAAACTTTGTTCCTCCCCTATATTATTCTGAATGGATGTAAACATATATTCCATTTCATTAGCTTTCTTAGATCCTGATATATTTCTTTCTATAACTCTATCCTAGTATGTTGGAGTCCAATGATTTTTTCCATAAAGGGATTCCTAAATATCCATCTAAATACTCAAGTGAAATATATTTTTATATGAAACATTAACTAGAGGAAGGTTTTGATCCCAACCACCTTTGAAATCTATAGAACAAGATCATAACATATCTGTTAGGGTTTGAATTATTCTCTCAGAATGACCATCTTTCCAAGTATGATATGCAGTGTGGAAAGTCAACTTCATATCAAAAGATTACTAAAGGCTTTTACAAAACTTTTATATAAACATTGGATCTTGATCAGATATAATTGAATGTGGTACTCTATAAAACCTTACCACTTACTTGATTTATATTTTAGAAGGATGATTCAGATTAAAATATTCTCTGATAGAAAAAAGTGTCCTGAATTTTTAAGGTGTTCGATTACAACCATAATTACATCAACCTAAAAGATAATATAAACACAAATGGTCACCAATACCATTAATCATATGTCGAAAAATTATAAATTCATTCATCCTAAAATAATATTTTCACTAAGAAGTATACATAACCAAAGGATTACATTTCTAGAAATTCCTCTTAAAATATCCTTCATATTGATAAACATAGATCCCATTAAAAATTCTAAAGGGATGTCTATGAATTTGAATATATGATCAAACTTATAACCATAAACCCATAATGGTATTCATGACTCTTAAGTTAATATTATATAGATATATATATATGTTTTCAAAATATAATTCACTCTTTATTCCTTAAACAAGCTCTTATCTTATACTAAAATATTTACATTTGAATCATAGGTTCATCCTTGTACTGATAGATTATCAAATGTGATTGAATTATTCTAAAATCCATATAGAGGGAGATAATCAATGCTCAAAATAACATGAAATTTAATGAAAGGATAAACAATATTATTTTAACAGGGCTCATTCATTAAAAATAAAACATGAAATTTAAAAATTAGGAGGGTAGGATAAGTGTGCCTCAATTACCATGATTAACTATATTCATTATGATTTCATAAGCTTTACATTTTTTTCTTTTACTCTAATGGTTATTTTGTTGTATCATCCACATTATCCCTTGGATTAGATAATTGATTCATATAATTCTCAAATACTTGCACTTGATTTACTAGAGTGGGGTGGGGGGGGGGGGGTTAATTTTGCAAAGATTTATCTATATTTACATTAATGGATAACTTGTTCCCATAACTTTGGAATTCAGTTGCTCAATAAACTTCCTTTCTATACTTAAAACTTTTAGTAGTCCCTTTAAGACAATTTTCTCCATACTCCCTTGAAGACTTTGGACATAAAGTAAATCTCATATTCTTTTCTCCATGGTTTTTTGAGTTTCCCTTGAATTCCTTCTTTATTTACTTATCAACACCATGAAATTGAGGGGTAACTCCAATATCTATTTTCACCTTGGTATCAAAAAAAATATTTCTTTTTAGATATCAAATCCCCTTATGGATAACTCCCTTTGGAAACTTGGTTTTAAGACACTTAAGAATTGATCAACCTTACTTCTAGGTTGGATGATAATACCAAAAGAATACCTCATAAGTCCAGTAAAATGTTTTTCTTAGGTACCAATAGATTCATCATCCTATTGTTTTAGCTTAAAGAATTCATTTTCTATTTTCATATGAAGAATACACAAAAATTAATTATTCTTAAAATAAGTTTTTAAACTCATTCCATTTAATAGATTCAATTTCATCTTATTGAATCATATTCTTGATAATATTCCACCATTGATATGTTTCTCCTTCCAAATGATAGACCACAAAATAATGTTTTCTTGCTTTGAACTCTGGAGAATGGAAAATATCTTTTTAATGGAACTAATAAATTTATTAGAAAATAGTTGATCAACAGAAACACTAAAAATGGTTGAGGTCGCCTCATAAAGGACTCAATAGAATGTTGTTCCCCACTTTTCTCATTTGTATGCTCATCATTTTCATAGATTGATAAAGTTTAGTTAGCATATAAATGAGATATTTCATTCTAATTCATATAATTTTTTATTTCTCAGGAGTAAAATCCTTTCATTATCATTTTAAATTAACATTAAAATGGTTCCTTTAGGTTTTATCCATTGATTAAAACCAATAAGTATAGTATAAGAAGCAATAATCAAAATGGGGAAACAAATAATCACTTATAGGATGACTAAATCATGACACCTTATTTTCATTATATGACACCTTGTATTTTATCATAGGTTATTCTTCATCATTATTAAATCCTTAACGATAGTTTATATAGAGTTTTTCAATATCAAAAAATATCCTCTAGGAGTGTCAAAATGGGTGTGCGACAAGGACCGTTGTCATGTACTAGGTGATAATCGAGTCCATATTAATGAAACCTTTTCAGTGTTGTTAAACCTAGGAACCTCTATGCTAGAGACACATCCATTTTATTATCTAGAAAGGGATGTAATTTTGTATAAACCACTCGCTATATCTATTAAAAAAGCTCCAAGACATTTTCCAATACTTTAACTCATCCGTAGACTTATCCTTAGACATATACTTAGGGATATCACTAAAGTTTTGTCATCCAAGTTTCAAAATGTTAACTACACCTTGATATGATACCGATAGTAATGACCCAAACTTACCATAAAATAATTTTACATCTTAACATATGGATATTAAATAGATAACATAATGACACACACAATAATTGTTTAGTTATATGACTTTGGAAACATGGACTCATAAAAAACAGGACCATAAGTGAGCAACATCATCTCACACCATGTTTTTCATAACTAGTAAACTTATTATACCTACCATACATAATACCTTCCAACATAACTTAGGGAAATGAAACATAGGAAAGGGTCAGCTTAGATTCTTAGTAAGGGTAAACAAGGGAGATATCAACATTTCATGTGTATAAGAGTATACGAACATGAGAATAACATTTGAAAACAATACTATTCATATCATAGATCATAAAAATGAGTAATGGAATAAATCGTGGTAGTTTATAAGACATTAATCATAATGGAATCATAGAACATTAACCATGAGGTCATAAAATTTTAATAAGACATATGTTTTCCACATACACATAAACATAGAAAATTATTCACTTAGTAGATCAAGGTTTATTTCCAAGACAATCAGAGTGGAATGATATAACTTCCCAAACCATCATAGTATACAAGGTTCACTCTAAATAAAATCATAGTTGAAAAATTATCTTACTTAACAGGTTCCACTCCCCATTCCAATGATATTTATCTCATGAAAGTTTAATATTTACCCAATGTATTTGAGTTATATATAGGTCCCACCAACTACATAATAAAAACAATACATATGTATTTGAGAAGATCATAAAATATTCATCATACAAGAACCTATGGAAAGATGGTATTCATAAACATTTCATCATAACGTAACATCTAGAAAAGAAGAATGTTTCAGAATCATCTCATCATTTCATAAAATCGCAACGAATGAAAACATTTGTGGATTTTATAAGGATTTTATCATAGTATAACCCATGTAAGAGACATGGGTTACATAAATATCTTTTAATCATAAAAAAACATCTAAAGAAATAACAATAATGGTATCATTGAATAATATCCCAAGTAAAGAATAAATGACATCAAAGGAAGTCATCTTAGATGGAAAATGATTTTGAAAGATTAATTGGAACATTTACTAATAAAAACAACCTTTCCAGTTTGTTTTTTGAAATATAAAACATTTTCAAAATCATTTTCTTTAAAAATAACCCTGGTGGAATCTTTAAAAATCATTTAAAATATTTATTGAGGAAAATAATCTTTCCATTTTGAAAATAAATTTTTAAAAATAAAAATTCATATAATATTTTGGAAATAAAATTGTTTGAAAATAAACTATGAAACTTAAAAAAATATTTAAAATAGGAGTTAGTCAAGATAGTGGAAAATACCGTTCATTCCATGCACGTTAAAACAAAGATTCCTTTTTAATTTTATCGGTAAATGCTAAACATTTTTTTTTTCAAAAAGACATGAAAATTAATTTTAAAACACTTTTTGAAATATAAACATGAGAAAACATATCTTTAAGAAATAATTTATAAAATGTTAAAAAAAATTGAAATCATTTTTTTAGAAAACATGGATATGTTGGAAAAAGGGTTTTCCACCGAAGAGAGAAATATATATTATTTTTATTAAAAACATTTTTTGAACCACTGAAATAAATAAATATTAAAAAATGAAGGGAAAAGATATATTCTTATGATATAAATTTAGGAGAAAAAAAATTAATGATTTTCTTGGGAGATGGATCATAATATCTCATCCTCAATAACATAATCACATACAATACTGATAAGTGATGAGATTGAAGCACAAATTCATTACCACTTTGGTATATTTTGAATCATAAAAAATTTTAATGATTAAAATAGAATGAAAATTGAAATATAATGAAATGAAAAAAAGGATATTAGTTATATAACATGTAAAAGGAAAGTATATACAGATTATAAAACATGATAGGTACATAACATATATTATTTCACAAAGAAGGAAATTTAGATAAAAATATTTTACCTCTTTAGTAACATTCGAATCATAAACCCAATGAAAGAGAGATCATAAAATGTATATTTAAATACAAATAATTTTAATGAGATTCATCATAAAATACATTCATAGTTAGTATATATACCACATAAAATAAATAGTAGGTGAGTATGGAATGTGTTTAACAAAAGTAAAAAGTGAGATTAAGATACATTACTTTAAGTCTCAAATTCTTTAATAAACATAAAAAAATAATGTATAATAAATATAAATTTTTTATACATATATTAAATAACCATAATTATATATATCATACCATATATTATTTACTTATGTCCTTCTATTACCAATCTATTTACAATTCCCTGAAAAAGTCACGTTTCGATCAATAACTACTTTGTTTTTCATGTATGATTTGATTTTTTATTTTTATTTATATTAAATTGATCATGGTTATATAATATATATAATTTTATAAATGATATAAAAATCATATACATTCATTATATATGTTTTTATACTAATCCATAAAAGTTTGAGATAGTAAATGAAATACATTGTTTATGGGGAAGGTAGGTCGTATGTATGCATGAATGTAGTTTCCATTTTATTAAAGAATTAAAATAAATAAATTAAATTAATATATAAAAATTTTAAAATAATTTTTATGTCACATATATCTTATATATTCATTAAAACCATCCTTATTTCCTTATATGTAAAGCATGAACAAATCCCATTGCTTAGTAAGGTGGTAGTCCGCTGTACACGCAAACGACATTATCATATTCCCAAAAAATAGAAATTAAGAAGGTATTTGATATATAGTAATTAAATAAGTTCAATAATATAAATAATATCATATATAAAAATATAATTGATTATTATATCCAGCTGTGATGAGTTGTGATGGAAAATGAAAAACATTAGTTCTTGAGGCGGTAGTCCGCCATACACACGAATGGTTATTTCATATCCCATTTGATATAAGATGAGATAGATTTAGGGTATTAAATTAATATAATAATATATAATTATATTTAATATAATATTTTTTTTATTTTAAAATATTTCTAAAGGATTAAAATAGTTGGAATAAAATCTAAAACAAAAATGCAAGTTTAAGAATTTTACCTCTTCTTCAGAGAC
The DNA here is from genome assembly GCA_963277665.1 of Viscum album. NCBI lineage: Eukaryota > Viridiplantae > Streptophyta > Magnoliopsida > Santalales > Viscaceae > Viscum > Viscum album. Next base: position 623,498,328 of record OY728130.1, on the reverse strand, counting down.
CCTCTTTAGGTTTTTAACTAAATCCTTCTTTGGAGGGATTAATAAATAAAATAAGGCACATTGAATGAGGGAAGGGGGTGAGGAATTATATGGGAAGGTATTGGATGAAATAGAGGGGTTTGGAGGTATAAAGAGGAGAGAATAGGGGGTGGCTTTTTATAAGTGAGGTGAGTGACGAGCATGTAATTTTTGAAATAAAAAAGGTGTAAACATGTTTTTCACATGAAAAATGGATCTAAAATAGGATATTATCAATTATTAGATGTTATAATGTATATATATGGACAAAATATTGGTGTTGAAAAAATTTACAGGCCATTTTACCGCTTATCAATTTAGTTCAAACCCATTATAAACCCGTTTTAACCTTATTTGTAGTAATTAATTTTTACTATTTTTATTATTCACTATGGTAAAAAATTAAGTTTTCATTATTACATTATATAAATTATTCTGATTATATATATGGAATATAATATTATAAATTTCATTCATTTAATTGGAAATATTTAATTAAAAAATTAATCTCTTAGAAGCGATGAAAAAACAGTTATCTAAAGATAAAAGTATTAACAATTTAAAATATTTATATCAAAATTTAATATTAAAATTATTATTATAAAATAAATTCTATTAATAGAAGTAATATTTAACTAATTTTACATTTAAAACCATCTTAGTTTTTTATTTTTAAATTCTTTAAAAGAATTTCCAATTCCTAATTAAAACCAATATTTTTTACTATTCATGAAAAAAATTTCTTTTTAGAAAATTATCAAAAATTCGCAAAAGTATAATAATTACATGATGATTTTAATAATTAATTTTATTTTTTTAATTAATTTTTTTAACGGTCCAAGAATAAATTATAAAAATAAATGTCCAAAAGGCGACAAACCAATTTTTTTGAAATATATAGTTTTTAAGTATAAAACAAGATTTGTTATCATATCTTGTCTAGAAAACACCAAATATTATTGTTAAAATTTTGATTTAATACATAATATATACAATTAATTAAAATCATTCACCAAAATTTATTTTTTAATATATTGAGGTCAAACATGTTTGTGTGCATAAAAATAGTTTTTTTTTATGAAAAGTGTTGTTTTATTTTTTATTAGTTTTATTTTCATTTATAATTAATTTTTCCCCAAATAGTTAATTTTTATATAAATATTTTAACCATTTGTTTTCATAAATTAGTTAATCTTATTCATACACACCATTTTAACAGTTAAGTTAAAACTTTCATATGAAATAATAATAGTTTAATAGTACTTCACATTTTATCTAAACTTAGTGTTGCGTGTAACACAAGCTATATGTAGCGTTTTATGTATTATAATATAAAAATGAGTGTTATGTGCAATGAAACCTAAAATTAGATTTTCATGTAACTGAAAATTAGAATTTTTCTTCAAAAAATCTCTAGGTGTAACATTTTATGAGAAAAAATTCAGCGAGGATGACGATTGAAATAAAAAATGTCATTTTTCATAGAGAAATAAAATATTTTGGGGAAATAAACCAATATTTTTAGAAAAAAATTCAAGAATATTCATTATAACTCAACAAAGGGAGTTAAGTTAATAAAAAACCCTCCCTGTAATGGTATCCTAAAAATTAAAGAACATAATTGGTATACTATGAAATATACATTAAAATATCATTAAATGAAATATATTAATTATAATTAAAGGAAATTGGGTAGTTAATACACCATATAAAAAAATTATGGTGTATAATATCAAACATGTATCATGGATTTGAAAATGAGGCATAGAAACACTTACCATATTTTTCAACTTAGTCAAACATAGTTTAACATCCTATATAACAAACATAAAAATCTTAATCACACACTTTAAAACCATATTCCTAAATATAAACTTTTATACTATTCAATTATAATCATTTATTATACATTTACTACTTTTTAATGATTTCGTTTCATCATTGGATGTTAGTAATTCAAATTATTTCATAAATTTTGTTTAATGTCTATTTTAATACTCATTATTTGATATTAAGTTAATAATTACTATATAATTTAAGGTACTATAACATATAACATATATTTATTTATATATCTATTATCTCATTTCATAATTTTATTTGTTATATTCTATGAAAATTTAATCTGTGTCGACTTATTTAAATAATTTTTGTGATCAAAGATGATATTTTAATAATATGTTAAATACTTAATCTAAACTTTCTCATACCATAAAAAAATAATTTTTTCATATTAACTTATAATAATAGTAGAATTTGAGTTCTCATATTCTTCCATGATAGAGTTTCATAACATCATAAATACAGGTGGTTAAACCGACCCAAACAAGAACACATTATAACTCAATGGGTGAGTATGGTTAAGGAAGTGTATAATATCATTATGATAAAACTATAATAAATGACATCAATTTTTTTAATTTAGTGAATAATATTTTGAGTGTTTTAGAAAAATAATGAAAATCTAGATGAAAAATGAAAAATGTAATTTTGGGGAGGCAATAGTTTTCCTAATGCAAAGATAATGTTTTTATTTCCCAAAGAATGAGAAGGAATGAAGGTGAATTATAATTTGTCTCTTCATATTAAAAATTATATTATATATTCACATTTATTCATAAATTCCATCCTTATAATAAGTGAATCTAGGAAACGGTGAAAAATAGAATATGTCACTTTGTGGAGGAGGAAGTCTGCATAAACATACAATCGACGTTATTTTATTTTTATAAGTGGATAGGAAAAAAATAAATAATGGGTTTTATAATAATATAATAAAATTTTAGTATAATAATGAATCGGATGTCCTTATATTTCTATGTTTATGATATATTTATAGGAGAATGATTAATAATAAATGGTTAAGGATTAAGTAAACTTACATTGGGACCTTGAACATTCTTTTGATAATATCCTTGGAAATGAATGGGTTATGATAAGTAAAAGAGAATAGAAACATATCAAGAGAGAGGTTTCTCAAAGGGGAAAATATTATAATTTTATGACTAAATTTGATTGAATAAAGGTGTCATGAAGGGGTAGAAGGGTTCTCATTTTATAAGTAATGAAAAGGGAACTAATATATGTATTTAATAAATAAATTTTAGAGTGTTTTAATTATTAAATTTATTTCATATAATTTACATTATTTACAATATTTATGCTATTTAACTTGTTTTGTGATTTATTAAAGGATAAAACCCATATTCCCAAAAGGAACAAAAAGATGTGAATAATGGGAGAAAATGACACTTCATTCCATGAGCGAAGAAAAGTGGTGCAGAATCAGATTTTTGAAGCTGAATTCCAACCTTACATAAAGGTGGAACATGATACAAAATTGGAGTAGGAAATTTACATGCCATGTAATCCTTACATGATGGGAGTTCATCAAGATAGAAGCCTCCACCACTCATTGCAAGTCATGAAGTGAATTCATGCTGTGAAAATATATTAGATTATGTGCGAAATATTCATGTTGTGTAAGTAAAAAAGATAAGTTGATATGGAGAATTCACTAGTGATTCATATTACACAACATGTGAAATATACATAGTGTGAACCCATAATCAAACAAAAAACCAAGAACAATTCAAACTTGTGGGATTTGGGGATTTATGACTAAGGAATTCCATGGATTTATTGGGATAAATTCAACATTAACCCATGTAAAGATCTATGCCTATAAATAGATAGGAAAGCTGATACTTCCTGGAAGATCTGGAGACCAAATCTTGGAGTGAGAATCTATGATGTGCAGGGTCCTCACCAATTCCATCTTCAATTTTTTATTATGATTTATTTTATTTCTTTCCTTCCCTATTATTCTCTCATAACTAGGATGATGGTGTAAACCCATCTTGTGATAGGGATATTTAACTAAAGGGGGAAGGTTCTATTGGATATATTTATTTCTTATTGGTACATTTGGATTGATGAAGTTTATTTTATCAATTTATATTTCCTTTCTTTTACTTTTATCATGACCATTGGTATTTGAATCTGGATGGAACATTATAATTGTACAATAGGTTACCCTGAATTGAGGCATGAACATGATCATATTTAGAGAAACCAAGATTAAAATAGTATCGAGATAAACTTGATTCGGCAAAAACCATAATTATTAGACCAATGGATATAATTGATTGTCACATCAAGGAGGGGATACAATGGCCATTGGATCTCCCTCGTCTCGACTCTGACACTAAATATAGATTAATCAATTTATTTTCTAAAATAAAATTTCACTTGAATCATGAAACTAAAAAACTCTAATTTTTTTTTAAATTTGATTACAAAACAACATATCTATTTTCTTTCATATTTTTCTTTCTTAAAATCAATTAGACACATATTTTCTTCACCACTTTATTCAGTTTTTAGAAACCAATTTTTATAAAAACCTAATTAAAATAATTCAACCTCTATGTGGCTTTGATCTAAAATTTACCTAGTACTATATTTTAATTAATTAAGTATCATTGTTTGAGTTATTATAATTTTTCTGATTAATCATGTAGGGAAATAACAACACCCTTCGGGCCTGTTAGACACTTTTGTGAATACCCATTATTTTGTAATAATGGAATGACAAAATTAAAGGGTAAATGGATCCAAAAGTGAGATGTAATGGAGTTTGGGGGTGAGATAATGCCTATAAATCTTATAATACTACTTTTTACACATGTTTTGAACATTTTTCACATCTTTGAAATCTCTTTTCTCACATTTTACCATTTTTAGGTTTTACCATTGCAAAGAGTTTTTACCAAAGTAATTTATATTTTTTAGATACATATACGGTAAACCATCATACCAACTTTGGGTGTTTGGAATCTATATTTAATCCCCATATTATTTGATTCAATTTATAAATAAATTAAAAGCAACTTTTAAATTAAAACATTTAATATATTGAATTGTTTTTATAGAAAAACATTATTTTTTCACTATTAAATAATCATAATCTTATATAACATTGATTAAAAATTAAATGAATGATAATATATATTCATACATGTGTAAATATAATATAATATTCATTATATAAAATATATCAATTTAATTTATTATTTGAAATTTACACAACATTAATAAAACAACTATACGAATGTTAAATGTTCACCAATATAATGGTCATTAAATTTAGTATGATAAATCATAACTTTATACCTAAAAATGAAATTAAACTTATTATATATTAAGAACATGGAGATTTATTGTTTGAAATATAATTTTTTATATTTTATTTCTATAAGTTATGAAAAATAATTTTTAATATAAGTGAATAAAAAAATAATTTTTAGAGTAAAATATTAATTATGTTTCCAATGCATTAAAAATAGTTTTTGTAAATTCAAAATAGTATTTTTTAAATGATTTATTTTACTTTATAAATATATAATTTAATCTAAAAAGGTGTCACAATCTGTTAAGTTAATATTTTATTATGATAATGTCATAAAATACGTGGTATTAAAAAAATCATTATTTTTTTACTATTCAACTAAAATATATGATTTTAAAATAATATAAAGAATTATCTATAGTCTAATTTTGATATGAGGTATTAAAAATTTAATTTCATTTTTTAAAATTAAAATTCAAAATTTTATAAATTATATTATAAATGAAAATTCAATATATATAAAGAAAAATGATTTTAATGAAAAATAACTTTTTAAATATTTAAGTGTTCTTAATATTATTTTGATTGAATTTATAATTGATTAAAATATTTTTTATTTACTATAGGTTTTATTATCATTAAATTTTCTTTATACTAAAATTTTCCCAATGTTTTTTAGTTCGGTTTTACATTTAGAGAAAGCTATCAGACACATCATTAATTTAGATATATATATATATATATTCCAAAAATATTGGGGCATCACATTCTCCCCCCTTAAATAAATTGCATCATCCAAATTTTAATTAACATTCACTAAAAGAAGAAGATAAAAGATCTATAATAAATTCAAGTTATATATTCTATTGATATTTCCACATCATTATCCTTGGTAAGACTAGGAAACTATTTGTCCCAAATATGATTCTTTATAATTTTATAAGGACATACCTTTCAGAAATTCATTTTTACGATCCTATTTACAACTAAATACTACAAATAAAATTATTATGATGATACCCAATATAATTAAATTAAATGGTCATTTTAACATGAAATCTTAATCCAAATATGACTTGTCCAATGGAAAATTAATTTCAACCTATGATACTTTGTCATACTTAGTTTATCCTATAAACCTATTGGATTAATCCTTGTTAATTTACATTTTTTTCTCTAATAATTCTTAACCTAATCACTTAAAGTAAATAGGAAACATATCCTTTATAATGGTTTATAAAGATTATATGATTAACCAAATAACATCTCTCGAGAGCTTATAGTTATGTCTGCAGTCTTGGGCTCACTTATCATGCACCAGGGTGAAGATCTAGTTAATAACTAACTATCCATTTTTTGGGTTATTAACCCTATGTGAATCTATGGAATTTAAGCATCCACATTTCTTTATGTATATAGTGATGTAATTTTAAGGAAAACCACATAATAAATTATTCACAAAAATTTCTGGATATTATCCCATATTTAAAATTATCATTAATTATTTTTCATAGTGTTTTTACTAAATTTATCTAATACTAATCTTCAAAAAATAACAAAACTAATCCAGAAAAACAATTAACTTTGATCTAATACCAACTATAATACCCTATTCAAGCATCTCACTCAATTAAATTAATTTATAGAAAATATTTCATTACAATACATTCCCATGATCTTTTAGGTTTGGATTTTTAGAGAATTAAGACAAAATATTAACTAACAAAACCCATGTATTTTTAAAATAATGTATTTTTTTCTACTATATAAGAAACATCATAATCCATAACAAATATTCAATATATCCCACTAATTCTCTATATAATATACTCTTCTTAACATTTCATACTTTTCCTATCTTCATAACCTAGGGATGAGAAATAGAATAAAAAAGTGAGATCAAATGCTCAGTAAGGGAAAGATTATAAAAATTTAATCAAGGGATAAAACATATTAATATGAGAAAACATGATCAATGTATAAATATTTTATTAAAAAGAACATGGAACGATAATAATTTTCCATATTTCCTGATAAAAATACATATAATATAAAATGAACAAACATTAACCATGGAAAATGTGTGAAAAATTGTGATACATTAATCATGATCATAGGAGCATAGTAATACAAAAATATAAGAGAAATCATGAAATTGAAACATACCATGATAAGTAATTAGAAAATACAGGGAACCAAGGTACTCGTATCACATTCATGTAAAAAATAATGAACAAATATTCCCACATCATATTCACAGAATAATGTTTTGAAAAAATATTCCCACATAACATTAAAAAAAACTGGTGAAAATGGTTTCTTGAATCACTTTCACATAATAAGCTTGTGAAAAAATATCAGCACATCATGTTTACAAAAAAATTATGAATAAATATTCCAATATCATGTTCACAAAATAAACTTGTAAAAAAATATTCCAGCATCATGTTCACACAACTATTCACCATCTTGTGTGATATAAAACCTCAAAAAATATATTGGAGGGAGAATATGACCAAAAATATGATCATAAGTATATATGGGTGCTATAAATTATCAATCAGTTAATATATCATGAAAACCCATGGGAAGAAAATAGGCTTCATTGATCACATAATTTTGGTGACCCTAACACCAGTTGCTTAGAGCCATTGTTTTCTTTATTACATTGTTATAAGATATTAGGAAACCCATCCCAATACAATGAATAGTCTTATAGTCTTGGTAAACAATTCAGACATACATGAGTCATGTATTACATTTTAATTTAAAAAATACAACCTAATTTTTTTCTAGAATATCATTATTCTATATGAATTTCCATATATATCATTCAGAGTACACTTCCTAGATTCATGGGAAAGGGAAAACAATAAGGGTGAGATAAAATGCTCATTATGTGTTAAGTATAATAGAAGCATTCATGAATTAATAATAATAATCATGGAAAGATAAGTAACTGGAAAAAATTCGTTTTAAATAACTTGACTATCATGAATAGATAATGCACTATCAATATAACAAGGTAAATATCTAAAAAACATTCCATTTAATCAATAAACTGTGAATTAAATGAATCTAAATATAAAATCAATGTGAATATATCATTAATAATAAGATAAGGCATAATCAACATGGAAAGGTAAATAACAAAAAAGACATTCTATTTAACAAAAAAACTGAGAATGAAAGGTATCCAAAGATAGTATCATTGAGAAAATATCATGGAGAAAAACAAATAAATTTCAAATGAAGGGAGTGGTTAATTATTGGACATAATTTTATTATGAACATGATACCTCAACCAATTAATACCTTTCACAAGATTGTTTTAAACTATAGGTTGAAACCCGTTTAAAATTAGCTTACTGATTAATCTCATGAGACTACCAATGCATCGAGGGGCTATATAATTCCAAGCCCTTCCCATCACTATGGGTATAAATCATTCCATATATATTGAATGATCAATTTAATTCATGATTAAATATTACATATCAATTGATATTTATATTGAGTATAGAATACAGATTTATAAATATTTCCCTACTAATTAAATAACTTTCAAAGTAAACACCATATATAAAAATGATATACCATTTATGAATTAATCATATCCATGATAAAAAGAATATAGATATTTTACAGAATCCATTTATGTAAAAATGATATATATTTTAGGAAATAATCATATCCATGATAAAAAGTATATGGATATTTAAGATAAATGAGATATATAAAGATCATTTTTGAGTGAACATTTCAAAGGAACGTTATTTTCTAAAATAATAATAATGAAAGTAAATGTAAATACTTTATATATCAGAAATTATCATAAAACATAAAAATAAAAAATAATAATGATATAAATACAACATATCCCCAATGAATTAAAAGTAAAATAATGGGTTGTTGTTGTTGACAAACAGAAATACCATAAAGTGATATTTGAAAACATTCTTCATCAAAATATCCTTTAAACAATAAAAATCATTTTGTAAAAAATAAAGTTCCAATTTTTTTTAAAATACTTTTATTGCAAAATAATATCTGAATATTATAAAATAATCATTAAAATATTTATTTTTTATGACAACTATAAATTCTGATCATGTTGTTCACGTTAAAATAAATATTACTTCCACATTTTCTATAAAAGCTTAACTTGCCTTATTTTAAAAATGACATGATGATTCCATTAATTCTTTTTAAAAAAATTCAAAATGGGTTAAATTTAATTTATTAAATCATTTAGAAAAGGTACACAAACATTTTTTAAAACATTTTTTGAAAATACCATTTTAGAAGGAAATGGATATCTGACTGAAGAGAGAAATAAAGTTGGATTTTATTAAAAAACAGAATTATTTATTTTAAGTACAAATGAGTGGTAAAATGGTAATATTACTTGAAAATATCATGAATTACCAAAGGAATAAAATTAAATGGTTTTAATAGTCAAGAATCAAATAATTTCTTTCAACTGAAATTTAGGAATTGACAATCTCGATTAAAATGAGATTATGAAATAATCCTTTACAGAGATGAAAATGTTGAAGTGAGAAAGTATCAATTATGTGTATAAAATTTAAATACACATAAAAAAGTGGATATTAAACATAATATATTCAAAATTAAATACACACTTAATCACAGAATATCAAAGACAATTAATAAATAATATAACCCAATGAAAATAAATTGAGTTATGGAATTCTTTACCACTTGGTAATTTTCAAGCCAAAGCCCCTTGGATGAAATAATTAAAATTAAAACATAAAATACCATGAATTATTAATTATTAATGATATTAAATGCTAAATTAGAAATATATACACCATATAAAAAATTAGGTGCATAACATTATAATACGCCCCAATGAAGTGAAATTCAGATGAAGTCCCTTATCATACACTTCCTTTTGGTTCAATGTGATTGAAACCTCATTTATAGTGATTTTCAACATTTATTAAATTATAACATAACTATATTAATATTTATAATATCATATATTATCCTTTTATATAATATTATCACGCATTAGTTAATAATCATTCATTATTTTCATTGTTTTAGGTGTTAATTTCCACGTTTTCCAATTTGTTCTTTGTCATGAATATTTTGGTTCTTGTGTATATTATATAGTTCCATTATCCCCAAAATAATAATCATGTAATTAATATAATATTTATATATCAATTATACTTTTAATACCAATCACGAAATATGGTTTTGAGAAATGAAGTACGTTATGAACATGGAGATGATAGGTCGTGCGTACGTATGGGAAACATTTCCATTTTCAATGATCATATGGAAAAGTGGTAAGTAATATTTTATATTTCCAGAATGATAATAATATCAAAAATACTGTATTATTTCTTTAAATATACTTATATATATATCATCCACGTGGTTTGGTGATGAAAAGAGAGTCACTTAACTTAGTGAAGGCGGTAGTCCGCACGTACACGAACAACATTATCATCTTTCAGTAAGTGAAAAGGTAAGAAATAAAATGATATATTATCTGTTAATAATAACAAATATATCATAAATATCATATATATTTTGTTTATATCACATATATTCAATAAATATATCCTTATTACCTTCCATGTAAAGCGTTAGTGAAAAATGAATCACATTGCTTTGCAAGGCGGTAGTCCACCATACACATTAGCAACGTTATTGTATCCCATAAGAAGTGAAAATTAAAAAAAAAATATATTATATAGTGATCCATATGTATAATTATGTTATAATTATCATATATATACATTATTTTCATCATCATACCCAACCGTGATAGGTATCTATGGAAAACATGTCACATCAGTTCGTGAGGCGATAGTCCTCTGTACACATGTTTGATGCAATCAAATATGATTTGAGAAAATAAGAGATTAATATAGGTCAATAAATTAACATAATATGTTCTTAGTATATTGGAGATAATGGTGTTTTTATCTAATCATAAATTAAGAATATTTTAATGAGTTTTATGAATTAATAATACAGAAACACGTAGTGAGGAATTTTACCTCTTCTCAGACCACCTCTTTAGGATTATACCAAAAGTATACCTATAATTGATTTATGACCAAAAAAGGATACTAATAATATTTTATGGAATTTAAAAATTTATTTTTATAGGTATTTTTCGATTCAAAATAGTTTTTTGGTGTGAAGAAAAGAGTAGAGGGGATGACCTTTTATAAGTGAGGTGAGTGGCATGCTTGTAATTTTTTAAAAAGAAAAAGGTGTACACACATTTTTCACATTACAGAAGGGTAAAAAATGGAGTATTGAGGATAATTAGATATTATAAAGACTAAATACTTCCATAAAATATATTCTATAAATGTTTTTAGTTTTTAACCATTATCTGTTTAGTTTAACCCCCGATAAACCCATTTTTACCTTAACTACAGTAATTAATTTTAATGTTTTCACTATTAATTTTGGTAAAAAATTAAAATTAAATTATTATATAATATAATTTTTTTGACTAAAAACATTTAATTATTCTCAAAATTAAATTAATATAATTGGTAGAATTCAATTTAAAATTATACTTGTAGATGGGACGAAAAAGTGGGGTTTCAAAGAGAAAATTATCCTAAGTATATAATGTTTTAATATCAAAATTTAATATTTAATTGATTAAAATTACCATAACTAATTATATTTTAATATAATTGAACTAGTTGTACTTTTTAACCAATTTTAAATATAATTAAAACTATTAAATTATTTAAACAAATAGGCAGTTTTCAGTAAAAATCCTTATTTCTCACTATTCATCGAGAAATGAAGCATTTCATAAAAATCCAAAAAATTAATTATAAGATAAATTTTATATGATTATTTAATAAATTAAGTTAATATTATGAAATAATTTTTTTAAAAGTGTTAAAAAGTAATTTGAATTTTTGTCTGCATAGCGCAACTAAACCGTCTTTTTGAAAAAATATAGTTTTTTAGAAAACATTTTTTTTATTTTAAATGATTACTAGTTTATTTCTAATGAATATATAACCAATGAATTTTTTATTAAATGTGTAAACCATATAATTTACATTATTTTTTAATTACCATTCACACTTTCAAATTTAACAACAAAGTTATAACGATATACTATACTATATTATGGTTCATTTTGGCTCGAGGTTGCGTGTTCCACAAGGTATCGAAGATATTAAATTTAGAGAAATTTATTTCTTGGTTTTTAATATTAGTTTTTAATGTTTTATACTATATATAATATAATTTTATTCTTTTATAATTTCATGGTATTACATTCTCCCAACCAAAAATTAATTTCATCCTCATAATTTGATCATGTACTCTAAAATCAACGGTTTGCTACTTGAAAATTCCGTTGCAAAAAACCCACATCATAAAAAGAGTTAATAAAATATCCTATTAATAATAGAAAAAATGAAGTACAATGGTCATAAGTAGTATCATATAACTAGGTTTATAAGTAAGATTACATTAGTGGAAAGTGATGATATGGACATGGAAGAAAGGCAAAAATAATTATAGAGAGTGATTGAGGTCATTGATCATAAGAAAGTGAATGATCAATAGAAATTCAAGGACTAAAAAACCATAAATCAATGAGGATTTTAAAAAAAAATTTATCCATTATATATTATGGTAATATGATATAATTACTATGATTTTTTCAATTTATTTCTTTATAATATTAAAAAGATTATTTTTAGAGGTAGGCACTAGGACGATGTGATATTTTGAGGCATTGTGTAGCTGAAATTAATTTTTTAAATATATTAAACATATTAAATAACACAAGTGGGTATTTTTACTAAAAAATTATAATAACTCCTAAATATATGCTCAGATGAGAAATCTGAGGATGCTTTCGAGTTCAAAGTGTGGGATTTACCCTAAAAGAGACATAACCTTAGACCATATTGAATATTCAGGTTAGTCAGGGTCGTTGGTGGATGTTTAAATAAATATATTGATTAAATTAAATTATTAAATTATTTTACATAACCTAGTTTTCTTCTATGTAAACTATGCTATGGAAAAATTCCAGGGTTCTTCGCATAACCCTGTAGATTTGAGAGAGAGCATTAGAGGACTACTCTCTAATGAACAAATACCATATCATGGACCGATGATTGGTGTTCAATTATATTTGAGGATTGCATTGATGATAATGAAATGGACTCATTATTCATTAGTGATCAATAAAAATTGAGGTAAAACGTTTTTATTAGTTTGAATTATCTCAGTTTTTATTTCTCCTATGATGAATGTGAATCAATCATCAAACAGATTGATTCACGGGTCAAGCGTATTGCAGGTACAAGTTTATTTTTGGGAGATTTTTGGGAGACATATTTTTTAATTATGGTTATTTATTCATCATTATAACAAAAATAGATTGAGGCCAACCTAAACACAACAGAGGTTTGTTCCCCGTTTGTATGTTTCTTGAATTTCTCCCACTGTTCTTCGTGTGTTCATCGCCAATATTTTCTTTTGATGGTGGTTCAAAAAATACCAGATAATCAATTTTTTCAAACCCATTTTTGGCACATTGAATTGATAACATAGATCTGGGTTCAGATCAAAGATGGGTTTTAGTTTCAACGATAATGATGATAGATCGAGGATAGAATTAAGACCCTTGGTATAAGCGAGGTGTGCAATAATGGAAATATGTGATAATGATCCTTTTCTGAGTGTATTAGAATAAAATAACTCAATGATAAATTATGGAAATTGTTATATGACTTTAGAATCATGTTTTTTAGTGAGACACGTGGTGGTGATGATGAAAATGACAATGTGCGAGCTAGATATGAGATTCAGGAAATATCCAGGTTGCACGGTGTGTAATCTGAAATTACACACCATGTAGGGCCCTAACTATAGTTCTAGGGTTTCTTCATAGTAGATAAGTATCACATGGAATGTAAACCATGTCACATTGCATGTGACTCAACCAAGAATATCAATGTTTACCTCATAGAGTAAATGGGCATGGCTAGAAGCACAAAAGATAAGACACATCGTGTACTCAAACATGGAAACAACCAAGCCAGGTGTACATAGAAAGATCTGTGTACTCAGAAACTACTAGAAGTATATATACATAGTCAAGAGTACATAAGAATAGACACCCCATTACTCTAACACGAACATGGGCACATTCCCTAATACATGGTAAGGACTTAATTCCAAAGGGACACATTGTGTACTTACAATATAAACCATGTACTTTTTCAAAGAGGACTTGGATCCCTTTCTCTCTTTAGCTTAGACAAGTTTCATTATAGAATTTTCCCTTTATAAATTTTATTAGGGTTGTCATGGAATTTCATCCAGTAAATAAGATGGTGATCCCCATTGAGAAACTTCAGTCCTGTATAGAGTTGTGGAATCCCTTGTTGAGGCCTTAAGTGAGATCCTATGTCATCATTTCTATAGGTGGGTCTCTTGGTATTGTAGTGACCAACACTTCATGGGAATCGATCCCCTACTTTGAGGGTTAATCCATATTTTATTATTGGTACCATGGATTTGGGATGGATTATTATTTGTGTATCGATCTCTTCATATTTCCAGTGTGTAATTATTAGGGAGATACCCAATGACCACTAACTCTTGGATGGACTTCATCAGTGCAATCAGACTCATGGAGTGTGTTCTTCCAAATGAGTGTTATGTGGAACCTTTGAACATGAATCCTAGGATGGCATTAATGTTCTAATTTTTTGTTGAGACTATTTGTTTATGTTCAATATATCTATATATTCATGTTATATATTCCATTAACATATACTTTTGAGGATATGACTATTATTCATCAATCTATGTGTTTAGTGTTTTTGGGGTGTCCTTTTCGGTACTATTATAATCACACTATAATGGGATTTTACTGCATGAGTCATATCTTATCTAGATGATAGACCATTTGACAGAACCCAAGAGGGACCAGGACCAAGAGGATCTCAGTGAGCCAGATAGACCAATTTGTGTTCCTACAATCACCTTGATTGTAGTCCCCTTTTATACATTCAGGTTGGACTTGTCTTGTATTTATTTTGGTGGGATTTTATTGGGGCCTCCTTATTTTCAATACTTATTTTCATACTCATATTGATGAAATTTTATATGTATGAATGCATGGTTTTTAGTTGTTTACATTTCATTATTTTTTGGACTAGGAGATATGTCCGTGTGCATAGATATATTACACAGAGGCCTCATATGTGTGTGATATGCCAAATCAGTAATGGTTTTCCATCCCTTGGCATATTGGAGGTAGGTTTATGGTAGTTGTGGCATGGGCCCCATTAGGATGGGTTGGGATAGATTGGTATCATAGGGGTTGGTTCTAACTTAGGATCATAGTATGTGTTATTTTTTTGGGTAAACATAGTTAAGTGTTTCGAGTTGGATATCAGGTCAATGACTCTAGTGTTGGTGGAGTGGACGGTGTATCAATAAACCTAGAAATTTACAACCAGTTCATTGAAATGGTACATCCAGACACTAGTTGTAGGAAAAAATGATATATTTATCATATATGAATGGATTTTGGTTTCTATGTCATTCTTGAGTTAGCTCTCCAAATATTATCATAGAAAGTAGCACAACTTCTCTATTACAAGATGCCTCTATGATGTATAAAATCTATAATTTAGCACAAGGATCATGAGGATGGTCCCATTAGTGATGAGGCTTTGATATAGGGAAATTCTCAATAGTTGTTACCTCCATGTGGTTCACTGGTCTTACAACCACCTATTAAGGAGAAGATGATACATAAATTAATAACTAATGAGGTGTATATGCTAAGTTTTCTTCATGAGTTTTAGTGATATAGAACCCTCATGTTTCGAAGAGATTCAGTCTCATAGGACTATGAGGACTGAATTAGGGTAGTGATGTGTGTTTTTCTTCTTTTTAGGACACTTATATAACATATGGTGGTCCTAAAATAGAACATTTTCCATGGATCTACAGGACAATAATGGGACTTAATGACCAAGTCATATGATTAAGTAAATATTTCATGGTTGGAGTTGTAGAATGTTTTTAGATAGGAGTATTCTCCAACTATATTGAGGGATGCGTGTATCCAGAAGCTTCTTCATCTTCATTAGGGTAGTGAAACTATGGATGAGTATTCATCGAGGCTGGCCAACCTCTCTTGATACTTGATGGATATAGTGTATGATCAGTTCTTTCAGACTTATACCCTTGAGTGAATAACGAACATAGAAATATAATCTAGAATTATACCTATATGTATTCATACCTATTTTCGGTTCTAGAGTGTGTTTTGGTGGTTTGGAGTTTCCTTGCTAAGAGTATGATGACAGTTGGTGTCATAATTAGTAATAGAGAAGCATAGACTTCGGCGGCTAGAATTCGATGATAGACACATAAACTTGGATGTGTGTGACATTTTAGTTGGTGGTATGAAGATAGAGGGTCTGTGATTCAGAGATTATATGAAGGATCCAGTCAACCTAGAGAGAGGTGGTTATACTATTGTGATGATCGAGAAAATCTTTCCTTAGATTGTTCGACCCAACTGTAGGTGATAGGGAGACATTGGATGGGCCTCCTTGGTAGAGGAAACAGAAAGAGAAGAAAATTACATGGGGTAGATTACGTGGAATAGAATATAGGAGAGTATTTTATGTGGTATAAGTTATGACTCGTTACCACCACCACCACCACCATGTGGTTCCCTCTATGTTCATGGATATGGTGGATGGGGGGGGGGGGTAGTTGCAGGCGGTTGTGTCTTATAACCTAGAAGAACCATGGATGATAGGAGGTATAATATATGTATTTTATACATTATCTATATTACTAATAGACATAGGTACGATTCATTCATTTATTTCCACATATTTGGTTTGGGACATTGAGATTCTGGTTGAGCCCTTGAATCAACCCTTACACTTGTAGACTCCCACTAGAGTTGACTCAATGATCACACACTTATACTGATGATGTGAATTGACTCTTAGAGGAAGGGGTTTCATTTGTGATCAATTTTTAGTAGTGATGAGGCTTTAAAATTTTATATTTGGTATATACTAGTTATCCTTGTTTCATGTCCAAATAGACTATTTTAGGAAGAGGATATTTTGTGTCTATATTAATGGGGTGAGGCTATCCTTTGTGGGTGAGAATGAAAACCAAGAAGAGAAGGAAGGGATTATATATAAGAGAGTGTAACATATTACTCATAAGTTAGATATCATGACTCTTGGTGCATTGGATGTAATGAGATTTCAGTTTCCTACATTGGTGGTGGAGTATAGAGATGTCTTTCCTAAGGAAGTTCCAAGCTTACCTCCCCATTGAGAGATAAAATTATGCATTGATCTACACCCCAGGATGACCGTCATATCTACACCAACATATTGGATTCCCCCCCAAAGAGATTCAAGAGTTGAGGGTGATTTTGGAGGACTTACAGAGGAAGAGATTTATTACGCCTAGTTTATCACCATGGGAAACCCAGTATTGTTCACCAATATAGTGTATGAGAGATTGAGGTTGTGTGTGATTTTTTGTATCTTAAACTATTTGACCATAAAGAACCTGTACCCACTATTGAGGATTGATGACCACTTTGATCTATTGAGAGTGGAATGATGGTTCTAAAAGAATCAAATCAGATCAAGCTATCACTAGCAGTGATTATGGGACAAGAATATACCAAAGGCGACATTCATATGTCACTACGATCACTATGGTTACTTGATGATGCCCTTAATAATGATAAACTCCATAGTATTGTTAACATGACTCAAGAACTGGTTATTTCACCCTTTCCTTGATCTGTTTTTGGTAGTCTTCATCAAATATATCCTAGTGTACTCAGCACTTCAGGAGGATCACATGAGACACTTGAAGATAGTCTTCGATTCACTCTAATGGAACCAAATTTATGAGAATATATCGAAGTGCTAGTTCTAGATTCTGGAGGTCCACTTTTTAAGACATGCTAACTCAAAAAATGGTGTAGAAGTGGACATAGTGAAAGTCGAGGCTATGTTATCTTGGGATCCACCCAAGATCATGATATAGGTGTGGAGATTTCTGGGCATGGCACACTACTATCATAGATTCATACCCAATTTCTCTAGAATATCATATCCTTTGACAGGTTTGACTCGAAAGGGGAATCCTTTCATGCAATGACCTTTAACCCTGTACCCTAGAGTTCGTTCCTTACCTTATTAAATTATCACAAATACAAGATTCAAATCCCAAAGGACCAAATATTTCAGAAGTGTTGAAAAACAAGATTACATACATGATTCCCATTTTATATTTGGAATAGAAAATAAGACATAATACAAAAAAATCTAATAAACTACATCCTTACAAACTCATTCAATGATTTATTCTTAATAACTTGGGGAAAGGAATCAAAATTAGTGTGATCTCAAATGCTCAGTAAGGGTTAAGTACAACCAAATCTAACTTGAATGAATAATTCATAGTCAATATGGAAAGGTAAAATAACTGAATACACATTCCATTTAATTAATAGCTTATTCAGAATATGAATCCACAAATAATATCATAATGAAAATATCATGGATAAAAATAATAGAATTATTAATGAAATTATTAATTATTGGACATCATGTTTCCCAAGAACATAATACCTTTACCATCAAGACCTTTCACAAGATAGTTTAATCTTTACGGGTAAAATCCCTTTTAATTTTTCCAATTTATTTGCATCATGAGACTACCAATGCATCAATGGAATTTTCTATATATAGTCCCCAAAAATTCTTTCATATCCAAAGCATTCATTATATATATAATAATAATTTATTTAATTCATGAATCAATATACCCTATCAATAAATATCAATATTGAATAAAAGATAACATTATTTCCCCAGTTAATTAAATCACTTTCAAAGTAAACACCAAATACCAAAATGATATATGACTTAGAAAATAATCATACACAGGATACAAGAAATATGGATATTTTAGAGAAATGAAATATTTAATTATTTATGATTAGAAATAAAATAAATGGGTAGTATATATACCAATGAAAATAAATTAGGTGGATAATATCAAAATATGCTTCAATGAAGTGAAACTGAGACACAATCCATTACAAAGATCATATCATTAATCAAATGAGACGATTATGTGTATACAATGTAAATACACATAAAAAAGTGTAAATAAAAAATATAATCAAAATTCATTTTACACTTAACCTTATCATGACATAATTAATGGAATCAATGTTTAGCACAATGAATGAAAATTGAGTTAAGAAATCTCTTACCACTTTATAATCAGTCCAATCATATTCCCCAAAAAATTAATAATAATGAAATAAAATTTAATACCATGAATATAATGATATTTATGATATTATATATCAAAGTGGAAGTACACCAGACAAAATAGATAAGTAGTGAATAAGGAATATATCACAAAAATAAAAGTGAGATGTGAAACCCTTACCTTGCACTTTCCTTTAACTAAAAAAAATTTGACCTCCAATATAATGGTTTAAATCATGTTATTAATTTATAATAGAACCCTATTAATATTTATTATATCATATATTTTATTGTCTTATATCATCTTACCACCCTTTTGTTAATAATATTTTTTTATTACCTTTGTTTTAGGTGTTAACTACTTCATTTTTCTATGCATGTATTGTAGTGTAAGTCCTGGTTGTTGTGCATATGATATAGTTCCATAATATATATAATTATATTATGTTTTTAAATGTAATAATTATTCATTATATACATTTTTATAATCATTCTTGAATGTTTAACATTGGAAATTAATTACATTACATGGCAGAGATGGTAAGCCATACATATGCTTGAGTGATGATATCATTCCATTAATTGTGAAAGGGTATGAAATTGGATGGTATATTAAGTTTAAATAATCAACATAAAGTCATAATTATAATATATATAAATTAATTTTCATCATTATACAAATTCATGTAAAGTGGTTATGAAAAAAATTACACCACAATGTGGAGAAGGTAAGCCGTACTTAAGCACAAATGGTGTTTTCATTTTTCATAGGATGTAAAAAAGGTGTAATATGGTTATACCATAGTCATAATTACATAAAATGATATATATGATACTGGATTTATTTTTTTATCATCGAAACAACACATTAAGAGGAATTATAAGAAGAAATAAACTTAAAGGAGTTATTAAAGATGATCACCTCTTCTTCGACGAACTTCCTTTATAATTTCTCTCAAGGGAAATAGGGTAGATATTTTGGAAGATCCAGAACCTCAATAACATGAATATGAATATTTTTAAGATAAATTGGTAGGTTTTGGTTTAACAATAAGGTTTAACATCGTGTAACAATGTTAGGGAGGATATGAACTTTTATAATTGAGGTTAGGGGAACATTTGGAAGCTCTAAAAATATTAAATGAACTGGAATTAATTTTCAATTATAAATGTGTAAAAATGATTTATTTCAATGACAAGATGAGAGACGGGGGGGGGGGGGGGGGGTCAAAATAATCTCATCTAATAATTTTTAGAAAATTTTAGTTTAGATTATTACCATTATGTTTTGGTTTTAACCCATATTTAGTCCCTTCAACTCTTACTCTGACAGCGTTGATGTTTACTCTTTGAGGGTTAATATAGTTACTATAAAATTATAAAAAAAAACAAAAATGGATCATTGATAACATTTTAAACCTTATCCTAATTATTTTTATGAATTTAATGTTGTTAGGAATTTTATATCCTTTAATAAAATATTGTTTATTTTAAAATATTATTAATGTCAATTTTGACACTATTCATTACTTTGAATTTTAAAAATATAAATAAAACAAGAAATATTCAAAAAAACTATTTTAATACATTCCCATTGTTTCATGTTACTGTATAAAGTCATGGATGACATTAATTAAATAAATTTATATTTATTTTAATCTTTTAAATAACATTTATTTGCTATTTTTATTATTAAAAAATATACCGCATCATTGTTGTGAAAGAATTTAAGGTAACTATTTATTCAATAAAAAATAAAAATAAACTACCATTATAAAAATAATTAGTTTATATTTATGATGAAAATTTAATTTCTAATATATCTTCTAGATTACCCCATATTAAAAATTAAATATTTATTAAACATATAAGTATGACTTCTTTGACTTTTCATTAAATATAATATTATAAGTGTCATAATATCATAAAAGTGGCCCAAAAAGGTTATAATTTAGATAAATATATTATTATTGTAGAACCAAAATTATAAAATAAAATTTGGTCAAGTGTTAGGGTCATTTTCTAGTCCTTATAATTTTATTTTTAACCCAAATTCCCCAATTTAACCTTTATAGTGGTAACAAAAATTACCAAGGTTACTATTCATAATAGGATAAAATAAAAGGGAAATATCTAGTAAATATGGACAATGATAATCCAAATATGGAATAATTTTTTCAAAATTAGTGACATAGTATATGAAAAAGTTAATTTAAAATTAAACCAGCAAAATGCAACAAAAAATAGTTTATCAGAAAAATTCCCTATTAAATATAAAAATGTTTTAAACCAAATTAATGCCTAAAATATATTATAATAAACTTAATTATATTATTAAAAATATAATATAACTAATTTTAATTTTAAATAAAAATAAAACAGATCTTTTAAATGGTTGAAATAAAAACACAATTTTGAATAAAAATTAGTATTATTTAACATTCACTTCTAAAAAATACTAAAAATTAACCCTATGAAAATTATCACATGGTGATTTTAAAAATTAACTTTATTCTATCAAATAGAATTTATAAAAGTATAAAAATTGAGTTTTAAAACAAGTTCAGCATTAAAAGCTGGAAAATATACCTTTAAAAAAGTATAGCTTTATATGCTTAAAATGTTATTTTTTCTTACAATATGCCTATAAAATCTTTTGGATGAAGGTTGTAAATATTTATTGAATACATAACATTAAATTTCATATTGAGGTTTATACTATTAATTAATATCAATTTAATGGATAGTTTATAACAACCACATAATAATATTTCCTTCTTCGTTTAGGTTTGGTGTTGCGTGCAATGTAAGATATCAACAATTATAATCTTTAAAAGGTGATATAGAGTAAAATCTTGGGTGTTATATATTTTTAGATTGAGTGGTTCCAGTAGGAATTCCATTAGCTGAGGAAGATATTGACGAGCACTCCCATATTGATATTGTCAGAGGAGGGTTTCGAGTATGTAGTGTTCTGCAATTCTTTTGGGACATAGATTGGTTTTGTTCTAATGTAGAGGAGGGTGGTGATTGCCTATGGTTAATGGTAGTTGAAAACACATGAGAAAAACTATGTGACCCATGATCTGAATCTAGTAGTGGATGTATTTTCACTGAATATGTGATGAAACTACCTTATGGGTGAGTGATTTATCATTTATTATGATCACATGAGTCTCAAGTATATTTTCTCTCAGATGGATTTTAACATGAGATAGATGTGATGTCTAGACTTCCTATTGGATTATAACATTGATATTTCCTATACTCCTAGGATGGGGAATGTGGTAGTATATTACCTCAATAAGGGATATTTTTTTGTAGTTCCTGAGAGAGATGTAAGAGTAGTTAGCCTCTTTGTAGTTATCCTTTGTAGATGGGGATAGAGAAAATTACATCTCATTGATGGTAGTAACCCCTTATAATTTATAGTGAGTTAGGGTAGAATAACTAGGGGATACTGAATGTGAGACCCAATATGATCAAATATCCATTGGATATGATCTTGATGGATTTTTTTATGGTGGGGAGAATGTAATTATTTTTAGAGAATGGGTGATGGTTCCAGTTTAACCGAAAGAGGTGGCATTGAGGGAGTTTCACACTTCACCTTTATTAGTACATAAAAGAATGGAGAATATGTACAAGTACCTTAAGAGGTAGTTCAGGTGGCCAAGAATGAATATGGGAGTTGAAATGTTTATCTCTTGATGCCTAAATATTCAACAAGTGAAGGATTAACACCAAGTTCTAGTGGGTATAGCTCAACCCCTTGCGGTGCTAGAGTGGAAGTGGGATGCGATATCCATGGACTTTATGATTGGGTTTCCATGTATGTATAAAAGACATAAATACATCTAGTTAATCAAATAACAACTCACTATTGTTTCCCACTTTATAGCTATTCGAGTGTAGAGTTCAGTAAAAAGATTGGGATTCTTGTACGTGCAGGAGATAATACGACTCCATAGTGTTCCACATTGATCATTTATGACGATAATGCTCGATTTACATATTAGTTATGGAAGAGATTGAATGAGTCCCTTGAGACCCAGTTGAGTTTGAACATAGTGTTTCACCCCTATAATGATGGTGAAACTGGGTAAAGAATTCAGGTATTGGTTGACATGCTACGGGCTTGCATGCTGGACTTTGGCTATAGTTTAGAGGATCACCTAACATTAGTGGAGTTTTCACACATAAATTGCTACCATTACTTTCTTGTTATAAACCATTAATGGTCTTGTATGGGTGACCCTACAAACACACTTTTATTGGACTAATCTTAGTGAGTCATCACTTATGCACCCAAAGTTGGTGCGAGATACTACAGAGATAGTGAAAACCATCCAGTAGCGGATGAGGGTTACACAAAACTATTATAAGTCCTAGGAAGACCGATGATGGAGGACATTGGAGTTTTTGGAGAGAGAACATGTTTTCTTAAGGGTATCACTTTGATGTGGATTGTAGAGATTTTTCTGGGGTGATAAGCTATCATTAAGATTAATTTTCCCTTTACAGATAATTAATAGTGTTGGAGATGTGTCTTACCACTTAACTTTACCATCATAGTTAGACTGGGTGCCTGATGTCTTCCATGTGTACCAACTAAGGAGGTAAGTGCATGACTCATCACATGTTTTCGACATATGATATTTGGATATTGATGATGGATCTACCTTTTTAGAGAACTCGGTAGAGATTGAGGATCAGCGAGGGATGATCTTTTATGGGTGAAGGATTCCTTTTGTTTGTTTCCAGTGGTAGAATGAGAATCTTCATGAGAGAATGTAGGATAGGGAGACCTAGATGCGTGCTTAATACTAACATCTCTTAGTGTATCCTTTTGTTTTGGATTTTAAGGATGTAAATCCCCAAGGTGGGGATAATCTAACGACACCAAATTTTCCATTTATTTCCTTATAATATTAAATGGATTATTTTTGTTGATAAGTGCTAAGTCTATAAGATAATTCGAGGCCAAGTGTGCCCAGAATTAATTTTTGAAATATATTATATATATTAAATAACAATCATGTATAGTTTTACTAAAAAGGTAGAATAAATTCTAAATAGAGTCTCATATCAAAAATATGAAGCAACAATTGATTTTAGAGAATGTTTTTTACCTTAGGCACAACATAACCTTAGACAATGTCGGACGTTTAGGTTGGGTGCTGTCATGGCTATATTTTTAAATAAATAAATTGATTAAATCAACTTATTGAATTAATTTACATGACCTAGTAGTTTATCTATATAAATTATTATATGGAAAAATACCAAGGATAGATACATAACTCTATATATTTGAGAGAGGGTATTAGATTATTATTCTCAGATAAATAATGACTGGATCATGGATCATGGATCAATGTGTAACCTGATTTAGAGATTGTAGAAATGAAAATGTTATAGATTCATTATTCATCAATGATCGATCCAACTTGAGGTATGAAGTTTTTATTAGTTTTATTTTTACCTCTTTTTATTTCTCTTATGATGAATTTTAATCAATAGAATAAAAAATTTATTCACAAGTTGATCGTATTTATGGCATAAGTTTATTTTTTGGGTATTATTGGGAAATTATTTATTTTATTATGGTTATTCATTCATTGTTGTAATGAAAATAAATCATGTCTAAACCAAACATGATTGAGGTTTTTTCCTCCTTTACATGTTTCTTGGTTTTCTCCCATTGTTATTCATGCATTCATAACTGACATTTTCATTGGACGATGGTTCAACAAATACTCAATAATCAATCATTGAACACCCATTTCTTGGTGAAATGGATTGATATCATATATATGATTTTAGATCTATGTCAGGATTGAGCTATGGTAATGGTGATGATGGATCAATGATATATTTCAGAGGCCTGGTTCGAGTCGGGTGTGCAGTGGTGGAAAGATGTGATGAAGACCATTTTCTAAGTGGATTCAAATATCAAAACTCTGTGATCAGTGGCGACAAGGTTCGATCAAACTTAGAATAGTTTTTTTAGTGAGACAAGAAGTGGTGACAATGTGGATGGAAATTCAAAAACCAAATGTAATATTATCAAAATGTCTTGGTTACAAGGCGTATAATCATTATTTACATGTTGTGTGGGACCCTGCCTATTTTTCTTGGGTTTCCATAGAGAAGATGGGTATCCCATGACATGTAACCCATTTCTCCTAGCATGTGACTTAACCTATCATCTCAATGCATACCTTGGAAAGTACACTAGCATGTCTAGGAGTACCCAGGATTGGACACACCCTGTACTCAAAAACAGACATGACTTGGCTAGGTGTAAATAGACAGAGCCATGTACCCAGACATGGATATAAGTACACAAACATAGTCAAGATTACATGGGATTAGAAATTCTATATACTGTGACAAAAACATGGGCACAAGCCCTTATACATGGGAAGGACCTAATGCCAAAGGGACATTCCTTCTACTTCTAGTACACCCAATGTACTTCTTTAAATATGTCTTCGAGACCTTTCTCTCCTCATATTGGACAAGTTTTATTAGGTCACATTCCCTTTATGCATTCATAAAGGGTTGTTCTGGAATCAGATGCAGTGCAGAGGATAGTGATCCCCTATGAGGAACTTCAGTCCTATATAGAGTTTTGGAATCCCCTCAGGTGTCCTAATGTTATATCATATATCACCATTTCATTATGTGGGGTTCTTAGTATCATCGTGACCAAAAATACAAGTGCACTGACCCATTACTTAGCATATTAATCCAAATTGGTTTGTTGGTATCCACTATTGATATAATAGTGGTCATAATTTGTGTATTGATATCTTTAGACTTCTAGTATGTACTTTTTTTAGTGAGACATGATGAGTATGAAATCTTTGCAGAATGAAATTAATGCTATTATAATAATGGAGTGAGTTATATCTGATGAGTTCTATGTGGAACCTATGAACAAGAATCCCAGTATGGAATTATGGCTGTGACATTAATGTGAGATAGTGTGAATATGTTGAGTTTATCTTGACATTATTATCATATACACCATTTAAAAAAACTTGTAATGAGTTGAATGTTATTCTAGATGCTATGTGCTTAGTTATTTTGGTGTATCCTCCTAGTTATTGTCATACTCATCCCTACATGATTTTTTCCCACACATGTCTTGTCTTATGCAGAAGACCGACCATTTAATAGAGTCATAGTGGGACGAGGACTAGGTGGAGCATGGTGAGATGGACAGACTATGGTGTGTTCCCATGGTGACCTTAAAAAATTCCCCTTATATAATTTAAAGATGTACTTTCCTTTTTTTTCTTTTGGTGGGATCATATTTGTCCCCTCTAATTTCTTGTAATTATTATCATACTATGATGGATAAAATTTTATATGTATGCATGAATGGTTTTAAATTTTTTACATTTCATAATTTTATGGGTTTGTATTTGAGTGCGTCTGTGCATGTACATTAGTCCAAGGCCTCCCATGTGTGTGCTATGCCTTCTCAGCACTGTTTGCCATCCCCTGACCTATTGGAGGTGGGCTTGGGGTAGTTGCATCATGGGCCCCATTGGGATGGGTGATGAAATAAGATAACAATATGTTCCAAGATCATTTTCTTGAATTTGAGTAATTATTTTAATTTATAATAATATAATAAAATATATGTACTTGTTACATTTCTGTTTCATAAACATAATTTTATCCTTTAGTTTTGATTTTATCAATTTCTAATTCAACACTTACTAAAAGAAATGAATATCAAAAAATGATTTTTTATACCTAATGTGATAAAATTCACTTCTAATGGATCTTAAGATCCAAAAAAAGTTTCAGGTATTTCTATTTAACTCTAACTATTTTCTAAAACCAATATGGTTAACACAAGTTATCCTATATAATAAATTAATATGAAAAACCTCAACAATAATACCATTGATTTATCTTGATTATTTATTTGAAAAATAATTTAATTAAAAAATGAAATATTAATTAGAACATTACATAGGCCTTTCGTAAGAATTTAGCCCTTATCTTCCTTTATTCATGGGTTCAGGCCTCGTGGACTTACCCGTTGAGACAGTTTTTCATTTTTCCAAAACCTTATTAAAATAATTTCTATAACATTCCTAAAGCATAATAGCCAATAATTAACTCAATATGAAATATAATATAAAACCTAAATGTTACCAATAACTATAATCTTATGTCTAAAAACATCTTTCTTCAATAAATAAATCTTTCATATACTAAACCGATATATTGTATTCCCATAAAGATTTTGAAAAAATATCCATAATATTTGTAAACACCAATCACATAAAACCTAAAAAAGGTGTTTATGACTTTGTACAAATGATCAATATTAAACTCATAAGCAGTGATGGTATCCATAACTCTTATGTTAATGAAGACATATATTCTTTGGAAATTTTACACAATCCTTAGATGTTTCATGATTCTTATAACCAAAATACTATTGTTAATAATACTTATACAATTTAATTCTTGAAAACCAATACTTAAATAATTCATCAATTTTATTTCAACACATGTCATTATTTAGTATAAAAGAAAACCTTTATAATTGGGTGTTGACTTGGATAATTCCGAGCTTCTCCACATTTAATACAAATAACTATAAATGGATCCCGATGATGAAATTCATTTCCTTCTATCATAAACATTATTTTCCTCTATGATTATTTTCTTGGTTGCCTTATTTTCCACACATAAATAATTTTATAATTTCTTTGAGACACATTCTTGGGTTTCTATTTCCAAATATATCATATGATTAAAATCAAGCTTTCTTTACTCCATGGTCTCCACCACTCGAGCTCTTAGAAAAATCCATCCTTATCTTCTTTAGTGAGTTAGAGAGTTTATTAAGGTATATTTTTTTGATAATATTTTTGTGGATAAATGATTAGGCATATCTATAATAATTTTTTCCACTGAAGAAAGTGTCCCTAATATATTACAAATGATTTCATACATGATCCAATATCATATCCTGTTCCGCAAACTTCGATTTGGTAGGTCGTACGGCCCGAACGGAGTTACAGATTAGGAGTTATGGAAATTTGAAGTTGGGTTGAAAAACTGGTTCGCAGAGCACATTTGTGAAGCTCCCTCCATGATTGTGGAGCAAGGGAAGTTGACCGGAGCGTCCACGAGCACTACGAAGCTCTTCGACGGTCGGTTCCACAGTTACAAAGAACTTGAGGGAACATTATCAGAGCCTCCGTGAGCGTCGCAATGCTCGATGATGGCCAGCTTCATGATTATGAGAAACTTGAGGTAGCTCCCTCAAGTTGAGGAGTGCAATTTTCTTCATGATGCGCATTTGTGCTTCGCAGCGCACATTTTTTCTTTGCGGTGTGCATTTCTGCTTCATGACACACTCTGCAAACCTCTATCGCCTATAAATACCCAGCTCACCCCCCTTCATACAATGTTCATGATGCCTCTTGGGTGGCCAATCTCCCATTTCACAGAGATCCCATGCTCTGTGAAGTTATTCCCTTCACCAAGGGCTCTGTGAGAGGCTTTGCTACTCTAGACGATTTGCTCCGCGAGAGGCTTTGATCCGCAAGAGGCTTGGATCTGTGAGATTCTTTCCTCTGTGAGACTCTTTTCTCCGTGATACACTTTTCTCTGCGAGCCCCTTTGCTCCACGAGCCTCTTTTCTTTGTGAGAATCTTTGCTCAGTGAGACGCTTCGCTCCACGGGCCCCTTTTCTCCGCGAGCTGCTTCTCTCTACGAGCCCTTTTCTCTGCACGTCCATGCTCTATAAGCCCCTATGCTTCCTGAGTCCCTTTTCTCCATGATCCGCTTCACTCCGCGAGCCCCTTTTCTCCATGATTCCATGCTCCATGAACAACTTTCCTTCACGAAGCTACTTTGCGTGACCCCATACTCCACTAGCTCCTTTCCTATGTGAAGCTACTTCGCAAGACCTATCCTTTGTGAATCTCATACCTTCGTACCCACCAGTTCATACCATAGGGGCTGCGCCCCAGCACCACTAATTCTTTTTAGTTCTAGGCTACGGTCTCAGCCCTCCGGGCCAGTCCCTTCGCTTCCGTCACTGACCCCCATGAAAAATATAGAGTCGCATTGCGAACTTTTTGGGCTGGGATGTCGGGATTTTCCATTGCGCCCTTATTCGCGTCCACCTTCCACCTATGGAATACCATGATTTGAGATACTCCTCTGCACACCATTAAACACCTTCAGTCAACATGTTCCTCTTGGTTCATTTCCCATGTCATGAGTTGAGATTCTCATCAATAATTCCCCGAGTACCTTGAATCGAACCATTCCTCAAGTAACCCATCCAAACCCTATCATTGGCTCCTATGCCAGGTTGAACCAGAAAGGGATGTTCTTGAGTAAGTCCCAACACCATCCATTTCTAGGATCCTTATGCTTAATAGTCCTATCTAAATGAACATAAACTGTAGTACACCCTATATGCCAAACATAGGATTCCTCTAGCTCCAAACAAGAGATTCCTTATATGCCTAACATAAGATGGAAATAGACGTATCTACATGACTATAAACTATAGTACAATCTATATGCCAAACATCAGATACCTCTTGCTCCAAACAAGATATTCTTTATGCGCCTAGCATAAGATTCCAATAGTTCTATCTACATGACTATAAATTGTAGTACTCCTTATGTAACACATATAGGATTCCTCTTTCTTCAAAAAAGAGATTCCTTTTCCCCCAAGTATAAGATGCTAATAGTCCTCTCTACATGACTTTAAACTATAGCATTCCCTATCATTAAATAATAGGATACCTCTTTTTCCAAATAAGAGATGGCTTATGTGAACAACATAAGATACCTCATTACATGATTAAAGTGGAATAATTTCAAGAGCATTGGAATCCATTTAAACATTCCATCACTCTACCTCATTATTTGCCTATCCATCATTCAGATCTTCATCCTTTTCCATGTATGAAGGGACCCCTAACGGCCTGGTCCCATGCCGTATCAGCTCTCCTACTGTCCTGGGAAAACTCCTCAAAAGACTTTGGACGACACTTCGAGTTAGGTCCTATGTTTCGAACATGGTCAGTAGTCGACCATCATTTTTTTATTCCCATTTCAGGATAACACGATGTGGGTGATGTGTTTCGAACATAGTCAAAAGTTACCCTCCATCTCCATGCCACCCACATTGCATTCCGAATATCGGGCATGTGATTCACATGTTTCATCTCCCTTTGTTTGGACTGATTCCAATTCCCCTAGCGTTATCCCGCTTGTGCACTAGTGCATATGTGTAGACCTCAATTTTGTGCCTTGACCCACAAGTGAGATTATCTGACCTCATGACCAGACTTGAGGAAGTTACCTGGGAAGCTTCCTTGAATAAGCTAGATCCACCATTGTCATTCCATAGCGGAAAACATGCATCTTCCTTGTGTAAGCCCCATCCACCATTGCCGCTTCATAGAGGCACACTGGCAGCTTCCTTTTGTAATCCCCAGCCACCATTTCCACTACATAGAGGCACATGGGAAGCCTCCTTGTGTAAGCCGCATTCACCATTTCCGCTCCATTGCGACATAGGAGTAGCTTCCTTACGTAAGCCCCATCAACCATTGTCGCTCCATAGCAGTACACGAGCAACTTCCCTGCATAAGCCCCATCCACCATTCCCGCTCTATAGCGGCACACATGCAACTTCACTATATAATCCCTATCCACAATTTTCTCTCCATAGCGGCACATGGGAAGCTTCCTTGCGTAAGCCCCATCCACCATTGCCACTTCATAGTGGCACCCATTCACCTTCCATGCATAAGCCCCATTCCCCACCCTTCATAGTGCACCATTGCACCACGATTGTCTGGTATTTTTTTTGCTCTTGTTTCTTACACAAATCATGACTCAAGTGGTCTTAGAGTAAGAAATGACCATGACATCCTCTTAGGGCATCCTAGAGTGTAAGCCCCAAACACCATCCTGAACTATGTGGAATTTGATCCTTTCCAAGGTAAGGTACATAGGAAACCTTTTTGAGGTTCAATACCTCATACAAGGCAGGATAGAGTATAATTAACACCCCAAGATTCCACTGTACGCTTCCCTTTGAATAATACAATAGCATGTGTTATACGCAACTTCGAGTTCTAACACACCACAACTAATCAAACTTACTGTTATTAATAGTAATACCCACTTTTTGAAATTTTATAAATTTCATATTTCAAAATGTACTTCATTTTTGGATTTGGAACATCGAAATTAGCTTAGGGTGAATTTTTAATATTTTTTTAAAAACATTCAATTTTTGATGAATAGTGAAAAACACTGAGTTATAGTTTAAAACTGAATTTTTATTTAATTAAATAATTATTTTATTTAAATTACTTTTAGATCAAAATTGATAAATAATACTTATATATGTTCAATGTAATTAATTGGATCCATTTTTTTTAATAATATTAGATATATAAAATTTTATTGAACTTTTCACCCTCTTTTACCCACCTTCTAGGAGCATTTGCAAATTTACATAAAACATAATTTTACTGATTCTTTGAGTTGAATTTAAAAAATCCTAGAGACATAGTTGATATCGTAAGTAAAATGTGGTTCAATAAGATGAAAATAATTTTGGTGAATAGTAACTTTTTTCTTTTATTTACCACAGTTAAAAGTAAATAGGGTAATTAAGGGTAAAAATGATATTATTATTACCCTAACAGAAGTCCTAATTGTATTTGATAAGTATAATTAGAACAAAAAAACCTTATTAATAAAATATAACCCTATTTGGTCCACTTGGATTAGATTAGGACATTTATTATTATTTTATTTAAAGAAGAGTTAAAAGAGTTAAAATCAAAGTTTAATAAATAAAACATTTTTAATATAGGGGTATATAGAAGATAAATTCAACTATAAATATTCATTAGAAATATAAAAATATTTCATACATAATGGAATTTTACTTATTATTTTTAGACATTAAATAATTAGATTTATTTATGACATAATGATGATGTAGTAATTACCATATTAATGAATGATTAAACTAATTGAAATTATAAATATCCAAATAAATGTAATTTGAGAATTTTTATCAATTAAACTAATTTTATAAGTTAATATGACATGTTAGGGTTATTTAGATGAATTTTTTTCGAAGTCATAATGCTGTTATGAATTTAGAAAAAACAAAATACCAAATAGAGTCAAAATTGACAAAAAAGAGTTTTCAAAAATATATATTATATTATTAATTGATATTCTATTTCTAAAAATATAAGGTTCATATGAAGGTCTTCAATAATATTATCTATGTCATTAATTAACTACTTGAGGTTCTCTTAGAAGTTTATAGTAAGTTTATTAACCATATAATATATAAATACAAAGAGACATGGTAAATGTAAAACTATTTAAGTAAGAGTTAAATCTAAATGATAAAATTAATATAGTTACCCAAACCTGTCTAAAACATATTGGTTGAGTGGTTTTGGACCCATCCCCACCTTAGTATTTAAATAATTCATTTTATAGCCATTAAAAACTAAAAATTATTTTATAATAAAATAATATTTCTAGCTTTTCCTATGGTGCTCCTCACCCCTCTTCTAAAAAAGCACTTCACCTTCTCTCTAATTCACACCTTAAAGTACATTTGGATCAGCCAAAACCTGCCCAAATACCCTTTAAACTATCATCCCTTCACCCTAAAGGAATTAATTTTTTCAGAAATACAACCTATGGAGCCCTTTTGATCAAAGAAAAAGGAAGAACCTGAAGAAGAAGTAAATATTTCATCACCTCTTTTAAGTTCCATGCTTCTTCCACTTCCTCTTTCTTTTTTGTTTTCATTATAAAATAAAAACTATAGTATCTTCTATATTTTGTGATGTTATTACAAGTATGGTATAACTATATTCATTATTCTATCCATCCTTTTAATGACATGTCACCATACGTGCATACGTATCACTTACCGTCTCCACGTCGTGGTGTAATTGTTATTCAATACATTATTATTTGGATGGGTATAATAATGTTGTGTAATTGATGTAAATAATAAATATAACATGATAATTATTCTGTATATATGATATACCATCCAATTATATATTATTTTAATATCAAAAGAATGATATTGTCGCTCGTGCGTACCTACGGATTACCGTCTCCATGAACGCGATGAGATTCATTCCCCATCGTATCCATTCAAGAATAATATTCATTAGATGATTAAAAATAATTTTTAAAGAATTAATGTCCTTCTGAATATGAATAAGATACATCCTATCCATAATAAACATTACTTACATAACAGAGAATATAAAGGAAAATGAATCAGTTAACACCCGAAATGACGATAATACTAAAATATTATTAACAAAGCAATATTAAAAGATCATATATGATATCATATTAATGTATACGATTATTTTATAATTTAATAAAAATTATTTCACCATTATACATGAGGTTAACCTACCCTCGACCAAGGAAAGTACAAGGTAAGGGTTAATTTCACAATCTCTTTATTATCTGAGGTTGTTTTTATGTATGTATCTAACGTGACTTCTTTATCATCAACATCCATGTTACTTAAAAATGTATTCCAAAACATTTCTACTATTTACTAGACTATGGGTTAAAGTCATTTATACCCTTGTTTGACTTTTATAATATGTTTATAATGGAATCTTTTTTTTCATTTTCCAAACAAGGTCCTTTATAACCTTTTTGAAAAAATTAAGGTTAGAATGTCTTTTTTAACTTATATGGTGGGTGTAGATATTTTCCACCGTTAGAACATCATCGAAGCTTCCATTAAATTATTATAAGAATATTTCCAAAATAAATGTTTTATTTTAAATGGTTTCAAAATAGAAAGAGGCATTTCTATAAAATAGTTTCATTTCATCTATGTCAACATCCTTTGATAGATTTTCAACTAGTTTGAAGTTGATTTATTATGATAAAAATCTCCCATATTGTATTGAAGGTTTTGTGATATGTTTGACTGTGGATGTGTTATTTTTATACCATTCATGGTTTATGGATAAAGTATTGACATTTCGTAAGATAGTTTTAATACAAATGCTTATGTTATGTTTAAACCTTTTTATGTGAGGAATGCATTGGACTTAGTATGTGATAGGTGGAGATCACTATAGCTCCTCGATGCATCGGTAGGTCTCATGAGACAAACTATTGTATTGAAACATGGACTTGAAAAAATCTTATTTGTAGTCTTGGCACAAGGATTTGACTATGTGGTTATGAAAGTCTAGAATAATGCATTCCATTATTATGAAATTGGCTATTGATATTTCATGTGATTATATGACTAGTATAATATCCATATGAATAAGTAAATATAATTATTTGATTTTATCTTTTCTATATTATGTTTAAGTTCAAGTTTAATTTCCTTTTGTTTTAGTCTTATACATTGCCTTAAATGTTTATGCTTTTTTATGAAAGTTTCTACTGTATTGTTATCCTTACTGAGCATCTGAGCTCACCCCTTTCTATGTTTTATTTTTCCTAGGATGTGAAGAAGTATATTATGACTGAACTGCAAGGATAGTCTATGGGATCTCAGTGTTGTATATGGAAACAATGTTGCTGTAGTTTTCCATTTTATAATGCAATGTAATCCTTATGAATGTATCTAGTACTTCCAAGGCTACTAAACTAATCGGTCATTCGAGACTTGATCTTTTGTTATCATGCCAATGATACGTAATGATGCACTGAATCTGGGCTTCTTGGGTTGTAGTGTTATAGTTGGTATTAGAGGAAGTTTAGTATAATCCTTGAAAACTATATTTAGTTAAACATTGATTAGACCACATAGCCCTAAGATAGACTTTGAGGATTAGTATAGAAGAAAATACTAGAATTTTGGTATTGTAGAGATTTTGTGAGTTTTCCAAGAAATACATCCCTGTCTAGATACCGTTAGGTAGAGAAAACTCTAGCATAGATGTACCTAGGGGTAAAATCTGAAAACACCGCTTTGAGCTAGACTCAAACGGGAACTGGTGCACAACAACGGGCATTGATGCACTCTTGGTTACAACACTCATGGGGGATATGATTGGGATAATTATAATTTTCTTTACAAACCATTATGAAGGGTTTATGAGTATATACATCTTCAAAGAAAACATTTTTATGATTATGGATTATATCCATAAATTGTTCAATTTATGCTAAGTGTTTTACAAGTTTGGATTTATGTATTGCGATTCATAAATTAATCTAGTTCATGCCATTGTTTAGAAATGGCGCCTAGTAGAAGTAATGGAAACCATATCAATGCACACACTCTATGTTTGGATTTCCCTCCTGATCAAGATAATTATAGTGTAGCTAGTGATATAACTGGTGTTGATCAGCTTATCACTATATTGGGACAACTGACTCAGGTTATAAATAATAACCTTACCCGTATGGAGTTCCTTGATCCGCAGCGTGGTGGATCAATGTTAGATCGCTTCATGAGGAAACAACCACCAAAATTCAATTGGGGTACAAATCCACTAGTAGCTGAGCAATAGATAAATAACTTAGAGAAAATATTCCACGCCTTAGGGAGTAGTGAAAGGGAAAAAGTTGTCATGGCATTTTACCGCCTCAATGGAGATGCTGATCAATGATGGTCATTTATTAAAAACACAAAGGAAGATGAATAAGTTTCCAATATCGAATGGAAGGAGTTTAAAGAACTTTTCTTAGAAAAATACTTTCCTCGTGACCATCGAGCGGATATGGAAAGGAAATTTCTGAGTCTGAGGTAAAAAGAGGTTGAGAATGTCACAAAGTATGAAGCTAACTTTACAAGGTTAGCGAGGCATGCGGCAGATTATATACATAACCCAAGAAGTAAGATTGATCATTTTTTTGATGGGTCAACACTATTTCTTCATCGAGCATTAGTCTCACAATCCCTCTCGTCGTACAAAGATATTGTCTCTTGTGCTATCAAGATATAAAAATAATTATCTAAGTCTTACGACCTTAAAGAAAAGCAAGAGAAGAAGAGATATTATAAACACTCTAGAAATGGAAATAAGGGGAAGATGGGAAAAGTTGAATATCCATCCTACAGTAAATGTGCGAAGAAACACCCTGGTACTTGCCTTAAGGGAATGTGACTCTGTTACAAGTGTTTTTAAAAAGGCCACCAAGCTCGGGATTGCAGGGGGAAGAAAGAGGCTATCGATGTTGAACGCTATAATTATAGAGAAAGGGGGAATTATGCGAATGAATATCCTAAGCATCAGGGTAACTTACCTCAGAAAAGGACAAGGGATCAAGTCCAATTTTATTCAATCACTACTGATATGGTTGAAGCTCTAAAATATGTTGTAGTCGGTAATTTAATGGTTTCTTCAAGTTTAGACAATGCTTTATTTGATTTTAGATCATCGCATTGTTTCATATCTTCCCAGTTTTCTAAGAAAATTAGATACTTACAATTTGATTTAAAAATGGATTTGTCAGTAAAAATTCCTAAGGGAAGTATCATTGCAACAAAGTTTTGTGAATCAGTTCTCAATGGAACATATAAATGTTATTTATCTTCTGATCTCATAATCATACCCATGATTGAATTAGATATCATCCTCAGTATGGATTGGATTTTAGACCGTGAAGTGAAAATTTATTTCAAGAAGAAGGAGTTTACAATTTTTGATGATGATGATAAGAAGTACCTTATCTTTAGGGAAGAAACGTCACCACCTACTTCTTATCTTGATGCACCCAAAATAGATCAACTAAATTCAATTATTGGGGAGGAAGAGAATGAAATAACTGTGGGTGAGGAAAAGAATGTTCAAATAGAGGATGTACCTATTGTACAAGAATACGTTGACGTATTTCCATGGGATTTACCTGGACATCCTCCAGAATGAGAAATTGAGTTTTCCATTGATTTAATTCCTGTTTCAAGGCCCATATCAAGATGCCTTATAGAATGGCACTGTAGAATTAGTGGAACTAAATATAAAACTAGAGGAATTGAGTAACAAGGGATTTATTCACCCTAGTGTATCTCCATGGGGTGCCCCTATCCTTTTTTTAAGAAGAAAGATGAATCTATGAGGTTGTGCATTGATTACAAGGAGATAAATTCTATAACAATAAAGAACATGTATCCCCCGACTCGCATTAATGATTTATTTTACTAACTTCATGGAGCTCAATACTTTTAAAAGATTGACCTTCGATCTGGAAATCATCTGTTATGTGTGAAGAAGGAAGACATTCCGAAAACAGCATTTCAAACCAAGTATGAGCATTATGAGTTTACAGTAATGCCTTTTGGATTGACTAATGGTCCCTCGATCTTCATGGATCTAATGAATAGAGTTTTCAAGGAATATCTTGATGACTTTTTAGTGGTATTTATTGATGATATCTTGGTATACTCCAAAAGCTACGAAGATCATGAAAATTACTTGCGCTTTATTCTAAAAACTCTTAAAAGACATGAATTATATGTGAAGTTTAGAAAGTGTGAATTTTGGCTTCAAGAGATTTCTTTTCTTGGCCATATTGTCTCTAAGGATGGAATATCTGTAGATCCTTCTAAGACTAGAGAAATCCAAGACTGGCCAACACTGACAAGTATAATTGAGGTATGCAATTTTATGGGTTTAGTAGGTTATTATCTACATTTCATCTAGAAATTTGCATGATTGGCTAACTCATTAACCAACTCACACATAAAGGGGTGAAATTTGTTTGGACAAAAGAATATGAAGAATTATTTGAAGAATTGAAGAGATGATTAGTCAATGTTCTTATATTGACTCTACCATCAGTGAATGATGGGTTAGTTATTTATAGTGATGCTTCAAAGAAAGGAATTGGTTGTGTCCTTATGCAGAATGATAGGGTTATTGCTTATGCATCATGACAACTAAAAATTCATGAGAAAAACTATCCTACTCATGATCTTGAGTAAGCTGCTGTAATCTTTGCTTTGAAGATATAGAGAAATTATCTCTATGGCGAAAAATGTGAAATTTATACTGATCACAAGAGTTTGAAGTATATTTTCTCAAAGAAAGAACTAAACATGAGGCAAAGGAGATGGCTTGAACTACTCAAGGATTATGATTTCACGATACACTAACACTCAGGGAAGGCAAATAAGGTGGTAGATGATTTGAGTAGAAAGGATCATGGAGTTTTGAACAAGATGAGAGTTGAAAAGGATCCTATATACATGGATCTTGTAATGATGGATATGGGAATAACCATGGAAGGTGAAACATAAATGCCTTTTCAAATGGATTCCAAACTATCTTTACTAGAAAGGATAAAAAGTTCTCAGGTAGATGATGAAGAGTTTCAAAAGAATATTAAATCTGTGAATGATAGGAGATTGAATGAATTTGTATATGAAGATGAAATTTTGAAATTTGGGAAGAGAATTGGTGTTCTTGATATACCTGATCTAAAAATAGAATTGTTGGATGATGCTCATAGCTCCAATTTCTTTATAAAACCTGGGAGCACCAAAATGTATAGAGAATTGAAGGAAAATTTTTGGTGGGACAACATGAAGAGGGAGATCACTGATTTTGTGTCAAGATGTATGGTTTGTTAGCAAGTGAAAGCTGGAAGGAAACATCCTAGAGGAGTCATGAAAACTCTTCACATACCTGAGTGGAAATGAGATAATATTACGATGGACTTTGTCATGGGACTACCAAAGACTCCAAGAAGGAATTATCCAATATGGATCATTTTTCATTGTCTTATCAAGTCATCACATTTTCTTGCTATAAGAGATAACTTAACACTTGAACATTTAGCAAGACTGTATATTAATGAAGTTGTAAGACTTCATAGAGTACCCTTATCGATTGTTTCTGATCATGATCCTCGTTTTACATCAAGATTTTGGAAAAGTCTTCAGAAATACCTGGATACTGAACTTCATTTGATCAC
This sequence comes from Viscum album, assembly GCA_963277665.1. Lineage (NCBI taxonomy): Eukaryota > Viridiplantae > Streptophyta > Magnoliopsida > Santalales > Viscaceae > Viscum > Viscum album. Next base: position 623,458,860 of record OY728130.1, on the reverse strand, counting down.
TGCCTACCGCCCTCAAACTGATGGACAACCATAATAGACTATTCAAACCATAGAAGATATTTTGAGATCTTGATCACTTGACTTTCAAGGTATGTGGGATTAATATTTACATATGGTCGAATTTTACTATAACAATAACTTCCATTCAAGTATTCAGATGGCACTATAAGAAGCATTATACAGAAAGAGATATCGCACACCAATATGTTGGGATGATGTTGGTGAAAGAAAACACGTAGGCCCAAAACTTGTGGAGGAAATAATGGAAAAGGTGAAGGTAATCCAAACCCACATCAAAGTAGCTCAAAGTAGGCATAATATCTATGCCGATAACCAAAGGAAGGATTTGAAATTTCATGGAGGAGATCATGTTTTGTTGAAGGTATCTTCATATAAGGGTGTTATATATTTTAGTAAGAAGGGAAAATCGAGTCCTAGGTACATCAGACCTTTCAAAATTCTAGAACGAATTGGGGTTGTAGCTTATCGTTTGGCAATGACACCAAGTATCTCCAAAGTTCACGATGTATTCCATGTATCACTGTTGAGAAAATACAATCCTAACCCAATGCATGTACTCACCTATGAGTAATTAGAACTGGAACATGATCTGTCTTATTTTGAAGATACTGTCAAGGTTCTTGATACAGGAGAGCAAGTGCTGAGAAACCGGATGACTCGTCAGGTAAAATTTCTATGGAGAAACCATAATATGGAAGAGGCAACGTGGGAACCCGAGGAACTTATGATGAAGAACCACCAGAGTTCTTTTATGCAGTAATATTCTAGAAATTTTGAGGATGAAATTATTTGAAGGAGGGGATAATGTAACACCCCAAGCTTCCATGGTACGCTTCTCCTTGAATAATACAATAGCGTGTGTTGTACGCAACTTCGAGTTCTAACACACCACAACCAATAAAACTAGATGTTATGAATAGTAATATCAAATTTTTGAAATTTTATAAATTTTATCTTTCAAAATGGACTTAATTTTTGAATTTGGAATATCTAAATTAGCATAGGGTAAATTTTTGGTATTTTTCCGAAAACTTTCAATTTTGGATGAATAGTGAAAAACACTGAGTTATAGTATAAAGCCGAATTTTTATTTAAATAAATAATTATTTTATTTAAATTTATTTTAGGTTAAAATAGATACATAATCCTTTATATGTTCAATATAATTCATTGGAGTCATTTTTTAATAACATTAGATATATAAAATTTTATTGAACTTTTCACCGTCTTTTACCCACCTCCTAGGAGCATTTGCGAATTTACATAAAAATTAATTTTACCACTTCTGTGAGTTGAATTTAAAAAATTTTAGAGACATGGTTGATATCAGTTAGTAAAATGTGGTTCAATAAGAAGAAAATAAATTTTAGTGAATAGTAACTTTTTAATTTTATTTACCACGGTTAAAAGTAAAAAGGGTAATTAAGGGTAAAAATGATATTATTATAACCCTAACACATGTCCTGATTCTATTGAATATGTATAATTCGAACAAAAAAATCCTTATGAATAAAATATGAACCTCTTTGGTCCACTTGGATTAGATTAGGACATTTATTATTATTTAATTTAAAGAAGAGTTAAAAGAGTTAAAATCAAAGTTTAATAACTAATTTTTTTTAATATTGGAGTTTACCTAAGATAAATTCTACTATAAATACTCATTATAAATCAAAAAAGATTTACTACTTAATGGTATTTTATTTATAATTTATAGAAATTAAATAATTAAATTTATTTATGACACAATGATGATGCAGTAATTACCGTATTAATGAAAGATTAAAATAATTGAAAATATAAATATCCAAATAAAGGTAATTTGAATATTTATATAAATTAAACTAATTTTATAGGTTAATATGACATTTTAGGGTTGTTTATATGATTTTTAAGTAATAATGTTGTTATGAATTTAGAAAAAACAAAATACCAAATAGTGTCAAAATTGACCTAAAAGTGTTTTTAAAACAAATATTATATTATTAATTGATATTCTGTTCCTAATGGTCTAAGGATTGAAAAAAGGTCTTAAATAATATTATATATGTCATTAATGAACCACTTGATGTTAGCTTGGAATTTTATAGTAAGTTTATTAACCATATAATATAAAAATACAAAGAGGCATGGTAAATGTCAAACTATTTAACTAAATGTTAAATCTAAAAGAGAAGGTTAATATAGTGACACAAACATGTATAAATCCTATTGGTTGAGTGGTTTTCTATCCATACCCACCTTAAATATTAAATAATTCATTTTAGAGCCATTAGAAACTGAAAATGATTTTATTATAAAATAATATTTCTAGCTTTTCCTAAGGTTCCCCTCACCCCTCTTATAAAAGGGTACTTCCCCTTCTCTCTAATTCACACCTTCAAAGAAATTTGGCTCCACCAAACCCTTCCCAAATACCCTCTCAACTGTCCTCCCTTAATCTTATAGGCCTTCATTTTTTCATAAAGACAACCTAAGGATCCCTTTTAATCAAATCAATAAGAAGAACCCAAAGAATAGGTAAATATTTCATAACCTCTTTCAAGTTCCTTTATTCTTCCACTTCCTCTTTCTTTGTTGTTTCCATTATAAAATAAAAACTCCAGTATCTTCTATATAATGTGACATTATTATAAATTGGGTACAAGCATATTCATTATTCTATCTATCCTTTGAATGACATGGCACTATACGTGCGTACGTACAGCTTACTGTCTCCATGTCGTGGTGTAATTGTTATTCAATACATTATTATTTGGATGGGTATAATAATGATTTTTAATTGATGTAAATAATAAATATAACATGATAATTATTATGTATATATGATATAAAATAAAATTATATAATTTTTAATATCAAAAGAATGATATTGTCACTCGTGCATACTTACAGATTACCGTCTCCACGAACGCGATGAGATTTATTCCCCATCGTATCCATTCAAGAATAATTTTCATTAGATGATTAAAAATAATTTTTAAAGACTTAATGTAATTATGAATATGAATACGATACATATTATCCACTACAAACATTACTTACTTAACAAATCATATATTGGAAAATGATTCAGTTAACACCCTAAATGACGATAATACTAAAATATTATTAACAAAGAAATATTAAAAGATCATATATGATATCATATTAATGTATATGATAATTTTAAAATTTAATAACAATTATTTAATCATTATACTAGAGGTTAATCTAACCTTGACCAAGGAAAGTACAAGGTAAGGGTTAATTTCACAATCTCTTTATTATCTGAGGTTGTTTTTACGTAAGTTTCTACTGTGACTTCTTTATCATCAACATCCATGTTTCTTAAAAAAATATTCCAAAACATTTTCACTATTTAATAGACTATGGGTTAAAGTCATTTATAGCCTTGTTTGAGTTTTATAAGATTTTTATAAAGGAATCCTTCCATCTTTTTCCAAATAAGTTCCTTTATAACCTTTTTGACAAAATTAAGGTTAGAATGTATTTTTTTAACTTATACGGAGGGTGCAGCTATTTTCCGCCATTATAACATCCTCCAAGATTCCCTTAAAATCTTATAAGAATATTTAAAAAATAAATGTTTTCTTTTAAATGGGTTTAAAATAGAAAGAGGCATTTCTTTCAAATAGTTTCACTTCATCTATGTGAACATCCTTTGATAGATTTTCAACTTGTTTGAAGTTGATTTATTATAATACAAATATTCCATATTGTATGGAAGGTTTTGTGATATGATGGACTGTGGATGTGTTATTTTTATACCATTCATGGTTTATGGATAAAGTATTGACATTTCATATGCCAGTTTTAATACGAATGTTTATGTTATGTTTAAACCTTTTCATGTGAGGAAATCATTGGACTTAGTATATGATCGGTGGAACCCGCTATAACTCCTCGATGCATCGGTAGGTCTCATGAGACCAACTAGCGTCTTGTCATAATTCCTTGACAAAATATTATTTGTAGTCTTGGAATAAGACTTTAACTATGTGGTTATGATAGTCTAGAATTATGCATTCCATTATTATGAAAGTGGCTATTGATATTGCATGTGATTATTCGACTAGATGAATATCCACATGAATAAGTAAATAGAATTATTTGATTTTATCTTTGCCATAATATACTAAAGTTAATGTTTCAAAGGCTTTTGTTTTAGTCTTATACGTTGCCTTAAATGTTTATACTTATTTATAAAATTTTCTGTTATATTGTTATCCTTACTGAGTATCTGTGCTCACCCCTTTCTATGTTTTATTTTTTCTAGGATGCGAAGAAGTATATTATGACTGACCTGTCGGGATAGTCAATGGGATCTCAGAGTTGTCTATGGAAACAATGTTGTTGTAGTTTTCCATTTTATAATGTAATGTAAATCTTATGAATGTATCTAGAAGTTCCAAGTCTACTAAAACAATCGGTCTTTTGAGAATTTATCTTTTGTGATCATGCCAATGAAACATAATAATGCACCTACTCTGGGCTTCTAGGGTCGAGGCGTTATAGTATAAGCCACAAACACCATCCCGAACTATGTGGACTTTGATCCTTTCCAAAGCAAGGTATGTAGAAATCATCCCTAATGTATAAGCCCATCAACCATTTGTTTCGACTCCCATTCACATCGGTTCCCACCATCCCAAACTATGTGGACTTTGTTCTTTGCAAAGGCAAGGTATGGAGGAAGCCTCCCTGAGGTTCAAGACCACCACCCATTGGTCCCGACCACTTCACATCGGTTCACCAACACTTATCCTGAACTACGTAGACTTTGATCCTTGCCAAGCCAAGGTACGTAGAAAGCCTCCCTGAGGTTCAATCCCAACAACCATTGGCCCTGAACACTTCACTTCAGTTCACCAACACTACTCTTGAACTACGAGGACTTTGATCCGTGTCAAGGCATGGTATATAGGATAACTCTTTGAGGTTCAAGCCCAACAACCATTGGTCCCAACCACTTCGCGTCGATTCACCAACACTTCTCCCGAACTACGCAGACTGTGATCCTTACCAAGGCAATGTATGTAGGAAGCCTCCCTAAGGTTAATGCCCAACAAACATTGGTCTCAACTACTTCACATCAGTTCACCATCACTACTCTCGAACTACAGGGGATTCAATCTTTGCTAAGACAAGGTATGTAGAAAGGCTCCCTGAGGTTCAATCCCAACAACCATTGGCCCCGACCACTTTACTTCAGTTCACCAACACTACCCCTGAACTACATGGACTTTGATCCATGCCATGGCAAGGTATGTATGAAGGCTCCCTGAGGTTCAAGCCCAAAAACCATTGGTCCTCACAACTTCACGTTGTTTCACCAACACTACACCCAAACTACGGGGACTTTGATCCTTGCCAAGGCAAGGTATGTAGGAAGTCCCCCTGAGGTTCAAGCTCAACAACCATTGTCCCGACTCCCTTCACGTCAGTTCACCAACAACTCGTCCTAAAAAACATGGAATTTGATCCTTTCCAAGGTATGGAATGTAGGAAGCCTTACCTAGGTTCAATCCCAACACCTACTAGTCACGACAAATTCATATCGGTCCACCCCCATCTTGCATGACCTTAAAATGTACCCCAATTTCTATTCTGCATGATGCTTAACTGTACCCATTTGAACTACGTGGGCTTTGATCCCTTTCTCCTAGATAGGGTACGTAGGAAGCCTCCCTGAGGTTCATCCCCATTCAGTGGTATGCCATTGTCAACCCCATTCAGCAGTAAGCCACTGTCATCCCCATTCGGTGATAAGCTGTTGAAGTCCCCCAGTCAACGATATGCCGTTGAAGTCCCCAATCGATGGTAATCCTTTGTCCGATGAACTATGTGAACTTTGATTCCATTCCCCGTGGATACGTAGGAAGCCTTATTGAGGTTCAATCCCATCACTCATGTCTCATTATAATCTAACCCTCGATCCCATGTGTTTCTGGAAGATCATGCCCCATCCTAGAGGTTCTATTTTCTCCGGATCCCATCCATGTGTCCATTCTCATAGGCCGCCTCCTTAGGTGTCCCATCATCCCACCGAAATATGAGGAATTTGATTCCCTACCATGAGAATATGTAGGCAGTCTCTTCAAGGCTCAAGCCCAACATCACCATCATCCTCACGTCGGTTCCATCTCATTATCTATCCACTTCATTCAACACTCCATCTTCCATCCTGATTCTTCCCCTGGACACCACATCCCAGTGGGATCATTTCATCCACCTCCTTGCTGATTCTAGCAGTACTTGGGCCATAATCCATGCATAAGCCCCTACATGTCTCCGGGTCATTGTAACACCCCGAGATTTTATGAGAAATATTCTTTTTAATTTCTTTGATGTCTTGTGTTGTACGCTACACACAGATTTTCTTGCGCTATACGCAACACTATATTAGCTTTCAGTATACGCAAACACCATTATAGGCTTGTGTTGCATACCAGAGAAACATTCCTCGATAGCGTGTGTTGTACACAATACCGAGTAAAACTAAACGAGATATTATTATAATATTATTATGAACTACCCGTTATGAATAGTAATACCCACTTTTTGAAATTTTATAAATTTTATCTTTCAAAATGGACTTCATTTTTGGATTTGGAATATCAAAATTATCTTAGGGTGAATTTTTGGTATTTTTCTGAAAACTTTCAATTTTCGATGAATAGTGAAAAACACTGAGTTATAGTTTAAAACCAAATTTTTATTTCAATAATTATTTATTTTATTTAAATTTATTTCATGTCAAAATAGATACATAATACCTATATAATTTCAATGTAATTCATTGGAGTCATTTTATAATAATTTTAGATATATAAAAATTTTAATGAACTTTTTACCGTCTTTTACCCACCTTCTAGGAGCATTTGCAAATATACATAAAAATTAATTTTACCACTTATGTGAGTTGAATTTCAAAAATCTGAGAGGCACAGTTGATATCAGTAAGTAAAATGTGGTTCAATGAGATGAAAATATTTTTTTGGTGAATAGTAACTTTATACTTTTATTTATCATGGTTAAAAGTAAATAGGGTAATTAAGGGTAAAAATGATATTATTATTACCATAAAACATGTCCTAATTCTATTTAATAAGTGTAATTAGACCAAAAACAACCTTAGGAATAAAATATGACCATTTAGGTCCACATGGATTTGATTAGGACATTTATTATTATTTAATTCAAAGAAGAGTTAAAAGAGTTAAAATCAAAGTTTAATAATTAAAACACTTTTAATATAGGGTTAAACACAATATAAATTCAACTATAAATATTAATTAGAAAGCTAAAAATATTTCCTACATAAGGGTATTTTATTTATAATTTTTAGAAATTAAATAATTTAATTTATTTATGACACAATGATGATGCAGTAATTACCTTATTAATGAAATATTAACATAATTAATATTATAAATACACAAATAAATGTAATTTGAGACTTTTTATGAATTACAGTAATTTTATTGGTTAATATAATATATTGGGGTTGGTTAGATGAATTTATTTAGAAGTAATAATGCTGTTATTAATTTAGAAAAAAAATACCAAATAGTGTCAAAATAGACATAAAATAGTGTTTAAATCAAATATTATATTATTAATATATATAATGGTCCTGAAAATATAAGGTTCAGAAAAAAGACTTATATAATAATATATATGACATTAAAGAACCAATTGGAGTTCTATTGGTAGTTTATAGTATGTTTATTAACCATATAGTGTAAGAATACAAAAAGACACGATAAAAGTTAAATTATTTAACTTAGAGTTAAATCTAAATGATAAGGTTAAAATGGTAACCTAAACTTGTCTAAAACCTATTTTTTGAGAGGATTTAGACCCATAACCACCCTAGACTTAAAATAATTCACTTTGGAGCCATTATAAACCTAATATGACTTTATTATAAAATAATAGTTTTCATTTTTCCTAAGGTGCCCCTCACCTCTCTTATAAAAGGGCACTCCCTCTTCTCTAAAATTCACTCCTCCCAAGACATTTGGCTCGGCCAAAACCTGCCCAAATACCCTCTAAACTATCTTACCTTAATACTAGAGGCATTAGATTATACATAAAGCCAACCTATGGATCCCTTTTGATCAAATCAAAAGGAAGATCCCGAAGAAGAGGTAAATATCTCACCACCTATTTCAAGTTCCTTTCTTCTTCCACTTCCTCCTAATTTTTTGTTTCTATTATAAAATAATAACTCTTGTATCTTCTATATAATGTGATGTTATTATAAAAACGTTAAATCCTTATTAGTTATTTTATCCATCCTATGAATGAAAAAGTCACCACACGTGCGTACGTACGGCTTACCGTCTCCACGTCATGGTGTAGTTTGTTATTCAAATATTTAATCACTTGGATGGGTATAATAATGAGTATAAATGATATAAATAATAAATATAACATTATTATTATTCTATATATATGATATACCATCCAATGATATTCAATTTTAATATCAAAAGAATGATATTGTCGCTCGTGCATACGTATGGACTACTATCTCCACGAACGCGATGTGATTCAATCTCCATGTTAGCCATTCAAGAATGATTATAAAGTATATATATAATAAGTAATAATGAAACATATGACATAATAATTATACTATATTTATGTATATATATATATATATATTTCATTTACTTCCATTCAATTAAAATAAAGAAATGAAAACATCGTTCATGCTTACCTACGACCTACCATCTCCATGAACAGTGTATTTCATTCCATTTATCAATCTATTATATATATATATATATTATATTATTAATATATATTATATATAAATTATGTTTTACATTATGGAATTATGTAAATCATTATATAAGTAATGATATCAAGAATAACAAGTCCAAACACGTATGATAAATGAAACAATTATTACCCAAAACGTTGCTTTAACATAGAATTGACAAATGAACGGGTAATATAAAGACCTAAGTGAATCATGTATGATATCATAAATATTATTATGGTTCTGTTACAAGTTAATAATATGTTTAAATCCAATATAAAGGAGTTTCAGAAACATATGGATGAAATTGGACCTACGGTAAGGGATAATTTTGCAATTCTCATTTTTATCTGAGATTGCTTATACGTAAGTATTTACTAGGGTTATGTTTTTTATCCATGTCCATAAAAATGTTTTTAATAAAGAGTTTAATATTATTCCATGTATCTTTAAATTCATTTTTACCCCTATTTTACTTTTACATTGTGTTATGGAAGGATTCTTTCTTTTGTTTACCATACGAGGAACTTTTTGACATTTCCGGAAAAAGTACGAGGAGAATGTTTTTTTAACTTATATGGTGTGAATGGATTTTTACGGTTTCATAACACCTTATTTTCATTAATCTTCCTGTATAATATTTCATGATTATTTTCATCAAAATCCTTTTCTTTTGAAATATAATGACATTTTGTGAAAAGAAAATGATTTTAAAGAAGAAAGTATATTTTATTCAAGAAATCATTTCAAGTGTTTTGTTAAAACTATTTTCAATATAAGATGGAATTATTTAGTATGACTATGTTTCAAGTATAATGACTCTATTATTTACATGGTTTTATTCTTCTTATGATGAAATGATATCCATTTTTTTATATGGATTACGTTATGATGGGATGATGTTTGTGAAACCCATTTTTTTCATTGGGTTATGATGAATGATTTATGTTTATTTTTTGGAAAAATTAATAATGATTTCATAATGAGATGGGTGGGACCTATATCTCCCTCCAATGCATTGGGTAAAGATTTATATCTCATTATATATACATGGATGGAACAAAAAATTAATCGGGTTTAGTGAAATAGGACTGGAATGAGGAGTGAACTCGATTCAGTAAGGGACTTTGTCCACAATTATGGTCTTGGTAGAAATGACTTGGCTACTATGGAAATAATATCATGTGATTAATGGTTTGACACAATTAAATGTTTTATTCCCATTTTATTTTACTATGACTAATGTTCCTTTAAGATATATGCCTTACGTACTTCCAAGATTTATGTCATTGCTCATGATTTTGATGTTTAGATTTTATGTTCATGTTTTTTCATTCAAATGTTTATGGATTGTTTTATGTTCTCTATGTTTACCCTTACTAAGAATTTTAGCTCAACCTTTTTATGTTTTCTTTTCCCTAGATATAAATAATGGTTTTAGGTATGAAAAAAGGGCATGTTCTTTATGGGAGATGTTAAAGATCTTTCACCATGAGTAGAAGATTATATTTCGAGTTTCCAAAGACACTAAACCATTACGGTCCTTTGGGGTTTGTTTTTATCATGTATTAAGTATTCCACAAAATTAATGTAATGTCCATTTACGTCAAGTATGGGTCTCTATAGTTGGTATTATAGGAAAGGTTTAGTTAACCTTTGGAAACTAGGTTGCAAGAAATTTAGTGAGATCCTTAGAGATATTTATAAGGTATGTCTAGGGATGACCCTAAGGTTAAGTATAATTATAGGTTATAGTCCTAGAATTACGGTAATGATATTAGAATTAAACCCAAGATGTTAGATATTGAAGGTATTCCCCCTCTATTATGTTGTATTCCTAGCATGATTTTTTCCTCTCACACTATTCATTCTTGGTTTTAGATGATGGCTGGAACCCGAAGGAACTATGTTGATCAATGTAATGGAAGATGAAATGATTGTCCTCTTGAACAAACCACTTTCATGGGAGATGGAGTGAAAAATCTTATTGCTATACTTACAAATCTATGAATCATTCTGGACTTCCAAATGAGCATAGAAGGGAACAATATTCTATTGAGTCCTTCATAAGGCAACGTCTACCTTCTTTCAATGGGTCTTCTGATCCACTTGTTGAGGAACAATGGATATGTACCATTGAAAAGATATTTTCCATACTTCGCTACTCAGAACATGAAAAATTCATTCTGGCTATTTACCGTTTAGAAGGTGAAGCAGACCAGTGGTGGACTCTAATTAAAAATACAAGGCCCAAGATGAAATTGAATCCATGGAATGGGATTAGTTCAAGAACTTGTTTTTCAATAAGTATTTCCCTTGTATTCTTCAAAAAAAGATGGAAAAGGAGTTCCTTGAGCTTAATCAAAAGGATGATGAATCTGTTGGTATATACGAGGAAAATTTTACTAGGCTTTAAAGGTGTGCATCTGGATTTATCATCCAACCAGAAAGTAAAGTTGATCGATTCTTCAGTGGCTTAAAACCAAGTATTTGAAGGGAATTAGCTATAAGAGACTTATGTAGATATGAATAAATTTTGCATTGTACTATCAAGGTAGAACTAGAAGTTGGTGTTACATATCAATCTCATGGTTTTGACAAGAAATGAAAGATGGATTTATAGGAGAAATCTCATAACAATGGTGAAAAGAAGATGAATGTTTCTTTATGCTCAAAGTGTGGAAAGAAGCATGGTGGAGGGAGTGTAAAAGGAATAGAAAATGTTTTAAGTGTGTAAAAGAAGGTAATCGAGTAGTTGAGTGTCAAAGTAATGGGAAAAAGGTAGCTAATGATGTGAATTGAAAAAAGACTATAGAAAATGCACCACCAACACTTCAATGCTACAATTGAAAGGAAATGAGGCATTATGCTAACCAATGCCCTAATCCAAGGGTAAATGATGATCTACATCAATAACCTCTTAAAGAAAAAGGACAAAGGGAAGTCACTTGAGATCACTATTTGTGTAACACCCCATGTTTTTCTAAAAATAAATAGAAATGAAAGGAATTTTTTTAAGTAGATATTTATAACTATCCTTATAACATATTTTTTTCCACTTATATGTTTTGAATTTCAAGAATCTGTCATCTATAATTATGTTCAGTATATTATTTGGAGTCTATTAGAACCAAATTGTTTTTTTGGTGAATAGTAACATACCCGTATGAATAGTAATATGCCCCTAATGAATAGTAAATTTTATTATTATTTTATTTTATTAAGGCTTTAAGATAATAGCATCTAGGTTAATTTTTCATTGTGATATAGATGTAGTTATAGAATTAGAATTATTAATTTTTGAAATAAGTAAGATTTTATTTAAAAATTAAAGTAATAATATATAGAAAGTTATTTTCAAAAAATGGACTTCATTTTTGAAATCTACCTGTCGATAAATGGTTAGGATGAATTTTGGGAATTTTTCTGAAACAATTGATTGTTCAGTGAATAGTAAAAAATAGAGTTTTTAGTTTCGGTGTGTTAATGACATCATTAGTGATATAATAATGATTTCATAAATCTGTTCGACTTATGTATAGTTAAATAATATTTGAGGTGTCACAAGTGGCTTATACCATGGGAAAATACCATGGGCAAGCCCATGGTTTTGTAAATACCACTCATGAGGTGTCCCTTGAAATTTTTTAAAATAATCCCTCACTTTCCCTATAAATACCAACTCTTCCCTTCATTGAATTCATTCAAAATTCTCTCAAAACAAATTTCTGGACTCCTTACCTTCATATCAGTCCTCCCAAGGTTTCCTCATGCCCAAAGGACCCAAAGGTCAAGTTCTAAGCTTTACTCTAGAAAGTAAGAAAATTCTCAATTTCTTTCTTTTTTCCTTTCAAGTTCTCTTTTATGTGGTATAATTTTCATGTTTCCATACCGTGTTCTTATTTACTTATTATTCTTGATATTCTCTATATTATGATTCATTTCTGGATGGGTGACCCTTGTCCCCTCTCTTATTAATATTTTCTAAAACCATGTTGCGTAGCCGTTAGGCTGCCGAATGTTTTTAAGAGATTTCACAATTATTCTTTTATTTTGAGTTATTTCCTTATTCTTTCTTCATATCTCCTTACCCAAGAGGCATGAAATATCAATAAATCATTTATATTCTATATCTTATCATGTTTTTGTAAAATTACTCATCATTATTATTCTCCTCTCCCACTTATTAAAAGAATAAAAACATTGTCCGTTTGTGTTGAATTATTGACATCGTGGACGATGTGATTTCAATTTCCATTAATTCTTTAAAGTCCGGTCATGAAACCATTTATATGGTTGAAATAGGTTATAATATATGTTTTATGACTCACATATGGTTCTGTAATTATTTTTTACTCATCATTCTAATTTATAAGACAAAACGGGGTTGTTATTATCAAATAACCACTGAAATGATCTAGACAAACATCATTAATGTTCTAACTTATAAATCATCCTCATTTAAGAATTAAAAATGATGAATGGAATAATTTATTTTACTGGATATATGTAAATACTATTCCATCCAATTATTGAGTTTCACTTACAATCGACAAGAATGTCCATCATGAACCAATCATGGAAATCAAGTTAAGAACTTAACCAAAAACAGTGCAAAGTGAAAAATACTTACAATTAAGGGTTAAATGATGTTATGAAATGATCATATAAGATGTTATAAACGTGAAAATGTTTCTGTAAAATATTAATAACACTCTTTTAACCATTATAGAGGAGGTTTAAATAAGTTTTATGTAATATAAACTTGAGGTAAGGGAATTCTTAACCCGATTTCCATTCTTTGGGTTAACCTTCTACTTCATTATTTATGTGCTATTTAAATTGTTTGTGTGATGGGTTCTGTTTATATTATATTTTATTATGTGTATTTACAGTATATATACATACTCCATCCAATCTATTATTTCTCTCTTCAAATGTATGATATTTATAAGGGGATTTTCTTTAAAAATCCTCTTTTTAAATTCTGTTTTTCCAAAGAAATGTTTTTATGGAATTATTCATGTTGTATGATTATGTTTTGGTTCTTGGGAATTATTTATGAATAAGGTTGGGGCCTATATCTCCCTCCAATGCATTGGGTATGAGTATGTTAGAGGTCGGCCGTATGGTTACTCCAAGTGTAACTGCGATGGGTACACAAAGTAAGGTAGCCTTGAGGGTTACCAATTATAAGGTAGCCAAGAATGGTTACAAGATTAGGTAAGTAATGACCCAAGATACCTTTATGATTATATTTATGATCTCATGTTTGGTGTAGATCTTTTGTAAATCTCATGTTACACAAAGTAAGTATATATGGGTGACAAGAATGTCTTTTAAAAATGCTTTCATACTTTATGAGTATTCATGGACTAATGTGATATTTCCTTATTTTACACCATTTACTAAGATTTTGTGCTCATACGAAGTTTTTAAATAATTTTTCACAATTTAATTGATGTGTAATACAAGGAAGGAAGACATGTTAAATGTTGAAGAATTGTCTAGGATTCTTGTTTGATGTTTTAATGTTTTTTATTTTGAAAAAAATGGAAACTATTTTTATGGTATCCACTATGTAATAATGTGTAATGTCATGAATTTATTGTCCTATCTATCTAGATATATAAACATGAAAAGATCTTCAATGTAAAAGGAATTGTTTTCTTGACTAAATTCAAGATTATGTATGTAATAAGGTCGGGTCCTTATAGTTGGTATCAGAGGATGGTTTAGAGAACTTTAGGGGTTAGCGTGATGTTAATAAAATAAAATAAATGATTTTCACACTATGTTTAATTTGAAATGTTATAGAATTTAAATATTACCATGTTGCTTTATCTAAGACATGTTTGTTTAGAATGGTTGTCCGCAGAAGGAACATGGATGGTGAAGAGGAGAGACACTGACAGAATGACATCCTTCAGGAAATACAGCCCAGAATGGTAGGGATTGGAATTGAGCAGTTTGTTACAGTAATGGCTCAGCTAACACAGGCAATAAATAGTGGTGGAATACATTCAAGATAAACAATACAATTACCACAATGGAACATGACATTAGTGGAAAATTTTATGAGACAACATCCTCCTACATTTAATGGATCTTCTGACCCAGTAGCAGCTGAAGGATGGATCAAAGCCCTTGAAAAGATATTCGATGGTACATGATGTTCAGAAATTCAAAAGGTAAGTCTTTCCATTTATCGTTTTGAAGGGGAAGCTGATTAGTGGTGGTCAATGGTAAGGAATATCAGGGGTAGAGAGAATTTTTATGCCTTAGAGTGGGATGAATTTAAAAGTCTTTTCCTTGAAAAATATTTCCCTAAGGTGGTGAGACATAGAATGGAGAAGAAATTCCTTGAATTGAAACAGAAGGAGGAAGATTTAGTGGCTGTGTATGAAGAAAACTTCACCCGACTGGCGAGGTATTCAACAAATCTTATTCTGGATCTTGATATCAAAATCGACCGCTTTTAGTCAGGACTGAATCCAAGGTATCGAAGGGAGTTTTCCTCCCTTAAATTCGAAAGTTATGAGAAACTTGTCCGATGTGCTGAGAGGGTAGAGATGGAGTTTGCTGATGATCATGTGCATTTTGGAAACAATGATAAGAAGAGGTCTAGTTGGAAAGCAATGGGTAAGAATCAACCAAAGAAATATGATGGTAAGAAAATCCAATTTCTAGTTTGTGAAAAGTGTGGAAAGAAACACCCTGGGGAATGTCTTAGAAAAATTGGGAAGTGTTTTAAATGTGGTAAGTTTGCAAATATGGCCTGAGATTTCAATGAAAATGATCTTAAGAATAATATTGATAAGAAAACTATAAAGTGTTTTAAATGTGGTGAAATGGGTCATTATGCAAATGTCAGCCCAAAGAGAGATCCAAATGATGCAAAGAATCCAGACTACAAGCAGAAAGGTGTAGTGAGATCCTTTATGACTACGTCAACAGATGTTGGGCCATCCAATGAAGTTGTATCAGGTACTTTGTATGTTCAGTCAAATTTTTCTAAAGTTATGCTTGATACGGGGTCTACACATTCCATCATCTCTAAGAAATTTTCTGTTAAATTGGAAATATCACCTCAACGAATGAGACCCGAACTTTTTGTTAAAACACCAGGGGAAATGTTATAGAAAAGAGGAATTATAAGAATCTTTCTATTGTGGTTTTTAGAAAGACTTTACCTGAAAACCATGATGATTTACCCTTAGTAGAGTTTGATGTTATTCTGGGGATGGAATGACTTTCTGATTATCATGCTAAGATTGACTGTAGAGATAAAGAAGTTTTTTTCAGAAGGAGTTTCAGTTTTTATACAAGAATGAACCCATATAATTGATAACATATAAGGAAGCTGAAAAACTATTGAACGATGGAAATGAATGTTATCTTGCTCATATTGTTGAAAATAAGGGAACTATTCAAATTAATGATGTGCCAGTGGTAAATGAATACCTTGATGTTTTTCCAGATGAGTTACCCGGTGTCATACCTGATTGAGAAGTTGAATTCACAATTGACTTAGTTCCTGATGCTAAGCTAATTTAAAACCCCCCATATCATATGGATCCAATAAAACTTCTTGAATTGAAAAATTAGTTGCAAGATTTTCTTGACAAAGGCTTCATTCGTCCTAGCACTTCACCATGGGGAGCCCCTATTTTTTTTGTTAAAAAGAAATATGGTTCCATGAGACTTTGCATTGATTATAGAGCTTTGAATAACATCACTATTAAAAAATAGTATCCTTTGCCTCATATTGATGACTTGTTTGATCAGATCCAGGGAGCTCAGTACTTTTCCAAGATTGACTTGAGGTCCAGATACCATCATATGAAGGTGAAGGAAGATAAAATCCCAAAAAATGCCTTTCGTACTAGATATGGGCATTATGAATTTTTTGCTATGCCATTTGGATTAACTAATGCACCTGCTGTATTCATGAATATTATGAATAGAGTATTTCATTAGTTCTTGGATAAGTTTGTAGTTGTATTTATTGATGACGTTCTGGTATTTTCTAAAAATAAAGAGGAGAATGAAAAACATATAAGGGTTGTTTTAAAAATATTAAAAGAAAAGAAATTATATGGAAAATTCAGAAAGTGTGATTTTTGGTTACAACAGATTTCTTTTATTGGGAACATTGTATATAAGGATGGAATAACAATTGATCCTTCCAAAACAAAAGTAGTTAATGAATGTCCAAGACCCACAAATGTTACATAGATTCGTAGTTTTCTGGGTTTAGCAAGTTATTACCAATGGTTTGTTAAGAACTTTGCACGGTTATCTTTCCCGATAACTAAGTTAACACTGAAAGGGGTTAATTTTTTTTGGACAGAGGAATGTGATGTTTGTTTTAAGGAACTAAAAAAGAGATTGGTTAATGCTCTAGTTTTGGCCTTACCTTCCCAAAATGGTGAGTTTTTCATCTACAGTGATAATTCATTTAAGGGACTTGGTTGTGTTTTGATGCAGAATGAATAGGTAATTGCATATGCTTTGAGACAACTCAAACCACATGAGCTAAATTACCCCACACATGATTTTGAATTGGCAGCTATGGTTTTTTGCTTTGAAAATTTGGAGGCATCATCTGTAAAGAACCAAATTCGAAATATATACTGACCATAAAAGTCTAAATTATATATTCACTCAGAAGAAGTTAAACATGAGGCATAGAATATGTCTAGAACTGATAAAGGATTATGACTGCAGGATAAATTACCAGCCTGGGAAAGTAAACAAAGTGGAAGATGCCTTAAGTCGGACACATCATGCATGATTAATCATGTTACATTTGGAACATGATCCCTTAATTAATGATTTAATGAATTTTGTCTTAGAAGTTGTTGGTGCAAGGAATACATCTGGTTCGCTTCATGTTTCAGTGCAGTCTTTGTTGTCTGGCAGAATTAAGCAAGCGCAGAAGGAAGACCGTGAGCTACAGAAAAAGGTAGAATTGGATAACATGGGTAAGTTTCCAAAATTTAATCTTGATAAAGATTGTGTTTTAAGATTTTGAAAAAGGTTTTGTGTGCCTTGTGATTCCCAGTTGAAGAAAGAGTTGTTGTGTGAAGCTCATAGTTCTCCATTTTCTGTTCATCCTGGCAGTACTAAGATGTATAAAACCTTCGAAAGTGTTATTGGTGGGATGGAATGAAAAGAGATGTTGTTGATTTTACCATGAGATGTTTGACATGTCAAAAGGTTAATGTAGAGCGACAATTACCAAAGGGGATGCTTTAGCCTTTTCCAGTGCTAGGGTGGAAATGGGAGAATGTATCCATGGACTTCTTGGTGGGACTACCAAAGACTTATCGAGGTAACAATGCGATTTGGGTTACTGAGGATCAGCTGACAACATCTACACATTTTATTTCTATTCGAGATAAAATGTCTTTGGATCAGATTTATCGATTGTACCTCAAGGAGATTGTCAGGTTACATGGAGATCCTCTTTCCATAGTGTCTGACCGAGATCCCAGGTTCACTTCTAACTTTTGGAAGGGACTTCAGAAGTTGTTGGGCACAAAGTTAAATTTTAGTACAACTTTACATCCTCAATAAGATGGGCAGTCAGAATGAATGATTAAAACTTTGGAGGATATTCTTCTAGCTTGTTCAATGGACTATCAGGGAAGTTGGGATCAACATCTTTCTTTAGTTGAGTTTTCTTATAATAGTAGTGTTTATTCCAGTATTCAGATGGAACCTTTTGAGGCCTTGTATGGGAAGCAGTGTCAGACTCTAGCGTTTTGGGATGAAGTTGGTGAAAGAAAGTTGATGGGGCTAGATTTAGTAGAATAAGTGGCTGAGAAAGTGAGGATGATCCAACAACACATGAGGACAGCTCAGAGTAGGTAGAAAAGTTATACCGATAACAGAAGTAAAGACTTCTCTTTCGAGGTAGGTGACCTTGTTTTCCTTAAAATATCACCTTGGAAAAGTGTAATGCGTTTCAGTAAGAAAGGGAAGCTAAGTCCATGGTTCATTGGTCTGTTTTAAATCTTGGATAAAGTTGGAACAGTTTCATACCGTGTAGCTTTGCCTCCAAGTTTGTTTCAGGTACATAATGTTTTTCATGTTTCGATGTTGAGAAATTATGTACCAGATTCATCACATGTCTTGAGCCGAGAAGCAGTTCAGCTGGAAGAGAACCTTTATTATGAAGAGAAACCGGTTTATATTCTTGATCGAAGAGAACAAGTATTGAAGAATAAGGTAATACACTAGGTAAAGGTTTTGTGGAGAAACCACATGGTTTAAGAAGCAACATGAGAGTCTGAAAATGCTATGGGAGAAAAATAACCTCAGTTGTTTAATAAGTAAATAAAATTTCAAGGACGCAATTTCAAGAAGGTGGGGATAATGTAACACCCTAAGTTTTTCTAAAAATAAATAGAAATTCATGGAACTTTGTTTTAGGTAGATATTTATAACTATCCTTTTAACATAATTTTTTTCCACTTCTATGTTTTGAATTTCAAGAAACTGTCATCTACAATTGTGTTCAATATATTATTTGGAGTCTATTAGAACCAACTTGTTTTTTTGGTGAATAGTAACATACCCTTATAAATAGTAATATGAATAGTAATATGACCCTAATGAATAGTAAATTTTATTATTATTTTATTTAATTAAGGATTTAATATAATAGCATCTAGGTTAATTTTTCATTGTGATATAGAAGTAGTTACAAAATTAGAATTATTAATTTTTGAATTAAGTATGATTTTATTTAAAAATTAAATTAGTAATATTTAAAAAATTATATTCAAGAAATGAACTTCATTTTTGAAATCTACCCTTCGATAATTGGTTAGAGTCAATTTTGTGAATTTTTCTGAAACATTTGATTTTTCGGTGAATAGTAAAAAATACAGTTTTTAGTTTCAGTGTGTTAATGACATCATTAATGATATAATAATGATGTCATAAATTTGGTCGACTTGTTTATAGTTAAATAATATGTGTGGTGTCCTAAGTGGATTATAACATGAGAAAATACCATGGGAATGCCCATGGTTTTGTAAATACCACTAATGAGGTGTCCCTTGAAAATTATTAAAATAATCCCTCACTTTCCTTTAAATACCAACTCATCCCTTCATTGAATTAATTCCCAATTCTCCCTCAACTAATATCTTGCCTCCTTACCTTCATAGTAGTCATACCAAGGTTTCCTCAAGCCCCCAATGTTCCATCCTTCATGTTCTAAGGGTTACTCTACAATGTAAGAAAATTCTCAATTTCTTTCTTTTTTCCTTTCAAGTTTTCTTTTATGTGGTATAATTTTCATGTTTCCATACCATGCTCTTATTTACTAGTTATTATTTATCTTCTATATATCATGATTCATTTATGGATGGGTGACCCCTATCCACTCTCTTTTTATATTTTCCAAAACCATGTTGCATAGCCGTTAGGCTACCGAAATTTTGTAAGCGATTTCACAATTATTCTTTTATTTTGAGTTATTTCCTTATTATTTCTTCATATCTCCTTACCTAAGAGGCATGAAATCTCCCAAAATCATATATATTATATATTCTATCATGTTTATTGAAAATTAATCATCATTATTCTTCTACTCTCCTACTTATTTAAAGAATAAAAACATTGTCTATTTGTGTCGAATTATCGACATCGTGGAGGATGTGATTTCAATTTCCATTAATTATTTATAGTCTGATCATGAAACCATTTATATGGTTGAACCAGGTTATAATATATTTTTTATGACTTACCCATTTTTCTGGAATTCTTTTGTACTCATCGTTCTAATTTATAAGACAAAACAGGGTTGTTATTATCAAATAACCACTAAAATGATCTAAACAAACATCATTAATGTTCTTACTTATGAATCATCCTCATGTAAGAATTAAAAATTATGAATGGAATAAATAATTTTACTCAATATATGTAAATACTACTCCATTCCAATTCTAAAGTTTCACTTCCAATTGACAAGAATGTCCATCATGAACCAATCATGGAAACCATGTTAAGAACTCACCCAAAAACAGTGCAAAGGGAAAATACAAATAATTAAGGGTTAAATGACTTTTTGAATTGATCATATAAGATGTTATAAACATTAACATGTTTCTGTAAAATATTAATAACAATCTTTTAACCATTATACAGGATGTTTAAATAAGTTTTATGTAAAACAAACCCGAGGTAAGGGAATTCTTAACCCGATTTCCATTCTTTGGGAAAACCTTCTACTTAATTATTTCTGTGCTATTTAAATTGTTTTTGTGATGGGTTCTATTTATATTATGTTTTATCATGTGTATTTATAGTATATATACATACTAAATCCACTCTATTATGTCTCTCTTAAAATGTATGATATTTATAAGGGGCTTTTATTAAAAATTCCTCTTTAAATTCGGTTTTTCCAAAGCAATGTTTTGATTATGTTTTGGTTCATGGGAATTATTTATAAAGAAGGGTCGGACCTATATCTCCCTCTAATTCATTGGGTAAGAGTAAGTTGGAGGTCAGCCATATGGTTACTCCAAGTGTAACTGTGATGGTTACACAAAGTAAGGTAGCCGTGAGAGTTAAATTTTGTAAGGTAGCCAAGAATGGTTACAAGATTATGTAAGTAATGCCCCAAGATACCTTTATGATTATATTTATGCTCTCATGTTTTGTGTGGATATTGTGTAAATATCATGTTACACAATGTAAGTATATATGGGTGACTAGAATGTCTTTTGAAAATGCTTTCATACGTTATGAGTATTCATGGACTAATGTGATATTTCCTTCTTTTCCACCCCTTAATGAGATTTTGTGATCATCCCAAGTTTTTAAATGATTTTTCATAGGTTAATGGATGTGTAATACAAGGAAGGAAGACATGTTAAATGTTGAATAATTTTCAAGGAGTCTTATTTTATGTTTTAATGTTTCATATTTTGAAAAAAATGGATACTGTTTTTATGGTATCCTCTATGTAATAATGTGTAATGTCAGGAATGTATTGTCCTAATTCTCTAAAGATCTAAATTTGAAAAGATCTTCAATATAAAAGGAAGTGTTTTCTTAACTAAATTCAATATTATGTATGTAATAAGGCAAGGTCCTTATAATTTGTGATGTTGAGTATGCCAATGATGTGGTGGAATGATTAAGTGTGTATGTAATGAGATTTCAAAATAGTATCATGGAATCTAATTTATATTATTGTGGAATATTGGAATACACATGTATTGGTTTAATCTGGTTTTCAAAAATTATATTGAAATACTTTTGTAAATAAGATTATATGTGAATAATGAATGGATAAGGAGAAAATAATATGTTTGGTAGTATTCATGAGCTTATGATTGATATAAGGACAAAGTGATATCTTGGTTTGAGTATATATAAAATTTGAGATTTTGGTATGAGGAAAGAGTTAACTTTTGACAAAATTCATGTTTTCACTAAGGTTCTATGATAATTCATGTTTCAATAGAATTCATTATTAAGGTATTCACAAGTTTCTAATGTGATGAAGAAGATATATCTTATAATATACAGGGGATAAATGATGGTATTCACATTCTTGGTTGATGACATTTCTAGTAATCGTTTTATTTATACTATGAGATATGATAGAAGTATTTTGGAAAAGTCTAAAGATTTGAAATGTTTTATATTAGAAATAAGATAATATTTTTTAAGGATATAACCTTTTTTCGATATTATTTCTGGAATGTTATAATAGTGTTGTTTTAGAAACAGGAAAACCTGTAGGATGGGTGACAACCCGTCGTGTCAAACAAGGTTGTGGGAATTGAACCCACAACTGAAGTGCGACATGCCTTTATCATCTACTACTGGCCTACATGAAGTCCCTGGTTAGTATAAATTAGTTTTAATTTATTAAGTGGTATGATATATGAAGTATAAGTCCATTTTAGGAACCATGTATGATTAATCTCACTATATATGTACTTATGTATATTTAATAAGTTTTGCTAACCTTTTGTTTGAGACAGATAGAATGACCTATCATTCTATCGCAGGATTCTCTAACACTTCAAGAATGAAAAATTCAACTTTATTTCTTTAAAAGATGAAGTGGAAATTATTCAAGGAATGGCCAACGATGAGATTTTACCAAAATCAATTAAGTATTTCTTCTAATTCCAATTTTTTTTCAACATTAGGGAAATGATCTTGAAAACCAAAAACATTGTCCTAGATAGTACCTTAGATCATCAAAAATTTATGGCTTAGTGATTGTTGGATTTTTCATTTCCATGTTCTCTACCACTTTTTATCAGAACTTGATGGTTATATTTTTCTTCCATATCCATATTTTCAGCTATGTTCTCCTGTGTGGAAACCCATTGATGAGTTTCTTTGGGTAATAATTACATTTCATAATTTTGTTTTTTAAAATTATGTTTTAGTATTCCCTTTTATGATCTGGGTTTCTATGAAAGAAACTTTAAAGTAGTAAAAAATTTATAACCCCGATGAATTTTGAGGGCGAAATTCATTTTAAGGGGGGTAGATTGTAACACCCTAAAATTTTATGAAAATATTCATTTTAATTTATTTGATGTCTTGTGTTGTATGCCACACGAAGGTTCTCTTGCACTATATGAAATAGTATATTAGCTTTTAGTATACGTAAACACTATTCTTGGCTTGTGTTGCATGCCAGAGCAACATTCATCGATAGCATGTGTTGTACGCAATACCGAGTTTCACTAAACGAGATATTATTATAATATTATTATGAACTAGCTGTTATGAATAGTAATACCCACTTTTTTGGATTTTATAAATTTTATCATTCAAAATGGAATTCATTTTTGGATTCGGAATATTGACATTAGCTTAGGGTGAATTCTTGGTATTTTTCTGAAAACTTTCAATTTTCGATGAATGGTGAAAAACATAGAGTTATAGTTTAAAACCACTTTTTTTATTTAAATAATTATTTATTTTATTTAAATTTATTTTAGGTAAAAATAGACACATAATACCTATATAAGTTCAATGTAATTCATTGGAGTCATTTTATAATAATTTTAGATATATAAAAATTTTATTGAACTTTTTACTGTCTTTTACCCACCTCCTATGAGCAATTACAAATTTACATAAAACATAATTTTACCGCTTCTGTGAGATGAATTTCAAAAATCTGAGAGACATGGTTGACATCAGTAAGTAAAATTTGGTTCAACGAGATGAAAATAATTTTTTGTGAATAGTAACTTTTTACTTTTATTTACCATGGTTAAAAGTAAATAGGGTAATTAAGGGTAAATATGATATTATTATTACCCTACCACATGTATTAATTGTATTGGATAAGTGTAATTCGACGAAAAACAACCTTAGGAATAAAATATGACCATTTAGGTCCACTTGGATTAGATAAGGACATTTATTATTATTTAATTCAAAGAAGAGTTAAAAGAGTTAAAATCAAAGTTTAATAACTAAAACACTTTTAATATAGGGTTAAACACAATATAAATTTGACTATAAACATTCCTTAGAAAGATAAAACGATTTCCTACATAATGGTATTTTATTTATAATTTTTAGACATTAAATAATTTGATTTATTTATGACACAATGATGATGCAGTAATTACCTTATTAATGAAATATTAAGATAATTGATATTATAAATAGACAAATAAATGTAATTTGAGACTTTTTATGAATTAAACTAATTTTATAGGTCAATATAATATATTTGGGTTGGTTATATAAATTCTTTTAGAAGTAATAATGTTGTTATGAATTTAGCAAAAACAAAATACCAAATAGTGTCAAAATTGACATAAAATAGTTTTTAAAAAAAATATTATATTATTAATTGATATAATGGTCATAAAAATATAAGGTTCAGCCAAAAGACTTATATAATAATATATATGACATTAATGAACCGATTGGAATTTCATTTGCAGTTTATAGTATGTTTATTAACCATATAGTGTAAGAATACAAGAAGACACAGTAAATGTTAAATTATTTAACTTAGAGTTAAATCTAAATGATAAGGTTAAAATGGTAACCTAAACTTTTATAAAACCTATTTTTTGAGAGGCTTTATACCCATCCTCACCCTATCCTCTAAATAAGTCACTTTGGAGCCATTATAAACAGAATATTACTTTATTATAAAATAATATTTTAAGTTTTTGCTAAGGTGCCCCTCACCTCTCTTATAAAAGGGCCCTCCCTATTCTCTCAAATTCACTCCTCACAAGCCATTTGGCTCGGCCAAACCCTGCCCAAATACCCTCTCAACTATCCTCTATTAATACTAGAGGCATTCCTTTAGTCATAAAGCCAACCTAAGGATCCATTTTGATCAAATCAATAAGAAGATCCCGAAGAAGAGGTAAATATCTCACCACCCATTTCAAGTTCTTTTCTTCTTCCACTTCCTCATTATTTGTTGTTTACATTATAAAATAATAACTCTATTATCTTTTATATAATATTATTTTATTATAATAATGATACAACCTTATTAGTTATTTTATCCATCCTATGAATGAAAAATTCACCACACGTGCGTACGTACGGCTTACCGTCTCCGCAACGTGGTGTAGTTTGTTATTAAAACTTTTCATCATTTGGATGGGTATAATAACGAGTATAAATGATATAAATAATAAATATTACATTATGATGATTCTATATATATGATATACCATCCAATTTTATACGATTTTAATATCAAAAGAATGATATTGTCGCTCGAGCGTACGTACGGACTACCGTCTCCACGAATGCGATGAGATTCATTCTCCATATTAGCCATTGAAAAATGATTATAAAGTATATAAATAATAAGTAATCATGAATCATATTAAATAATATTGCTACTGGATTTATGTATATATATATATATATATATGTCATTTACTTCCATTCAATTCAATAAGGAAATGAAAACAGCGTTCATGCGCACGTACGTCCTACCGTCTCCATGAACGGTGTATTTCATTCCATTTATCGATCTATTATATATATTATATTCAGAATATATATTATATATAAATTATTTTTTACATTCTGGAAGTAATTAAATAATGATATAAGTAATGATATCAAGAACAATAGGTCCAGACACATACAATAAATTAGACAGTTATTACCCAAAACGTTGCTTTATATAGAATTAACAAATGAACGGGTAATATAATGACCTAAGTGAATCATGTATGATATCATAAATACTATTATAGTTATGTTACAAGTTAATAATATGTTTAAACCCAATATACAGGAGTTTTTGATACATATGGAAGAAATTGGACCTACGGTAAGGTATAATTTTGCAAATCTCATTTTTATCTGAGATTGCTTATACGTAAGTATTTAATGGGGTTATGTTTTTCATATATGTCTATAAAAATGTTTTTAATAAAGTGTTTAAAATTCTTCCATAGATGTTTAAAGTCATGTTTTCCACTCTTTGACTTTTATATTGTGTTATGTAAGGCATATTTCTTTTGTTTACCATAAGAGGAACTTTTTGACATTTCTGGCAAAAGTACGAGGAGAATGTTTTTTTAACTTCTACGGCGTGAACAGATTTTTACGGTTTCATAACACCTTATTTTCATGAATCTTATTCTACAAGATTTCATGATTATTTTCAACAAAAGTTTTTTCTTTTAAAATTGAATGGCATTTTGTAAAAAGAAAATGATTTTTGAAGAAGAAATGATATTTTCTTCAAGAATTCATTTCAAGTGTTTTGCTAAAACTATTTTCCATCTAAGATGACATTATTTAGTATGATTATGCTTCAAGTATAATGTCTCTATTATTTACATAGTTTGATTCTTATTATGATTAAATGATATCCATTTGTTTTATATGGATTACATTATCATGGGATGATGTTTATGAAACCCATTTTATTCTTTGGGTTATGATGAAGGATTTATGTTTATTTTGTGGCACAAGTAAGAATGATTTCATTATGAGATGAGTGGGAATGATATCTCCCTCTACTTCATTTGGTAAAGATTTATATCTCATGAGATAGACATGGATGGAATGACAAGTTAATCTGGTTCAGTTATACAGGATTGGAACGAGGAGTGAACTCGATTCCGTAAGGGACTTTGTCCACTATAATGGTCTTGGCAGTAATGCCTTGGATACTATGGAAATAATATCATGTGCTTAATGGTTTTCCAGAATTAAATGTTTTATTCACATGTTATTTTACCATGAATAATGTTCCTTTATGATATATTCCTTACGTACTTCCAAGATTTAGGTCATTGCTCATGATTTTGATGTTTAGATTTTATGTTCATGTTTTTACATTCAAATGTTTATGGATTGTTTTATGTTCTCTATATTTACCCTTACTGAGCATTTGAGCTCATCCTTTTTATGTTTTCTTTTTCCCAGGATATGAATAATGGTTTTAGGTAAGAAAAAAGGGAAGATATTTATGGGAGATGTTGAAGATATTTCACAATGATTAGAAGATTATATTTCGAGTTTACAGAGAAACTAAACTATTATGGTCCTTGGGTGTTTGTTTTTATTATGTGTTAAGTATTAAGAAAAATTAATTTAATGTTCGTATAAGTCATGTATGGGTCTCTACATTCATTTTACTTTGTGTAAACTCTGATTCGTTACCCCTTCGAACTACGTGGGTTTTGATCCCTGTCATCTACATAGGGTATGTAGGAATCCTCCACGAGGTTCAACCCCAACCAACAGTAAACATTAGTGTTCTCCCATTCTGGGGCACACACTCCCTGATCTACCCTTAGTGGTGTCTAGATTAGCCTTCACGATGTGAAATCTTCCATTTATAAGACACACCTTCCTAGGTCTACTCTTATTGAGTGTTATGATCCATCCACCTAGTAAACACTCATGGTGCTCCTTCCAAGGGATGTACCAATCTGATCTGTCTCTATGTGACATTTTGATCACCCGTATTCTGTGTCCGCATGACATTAAAAACCTGACATACCTCGTGTTAAACATGAGATTCCTAAGGAAAACTCGAAAAGGCATGCATTTGGCTTAACCATATCTACTAGGCTTTAAAATCTAGGAATACCCCATGTTAAGAATGGGAAGCTAAGGAAAACCTTAGAGACATTCCTCTGGAATCTGATTTCCCATGACTGATGTGGGATGCCATGGGTTCTTCACCCTTAAGACGCACTCTTATGAGGAAGAATACAAGTACCCCAATGTACATGCATCCAGATATGCCCCGACATACCTGCTGTTTTCTTCTACTCCGACCAAAGGTTTCTACCATGTCAAGACCCCATGGAATATTTTGACGGAAGTATTGTTATTAACCAGTTTCCAAAAAGATATGACACTGGGAATTAAGTTTACGAACCACGACTTAATCTATAAGGGAGACCCAGACTAGGTAACAAGTTATGAGGAGGAATCCATAGAAGGAGGAATATACATCCCATCATCCCGTTTTGATCCAGAAGAACATTTCTCTAAATAAGTGGTAGATGCCCCTGCCTTTGGAATGTGGGAATGCGGGGAAACAGCTGCGCGTCCTCGACAGATGAATGCGCATGCCCTGGAGAAAGCCTCAGAAAAAACGTTTCACTCATATAATTTTCCCATTTAGTTTCTCATAGTCACCACATTGTCCTTCACGTTCAATATTAACAAGATTCCTTCAGGTTATATCTATTAACTAAAACAAAAAATCAAAGTGTGAGAAACAATAATCATGGAAGGAAAACAATATAATCATTTATAGGATGTTTAAATCATTAAACTCCTTTTTTAATATAAGAAAACTTAATTTTTACCTAGTTCATTCATTATCATAATCTATTTAAATCCTTCATAATGTTTTATAAAGAAAATGTGAATTACCCTAAGAATATCCCATGGGTGTGTAAAATTAAATTCATAGTAAGATATATTGTTGTGCACCAGGTGAAAAATAGTTCAAGACCAATACACCATTACTAGAGTTATTACCCATATATAAATATATTATATAACCACGTCTACATTTAGTATCTATATAAGGATGTATTGTAAGAAAAAAACACATAATATATACCTTACTAAAACATTAGGATGTTCTTCTATAATTATTATCAATTTTCATTATAGGGTTATTTTCCCTAATATATGTTTCCTTAATCTATTTCTCAAGGTTTCTAAGAATGTTCCTATAATACCAACTATAGCAACCTTGACCCCAATATCCCAGAACCTATGCATTATTTATTACATTTTCATAAGATATATGGAATCACATCCCAAATGACTGAATAGTTTAATAGTCTTGGTAAACTCAATACAAACTTGAGTCTTTAATTACATATAAAATCACAGATTAGAATTTTTTTTCAAGAATATCATTATTCCCTATAGAATATCCTTGAATATAATTCATAGTATAGTTCATAGATTCTTGGGAAATGGAAAAAATAAGGGTGAGATCAAATTATGAATAAATGTTAAGTATAGTTGAAGCTATATGAATCAATAAGCATAATCATGGAAAGGTAAGTAACTGAACACCCATGCAATTTAAACGACTTTAATATCATGAGTTAAAAATTAATAATCAACATAAAAGGGTAAATAATTAAAAAAATAGTCCATTTAATAAATAAACTGGGAATGAAATTAATTTATAGATAATATAATTGGGAAAATTTCATGGATAATAAGATAATGCATAATCAATATAAAAATCAAAATAACTGAAAACACAAACAATTTAATCTATAAACTAAGAATGAAATTTATCTAAAGATAATATCATTGTGAAAATATCATGGATAATAATAATTGAATTCTCAATGAAGGAAATTACTTATTACTGGAAAATATTTTATTAGGAATGTAATACCTCTACCATAAAGACCATTCGAAAGATGATTTGTAAATATAGGTAGAAACCCATTTAATGAAATTTTACTAATTTTCCTCATGAGACAACCAATACATCAAGGGTCTACAAATTTATGAGCCCCTCCCTTCACTATAGATCTAAATAATTCCTCATATACTGAATGATCTATTTAATTATAGAATTAATATGACTTATCAAACAATATCTATATTTTGTAATGAATAAAAATTTATCAATATTTCCTAGTAATTCAAATAACAATTAAAGTAAACATTGCATGTAAAATTGGTATACAGTTTAGGAAATAATATACCCATGATATAAATAATATGGATATTTAAGACGAAAACCATATATACAAATGATATATGATTTTGAAAATTATCATATCCATGATATAAATAATGTGGTTATTTAATAGAAATTATTTGTATAATTATAACAAGATAGTTAATGTTTCAATTTAATGTTAATGAATATAAAAAAATGAATCAAGAGAGTTAATGTCAAAAATTTATTTGGTAAAAATTATCATAAACCATCCAAATAAATAGTATGTATTATATAAATTCAACATATCCCCAATAGTGTATAAGAAAAATAAAGGGTTGTTTCCATTTATGAATATTAATACCATAAATTAATGTTTATAATAATTCTTGATGAACATATCCTTTTAATATTGGAAATCAATTTTTAAAACTAAAAGTTACCAAAATATTTTAAAAATACTTTTATTTGAAAATAAAACTGTAGTTTTATAAAATAATATTTAAAACATTGAGTGGTCATGAAGGCTTGAAATTCCATTAATACCATACATGTTAAAAAAATGATCCCATTCAATTTTCTACTAAAATCCTTATAGAAGTTTTTTTGGAAACAAAAGGATGATTAATTTAGTTTTTTTTGTAAAAAGTAAAAAATTAATAAAAATTCATTTAATAAATCATTTTTAAAAGTTTTAAAAACAATTTTTGAAAACAATTTTAGATAACATGGCTTTGGAAGAAAACGTATTTCTGACTGAAGAGAGAAATGAAATATGATTTTCTTAAAAATATTTTCTCATTCATTTTAAGTACCAAATAGTGGAAAATGGTACTATTACATGAATATATCATGAAAAAAACCATAGGTGAATAAAATTAAATGATTATATTAGACCATGATCAAATAATTACCTTCAACTGAAATTCAATAATAAATAATCTTGATTAAAATAATATTGTGAAATAAAACATTATAATGATCAAAACGTTGAAGTGATAATGAATATATTATGGGTATAAAATGTATATAAACATAAAACAAGAGGTGATGCTAATTAATATAGTTAAATTTTAATTCATACATAATCAAATAATACTAAATAAAAAAATAAGTAATATAACCCAATTAAAATAAATTGAGTTATAAAATTTGTTTACCAAAAGGTAATTTTCAATTTAAAAACCCTTGGATGAAATAATTCAAATTGAAACTTAAAATACCATGAATTATTAATTAATAATGATTTTAAATGTCAAATTTATTGTATATACACCATAAAAAAGAAATTACATTCATAACATTAAAATATGCCTCAATGAAGGGAAATTGAGACGAAGTCCCTTACCTCACACTTATTTGCGGTTGAACGTACTTTAACCTCAGGTTTAGTGGATTTATACACGTTATTAAAAAATACCAGAACCATATTAGTATTTATAATATCATAGAAAATCCATTTATAACATCTTATCACTACTTAGTTAATAATATTTCATTATTTGTAATGTGTGTATGTTAATTGACTTGTTTTATCACCTGTGCTTTGTCATGAATGTTCCAGTTATTATGGATATTATATATTTAAATCATCATTAGAATAATAATAATGATATTATTATTATATTTTTTAAATCAATTTTACTTTTAATACCAATAATGAATTATTGTTTTGAGAAATGAAGTATGTTATGATTGTGGAGACGGTAGGTCGTACGTACACATGAGTAACGTTTCCATCTCCATTGATCATTATGGAAACGAAGTGAGTAATATTTCATATTTTAAACAATAAATTAATACCATAAATACCGTATTATTGCTTTAAATATACTAATATATATCATCCAAATGGTGTAGAAATTAAATTAGAATCATATCACTTTATGAATGCAGTAGTCCAAACATTCATGAATGACATTATCATATTTTTGCGAGTGAGAAGGTAAGAAAGAAAATGATATATTGTATTTTAATATTGATAAATAATTATTTAAT
This sequence comes from Viscum album, assembly GCA_963277665.1. Classification (NCBI taxonomy): domain Eukaryota; kingdom Viridiplantae; phylum Streptophyta; class Magnoliopsida; order Santalales; family Viscaceae; genus Viscum; species Viscum album. The sequence continues at coordinate 623,426,896 of OY728130.1, read as the reverse complement.
GTTATAATTATATCATTTATATCAAATTTATTAAATAAATTTATCCTTACTACATTCTATGTAAAGAATTAGTGGAAAATGAATCACATCACTTCGTGAGGTGGTAGTTTATCGTACACACAAGCAACAATATCATATCCCATATGGAATAGAAAGTAAATATATATATATATATATAATATAATGACTAAATAGGTATAATTATGTTAAAAATATAATATATATACTTTTTATCCATCACTATACTAAATCATGATAGGTGTTGCTAGAAAATATGTCACACTAGTTCACGAGGTGGTAGTGTGCCATAAAGACAAGCGATATTATCATTTCCCATTTGAGGGAATAGGTGATGGATATAGTTCATGAAATTAATATAATAAAAATTAATTATATGGGATATAAGTTTTTTACTATATAATCAAAAATTAATAATATTTGAATGAGATGGAATAATAGACAATACAAAAACTCCTAGTTAGTCATTTTACCACTTATCAGACCACATTTATAGGATTATAACAAAATTATTCCAAGAATGTATTTATTACCAAAACAATTATTCTATAATTTGGTGATGAAAGTTGGGAAGTTATTTGGGTAGGTATTTTGAAAACAAAAAGGGTTTTATGGTGTGAATAAGAGAGGGTATGGGGTGTCCTTTTATAAGTGAGGTGAGTGCCACACTTGTAATTTTTTAAAAGACAAACGTTTACCCACATTTTTTACAATCCATAAGTGTCAAAAAATAGAGTATTATCAAGATTTATACAATATAATTTCAAAATATGGTCATGAAAGATATTTTAATCAAGTTTTTATTTTTTTAACACTTATCTTGTTAGTTTAACCCCCAGTAAACCCATTTTTACATTAAATGTGGTAATTATTTTTTTACCTTTTTTACCATTAATTTTGGTAAAAAATTAAATTTTACTTACTAGATACTATAAATTATTATTTTTAAAAATGTTTAATCAATTTTTCCAAATTCAAAACACATATGTGAAAGAATCCAATTTAAAATTATATCAACAGACTGAATTATAAAGTGGGATTCCAAAGAGAAAATATCATAATTATAATAGGTTTTAATACCAAAATTCAATTTAAAATAGATTAAAATGAAATAAATTAGTAAAATTTAATTATAATTTAACTAATATTAATTAAAAAATGATTTATAATAGAATTTAACCTTATAAATTATTTAATTTGAAAGTCAGTTTTTAATAAAAACCAGTATTTTTCACTATTTTTCAGAAAACTATACATTTTAGAAAAATACAAAAAATTCACCCTAAGATAATTTTGATATTATTATTTAAAAATTAATGTAAATTTTATAAAATTTTCCCTAAAAGTCTTAAATGTAATTTTGAATTATGTCCACAAAGCATGACTAAACTGTGTTTTAGAAAAAATACTGTTTTTTAAATATTTATTTTTTTCATTTAAATGATTCTTATTTAATCTATAATCAAGAGATAAAAATTAATTTTATTTCAAATAATTAAACCATATAATTTTCCTAATTTATTATTTAAATTTCGTACCCTCAAATTTAATGGATATGTTATAAAGATATACTACATTACCGTTCATTTTGGTTTGCGGTTGTGTGTTCCACGTAATATCAAAGATATTAAATTTATAGAAATATATATTAATGGTTTTGTTAATCTTGGGGTTTCATGTCTCATATTATATCTAATAAAATGTTAATATTATATAATTTTAGGGTGTTACATTATAGAGTACCCATTGAAAGAAAAAAAAGGGTTCACTACATTTCTAAATGGTATCACCAAAATTGACCACATGAATGTAAATAGTTGATAAAAAAATTCATTCTCCATAAAGGAGTATTAAATAAAAAAATTAAGAATTTTGTTCATCAAAAATAATTTTCAATGAAATAACACCTTTAGAGATGATTAGGAAATTGGTGGTAAAATTGTAAAAGAAATTTTAGAAAATTCTTTTATATTTGGCATTCAATTAGAAGTTATAGTAAATTTTAAACATCATTATTCAAAAAGTTTAACTAAAAAATTTTGATCAAATATTTAATTTTAAAAATAAATTTCAATAGTAGTTCCTTGAAAATGGAATAATGTTTTCAAAAAGGTGAAGTGGAAACACCTTTGAAAGTTATACCTTTAAACATATTCTACAACAATGAATCCTTGAAAAAGGCACAACAGTTTCAAAATAGTGAACTATTTTTTTTTGAGAAATTGTACATTTAAAAATAATATTTGATAGGATTTATTTAAAAATACATAAAGGTTATCCAAAAGTAAAGCGAAGGGGAAGAAAAAATATTTTATTTTGAAAAAATGAAAAACATTTAGGATATTTTTTAATAGCTTTATTGGAAATTCATATAAGAAAATAGATTCCCAAACATCATTTTTAAAAACATATAAGGGAAATATGAAGGTAATATATGATAATAAATACTTTTATTTATAAATATAAAAGAGAACATTGATGGGAATGGAAAATATAGGCAAGAAACAAAAATTGTAGTTATAGAGGTGAGGATTATTCTTAATAGGGAAATACTTTTTATGGGGAATGAATTAATTATGTTGGAAAATTTAAAATAAAATCTTCAATTGATCCAATTATATAGATAATTTACCATTAAATAAAATATTATAGTGTAAGAAACAAATCTTGAAAGAAATAATTCCAAGAAGATATATTATAACTCAACTAAGGGAGTTGAGTTAACAAAAACCCTTACAGTAATTGAAACATAAGAATCAAAGAAAATAAGAAGAATAACATTAAATGGATATTAAAATATCATGAAATGAAATATATTCATTATTTTTTTAGTCAAATAATTAGTTAACACAAAATATAAGATAAATGATGTTTCATAATGTCAAACATGCCTCTTGAATTTGAAAATGTCACAATAAAACCCTTACCTTGTTTTCTCTCTTAGCCAAGGGCACTCTAAAATCATGTATAAAAATAATAACTCTCTTAATCACATTTTTAAAACCCTTATTAATATCAAAAACCTTTTATAATCTTCAATTATAATAATTTATTATACATTTTCTACTTATTTATGGGTTCTTTTTGTTATTGGATGTTATCAATTCTAATTGTTTCATGTATGCTTTATAATGTAATATTGATACAAATTATTCAATATTATGTTCATAAATACATGATAAATTAAGGTAATATAATAAATTATTATATTTACTTAAAAATATTATATCTCATTCCATAAATTTCAAAGCTTTGTTTTTAAAAAATGAAATCATGGTCGGCTTATTTCAGTAATTATATCGACCAAAGATGAAATTTTAATAATAAGAAAATAATTTATATAACCTTTTTAGAACATTAAAACGATAATTTTTTCATATAATTTTTTTAATATTATTATTAGTTTTATCATAGTCATCTATGATATTATTTAATAACATTGTTGATGTAGGTGGTTAAACCGACCCAAACAAGGACACGCTATAACTAGATGGGTGAGTACGGTGAAGGGAGTGTATAATATAATTATGAAATATTCATGATAATATTAGTTATGTTGTTTTAGTTTGTTGAATTATATTTTAAGAGGTTTGGATAAATAATAAAAATCTATATAAAAAAGAAAAATGCAATTTCGTGGAGACGATAGTCTTCACAAGACATGATTATCGATTTTATTTCCCAATGAATAATAGGTAATGAAGGTAAATTATAATTTGTATATTTATATTCATAATTAAAAAATATATTCAAAATTTATTATTTAATTCCATCCTTATAACCAATGAATATAGGTGGTGGTGAAAAACGGAAGATGCCACTTCATGGAGGCGGTAGTCCTCCCTAACACACTATCAACGTTATTTTGTTTTTATATGTGGGTAGGAAAGAATAAATAATGGCTATTAAATTTATATAATAATAATTAATTCCAATAATGATACCAATTTCATTATATTTATATGTTTTTAAGAGAAATAATAATAAGAAATTGTTAAGAATTAAGTGATACTCACGTTGGAAACTTGGACTTTCTCTTGAAAGTATCCTTAGAAATAATGGTCTTAGGATAACTACTTGAGACCAGAGGGTTTTTAAATTTAAAGAGGTCTCTGTAATTAAAAAAATTAAATATTTTTATGATGCAATTATAATTAATAATGGTGTGATTAAAGGGTCAAAGAGTTCCCCATTTATATGTGAAGAAAATGGTACTTTTGTGAATACCCATTATTTTTTAATAAAGAAATGAAAATATTCATGGATAAATGGATAAAAAGGTGTGAATTAATGGAGTCTAGGTTGAGATAAAGTTGATAAATTCTCTACTACACATTTTCACATAGGTTTTAAACATTTTTTAGCCTTTTACCACATATTTTTTTTATACTTTATTATTTTTGTTTTTTCCATGATTAGTAGTTTTTACCTATATAATTTATATTTTAATAAAAATATAATGTAACAACTATTTCAAATATGGGTGTGAGGAAACTATATTTATTACCAATATAATAGAAATAAATTTGTAGTTTAGATAAAACTAATGTTTTATTTAAGACATTTAATCTAAAGAAAAAATGTTTTGAAGAAAAATATGGCTTTTCACCATTAAGTGTTCTTAATTTTATATATAAACAATTAACAATTATTTGGATGATAATATATTTTTATACATTTATAAAAATAATATAGATTTTATTAAATAAAATATATTAATTTAATTTATAATATAAAACTTATAAAAAATTATTAAAACAATTCTCTAAAAATAACTCTTTCACCATTATAATGGTCATTAACTTCAATCTTAATAATCCTAATTTTGTGCCTAAAAATGAAATTAAACATAAAAAAAATATTATTAAAATTTTTATCTAAAATATAAAATCCATTAGTTTATATTTAATTTTTATAAGTGATGAAGAATGATTTTTATTATTAATGAATAAAAAATAGTTTTTAGGGTATAATATTACTTAAGTTTTCAAAATATTAAACATAGGTTTTATAAATTAGACAGTGTATTTTTAAATGATTTATTTTAATATATAAATATATATTTTCATATAAAATGTTATTAATAACCTTTAATTCCTTGTATTATGATAATGTAAAAAACGTGACAGTATTATCCAAATTTGTATTTTTTACTATTCACCTAAAAATCAATTATTTTAAAAAAATATCAAAAATTTACATGAGGATAATTTTGATATGTGTAATTAAAAAAAATTAATTTATCCTAAAAAAATAAAATTTCTTTAATTTTTTAATTTAGATTTTAATTGAGAATTCAATATATAAAAAATTGCTTTTATTAAAAAATTCCCTTTTAAAACATTATGGTTTCTCAATAACATTTCTTATGAATTCATAAATGATTACAATAATTTTTATCTAATATAGTTATTATTATTATTATTAACTTTTATTAATAATTAATATGTGATGACCCATTTTAGTTTGGTGTTATGTGCAGAGATATTTTTCCAACATTTTATTAATTTAGAGAAAAAACATACAAACATAAATATATATATATATATGTGTGTGTGTGTGTGTTTGTGTATATTTTCTAATATATTAAAAAAGTACAAGTAATCTATGTAAAATAATTGTCTCATATGTGCATGATTGATTTACATTGTTCTAAACATTATCAGTGAGTGTGGGTAAAAAACCATTGATCAAATTTGGTAAAAGTAAAGACATGTCTGATAGACATCTGATCAACATTAAAGGAATTAATAGGTGTAATCCTTTTAAAAATTTGTTTAAGATCATCTATGGTAGTGAGTGTTTGGGAAAAAATGGTTTATTTTTGAAAATTTAGAGACCTTGATTCAACTCCCCCTAAGGTAATATCACTCTAAAGACCCTTGTGGTGCATAAAATATATAATAATATATAATCCCATCATAGGACCCACTTAATATCAATACACATATGTAACTATATCCTATATCCCTCATGATCACATTTACACAACTATGAATTCCAAATTTAATCACATATAATAATCCAACATGATAACCATTTGAATAAATTGATAAATTACCACATACTTCTTCCCATTCAATAGTTTATTACTAATTCCATATAATCCCCCATCAATCTATTCACCATTAGTTAGTACCATATATTCCTCTCATTTAGTTTTTATATCATTTTATATGTTTATTAATAACCACATAAATCTAAATTACTTAATCTTTTCATTTATTCATTATATCCTCCAACACGCATCCCATAATTGTTTTTTTTTCAATTCACTGATTCCTTCATTCAAAATTTAATTATCCCCAATGAACTGACCTCACCATATTCACTACATCACCATCCTATCATATCTAGACTACCAAAACAAAAATATACACAAACATTCACATATTACAACATATATTATAATATCATCTATCTTTAATTACTACCTTTAACCATGACCACACATATCAAATAGAACAAGTAAAATGTAATAATAATAAGATAAAAATACCATAAAACTTCAGACCCCTTAATGAACCAATTTATTTTTATATAGTTATTAAAATCATAAAAATATACCCAAGATAACTAAATCATGTTACTCCCACATTAACATTAATAAATAAAAGATATTTTTCCAATACACATACCTTGAATCTAATACTGATTCACCACAACATCAAAGATGAATTGCAATGCTAAAATATTATCTTCACCATTAGAAGCTCAAAAGGAATATATAACCAATCACCAATATAAATTCTCCATCATATCAACACCTTAATCATGACCTAAAAATCCCATGAGGAAAGAAATAATATTGTGGAAAAAGAATCGAGAAGGAGTTCCCTAGATCTATGATTATACAGCCTTATGAGAGAAAGAATTTAAATGTTTCAAAAGTGATTCCTGAAAACATCTTGGAATCAACGGTATTCTCCAAAGGTATATAAATAAGTGAATAAACTGATTGGATGGCGGGAAAAATTTTATTTTATAAATAAAAAAAGAAACATTAAAAATTAATGTGTAATGGCCTTTATTACTTGACAATGAGTATTGATCATCCAAAAATCCAAAAAACATATCTGAAAACACCTTAATATCCCTCATATCTCTTGTATATAAAACATTTAGATTCAATGATATCAAAAAATAATATGGAATAATATAAATATTTACACCATAATGCACTCGATCATTGGGTTAGATTGAGATTCATGGTGTAATCACCTATAATATCCATGTTTCTATCCACCTTCATTTTTAAATTTATAATAACATTGAAATAATCATATTATAATATAAAATATCATGATGAAATGGAGATCCCTCATAAAAATCACTATAGGATACTATGACCTAATAGATTACCCCTAATGCACAAGAGTGACCCTAAAATCATCCCACATCACTCATTTTGATATAAATAAAATCACCACACTATAATGAATTAAACAATGACACTAAAAAATGACACAATGAATAAAAATGAATCCTTAATTTGGATTCAAAACTTTTAAAAAATCCCTCATCCTAAGAACAAATAATGGAATAATATAAATAATTATCATTTTTTCCAGGATAGATGAAATTATACTCTAAACTCTAAAATTCCCCTTCCTTCTTCAACACCTTGAAGGCTAGAAAATCTATTAAGTAGTCACAAATTGAAATTAAATGACATTAAATTGTATTCCTTTTAAATGGTTATCAAATTCCAAAATCAATGAAAAATACATGTTAAAAAATATAAAAAACTAAACTAAATTCTCAATTACCAAGTGAGATACCTCCCTGATAGTAATCTATCTATTGGGTGAACAAAAAAAATGGTAAAATAAAAAATAAATAAATTTATCTTGAAACAAAATATTGAAAAAATAATCAAAGATAAAATAAAAAATGGGTACTAAACCCATATCCATGACTCTCATTCCCACTTAGATTTAAAAGGGTCATTGTCACAACACCATGCATGACTTTGGGATTCTAAGGCATCTAAGGATTAAGGATAATTTCTGTTAGCCGCATCACACACTGGAGGTGTTATAGAGATATCCACTACCTAGATGTATCAAGACCAATATTTATGGTGCATTCAAAGGAAATTCAGGGCCGACAGGGTGTGGTGCTGTCTTCCGGAATCACCTCGGCCAGGTACTTGGACAATTCATAGATAAATGTGGCATTTCCACCTCCCACAAAGTTGATATGTTGGATTTGATACATGCTATTTCCTTTTCTAAGCTCTTCGGTTTGAATAAACAATGGATTGAAAGTGATTTATAGACTATTGTTCAAGTGATTGGAATAGAATAAATCATCTTTCTTGGCCGATTACTACTTTATGGATGGATTGCATCCATTCGCTTATCAATCTTAACTATATCATCACACATGCTTTCCGGGAAGCAAACACGGTTGTAGATGGTCTGGCCAACATGGAAGTAAATCATGACATTACCTGGTGTGAAGACCTTCAAGCTGCTCTTATTTCCTTTCATGAAAAGCATTGTACTATGATCCCATTTTTTAGACTCTTGTTACTTTTATTTTTTTAAATAATATTTGTGCTTTGGTCATTTTTGGCCAAGGCACCACCTTTCAAAAATAAAAAAATAGAAAATGCATTTAGGAATGACATGTTATTGAATAACATTATCTTGATGATCCAAAATATCTATTGTTCACTCCATAAAAATCAAATGATTCTAAATATATAACAAATATTAGTCAATAAAATGTGATTTATCATAAAGATACTTCTAAATCTATTAAATATGGAAGACAATGTAAAATCAGATCATCTATGGAGGAAAAAACTATACAAAACCACTCCAATCTGACCAAGTATCTTGAAAGGTATAATGATCTAAGGAGAAACTCTACCCATTATAGGAAACCTATGATTTCAATGATAAGGTTGTAACTTCAATAGAACATGATATAAAACTTAAAAATCAAATATTCTTCTCAAAAGACAAGTATAAAGTTTATAAAAATATTTAGAGGCTTTCATCATCTATAATATGTGCTTTTCAAATCATACTTTATACTAGATCTATTCAAAATATCATCAAATAGAAATTAGAATATAGGTATTCTAAAGGATAACTCATACAATGACTCAAATAGTTCTAATATATTTCAAACACCTTGATATTTTAGAAAATAAAACTATATTTGATAGCGTATTTGGCATGCAACACCGAGCTTAAAGGACCTGTGAAATATATAACCATTATAACCCAACCGTTAAATTTCCATGTATGAATAGTATTAAATAATATATATATATATATATATATATATATATATATTTCATACTAAAAATAAATTATTAATTTTATTTGGTAAATAATCAATCAAAATTTAGTAATGTAATTTCATTATTCCAAAATATATTTTATTAAAAAATAAATTTTATTTCTTTTTTGCGATAAAATACTATAATTAATTTTGGAAACATTTAAAAAATAAATATGGTAAAATAATTATTTTTTTAAAAATAAATATAAAAATTTACTTTGGGTGAAATTTTGGGATTTTTTGGAAAATATTTATTTTTTCTACGAATTGTAAAAAATAGTGAATTTTCTCAAAATGTAATTTATTTTCAATAAATTAAGAAATTTTAAGTCCCATTATTTTATAATACAATTTAAATTAACATAAGTATTAATTATTTATATTTTATCAATTTTATTTATTTTTAAACTCCTTCATATTTGACTCATTATAAGTTTTTCTTTGGGTTTAAAAACATGATATTTCTGAAAAATATTTTAATGTGTATAATGTTTCTCATTTTTAGTAAATTAAAATACCCATAATGAGGAATTATTTAACTGAAATGTGTATATTTTATATCAATTATTACAAATTTAAATTCATTCAATGATTATTATTAGTTATAGAGTTAATATAAAATCATCTTTTTTCATGAAAAATACTCTTCTTGAAAACATATTTTTTCCTTCCATCTATGGGATTAATTTTAAAATAAAAATTTCCACTTATGTGATTTAAATTAAGTAAAATTTAATTCAAATTTAATATTATAATAATTTATTTTAACTATTTATTTAAACTAAAATTTTTACCATAATGAATAATAAAAATAGTAAGAATTAATTACCGTAGTTAAGGTGAACACAGGTTTACTGGGGGGTTTAACTTAAACAATAAGGGTAAAAAAGACCTAAAAATTCTATGAATTATTTTGGATGGAAATATTTATACCACATAATGTCTATTTTTTTACAATGTTACATTTTTAACCTAGTTCCATATTAATATGTGGGTACACCTTTTTCTTTTAAAAAATTACTAGTGTGCCACTCAACTAACTTATAAAAGGCCACCAACTCTTATCTCTTCTTCACAACTTCAATCCTATTTATTTCATAAAATACCTACCCAAATTTATTCCCAAATTCAATAACCTAATTTTATAATCTTATTCTTTGTCATAAATCCATTATAGGAATACTTTAGGTATAATCCAAAATAGGTTGTCTGAGAACATGTAAAATTCTGAACTATGTATGTTTGTTTTATTTATTCTTCCACCTCATTAAAATATTCTTAAAATATTATAATATGATACAAATAGAATATAGAATATATTTATATTTCATTATATTAATTTTATAACCTATATCCATCTCATATTCCATTAAATTGGATATACATTCATCATTCGTGTATACTACAGAATACTGCCTCGCGAAACTATAACCTGTATTTTCCATCATTGCCACTAAAGGATTGTTATAATGATGGATTTAATTTATTTATATTAAATTTTTATGATATTAATACATTTTATTTTTGATTTCACTTATACCTTCTTACTTTCCAATCCATGGGGGATAGGATAACGTCGCTCGTGTGCATAAAGGACTTCTGCCTCATGAAGCAATGTGGTTTGTTTTTCACTAAAAAATTACACGGAAGATAATAAGGATAAAGTTAATGAATATATGTTATATAAATGATATCATAATTATACTAATGATATATTTATCTTTCTAAAAATATATTATATCATTTTCTTTCTTAGATTGAAAAATGATAACGTCGTTCATATACGTGTAGACTGACTTCTCCACAAAGCGATGTGATTATTTTCAACACAACATCACCAGAATGATATATATAAATATATTTAAATAAATAATATTATATTTATGATATTAAGATAATTTTTTAAATATAAAATAATATATACATTTATTCCATAATGATCATTAAAAAATTGAAAGTTACTCATGCATACATATGACCTATCATCTCCATGATCGTAATATAGATCATTTTTATTAACTATTTTTCATGATTGGTTTTAAAAGTATAAATTATGAATAAATATTATAAATATTTAATTATTATTATTTTAAATATATTGTATTAGTTAACTTTTTAACCATATTCAACACACTGAACCTTTTTAAAGCAATGAACTAGATGTCCTCAAAGCACCCAACATGGACATAACTGATTAACTATTAGAATATGTTATTATAAATAAATAAAATAAATGATTTATGAATAAGGTGTTAAACCAGTAAAATTTTGTTAATAAATAAAATAATTTATATTATCTTATTATACAGGAGTTATATGAGATGCATAGAAATTCAGGACTTGAGGTAATGGATTTCCCATCTCAAATTTATTTATGTGAGACATATTCTATCTTCACCACTATTTTTCTCTGTTCTTTGAATATACTACCAATAAATTTATTTTATGATTATTTTTATGAAAATTATTGTGATTTTAAAAATCCATATGATTATCTCTCTTTCATAAGGTTTTGATATAGAGAATACAAAATCATTAAGGGACATCATCTCAATTTCCATTCATTGGGGAGTATTGCATTCTTACACACCTATCTTCTCTAATGAGGTGTACGTAAATACCATTTGGCATGTTATATAATTAATATAATTATGTAATTGATATTTAATTTTTTTATTGGGATTATGAATGAAATGTTTCCAATATGAAATAGGCTTTGTGTTATAATGTCTTTTTCTTTTAGGATTATTTATATTTAAGGTTACTTTATAGGAAATAATATGCTATTATTTTATTGAAAAAATATCTTTTTTATCTTATTGTAATGAATTTGGTTCAAATGGTATATTTCAATTTCCATCCTTATTGATTGAATAAATATCAATAAATTCATTTATAAGTGATACCAATCATGTATTTTCTTTTAGACTAGGTAACTTTACCTTCAATATCAATTTTTTCTAAAATATATTAAAAAATGTTATTTTATAAAAATAAATTATTTCCTAAAATTATTAGTCATTTTAAAAATGGGTGACTTTTGACCCTATTTTTCAAAAATGTTTTGAAAAGAATGTTTTTTAAACATTTATGACATGAACATATTTTACTTCTGTCATGTACTTTAATTTATTTGTTGTTTTTTTATATTTTTGCAAGTTTTTTTAAAAGAAAATGATTTACACAATATTTTGGTAATTTTTAGTTTTAAATAAAATTTATTTTCAAAATTAAATGTTTTTTTCCTCAAAATTCTTTTAATGGTCTTTTAATGGTATTTTCATTCATCTTTGCCAAATACTCTTTTTGTTTCCTATGGTCAAATGAGGATATTTTGTAATGATACTATCCTCATTATTTATTTGGATGAATTAAGATAATTAAAAAAACATTGACATGGATCCAGTTTCATTTGCATAAGTTAATCATGTTTCAAAGAGATTGTTATGCAACCTATTTCTTTTCCATAGGTTTCTCATGATTCAAAGATATTTTTGTGAAAACTATTTCTTTTCCATGAGTTAATAATGTTTTTAAGAGATAGTTATGGATTCCATTTAATCTATATGGGTTAATAATGTTTCAAAGATGTTTTTTGGGAACTATTTGTTTCCATAGTTTAATCAAGTTCTAAAAATAATAAAGGATGTTTCTTTGAGTTTATGATAAAATGTAAGACCTATGTACTTTATTCAAGTTATTTATTTTATAAATTATATACTATGGGTGTTCTTAGAGATTTTTGGGTGAGGAAAGTTTAGATTTTTATGATGGGTATGCCTAGATAGTTCTAGGTGATCCTGTTATAGATTATATGATGGGTACACCCAAATAGCACCATGAGAGCCAATGATAGCTTATGTTGGGTGAACCTATATATAACCGGGTGAGACCGATATAACTTATATGATAATAATTAATAGATATATCTCTAATTAATTAGGTAATTATTACAATATATGGAAATTAAATTATAAGTTTTCTGTATGGTTACTCCAATTGTAAAGGTTCTATAAGGGTTCTATGATGATGATGTCCTAAGATACTAATACATTTTTGTTATTATTTCCATGAGTTTATAATGGTTCATTTGATAAAGATCGATATCAAAAAAATCAATATTATATATTCTTATGAATCATTCCTTTATTAAGGCCTTATTCCATATTTCTTGATTGATGATTCTAGTATTGATGTGTATTAGTTATTTTATGATTTTCTCATGTATTCTGATTACGTCTCCATACCCTTCTGCACTTATTATGATCACTAATGAAATTCGACTATTAATGGTCCCTTTCTACACATTTTAGATCACCCATCTTATGTTTCCTTTACACTAGGTTATCAAAAATGATTTCTGTTGAATTATTTCTTAAAGGGATTTCATATGGATGATGACGATATATTAATTTGAAATAAGAAAAGATGGTTTAAGTGTGATACGATGTTCATCACTATAAACCATTTATTTATGAATCCATTATGTAAAAATTATTTCATAAGAATCTACATGATATAATATTTCTTTATGATTTTTTATGTTTTGGATGGAGAAAATTGGGTTACTTTCATTGGTATTAAACCAATAAATGTAATGTTATCACTAGATTTGGGAGTGTGGGTTTGGGGCTATTATAGTTGGCATCAAAGGAAAGGTTTAGATAACTTTGGATATTATGATGTTTTTATTTGAGGTTATCTTAAGATTTATAGATAACATTATATGTCTATAACATTAAGGATGGTCATAAGTTCTCTATATTAGACACCCCTTTGAGGTTTAAAGTAATGAGATCTTAAAGTGATTAATGAAATTTTAGGAGATGTTTTGTTAGGTTGAGGTATAATTAAATATTATGTTTAATGTGAAATGTGAATTTAATTTTTTTGAAAAGAATATTTAAGGTGTTGATAACCATTATGGTATATGTGATCTTGGATATTGAAGTAATTATGGGAATAGAAGTTTTATCATACATATAATCATCAGTTTCAAAAATTATTTAGTGACTATATTATTAATGTTATTTAAAAAAAGGCCACCATATTTTTGGGATTTAATTATGAAAGGTATTAGATAAAATTTCAGGTTAAAAAACTATTTAATATTGATGTTATTTTGTATACATTTATTTGTGTATGGAAAAATTTACTTTGAAATTTTTGTATTGATATTGAATTTTGGAGATTAAGGTATTTTTTCATCATATGGTGGTTTACACATTTTGGTAAAAATATTACCATATTCTAACAATTTTGTTTTCTAGTTAATGAATAAATATATGTGGAATATATTGATTATACATTTTATGGTTATATGGTCCTTTAAAATTTTATTTTAGAGATTTATGCATGAAATAATTTTTTTATCATGAATACTCATCATTTGGAGAAAAATATGGGATTAGGGTGGAAGTTCATAAAATGATGAAATTCTACTTGTTATGTAAGTATATTTCCATATTATCTTAGTCCATATGGTAAAGGAATTATTCAACTATAGTAAAAGTATCTTGAAATAAAATGTTTTCCTATTTTCATCATTTCTGATGAAATCAATGACCCTATTCACACATATTAGTTTTACGATTTTGTAGTTGTTAACTTTATCTTGATCATTCACTTTCCTGTGACCAATGACCTTTGTCACTCCATATCATTATTTGGGCATTATTATTTTCTTCCATGTCCAAATATTTACTTCCAACCTATACACTCTTATTTGGATACCTTTTATATGTTGTTATATATGGCCTCCGTACTTCAATTTCTCTTTTATCAAGAAGATGTTTTATTAACACCTTTTACAATGTGGTTTTACAACAAAATTATTTTCAAATATCCAACCTTTGATTACCAAGAAAAATTTAAACTTTTAAGGATATAAATTGTTAAGGGGGAAGGAGAGGATGTAACACCTCAATATTTTAGAAAATAAAACTATGTTTGATAGTTTAATTGACATGAAACATGGATATTAAACGACCCACAAAATGTATTAACCTTATAATATAGCCATTAATTCATGGGTATGTATATTCTTAACACCTTTTGTTTAGGTTATATGGTTTTTTTCAGAGTTTCTCTAACCATGAACCAACTATGCACACATACTTGAGATAATGGAAATGTTGTTGGGTTTGGATATATGGTTTGTAAAACCATGTTCCAACCACGCCAAGGCCCAATTGTTTTTTAAAAAAACACTAAAAATACAAAAGAAAACAACACACAAAGAGATACCATCAATAGATAAAAACACCCAAAATTAAGTAACATGATGTTAAAATCCCATTCCTTGTTTGAGAATGAAAATATTTCCCAAATGTAATCGAATATGAAACACAAAATATATAATAAATCAATGCTAAGGATGACATAATATGGTTATATATATAACACAAAGAAATCACTATTTGATTTGTAACACCCTGAATTTATTTATCACCGTAAAAATACCTCTATTATACAAGAGTAGACTCTAAATATTTTATATAACATCAAGTTTATATGAATTCAATAAAAACTAAGGCCTAATTATTAGGATGAAACAAGTGAATTAGAGGATTGTAATGCTCTAGTTTCAATCAAAAAATTGGATATCATATAATATAAATAGATTTTACCTTAGATGATCTTTGACCTTGTTGAAATAAGAAACTCCATCACATGATTTTTCTATGTCCTAAATCTCTTCCTCAATATAAATAATATCTTTCACCACCTCATCCATGATTTGGATAGTATCCCTAAGGAATAGTATCATCCCTTGAGTATCCTATCCTTTCTCTTTCATACATTATAGGTCCAAATACCTAGAGACTAGACTACCACTGATAAGGTTGATAAAGACACAACTGTTAGAATTTCAAGGGCCTATCTATTTCCATACCATCAACTTGAAACTAAACATCGAGAAAGGTCAGACACAATAAATGGAGATTTCATCATCCACTATAGAAATAAAATATCACAATTGATTTCATAACAGAGGTTTGAGAACAACCAACACTATATACATGAGAAAATAATGGGGAGGGTGTCTCCCCACTAATCAAAATATAGCATTCCATGAAAACCAAGAGCTCCCAATTGAAACTGTAATATTCAAGATACACTATTGAAACCACTTTTCAAATGAATTTATCATATGTAGTTTCTTCTCAATCACTTAATAATTTTTAAGCTTCAATATATAGGTCAACAACATGAAAGATATTATCCATACATGATCTCTATTCTCAAATACTCTTGTAAATGTTATTACCTTTCCTCATCAACTGATAAAATGACAAAGAAATAGATGTGTATGTTAATAAACCAAACTCCAAACCCTCACAAGCTTGAATTACTCTATTATTTGTGGAGTAACTATAGACACTTTGATTCCATTAACAATAAAAATAATAATCTTATCTAGAACTTACTCCTAAAATTATTTTATATAACTTCTAAATCACCATTTTTACTATGGTAAGATGTCTAATACTAATATTATATGACTCAAAATAGGATAATAACTAAATTTATCCAATGCATCACTGATACATGAATCAATTAAAATGAAATTTCCATCTTTTTACAATCACCTCTCCATATCCTGATCTAAAAAACCATTATAATTTAATATAAGTTATTAATAAAACATGTAAAATGTTATTCTCAATAAATAATACTCTCCAAGGTTAACCTATCTATGATTATCCAAAAATATACTATTAAACATTACCAACTAGATCCATGTGAGGTTTTTGTTCATTGTCCATGTGAAAAAGTGAAAAATAAATCTTATAATCCTAGGATATAGAATTATGTTTATGTTTTTTTAATTTAATTCATTTTGAACCCTAAATAATTTTAGAAAATTCAAATATAATAAAAATCATGGATAATTTATATACCATATCTAAGTCTCCAACCAACATTTTGTACACACTTAATAATATTTATGATATCGTTGGATCTTTATGAAAAAACATAGGGATGTTTCCATACCCTTTCTAATCTCACTAATCTACATCACCTACAAAAATTAAATGGTATTTTTTCCCTACCAAACAAAATCCAACCTCACTAGTGTTGATAATTCCTCAATAATTTCCTCATGATAACTAATCAAAATCCTTAACTTAGGAATCATCTAGATGAAATAGATTCTAGATGTTACTCTCTAATATAAATGTTCCAGAACAGGAAAGAAATAACGTTAAATCAAATCAGTACAACTATATAGAAACAATTACAGACCTATTCACTATAACAGAAATAAAATAACTATATAATGGAGAATTTAAATGTAAGAATGTAAATAAAAAATTTATTTTATCTGGTTTTAACTAAAAGTCCTCTATTCATGGGAGAAAAATTATAAAATTTCATTTCTTAGGAAGAAAAGAAATTAAAATACTGTGACTAATGAGGCACTATAGATTACTAGAGAAATGTAATTAAAATTCTCACTAAGTATATATTACATATATATAAATTTTTCCTCATCCTTTATTTATAGTGAGTAACTTTTTATAATTTGGTTATACCAACCTCTGAGAAAAATATTAGACCATCTATTCCACTATTTCTAGTGTCGGTTTCCTTTAACAATGCTTAATGTAACCATTCTTTCAGTTAAACCAGTAACCACTACAGAAATCCAAATATCCCCAAATTCAATAATTATAATATGATCTTCGAGAACAATATCAAAATATGAAAAAATCATATGGAAAACCTCCTTCTAAACAACCTCCTTCTTGAAATCTATTTTCAAACATTGAAGTAAAACACAACCACTACCACTACATCAAAAAACTAAATATATTCCAAAACCATGCTTTATGTTTACTGATTTAATTCAATTGAAGTATACTTCACCCATTCAAATAAAAGACCACACTAGATGGAATCTTCAAAGAAAATACAATGGAACGACATTTAAGTTCAACAAAACATCATTTCATTTCCAATATATGCAATTCTTATCCTCCTCTTTCTATTCACCAAAGCCTATATGAGGCTTTATGTTGCCTCATTATTTTTAGACCCAAACTCTTGGTAAACATATCAACTAGATTCTACTTCCCAGATTCCTTATGAAACGTTAACTCATAATATTCTAGCATCATATTGATGTAATGGTACTTTAGATCAATGTATTTAGTTCTTAAATGAAACATTGGATTCTTATTCAAATTAATTGAACTATAACTACCATATAATAACAACCCTTTCCCATGAATCCATTTGATTTCTTCCACTAATCACCTTAACTATACCATCTCCTTCATTCTTCTATAATATCTACATAATCTTTAATGACCCAAAATTTTATCAATGAAATTTACATTCTTATAATTATGTCATGTTGCATAAAGCACATACACCCCATTGAGGAACCAAAAATCACTATTCTCAAAAATAAAGAACGATAAATTAGTCAACAAAAAAAATAATTTGAATTCTAAATATTATATATGGGCAAAAAATAGAAAATATGATGATAAGAATAGGGAAATTTTGATCTTCTCGATCCACTATAATAACCACACTCATGAATGAAGCTATAGAAATAAAACACAATGTTAATAATAAAATATTAATTTGGAAGATGAAAGTATATACAACCTTGGGAGAAAAAAGTGAATGATGAATGGAATAAAAGGTATTTATAGGAAGTATTAAACCCATATTACATTTATAAATCTGACCATTGGAATTATAATGTCACTATTAGGAATAGTAATCTTACTGTTAGAATAATAAACTAACACATGAATGAGTAGAATAATATTTAGGTGACTTATAAATGAAAATATGATATATCATGGTATAAGTAAATAATGGTTTTAAAAATGATAAATTATGTTTTGATATTTTTGCTAAAACCTAAATATTTTATCTTCAATTTTATAATGAAAATAATGATTTAAAAGTAAATTAATTTTCATAAAAGTATTTTATAAATTAATATTATTTTGTATTATAATTATTTGAAGATTTTATGAGACTATAATTATTTTTTCAAAGGGTTATAAAATAAATTTTAATATTATATTCTGTATTTTTAAAATAAATGATGATTTTATTTACATAATAATTTTATCATATTTAGAAAAATATTTTCATAAAATGGAGTCCATTTTTGAAATCAAAACATCAAAAAATGGTTAGAGTATTTTTTTTTATTTTTTTAAAATAGTTGATTTTTTGGTGAAGAGTGAAATAAAATAATTTAATGTATTTAACATTTTTATCAAAATATATGAATTCTTGAGTCGTGGATGATTTAATCACCCATTAGTTGAAACTGAAATGAATAAGTTACTATATATAGTCACAATAATCAACAATATTTATAGTCTTAAACCAAAATAATAAACTAATAAATATAATAATAAAAATCACCCTCCCCCTTTATAAATACCACCCCTCACCACCCATTCTCTTCACACTATCTAAGAATTATAGATTGCATATATTACTTCCAATTACCTTCCCAATACTCCTCCCCACATCATAGTTTTTTCGGTCTTACTAGAAGATCAAACCCAAGTGCCTTAACGAGGTTCTAAAGGATGCGACATTCAAGATAAAAAATTATCCATCTTTTTCTTTTAAATTATTTATTTATTTTACCTTATCATCACCTCCAAATCTAAAGAGACATGATAACTGAAATATTATATATATTTTATAATTTTATTATGTTAATGGATTATCCCTCATCAAATCTCTTACTTTTCCATTTTATCCAAAAAACAAAAAAAATCATTCATGATATGTCTGTTCATCTCCATCGTGGAAGATTATTTTTCATTTTCCAATAATGCCTTCATAGATGGGCATAAAAACATTAGTATGGTTAAATATGATTACAATATGTATATTATAAAAATTATCATGTTTCAAAACTAATGTATAAACATAATATTTAATAAAATGAAACTAGTTTGTGATGAACGTAAAAACTGCCAAAATAAACTTAACATTTGTAGTTAATGTTTTATAAAATGAATCATCCTCATAACAGAAATAAAAAATATATATAGGACTATTTACACTTGTGGAATTAAATTAATATCAAATAATTTCACTTCTATATTACTATCCCCTTTTGAAAAAAGCAACCATAAATATATACAAGTTAACCTACCATGAAAATATGAATGTAACACTCATGGAACGGTGAAATTAAATTTTATAACTCATTTAAGTGGCCATAAATGAACTTAATAAAATTATAATAAATCAAATATTGTTGAAATGGTTTCTAATTTTGTAATTAATGAGTTTAATTTGATTATCTAGGACATTAAGTGAAAGTTCATAACACATTCACACATAAGGTAAGGGATCTCTCCGAACCTCTATTTTTTTCCTTTGGGTTTTGCTCTATCTCTCTCTCTCCCTCTCTTACTCATTATATTTATTCATTATTATTATATAATTCTTCTACATTCTATTTATATGTTCCAACAAATTTATCTATCTCAATTCGTATTTATTTTATGGTGGAAATGAATGTTTTAAAAGGTTCCCTTTTCAATTCCACATGATAAGAAAGCCCAATTAAATAGAAATTCTCCATTTCTTACCCATTTTCATGTACACTCCATAAAAGTATTATAGTCTATAAATTGTGTCATTGTGCCACACACTTGACTTTTCTTGAATTTCCCATAAAATATGTAACTCCTTCAATTAATTTCTTAAATAATGGATTAGATGTTCCACGAGATCTTATGACACCATTGTAGGATGACAACTTAAACCCAAATTACCCCTTATGTTTATTTGATTTAATTACCATGACCAACCTAATTACCTTTTATCCAAAACACATCAATGGAACATTTATTCCATAACATAATAGTTTAATTTTTTAATCATATTAATAAATTATTAATGGAATGGATACTCACTTGACCTTATGAATTTTTATCATTTACACAAGATTACTACTACAGACTTGATCACTTGATTATTTGTGTCACCTTACTCAAGGATGATTTTGATTACCATCCAAATTACCATGAGTAAAACCAAAGGTCTCCACCCAATTCATTGATAAAAATTATAAGTGGCACATAAGTCTTGGACTCAGTTAATGAACTAGATTTTAGAATTCCTTAACCCGAAATCAAAGATTCACCTAAAAACTCCAAACAATTAGAATAGATGTGATGAAATAATAGAATTCTTATTGATTTCCTCAGACGAAGACTACCCTGGATTACCTCCTTGTATCCAATAATGTTTATCATGAGGTTACCTTGGAATTTCTGATCAGACTTGATAAAAACACCTTGGTCATGGGCCTAGGGTTCCTAACTGACTGAAATGTGTTATGTTCATAGGAATATAGCTTAAGCTAAAGCTGGTTTTATTTAATGGTTCACAACCATTTTATAGTTTTTATCATTTAAGTTATACACATTTTTATGACTTATATTCATAGAGTATATTTTCATTAGATACTATTACTGGTGGCCTACTTAGTTTTACTCACACCCTATTCGGGCCACTATTTGGTACCTGAGAAGACTTTAGGGATTCATGTAGGGATAAAGGGAAGTTCCCAGCTATGGATGTTTGATTTATTTTTAAGTTGGGATATTCGGAGAATATGACTAAACTGATTCTTGGGATTTCCATGGAGATAGTTGTATTGGTATTTTTTTTCTTTTGGGTATGATAGTATCGTTTTTCTCCTTCTTCTATGTCTTCTTATCTAAAATTTTGTATATCCATGAAATCATCTTTATATATTGTATATTATTTCTCCATGTTTTATTATTTATGATCTAGTTAGTTTACATATAATGTCATACTATTTCCACTATGTTCTTATATTATATTATATTTTCTCTAACTTTTATTTACCAATATGATGCATAGTGATAAATAGGGTATAGTCTCCCCACCGTACTACAATACACCCTCACTCATAGTCGATAGACTTTGGAGTATGGGGATGTGAGTTTTATGCCATGCATCACACTAATTCAGTTAATTTTGAGTAAACTAGGAACATGATGTCCCAAATAGGTACTAGAGGAATTTATTTTTCATTTTATTATGGTTTGGGATTGGTAAAAAAGATATTAGGGTATGTTATACCTTGAAATAATATGCTATTTTGTGTAGCTAACCCACCTATAGGGTAAAACCCTTGTTTCTAGGGAAGTGATTTTTTGTTCCCTATTTCTCTTATTAAAGTTGGACTATTTTCCCCATTAGGTGAAACAAATACTTTATAGTGTTTTGTTTTATGTATTGTTACCGTTGGAAATATTTATAAATTGAATATTATTTCATGTATTATCATAGGCATGTAGGGATTTATTTGACTTGTATATTTAATGGCCTACATATTTAATTTCATATTATTCTTTTGATTATTTTTGTGTATTTATTTCTATACTAGAAAATTTTAACATATATTTTTATAAAAATAATAATAAAGTTGTTATAAAAAGTTTCTACATCAACCTAAATTCTATTTTTTCTACATAGATTTATGATGGAACCTTATCTCATCAATTTTAATTTAGTTAAGCTATATAACCTTGGTTGAAAACACTAGAATATTAGTGGGTTTTAGTTAAATGGATTGAAAATTGAAAATTATATTTTTATGCCTATATAAATTGGGAATATAAATCTATATAATCAGACCATAATATATATAGTTATCACATTCCATAACCAGATATAAAGGTATTGTTGCATTTAAATGGAATGAAAATTATAACTTATAAAGTTTATATCTTTATAATCTAGGAATGATAGTCTATATAATGAAACCATTATAAATAGTTTTGAAAAAAAATTAAATCTATAATATTAATAATTATAGTTCTAATTAAATAATGATTCCAATTTCTAATAAATGAATATTTCCCTCTCTAACATGGAATTGATACTCCATTTAATAGAAACATTATGATTAAAGTTTAATCTCAACCTTGACCTGACCTTTATTGTGGGTAGTTGGGTTAGTATATTTCTTGATTAGTGAGGATTTATAACTATTTCCCCTATAAATATCCTTTTTCCGTGTATATTGTTTTGAAACATGTGCCTTGAATTATGGAAGAATTCCTCCATGATGGACTCAGGTTGATTGCTAGGAAGGTGGTGAAGACCATGGACTTGAGATGGTGGGACATAAACCACCTATAGTTCCACATGTATCACTTACCTTAACACTAAAATTTATTCCTGATATGGTCATTGATGCTCATCTTCGAGGGTATTTTCTATGTCTAGTGTAGTCTATGGAGGGAGCTACCCGACTAACACTATCTAGGTTAGATTTTACAAGAGAATTCCTCTAACATGACCCTATTAATTTTTCAGGGGAAGGTTGTTCCAAGTTTTCCGAATCATGGATAGAGGCTATACTCTAGATCATTAATCATTTGGAGACACCTTCAAAAAGGAGAGTGAAGATCATAGATTATATAATTTTGGGTTCTTCCAAGTGATGGTGGGATGTAGGAAGATAAACATTAAGGCTTGGTTTTTTGGGATTTATAAACTTGTTTCTTTGACAAATTTTACTCATAAATGTTGATGGATGATCAATATTTGGAGTTATTTCATCTGGATAATGGTTTTATATCCATAATTTATTAATCATGTAATTTTCCTAATCATAGTCACATTATACACACTCTTTCTAATGATGAGCTATCCTGTGTGATAAATTTTGAGGATGGGATTATGTATGCCATCTGATCATAGGTGAATCTCTTCTTATTGACTACCATATGTAAGATAGAAAACTAGGACCATATCATTATGCCTAATATGAGGGATGATGAAGGCATAATGCATAATGGTTAAATATCTAGGCTATTTAGTGCATCGTCAAGTGGTAGGAAGCATCACTTTTTGATTTATAATAAGGGAAATAGCAGTCACAATGTATCAATTTATAGTTTTGTTGAATTCCATTAGTGTGTAAGGAAGGGTCACATGAAACTCCTATGTAGTAGAGACCCAAAAGAGTGTTGATCCTGTATTAGTATGGGTTATCTATTGATATTTTGTAGTAACATTCCATAGGTTTCTAGTGGGAGGGGATCTGCACCATCTCTGGGTTCTTTAGTGAGATTAATAGCTCCATGCTAGGTACGGAGCTGGAGTAATACTATCAATTTAGGTCAAGGAGGTGGTATTGGTAAATGAATCTAGATATAGGTGGGGTATTTCTAGTAGAGAAGAACTTACCATGAAGGAAATATTGTACATTAGGTCTATGGATCTATACAGTTATATAGTATGCAGCCTACACTTGGGGAGTATAATGTTAGTAAATCTATAGTATGAGGTACGATCTTAGTAGACTCGATATTAATATCTACTTTTTTTTGACACATTTGCTTCTCACACATTTATATTCGATGATTTCATGGACATACTTGGTCTTGTGACTGAATACCTTTATGGTGTGATGTATCTGAACAAACAATTGGGAACCCAATCAAATGGTGTTAACCAATGCAATGACCATCCTCTCGAGATAGTTTTATATTGTTTCTTCTATAACCTTTCAATCCTCAAGATGATTATATTTTAAATAGTTATCAAGATGGACTGTTTATTACCTTTTTAATCCTATGTTGATTATTATCTATGATAGTTGTATTATTCATCACTCAATGGTTGTAACTATGTTTATAAGGAGGAATGGGATGTATAGGAAACTTGGGATAGACCCAAGCATTAAGGGTTGGGTGAGGTGTCGACCAAGATATACAACCTTTAATTTTTAGACCAAGGAGTGAGATTGGCTGTATTTCTTCTAGTGGTGTATTATTTTTGTGATATATTTCATTATGAATTTTATAGGAAACCTCCTGATAGAGATGTATATTTTATCATCATTAATGTTCTAGGATTATAAACACTACCTATTCCTCCAGATAGTATAGATCATTCTAAGCTTCATGAACTAAAGAGGAAGTTAGGGGACCTTTAAGCTAAGGGGTTTATATGACCTAGTACCTCTCCATGTGGTTCACCTATCTTTTTTGATAAGATGGGGGAAAATACCCATATATTATGTGTGGAATACATATAGTTTAATTATCACTATGTTAAAATCTAGTACTCACTTCCTCATAGAAATGATATCTTCAAACAACTATAAGTATCCTAGGTCTTATCAAAGATTTATTTGATATTAGGATATCATTATGTGGGATTTAAATCCTCATATATACTATTTTCAACATTCTGAAGAACGTATGGTTTTTAAAAGTATTTGGTTATGCCATTTGGAATAACCAACACACATTCCATTTTAAGAGCCTTGATGAATAGGGTTTTCCAACCATACATGGATTCCTTTGGCGTAGTTTTTGCGGATGACATCATAGTGTAATTTAAAACTCAACATGATCGTGTGAAACATCTTGACATTATACTAAGTTCACTAAGAGAAAACTAACACTATTGTAAGATCACTAAATGCTACTTTTGGATAAATAAAGTTCACTTCATAGGTCACATTATCTAAAAAACAGTGTTATTTATGGATCCATATAAGTTAAGACCCATTGTTTCTTGGGTGTATCCTAAGTAGTTTTTATGATATTCAAAGCTTCTTGGGGACAAATAGTTACTATAAGTTGATTATCGAAAAATTTTCTTTCCTAGAAGAACCACTTAGTGGCTTGAACAAGAATAGTATAAAGTTTTCATGGTTTGAAGATTGTGTGGATGCATTTTAGGAGATGAAAGGGAGGAATTACTTAACATTGATACCGATTATACCAAATCATGGAATATGATATACAGTTTATAGTGACACATCAGGAATTAGGCTAGGCGATATTATTATGTAAGGAGAATGAGTTTTAGCATATGGGTTTGATCAGTTGAGGTCACACAATCATAATTACCTGACACAAAATCTGGGGTGGGAAAATATTTTTTATTTCACATGTTGTTAAGGACATTATCTTTTGGGGGAATATTTTTTAGCATAAAAGAACCATAAAATTCCTAACAACATATTCTCTCAGGATGACCAGATCCTCTATTAGTGTAGATGGGTTGAATATCTTCAGTATTTTGTCTTTTATCTGGCTTACCTACTAGGGAAAGGCATTATAGTTACATTCTCCCTAAGCCAAAACAATAAAACTCAATCCATTCAGGAAAATAGTAGAAATTGAAAATTAAAGGTTCTTCTTTCTAAAAAACATCTAGAAGTCTAAGAATTTCATTAGAATCATGTCCTCATTACTTTACAAGTTTCTTCATCACATCTAGATTGAGTAAAGTGAATATAATGTTTAGATTAAAAAGGCTTGGTCCTCAGGGAATGAGTTTTTGGTAAAGAAACACAACCTAGTTGGGTTGTTGATTAGGATGAGATCCTATATATCCATAGAAGTATATGGGTTTCAAATTACTTGTTTGGGTAATTGATTATAGAATTTAACACTTCTGAATAGGTAGTACATCCCATAATTAGATAATTGTAATGTGATATGCGCCACCAATATTGGTGGCGTAGGATGAAAAAGGAAATTGTAGTCTTTGTTACTCATTGTTCCACCTATTAGCTGGTGAAGGAAGAACACAAGTATCCTACGAGACCGTTACAACCTTTACCCACCCCATATTGAAAATGGGATGATTTCCCCATGGATTTTGTGATGGGGTTACTCAGAAAACATTGAGGCAATGACACTGTATGGGTGATCATGGAAACACTGATGATGGTTTCTCATTTATTTCATATTCTAGATATCTTCTTAATAGATGATATTAGGAGGAATATATATAAGAGATCATATGACTTCATGGAATTTAATATACTATTATATCAGAAGGGGGTGATTAGTTCACTTCTCGGTTCTATAAATGGTTATATAAGGCTCTTGGTTTATAGGTATGTTTGAGTATAGTATACCACCCTAAAACTAATGATTAGTATGATCACACTATACATGTACTAGAGGAAATTCATTAATCAAGTGTACTTTATTTTGTAGTCTCTTGGGAGAAATACATACCTCTCACTAATGTTTCTTATGATATACATTTCCATGAAATTATACAGATAGATACTTAAAAGGAACACTACATTAAGCCATCCAATTCACTTATATTCAGGTTAGAAGTAGGGGTCGTAATAATAATAAGATATAATCCATTCATGAAACATTATAATAGATAAAATTGATCAGGTTATACATAGATATGATAAGTATAGGCAAAATTCATATGTCGATTACCATCACCGAACTATGGAGTTGAGGTAGGGGATTGAGAATTTTTTCAAATCCAATAAATATTAGGTCATCAACAGATTCAGAGACAAGGTAATATAAAACCTAGTCATGTTTGGACTTTTGAGATCCTGCAGAGAGTCGGTCTAGTAGCATACCAGGTAGATATTACTTAATGGTTTAGGGATTCACATGAAATATTCCATGTTTCTCTTCTCTGATGTTATTAGTCTAACCCATATAATGTTTTTGATTTTGAGGAGGTCTGGTTGGATTCTGATGATTCTTTTGAGGATCATGTAGTTATTATCATTGATCATAGTATAAAGACTCTCCATGATAGGAAAATTTCTCTAGTTCATATGATATGGTATAATGACTACATATATAAGGAGGTGATGGAATGAGATTTTGAAATGCGTGCTTCATGATATAATTTTTTCTTAGATTCCAATCAACCTACATTAGAAGGGAAACTTAAGGATGAGTTTTCCTAAGTATCAGAGTTTGTATGGACCCTATTTTGTTAGGGTTGTACCCTTTTATTTTATATAAAATTCTTTGTTTTTATTCAGTTGGAATTTTCCAAGGGATTAGTGTATGGTTTGAGAGTGTTTGGAAGGGTTTATGATCCCACAGGTAAATTTTTTTTGAAGATAGGATGAGTTAAATAGCTAGCACATGGTTTTACTAAATGTGAACCTCAAATATGTGGCCCAAAAAATGTAGATAAAAAATAATATAACCTTTCAAAGGGGACTAGTGAACAATGATTTTTTTTATTTTATTTTAGTTCCATGTGACATAATTTTTTCATAGTTTTTCTACTCATGTACCTGAACTATGTAAGGTTTAGTTCATTGAGTAGTAGTGATTCATGGTTTACACATGGTTTTTCTATCCATGAACTTAAAACATGTGAGTTGTAGTGCACCTAGATAGTAGCTATATATGGTTGGAACATAGTTTTGTAAATTGAGTGACCAAACCATGCACCCCTTCAATAATCTGAGAAATTACTTTCCCCCTATCCCTTAAATCTAAAACATTATCTTCGTCCTACCTCATTTGAACAATAGTGGTTCCACATACCTCCATCTACTTATTCAATCTCTTTTATAGAACTCCCTCATCCATAGTCCATTTAAATTACAATTTGTTACATTGATTCACCCTCAACAAGTCAAACACACCTTTAAATTTGTTCTTTGGTAATCTTATCCATCTTTGGGGTTATCTCTATGCAACCTAATATACCATATTTCAAGATATTTTTATAGAATTTTGATTTCTCTCATTCTATCCCAAATTTTAGGCTAATAATAGATGTGGATTATTCTATTGGGATAAGGTAGGTTGTTTATCACTTTTCCCTAAAGCCTTAATGTCTATAATATATTTCATTATGCTACACAATAGAATTTCCATGCATTGGATCTAAAATATTTTAATCCTTTAATTAATTTCCTAGACCATTGATTAAATGATCCATAAAATCCTATGATACCATTAGAGGTTGAAAACCTCAACCTGGATCGCCCCTTAGGTATGTTTGATTAAATTTCCATGACCACCTTACTTACCTCATGACCAAAATACCTTTATGGTGTTTTTCGATTTTCACATCATACTAGAATGTTTTAATTCAATTAATTAATTTTAATGGAATGTATACTTCACTTAACCTTATAATCTATTATGATTTAAATTTAATGAATAATATGGAATAGATCAAATAGATATATGTGTGTCCTAAATCAAGAATTCTTTGGATTCCCAATGCAGTATGGCTTCACCAAATCCATAAGACACCACTTGATTCATCGATGTGAATTCAAAGTTGTAAACTAGGATTTGAATCAGTCGATATATTAAATTCTTGAACTACTTATCCTGCAACCAATAATTAACCTTCAAAATATAGAAAAATTTAAATTCTTGGGATAAACTCCTAGGATTCAGCTTAATCTCCTTGGTTATAGACTGCCTTATACTATCTCCTTAGACACCAATAAAGTCTATACTGAGGTTAATTCTTAATTTATATATATAATTTATGATGATTCCGTGGCCATGGGCCTAGGTTTTTTTAGTCAATGTAAAGATCATATGCTCATAGGCATCCAAAATTTTCAAAATATGGTGGCATGTACTTTCTCTCATCTATTTTACTTTTTTTCCTCATTATATTCTTCATAGTACAACAACTTATATCCATAGATGTATTTTCATTAGACACCATTGGTGGGGAATTACTAATGTTTACTCATACACTATTTAGGACACCATTGGGTACTCAAGAAGACTTTATAAATGCATTTAGGGATAATGGGAAGTTACAAACTATAGGCGTTTGATTTATTCTTAGGATAAGAGCCTAGGGGGTTGATGAATGATCTAGTCATTGGGATGGCTATAGAGATATAAATTTTTGTCCTTTTTTATTTTATATATCTTAATACTCTTTTATTCCTTCTCTATTTCCTATTTGTCTCACATTTTTTATAGCCGAGAAATTATCTTTATAAAGTGCTGTTTATTGTTCCATGTTTTATTATTTATGATCTGGATCATTTACATCTGATTCCATATTATTTCCACACTGTTCATATATTACCTTTATGATTCTTTATGTTATACCTACCATTGTGATAAACTTTGATAAATAGGGTATAATCTACCCACCATACCACTATAGAACTATTCTACAAGTTGTTAGCCTCTAGCATGAGAGGAGGCACACATGAGGCGATGTGGACCACATGTTTAACTAATTATGATTGAACTGGGTCTATTATGTCAGAATAATATATAGTAATTTATATAAGAAATGGACCTATAATATATATATAATAAATCTATATTTATTATACTCAACTTTTTAACGAGTTCAATGAAGACATGATACAAATTTAGGGTTTCTCATTTTAATATGCTTCCTTTGAGACCCATGCCATTTTCACCACATATTCTAATTTTCATCTTTTATTTACATCCCTTGAATGTATTTTGTAATTATGTTGATAGAAATTATATATATTTTCAAATCCATAAAATGTTCCCTCTTTTATGAGATCTTCATTCAGATATTACAAAATTTTTAAGGTATTTTTGTTACAATCTCATTTCATTTTCTAAATTTTTATGTTAAATTTATATTGGAGGAAATTATTTGGTACATATCATTTAAACCTTGTCTTTTTCTTCTCCTCTATTTATTTTTTTATTTTCCTCTTTTCCTTTTATTCTCCCAACTTTGGTAAATAAAACGAGTGAGAATATATTTTTAAGAAAAGTTAACTTTATTTCCTCTTTGGTTGGGGACATTTTTCTTCCCTACCCATGTTTTCATTAAAATGTTTTCAATATTTTTTTATTATCTAATTATTGATTAAAGTCATTTTACCCATATTTTACATTCTATATTTTTTATAATGATTATTATCTTTGTTTTTGGAATGTGGTACATTTTATAAAAGGTGGGAACAAAATATTTTTTTAACGTATACATCATGAATGACTATTCCTACCATCATGAATACTCTTTGATTTGGAGATTAATTTATATGAGACCATGTTTAATTTCAAATAAAATGTTTTTCCTAATATTATATTTTTTTTTTCGATTCTAAATAATTTATTTCAAAATAAAAAACATATTTACCATAAGAAATATTCCAAAGACATTTTAATGGAATTTTCATCAATGAAAACAAACATTGTTGATACTTATGCTTCATTAGGGATATAGTTCAATGATACAATTCTTATTCTTTATTAGGATGGTTATTGATTATGATTATGAAATATTAATGAAACTCTATTTTTTCCATGGGTTAAGCTATGAAAAAAATGATAAATTCATTCAAGACTATATTGATTACATATGAAAATATTATTATTATGTGATGAGTGAGTCTATTATAACCCTATAATGAGTTGGGTAATGATATATAGATATCTCATGAGATGATTATGAAATCATGTACATAGTTTCTAATAATTATGTTCACATGTTTACGTGTGAGTATGATTTATTCTAACTACATTGACAAGATTATGTGTGGACATGATTTGGAATAGCTATGTTCTCATTTTGATTCATGATTATGATTTCATCTATATATACTCAGAATATTATGTGTGGAATTAAATTAAAAATAACAACTTTTAGAAGATTATTATTTTTTATACTTATGATGCCACATGCCTTTGTTTTTACTATTGAATGAATATTATTACTTTGTCATCCTTATTAATATTTCTTCTAAATATGTATTTATTTTGGAGTTTATGACCCTAGATTTTATGGGTATGAATATTTTACATTGAGACCACATATTTGATTTTGTTATTATACACTTATAACCATCTTATGCTCTCTTATGATTGATGTGTCCTATTTTTACCCTTACTGGGAAACTGAGCTCAAATTTTCTTATGTTTTCATTCCCTAGGTTTTCATAAAAGGTTCTATGTGTGATATTTCTAGAAGTTTACTAATATAATGAAATTTTTGGAATGTGTTAAATATCTTTTAATAAATAATTTGTTTCTGTATCTAGTATAAAAATATACTAAACATTTATAGTCCTTGGTTGAGTATAATTTTAATATGTATTGAATATTCATAAACATTGATGTAATATTTGTGTATGTTATGATTGGGTCACCTTAGTTTCTATCAGAGGAGGGCTCATTTATTTATGGAGATTAGGGTATGAGAAATATTAGGATTGAACATAATAAATCCTATAGTGAAACAGAACTGGTATAGGATGAACACAAAGCATCCAAGCTTGAAAATAAGCTATCATAATTTCAGACATCATAATATTGATTTCCATAATCATACAGTTTCTTACCATAATTTTTTATGTTTGATACACACACTAAGTTTTTAGTTTTATTTATTGGCTAGAACAAGGAGAAATCATAAAAAAATGTGAAGTCCAAATAAATGTATGTATTCATGATCAAATAAATGAAATGGGAGTTGGAATATATAAGCTATTGATTATTACTAACTATTGATATCGATATATGACTAAAAAAATTAATTGGTGTGAGTTTCCTAACAAAATTTATAAGATAAAAATGGTGTTTCATGGGATTTTAGTCTATGAAGACCCGAAAAAAAGAAGATTCACCTTTCTATCTGTTAAGAACATGGCAAGAAGTACCCAGGAAAATTTATCAAATGATTAAAAAGATGTTTTATGTGTTTAGAATGAGGAAAAAATCAACTAATTACTGAGGATAAATAAAGACTTAAATGGAGATAAATAAAGTAAAAAAATCATGTTCCACTTATAGTTTAGTATCTTATATTTGGGGAACTTGGGAATTATCCGAGTCAATTCCCTAATACCTAGGATAAATCCTAAACCAAGTAAGGGCCTATGTTATGTCAATATTTAAAGTAGATCATGATGGTTAATGAAAACATATCCTCCACTCCATATTTTGTGATGTCATTTTAATGTTTGTAGTAACATTCTCCATGAAAATATTATTATTCTTCCTTTAGTGGAATTTTAAGTGATACTGAGTATTGATTATGTGTCTATACATATATCCCTAATAAATTTCTAGAATAAGAAAATCACATTTGATATTACAAAAGAAACTATGATAGTTTATTGGTTCGAGGATGAATACAATGTTCTAATATAAATTACATGTATTTTATGGGTATTACTACCTATTCCAGAGTTATATTTATCTCAAATGGTTTTGGAGAAGCTCATCATTTAAGATATTATAATTTTTTTGGAATATACTGATATATTTTCTGAATACATTCCTAGCCTTTCCTTGAATTTTATGGTTTATATTTTAAAAAAATTCATACTTGATGCTATTAATATTTCAATGAATCATTATAGAATGGTCCAAATTGAGTTGGAAGAATAGAAGATGAAACTCCAAGAGATTATATAAAAAAGATTCATACACCCGAGTTCATCACAATTGGGTGAACCTATTATTTTTTTTTGAGAACAAAGATGGGTAAATGTATCTTAGAATTGATTATTGAGAACCTCAAAATATCACTATCAAGAATAGTATAATTTACCCCATATTTATGACTCGTCTGATCCACTACATAGAGATAAATAATTTTCAAATATTGAACTTTATTCTAGATATCATCAATTGAGGGTTAAGAATGAAGATATAAAAAAGATAACCTTCCATAATAGGTATAGTAATTATGGATTTATAGTAATGTCTGTTTTAATTACCAGTTCCCCTATTATTTTTAAAATATAATAAATAATGTCATTAGAGATTACCTTGTTCATTTATGGTAGCCTTTATAGATAATATTCATTTATATTCAAAGAGAAAGGAAGATCATTGAGATCATTTGAATATTGTATTGAAGTTACTGAGGAAAGAAAAACTATATGCCAAATTTACCAAGTGTGACTTTTGGATACATAATTTATCTTTCTTTTAGTCATATATTCTCATGTTAAGGTATATTTTTCGACCCCTAAATTACATAAGTTATTTAAAAATTCCCTAAACCAACCATGGTAACTGAGATCCGTAGTTTTATTTGGTTAGATGGAAACTATTGATGTTTTTGTTGAGATTTATCATGACTATCTAATCCAACAACCAAGTGGGAATGGAAGTGAGCTAAGTTTCAATGGATAGATGAGTGTGAGGAAAATTTAATGGATTTAAAGAGAAGGCAGTTAACACACGTATTCTGATACTACACTAAAATAGAGAAGGGTTTGTGATATATAGGTATACATAGAATAAGGTACTGTGATATATCCTCATGCCAAATTATATGGTGATAGCTTATGAATCATTACAATTGAAAATTCAGGAAAACAATTACCCCATTCATGGGCTAGATCTAGCAATGATAATATTTTCATTGAAAATATTGAAGCCTTATCATTATTGTCAAAGGTGTGATATATATAATGGTCATAAAATATTGAAGTATATATTCATACCAAAAGAGTTGAATAAGTTCCAAAGGATATGGTTGGAGTTAATTAATTATTATGACTACTTAACACATTACCACACTGGGAAGGAAAATAAGGTGGCTGATGAATGGAGTAAAAAATTCCATGTTATTTTCTCCATGATGAGGATTTAAAATAGATCCAATACATATGAATTATTAGAATATAGATCATGAAATAATGAGATAAGGGGATAAATATTATATTTCTCAAATGAATGTTCAAATATACATCCATGTGAGGATTACGAAGGTGCCAAAGGAAGATTTGGAAATCAAATAGAAGTTTGTAAATGTCTGTGAGTTTAACTTTTATTGTGATGGATTGAAAAGGTTATGGAACTGATTATGTTTCCCATCAATCCCAAATTTGAAGAAGGATCTATTTGATAAAGCTTATAGTTCGTCATTATTAATTCATCTAGAAAGTATAAAGATGTATAGAGATACGGAAGTGTATTTCTCAGGTGATAACATGAAAAATTATATTGTAGAGTATATATCTCAATGTTTGGTATATTAGTAAGCTAAATTTGAGAGATAAATTCTAATTGAAACAAATTCTTCATTCATTTATAATTCTATAAAAGGTAAATATGATGCCCCCCAGTCTATCAAGTACCTAATTCATAGGTCTAAAATCTATATTGATAATTGAATAATCATGGAGCACACTTGACGTGAAGGTAATAAAGTGTTAGACTTTCTGGAAGCATGGAGAAACACAGATAATCCTTGTATGGTTTTTCAACAGTGGTCAGCCTTCCCTAAAAATGTATTGGGCTTGTTTGAGCTATCACACTTAGTTTGCATAATTATAAACCTCCCTAATTCCCCTCTCTTTTTTATCTTTCTTATTGTACTTTACTTCTCTTGTGTCTTTTGAAATATTATTATTAAATGAATTTATTGTTGTTTTTGTTTGGAAAAAAAGTTTACACTGATTTTCTAGAGAATTATTCTACAATATTTGAATGTAGAGTTGATCTTTAGTACTATATAATTTGAATGTAATTCATTGGAGTCATTTTATAATAAAATTAGATGTATAAAATTTTATTGAACTTTTTAACCCCTTTTACCCACCTTCTAGGAACATTTGAAAATTTACATAAAACATAATTTTACCACTTCTGTGAGTTGAATTTAAAAACTCTAAGAGACACGGTTGATATCAATATGTAAAATGTTGTTCAATAAGATGAAAATAATTTTTGTTGAATAATAAGTTTTGGCCTTTATTTACCATGGTTAAAAGTAAATAGTGTAATTAAAGTTAAAAATGATATTATAATTACCCTAAAACATGTCATAATTCTATTGGATAAGTTTATTTAAACCAAAAACAACCACATGAATAAAATATGATACTTTAGGTCCACTTTTATTTGATTAGGACATTTATTATTATTTTATTTAAAGAAGAGTTAAAAGTGTTAAATTCAATGTTTAATAACTAAACTATTTTTAATATAGGGCTTTGCACAATATAAATTCAATTATAGATATTAATTAGAAATATAAAATGATTTCTTACAAAATAGTATTTTATTTATAATTTTCAGATATTAAATAATTTAATTTATTTATGACACAATGATGATGTAGTAATTACCTTATTAATGAAAGAATCATATAAATGGTATTATAACTATTAAAATAAATATAATTTCAACGTTTTCATGACATACACAAATTTTATACATGAATATGACATGTCAGGGTTGATTAAATTTATATTTTTCGAATTAATCATGTTGTTATGACTTTAACAAAAACCAAATACCAAATAATGTCAAAATTGACATAAATTAATTTTTAAATCAAATACTATAATATTGGTTGATATAATATTCTTAAAAATCTGAGGTTCCACCAAAGGAATTATATAATATTATATATTTCATTAATGAACCACTTGAGGCTATCGTGTAATTTTAGAGTAATCTTGTTAACCATAGTGTGTAAGAATACAAGAAGACATGGTAAAAGTAAAAATATTTAACTAAGAGTTAAATATAAAGGATATGGTTAATATGGTGACCTAAACCTATCTAAAACATATTTTTTGAGAGGTTTTAGACCCATCACCACCTTATACTCTAAATAAATAATTTTGGAGTCATTAGAAACCGAAAATGATTTTATTGTAAAATAATATTTCAAGATTTTCCTAAAGTGACTCTCACCTCTCTTATAAAAGGGTACTTCCCCTTCTCTCAAATTCCCACCTCCAAAGCCATTTGGATCAGCCAAAATCTTCCCAAATATCCTCCCAACTTACCTGAATTAAACCTAGTGTTTTTACTTTGATCATAAATCCAAACTAAGGATCCCTTTTGATCAACTCAAAAGGAAACACCCGAAGAAGAGGTAATAATTTCACCACCCTCTTACAAGTTCTTTTCTTCTTCCACTTCTAATTTATTTGTTGTTTCCATAAAAAAATAATAACTCCAATAACTCCTACATACTTTCATGTTATTATAAATTTTTTAGAACCATATTTGTTACTATATCTATCCTATAAATGACAAAGTCACCATACGTGCGTACATACGGCTTACCGTCTCCAAGTCGTGGCGTAGTTTGTTATTCAAACACATCATTATTTGGATGTGTATAATAATGAGTATAAATGATGTAAATAAAAAATATAATATGTTAATTATTTCTTATATATGATATACCATCCAATTACATATGATTTCACCACCAATATAATGATATTGTCGCTCATGCGTACATACAGATTACCGTCTCCACGACGCGATGAGATTCATTCCCACATTCACCATTAAACGATGATTATAAAAATATATATTATTAAGAAGTATGTAATATATGAGATAATAATTCTACTAGATATATATATATATGTGTGTGTGTGTGTTTGTACTAACATATATCTTATTCACTTACTTCCGTTCAATATGATATGAAAACGGAAACAACGTTTATGCGTACTTACGACCTACCATATCTATAAATGGTGACTTCAATTACATATATCCATCTATTATAAATATGTATATTCTCAATATATACGATATATAAATAATGTTTTATATTATGGAAGTATTTAAATCATTATCTAAATGATACAAGTTTAAATATTACGACAAAGAAAGTGATTATTACCAAAAATGTTAATTTAACATGGAAATCATTATTAAATGGGAATTATAAATTAATTAATGAATAATTTATGATATAATAAATATGTATATGTCTATGGTATAATTTAATAACATACTATGGTCAATATACATGAGGTTAAACGTACCCTCAACCAAAGGAAAGTGCGAGGTAAGGGTTAATTTCACAATCTCTTCATTATACGAGGATGTTTTTACATATGTATCTATTGAGACTTATTTATTATCCATGTCCATGTTTCATAAAACTGTGTTCAAAGTGATTATTTTTAAGGGAATATTTACTTAAACATCATTTTAAATGTTTTAATGATTTATTCTTCAAAACCTTTATCATTAATGTCCTAGTTTTCAAAATGGTTTTAATGATTTATTTATATGAACATTAAGGTTTTAAAATGTTAATTCCTTTAAAATGACTCCAAGTGGTATGGGAAACATTGATTCAAAACTATCTTATGAATGAATTCCTTTATATAACTATTAAACTATTTCATGAAAAAGGACATTTCTCTCAAATATTTTTACTGATCATTTTTAACTATGTCAACATCCTTTACTGGATATTATTTTGATCGAGGTTGATTTATTATGATAAAAATATTCTATATTGTAGTGAAGGTTTTGTGATATTTTTTACTGTGGAGGTGTTATTTTTATACCATTCACGGGTTATGGATAAATTATTTACATTTCATATGCTAGTTTTAATACGAATGTTTATGTTATGTTTAAACCATTTCATATGAGGATTGCATTGGACTTAGAAAGTGATGGGTGGTGTAAGAACCCAGTTTTTGCTGTGAATGACTTTGGAATATTCTTGATGATATTACAGTGCAGCGCCTTCAGACGGCGTGCGATTCTGAGCCCTGGAGTGGCCGGAATTAAATTTACAGTGTGTTCACACTGGAAGAGCCAAATAAATGTGATTAATCCGAAACAGTGATCTGGATCAGAGATCCGAGTTTACGGATGGGTCCAAAATGGGGTGTTTACCCTAGAAATGACATAAAACTTGTCGGCGCGGGATTTTTGGACCCCACGCTCGCTTTCGGAATGTTAAACGGATAAATAAATTAATTAATTTATTCGTTTAATGGTTAAACTCGGGTATCTCTTAAACGGTGGCTCGAATTGGGAAACCAAGGGCACTGTTGAGTTTGGAAGGTGCGGGTTACCCTAGGAGGGGTGTAAGTTTCGCGAGCACGGGCTGTTTGTGAAAAATGTCCCCAGGGGCGTTTTCGTAATTTGGCTCCCTCGGGTGTTGAGTTTTATAACTTTTGAATGGGGCCTCAGATTAAAATTTCGAGACCACGGTTGCTCTCGGAGCGTGGTTTTTATCCTAGGGGAGGCTTAACCCCGACCCCGCCGAAATTTTGGGTTCGGGGCTGTCGGGCGGGCGTTTAAGTGATTTGTACTTAAACACCCCACCCCCTTCTTCTTCTTCTTCTTCTTCCTCAAAAACTCTCCTCTCCTTCACCTCCGGGGAGGCAGGTCCGGTGAGGTGAACTCCGGTGAGGCGCAGCGGTTCCGACGGTCCGCACACAAAGCGTCGAGCTACGCCCATCAAGGTAGGAGTTATTTCGTTTTCGTTTTCAAATTCCCGAAATATTTGAGCCAAATTTATATTGTCGAATTGTTTTCCGATCATCGATCGAAGCCCGCATATGTGTAGTATAAGTTCTAAGGTTTTCGACGCTCTTCTCGGATCGAAAATCCGAGTCCCGGGGTGCCCAGGGCAGTCCCGGGAAGTTCCGGCCGAAATTCTGGTTTTCCGGCGGTTCTTCGCGGCGGACAATGGTTCCGGGACGGCGGCGTGGCAGCGGGCGCGGTGGAAGGCCTGCCGGCCATCCGGCCGGCTGGTCGGCACCTTGCCGGTGCGGGACGACATAGGCGGTCCGGCCGAGAGCGCCGGACAAGGGCGCCGGCGAGAGGAGACAGCCGGGGTCGCAAGCGCGTGGAGACAGAGACCTGCATGACGCGGGTCTCTGCGTGGGTGCGACCGGCCGTGTTGGCCTGTCGGTGGAGGCGCCCGCGCGGCGTGTTGGCGAGGCATGCAGCAAGCCACGACGCAGCGGCCCGCGTTTTCGGTGGGGCCGGACCCAGGCGACTGGGCCGCGGTCCCAGCGGGCCGGCCCGAGCAGGGCGGACCGGCCAGACCGGGTCGGTTCGGCCCGAGGGGTTCTCCCCTAATACATTCAAACACCCGTATCTTTAGCTACGGGCGTTCTTTTTGAGTACCGTCTATGAAAGTGTAGACATAAAAGCAAGGAATACTTTTTGAGATGGTCCTGGGCAATTATAATTCCCTATATGGGGGCCTCGGTGGTGCGACACGTACGTCAAGGGGAATGACGTCATTCCGGGAATCTTATTTTGGATGGCGCGGACGCGTCCAACGTCTGATTTAAGCGTTGTCAGCGGTGTTGGAACCCTGGCGTCGAGGCAGGGGTTTCCAGGGTGGTTCTGAGTAGTGAAGCTGGAGTTGAGATGTGGGCCCCACGACCCGTCTTTTGAGCTGGGTGCAGCTTTTAACAACTTTTTCCTCGGACGTCCGTTCGGGGCGTGCGAGCAGTCGATTCTGGATGTTTTTCCGTGGGGATTGTGATGGTGCAATCCGCCCGCCCAAATTCATCACAATGGTGCAGGGCCCACAGGGGCTGTTTGGGTGTCGACGATGATTTTCCATCTTTATCACCGGGCGACTGTTTTGGACAAGTGAGTAGTCCATATTGTGTGTTTTTTTGAGAGGATCGCAACGGTGTGATCCGTTTGCTGTGTTTCGAGAACGGGATGCGGGTCGCACCTGGCCCTGCTAATGTGCGGTGCGCCGGAATTCATCTTTTTTTTTTCCGGATATCCTTTGCACTCAAGTGAGTAGTGATTTTGACATGTTTTCTCGAGAGTATCGCAATGGTGCGATGCACCCGACTGTTTTCGGGGCTGAGGCTCGAGATCACGGGGTGCCGTTCAGGCATGAGGCGGTTTTGGTGAATTTTGCGTCAGATATTCATTTGAGGCAAGTCAGTAGTCAATCTCACGTGTTTTTCCACGAGGATTACAACGGTGCGATCCGTTTGGCTTTGCGAAGCCTCTTGCATGACCTTATTAAATTTGGAGCACGAAAGGTGCTTCGGTGGCGATTCTTCTACTGTGGTTGTAGCAGACCCTTGGAGTGTGATCACGTGCACTCCCGTGTGATTGAAGTAATGCTTGAATAGGTGTGGTTGGCCGCGCCTGGTCCTTTGAGGTGGAGTTGTTACGTCACGCCTTCGCGTTGACGCTGGGTGCCGTGTGCACGATAGCCTTTGGGCTAGAAAGAGGTGTACCCTGGGAGTATACGGGAGCACTTGGAGGTACGTGTGGTTTGTACCTGGGACGTTCGTGCACTTGGTTGGGGTTAACTTGGGGCCACACGTCGTGTGGGCCCCAGGTGCGTGCCGAGCTCTGCTTTGCATACTTTGACCTCTCGCTATGTAGAGGGTCCCTTAGTGCTCGTTTGCTCGACTAGCAGGGTGTAGCTTTTCCCCTGTCTTTGTGCTCATTTGTTTGACCAGCAGGGTTGAGTTCTCTCCCCTGGTTTCGTTCTCGATGGATCAGCGGGTAGCGGTGTTAGTGACACCTAGTGATGGAACAGGCGATGAACCCCTTTGGGTGAGTTGTGCTGGAGTTTGGTGGTTGTGCGATACCCACTCCGTGTTCAGTTGGCTAGTGTTGTACCCTCTAGTGGCGATGGCCAGGTTAGTTCTAAGTTTTACCCTCTAGTGGGGCTGGGCAGTGGGTTACTCATCGGCTTCTAGGGTCTACCCTCCAGCAGAGACTGGGCAGTGGGTCACCCGACACTCTTAGGATCTACCCTTCAGCAGGGACTGGGCAGTGGGTCACCCGACGACCTCTTAGGGTCTACCCTCCAGCAGGGCTGGGTAGTGGGCCACCTGTCGTCTAGTTCCAGGTCTACCCTCCAGCAAGGCTGGGCAGTGGGTCGCCTGTCGGCTTATTTCAGGTCTACCCTACAGCAAGGCGGGGCAGTGGGTCACCTGTCGGCTTATTTCAGGTCTACCCTCCAGCGGGGCTGGGCAGTGGGTCGCCGGATGATGTATTATGGTTTACCCTCCAGCAGGGCTGGGTAGTGGGTCACCCAGTATCTTATTATGGTTTACCCTCCAGCGGGGTTGGGTAGTGGGTAGCCTGATGATGTATTAGTGTTTACCCTCCTGCAGGGCTGGGCAGTGGATCACCCGATATCTGGTTATGAATTACCCTCCAGCAGGGCTGGGCAGTGGGACACCTGTTGGTATTCTAGACTCATTCCTTTCTACTAGGACTAGTCTGTGACTTTCCTCCATGACCACCAGAGCAGGACCCTTGGTTGTACGGGTCGGTGATGGAACAACTTTGACTTTCATGAGACCTCTCGACTACAGGGTAGTGACGAGGTGTGGTTTGACTTTCCATGGAACTCTCAAGTACTAGGGGCACTTTCCCCACCGAGACGCATTCTTGTGACGCGATCTAAAACTGTGCGGGTGAGTCAGTGCCACCCAAAGCGGATAGTGTCAAGGTGCGGTGAATGAGTCCCTTGGCTTGCGGTTTGGGGCAGACGTGCGGGATGGTAGTCATCGATGATGGAGTTTATTTCTGGGACTATTGGGGACACATTTCTTGGGCTGAGCTACGTGACGGAGATCCCCTTATGACCTTGTTCGGGCATCTTGTTGAGCATATGGATTTTTATATACCATGTTCTCGTACCCCCTACTTGGGTTTGGTTACTCTCCTCCAGGAGAGGCGAAGACGCGCGGGGTATGACACGTGCTTTCCGTGTCTAGCTTCTCGTGGTTGGACGAGTCTACTCTCCTACTATAGGTAGTGAAGACTCGACGAGAAGTTCATCTTCTCACCATTCCTAGCTCCTTGTGTTTGGACGAGTCTTCTACCTTTCTCTTGTTGGGTGGAGCTGGACTCTTTACTTCACTTTCAGTTGTACTCCTCTACTTTTCCTGTTCGCTCTACTGCTCACCCTTCAGTACCTCCTTTGTTTCTCCCTCAAGCCTTCAGGGTATCCTACTGAATATTTTTATACTCACCCCTGCTTGGGCTTTGCCTGCACTTGGTGTGCCCTTGAAGACGACAGACATGTGGAGTGTGGCTTCAGTGGAGCGTTGGAGCTTGGGAGCTTGGACCGCGTGCATTGGTCGTGGCCGGGTTCCAGGTGGGAGACCCATCAGCTGTTTCTTTTTTGTTTACCTGTTGCTGGGTTGTGGCACTTTTTGGTTGGGTGCATGTTTTGCACCTTCTCTTTTCAGCTTGTACCATGTACTGTTTATAGGTCGTTTCACTTTGTGGTTTATTTATAGAAGTTACCCATTACTGTTATTTTTTCTCTGTACTTATTCATTGAGTGTGTTGCGTGTGTGTGTACAGGTGCTTAGGAAAATGACTCCCCAAGTTGTTGTGCCTTCGACACTGGTCGCCAGCCCCTGGCCTATGGAGGCGGGCTTGGGGTAGTTGCGGCTCGAGCCCGGGTAGGTTCGGGTCGTGACAAAGTGGTATCAGAGGCGGTTCGTTCCTTGGGACATTGTGCGGATGTCCCTAAAAGAGGAATTGGTTGGGATATAGGGAAACAGTGTTAATGTGTCTTGAGAGCGGCTCTCAGGCCAGGGAGTCTAGTGATGGTGCGGCGGCCGACGTATCCATTCACCAGGACCTTGATAACCCGCTTGTCGACTCGGCATGCTGAGACACTTGTTGCTGGGAAAACTTGTTTGTGCATCACATAGGATTGAGTCTTTGACTGTCCTTCTTGAGTCAGCTCCCCATCGTTGTTTTTATTGGTATATACATATATTCTCATCTTACTACAACACTCCTTGATGACATTCAGGATGTCTCCGTGAAGACAGCCAGCCAAGATACTAGCTTTGGTTCGTGACGATGACCCTGTGAGCTACGAGGCCTCAGTCCAGGACCCATCATGTGAGCCCTTTTCTCCGGGTGGGCTGGTAGAAGCACCCCCACCTATTGAGCAGCAAAAAGCTTTATCAGAGCAGGCTGAGTTTGAGCGCAGGTTGAGCGCGCTCCGTGAGTTCCAGCCATAGAGATCGCCGAGGTTCAGTGGTGAGCGAGACCCTCAGGAAGTAGAGGTTTGGATAGTGGCAGTGGTTCACCTTTTCAGGCTTGTGCAGATGCTGACAGATCAGATAGTGGATTTGGCAGCCACCCTTTTTCGTGGAGCAGCTGGGTGTTGGTGGAGTCTAGTGACTCAGTTTCTTGACGAGTCTTCACTTTCATTGGATGAATTTCAGTTGTTGTTTCGTGAAGAGTTTTTCCCCTCCTGCTTACGCTCCGTTCGGATTTAGGATCTCCTTCAGTTATAGTAGGGAGGGATGACGGTGGCTGAGTACGCAGCTAGTTTTGAAGACCGTGCACGCTTTTACCCGGACTTGGTCCATGACGACAACCTCTAAGCGCGGAAGTTTAAGCAGGGTCTCTGACGAGAGATTCATGCTGTCATAGTACCTTTGGGGTCTTCCACATATGCCGGGGTGCTGGAGCAGGCGCTGGTGACAGAGGTCTTCCTGTCGCGTTGTAGTGTTGGTGGTGGCA
The DNA here is from genome assembly GCA_963277665.1 of Viscum album. Taxonomy (NCBI): domain Eukaryota; kingdom Viridiplantae; phylum Streptophyta; class Magnoliopsida; order Santalales; family Viscaceae; genus Viscum; species Viscum album. Next base: position 623,382,563 of record OY728130.1, on the reverse strand, counting down.
GTAGGCACGCCAGAGCTGAGGCGTCTTCCGCAGCTAGTTGGCTCGGCAAGCAGGACCTCGACGCAGGTGGATTTCTGACAACTGGACTCAGGGGCGTGGTCGTACACCACAGTGGCGCCAGAGGGCACCCGTGCTAGCCAGAGAGAGTTGGTGCTATGCTTGTGACGGGCGAGGTCACTTTGCACGAGACTGCCCGACCCGAGTTGCTGAGAGCTTCGGGCAGGCAGCAGGCGCACCACCATGGCAGAGGAAGCTCCGTGATCGTAGTAGTTCCTAGAGAGGTGGTGCTAGAAAAGGATCAGGAGGAGCTGGAGGTGGGGGATGATGTTACGAGGTCTTCCCATCACCACTAGGTGGTCCACGTCAGGCTCCGGGAGCTGACAGTTGGGACCGCAGACAGCCGCGAGATTTGGATGTCTACGATCCTGCAGAGCATTAGGTGATAAGAGGTACACTCAACAGATCTTCTACTTCTTGCAGTAGAATTGATAGACTCTTTGTGCAGGATGCTTTTGTCCCTGCTCCTTGCTTGAGGTGTTACCAGGGTCGCGCGGGGCGTCGGTGTAACCCTGCGTTGGTATGATAAAAGGCATGTGACCTTTTCTTTTAGTCGATGGTGTTGACTCCTTCACTTCTGAGCGTTTAAGAGGGCCTTGGTTGTGAGGCATCGACTGTGGAATCTTTTGTGATCAGATATCCTTGGGTGTTTCACCATATGGATATTCTGAAGGAGGGAATCACCGGGCCTTGTTCCAGGTGTGGGTGGTGATTCCAGTCGTGGCATGTGACGCAGTGGTTCGGTCGGGGTGGTGAGCTACCCCCGAGAGCCTTCGGGCCGTTTGAGACCATGCAAAGGGATGGCGAGGTACCCTAACACCTTGCCCTAACCCCAATGTCTAGAGTGGGTGCACGACATCGGCAAGGGACAACCTCACGTGAACGGATCAATCGTTTTGTCTTTGTGCGGTGATGCAGAGCTGTGCGTGGGTTCTTCTGGGTATGGGAAAGCGAGGTGTGGGCTTAGTACCCTGTGTTGCTCCCTAGTTTTGCTTTTCGGGGATGAAAATCTTGAAGTAGGGAATGATGTAAGAACCCATGTTTTTCTGTGAATGACTTTGGAATATTCTTGATGATATTCCAGAGCAGCGCCTTAAGAAGGCGTGTGATTCCGAGCCCCAGAGTGGCTGGAATTAAATTTACAGTACGTTTACACTGGAGGCACCAAAAAAATGTGATAACTCCTAAATGGTGATCCGGATCAGAGATCTGAGTTTACGGATGGGTCCGGAATGGGGTGTTTACCTTAGGAACGACATAAAACTTCTCAGCGTGGGCTTTTTGGACCCCTCGCTCGCTTTCGGAATGTTAAACGGATTAATTAATTAATTAATTTATTCGTTTAATGGTTAAACTCGAGTATCTCTTAAACAGTGGCTCGGAATGGGAAACTGGGGGCACTGTTGAGTTTGGAAGGTGTCGTTTACCCTAGGAGGGGTGTAAGTTTCGCGGGCGCGGGCTGTTTGTGAAAAATGTCTCCAGGGGCATTTTCGTAATTTGGCTCCCTCGGGCGTTGAGTTTTATAACCTTTGAACGGGGCCTCAGACTAAAATTCCGAGACCTCTGTTGCGCTCGGAGCGTGGTTTTTATCCTAGTGGAAGCTTAAGTCTGACCCCGCCGAAATTTTGGGTTCGGGGCTGTCGGGCGGGCGTTTAAGTGATTTGTACTTAAACACCCCACCCCCCGTCTTCTTCTTCCTCAAAACCTCCCCTATCCTTCACCTATGGCAAGGTAGCTCCGGCGAGGTGAACTCCGGTGAGGCGCAGTGGTTCCGACGGTCCGCACACGAAGCGTCGGGCTACGCCCATCGAGGTAGGAGTTATTTCATTTTTGTTTTCAAATTCCTGCAATATTTGAGCCAAATTTATACTGTTGAATTGCTGTCCGATCGTCGATCGAAGCACGCAGATGTGTAGTATAAGTTCTATGGTTTCCAATGCTCTTCTCGGATCGAAACTCCGAGTCCCGGGGTGCCCGGGGCAGTCCCGGGAAGTTCCGGCCAAAATTCTTGTTTTCCGGCGGTTCCTGGCAGCGGACGGTGGTTCCGGGACGGTGGCGCGGCAGCGGGCGCGGCGGAAGGCCGGCCAGCCATCCGGCCGGCTGGGCGGCACCTCGCTCGTGTGGGAAGGCACATGAGGTCTGGTCGAGAGCGCCGTCCGTGGGCGCCGGCGAGAGGAGACGGCTGGGGTCGCAGGCGCGCGACCCCGCGGGGAGACAGAGACCCGCAGGACGCGGGTCTCCGCGCGGGCGCGACCGGCCGTGTCGGCCGGTCGGTGGAGGCGCCCGCGTGGCGCACGGGCGAGGCAAGCTGCGGACCGCGGTGCAGCGTCCCACAGGTTCGGCGGGGCTGGAGCCAGGCGGCTGGGCCGCGGTCCCAGCGGGCTGGCCGGAGCGGGCTGGCCCGAGCAGGGCGGACTGGCCAGACCGGGCCGGTCCGACCCGAGGGGTTCTCCCCTAATACCTTCAGACGCCCATATCTTTAGCTACAGGTGTCCGTTTTGCGTGCTGTCTGCGGCAGTACAGACCTAACAGCAAGGTGGAATTTTTGAAATGGTCCCAGTAAATTATAATTCCCGAGATGGTGGCCTCGATGGCACGACACTTACGTCGAGGGGATTGATGGCATTCCGGGAATCTTGTTTTGGATGGCGCGGACGCGTCTGACATCCGATTTAAGCGCCGTCAGCGGCGTTGGAACCCTAGCATCGAGGCATGGTTTTCCAAGGTGGTTCCGAGCATTGAGTCTAGAGTTGAGGCGTGGACCCCATGGCCCGTCTTTTGAGCTGCGTGTAGCTTTTAGCGACTTTTTCCTTGGACGTCCGTTCGGGGCGTGCGAGCAGTCGATTATGGATGTTTTTCCAAGGAGATTGTGATGGTGCAATCCGATCGCCAAAATTCGACACGATGGTGCGGGGCCCACGAGGGCTGTTTGGGCGTCGACGGTGATTTTCCATCTTTATCATTAGACGACCGTTTTGGACAAGTGAGTAGTCCATCTTGTGTGTTTTTTCGAGAGGATCGCAACGGTACGATCCGTCCGTTGAGTTTCGGGAATGGGATACGGGTCCCACGTGGCACCGCTCATGTGCGGTGCGCTGGAATGCATCTTTTTTTTTTCCGGATATTTTTTTCACTCAAGTGAGTAGTGATTTTGATGTGTTTTCCCGAGGGGATCACAATGGTGCAATGCGTCCGACTGTTTTCGGGGTCGAGGCTCGGGATCACGGGGCGCCGTTCGGGCGTGAGGCGGTGTTGGTGACTTTTTCATCAGATATCTATTTGAGGTGAGTAAGTAGTCAATCTCGGGTGTGTTTCTACGAGTATTACAATAGTGAAATCCGTTTGGCTGTGCGGAGCCTCTTGCACAATCTTATTAAATGTGGAGCATGAAAGGTGCTCCGGTGGCGATTCTTCTACTGTGGTTGTAGAGGACCCTTGGCGTATGATCGCGTGCACTCCCGTGTGAGTGAATTATTTCTTGAATAGGTGTGGTTGGACGCGCCTGGGCCTTTGAGGTGGAGTTTTTACGTCACGACTTCGCGTTGACACTGGGTGCCGTGTGCACGATAGCCTTTGGGCTAGAATGAGGTGTACCCTGAGAGTATACGAGAGCGCTTGGAGGTACATGTGGTTTGTACCTGAGACGTTCGTGCGCTTGGTTGGGGTTAACTTGGGGCCACATGTCGTGTGGGCCCCCGGTGCATGCCGAGCTCTGCTTTGCGTACTTTGACCTCTCGCTACGTAGAGGGTCCCTCAGTGCTTGTTTGCTTGACTAGAAGGGTAGAGATTTTCCCCTGACTTTATGCTCGTTTGTTTGACCAGCAGGGTTGAGTGGTATCCCTCTGGTTTCATTCTCGATGGAACCACCGGTAGTGGTGTTAGTGACACCTAGTGATGGAACATGCACCGAACCTCTCAGGGTGAGTTGTACTGGAGTTGGGTGGTTGCACGATACACACTCCGTGTTCGGTTGGCCAGTGTTGTACCCTCCAGTGGAGATGGTCAGGGCAGTTCTATGTTTTACCCTCCAACGGGGCTGGGCAGTGGGTTACTCATCGGCTTCTAGGGTCTACCCTCCAGCAGAGACTGGGCAGTGGGTCACCCGACACTCTTAGGGTCTACCCTCCAGTAGGGACTGGGCAGTGGGTCCCCCGACGACCTCTTAGGGTCCACCCTCCAGCAGGGCTGGGCAGTGGGTCGAACATCGTCTAGTTCCAGGTCTACCCTCCCGCAAGGCTGGGCAGTGGGTCGCCTGTCGGCATATTTCAGGTCTGCCCTCCAGCAAGGCTGGGCAATGGGACACCTGTCGGCTTATTTCAGGTCTACCCTCCAACGGGGCTAGGCAGTGGGTCGCCGGATGATGTATTATGGTGTACCCTCTAGCAGGGCTGGGGGGTGGGTCACCTAGTATCTTATTATGGTTTACCCTCCAGCGGGGCTAGGCAGTGGGTCGCCTGATGATGTATAAGGGTTTACCCTCGGTAGGGCTGGGCAGTGGGTCACCCGATATCTGGTTATGAATTACCCTCCAGCAGGGCTGGGCAGTGGGACACCTGTTGGCATTCCAGACTCAGTCCTTTCTACTAGGACTAGTCTGTGTCTTTCCTCCGTGACCACCGGAGCATGACCCTTGTTTGTACGGTTCGGTGATGGAATGACTTTGACTTTGAGGATACCTCTCGACTATAGGGCAGTCACGAGGTGTGGTTTGACTTTCCCTAGAACTCTCAAGTATGGGGGGCACTTTCCCCATCGAGACGCGTTCTTGTGACGTAATCCAAACCGTGTGAGCGAGTCAGTGTCGCCTAAAGCGGATAGTTTCAAGGTACGGTGAATGAGTCCCTTGTCTTGCGGTTTGGGACAGACGTGCGGGATGCTGGGGATCGATGATGGAGTTTACTTCTGGGACTGTTGGGGACACTTTTCTTGGGCTGAGCTATGGGATGGAGATCCCCTTACGACCTTGTTAAAGCGTCTTTTTGAGCATATGGATTTGTATATACCATGTTATGGTACCCCCTACTTGGGTTTGGTTACTCTCCTTTCAGGAGAGGTGAAGACACGCGGGGTATGCCACATGATTTCCGTGTCTATCTTCTCGTGGTTGGACGAGTCTACTCCCCTGCTATAGGTAGCGAAGACTCGACGAGAAGTTCATATTCTCACCGTTTGTAGCTCCTTGTGTTTGGATGAGTCTTCTACCTTTCTCTTATTGGGTCAAGCTGGACTCTTTACTTCACTTTCAGTTGTACTCCTCTACTTTTCCTGTTCGCTCTACTGATCACCCTTCGGTACCTCATTTGTTGCTCCCTCGATCCTTCGGGGTATCCTACTGAGTATTTTTATACTCACCCCTGCTTGGGCTTTGATGCACTTGGTGTTCCCTTGTAGACGACATACAGGTGGAGCGTGGCTTCAGTGGAGCGTAGGAGCTTGGGAGCTTGGACTGCGTGCGGTGGTCATGGTCGGGTTCCAGGTGGGAGACTTGTGAGCTGTTTCATTTTTGTTTACCTGTTGCTGGGTTGTGGAACTTTTTGGTTGGGAGCATGTTTTTCCCCTTTTCTTTTCAGCTTGTACCCTGTAATGTTTAGAGGTCGATGCACTTTGTGGTTTATTTATAGCAGTTACCCTTTACTGTTCTTTTTTACTCTGCACTTTTGCATTGAGTGTGTTGTGCGTGTGTGTGTACAGGTGCTTAGGCAAAGGCCTCCCCGAGTTGTTGTGCCTTCGGCATTGGTTGCTAACCCCTGTCCTATGGAGGCGGGATTGGGGTAGTTGCGGCTCGAGCCCAGGTAGGGTCGGGTCGTGACAGGTGGAGCCCGCTATAGCTCCTCGATGCATTAGTAGGTCTAATGAGACAAACATGCATCTTAGAACAAGGCCTTGACAATTTTTTTTGTATTCTTGGAATAAGGCCTTGACTATGTGGTTATGAAGTCTAGCAATGTGCATTCCATCATTAGGAAATTAACTATTAACATTACAAGTGATTATTTAACTATTAGAATATCCATGTGAATAAGTAAATGGCCTTATTTAATATATATTTTCCATATTATGCTGAATTGTATGTTTAAAAGGTTTTTGTTTTAGTTTTATACTTTTCCTCAAATATTTATGCTTATTTATGAATGTTTTCTCTATATTGTTATCCCTACTAAGCATTTGAGCTCACCCCTTTCTATGTTTTATTTTTCCCAGGATGCGAAGAAGTGTATTATGACTTACCTGTAGGGATAGACTAAGGTATATGAATATGGTCAATAGAGATAATGTTGTTGTTGTTTATCACTTTATAATGTAATGTAACGTTCATGTATGTAATCGATTTTCCAAGACTGCTAAAGTGATCAGTCCTTCGGGACTTGATTCCTTGTAATCATGCCAATGTATTAAAATAATGCACTGAATCTGGGTAACTGGGGTCAAGGCATTATATCCTTCACAAGGAATAAACCCAGAGGTCGTACCACTGGAGAATAATCTCATTAATGAGGAACAATGGGTCGATATTCTAGATCTATTAGATAATGTTTTTTTAAAAATACCAGTAACATTTTCAAACTTTTATGGTGAAATAATAAAATTTAGGAAGTTATGTGGGAACTTCTGGATATGATGAGGTAGAAGTATCCTTAGATATTTATATTGGACTTATTGAATTTTGTGGGGGGAAATCCTTATAAGATTGTAGAATGTAACACCCCAATATTTTATGATATATTTCTTTTTTATAAATTTTAATTTCCCGATATATGTTTTAACATGAAACAACAAGTTCAAACATGCCATGATATACTATTTAAATATTATTATTTAATGTGGAAATTAGTGCATAACTGTTGGATTAGAGGGTATGAATAATACTAAAAAAATTATGAAAAAATATTTTTTACACATGTAGATAATTAATTAATTGGTAATCAATTTTATATAAATGATAATAAAATAATTTTAAGGTTAAAATATATATTTTTATAAAAAACTATTTTTATGTACCCAATTCAATTTTATCATAATAAATTAAATTAATTAGCAATGATCCATTTTTAAGGAAATTTTTAGTTAATATATTCAATAAAAAATATTAATTAAAATTCATTTAATTATTGTTATTAGTAAATGGAGGAGAATGAAGTTATTTTATGCTTCAAAAATTATTTTTCCTAAATATGGTTTTTATAGCATTTTGTGTGTGAATATTATAATTAATTTATGGTACTTTTATAAGTTCTATTTGAAAAAATGTATCTTATTTTTGAAATTATTATTTTCATAATTGGATTAGGATGTATTTTATTGAGTTTTCTAAAAAGGTTGATTGTTGAGTGAATAGTTAAAATCATTAAGCTAGACAAAATATATTTTTATGGAGTAAAATAATGATTTTAATTTTTTTATTGAAATTTGCAACCCAAAAATGGATTTCATGAAAATAAGTTATATTTTATTGAAATTAAAAACTATTGTTGGGTGTTTATATTTGATGGTATGTTTTTAAGGTCCGATTTGGTTTTTTATTTATTCAAATGTATATAAACAATAATTTTATAAATAAATAAAAAAATTTAGGTAAATCAATTGGTTTAAATTATTTCAATGTAAAATGATTTTTATTCTTCAATTAGGTATTTTCTAAAAAAATATTTTTCATGCGTTTTGTGTTCTTATATTGAAAAAAAATTATACCACATATAGAAATTGAATGTGATAGAATAGATTAGAAATTTACAATAATTATATCCAAATTTTGTTATAATTCCCCTTTTTTACATTTGATCATATAATTATGTTGTCATTGTAAAAAGTTAACTTGTCATGGTTAAGGTTAAAATGAGTTTAAAGATGTTTAACTATAATAAAAGGATTAAAATGTATCCAAAACGTTTGTAAATGTGTTTTTATAATTTTATTTCAATTTTATGAAATCTTATCTACAAATTTTGGGTACCTTAGTTCCACCTGATAGATTTATGATATATATTATATTTAAATGTTTTATGTAATTCCATGTGTGTCCTTTTCTTGAGTTTTAAAACAGAACCTACTTTTCTCCTTTATTCACAATGTTTTGCGCACTCTAAATCTTCCAAGACCTACCTTGATACCTTTTTAGTTTCCTTAAATTCATTTTACTAATTATTGTATTCCCCTAATACCTTTTTATGAAGGCCTAAGTTGTAAGCCAAAGAAGGTCTCTCAATGAAGCGTTAATTCTATTACCTGACTATTTTAATGTTTATTTTTTATTAAACACTATATAAATATTATATAACTAAGTTGATATAAAATAATTAGTATCTTATATATATTAAAATTTTATTTTTTTGATTGAACAAGAAATTTTTATCTCATTTCAATCCCAATGGGAAATTAAATCATCGCTCAAGCATACGTACAGACTAATATCTCCATAAAGAGATGCATTTAATTTTCCATCATTGTATTTAAAAATTGGATGCTACTATTTATTTAATGTTTGCATATAATATTTATGAAATAATAATTATTTTTAAATTATTATATTTTATCTACTTTATTACAATCCATATGTTGGAGAATAAATAGTTGTTTGTGCGAACCTGTGGATTACAACCTCAATGAAGTGATGTGACTTGTTTTTCATTTCATATTTACATGGATGGTAATAAGGATAAATTTAATGAATATATATGATAAAGTTATTATTATTTAAAGGTTAATTATTATTTACCTTTCTATCATGCCATCCATTGAAAGGTGGAAATATCACTCATGTGTACGTATGGGCAACCATTTCCATAGAGTGATTTAATTCATTTTTTTATCCCCACTTTATTTGGATGATTATAAAAGTGTATATAATGAATAAATATTATGATTATGAAATTATTATGGTTATATATATGATTAAAACATGAAAATGTTTCAAGGATCAGAACAATCAAACCAAAACATGCGTTGAAAATGGACAGGTTTTTACCCGAATAATGATATTAATGAAGATTTTTAAAAAAATAACAAATAGAAATTATAAGGGAATTATGTTTATTAATATTAATATATTAATATATATATTAATATGGTTTTATAATTTATTTATAATAAATCTATATTTTTTATAGGTGTTTTGAATGCATACTATGACATTACTTAAGGTAAGAGTTTCGTGTCTCAATTTTCTTCCTTAGAGGCTCATACCATTTTAAACACATGTTTTATTTTTATGTGGTATATATATTTCAAATGAATTAATTTTGTTTATTATTTAGATATAAATTATGGGTATTTTAAAATTCATTTAGTGTTCACTTGTTTATGATATTTTGATTTAGAGATTACAAAACCTATAAAGGATTTATGTTACAATCTCATTTCTTTTTTAGATTGTGAATGGTCCTTTGAATGTGAATGGTCCTTTCAGTCTAAACAACCTTCTAAGAATGATATATAGTACTAAAATCAACTCTATATTCAAATATTGCAAAATAATTCTCTAGAACATTAGTGTAAACTTTTTTTCCAAACAAAAACAACAATAAATTCATTTATTAATAATAGTGAAAAAGACATAAGAGAAGTAAAGTAAAATAAGAAAGATAAAAAGAGAGGGGAATTAGACTTAAGATTGTAAAGTTGGAAACTACCTGCACTCGGTTGTGGAGTGGTCTATTAATTAGCAGACGAGATAGTGAAAATCACCAAGCTCTTGGAGTAGATTGTTGGTGGAGTGGACTAGGGACCTTCTGTTCCCCGAACCACTATACATTGTGAATTCTATCATAATTATTTTATGCTGGTAAATATTTGATATAAAGTCAAAATAACAAATCACGATTATGTGAAGAAATTATAAAATACACAATTAACCCCACCTCTTGTGTATTTTTGGTATAACCCGATCCAACAATTGGTATCAGAGGTGGTGCTTTTGTTAAAGCTATAACAAGGTAAAAGGTTTAAAGGATTATACTTAGATTAAGATGGATGATTCAAGAGAAGAAATGTCAATGGTCATAGATACATTCTTTAATGGTGAGAATTATGGATGTTGGAAATAAAGAATGATAATCTATTTGAAAAACCTCAAATACAGAGTCAACTCAAAGATACCGACTTCTTATGAAATACCAAAGAAACATTAAACATGGAGTGCAACTGTAGAAGTTGAGAATGATATGAATTCGAAGGATATGAATGCAATAATATGTTGTCTAAGACTAGATAAGTCGAACATAGTATCTCAGTTCTCTATAACATATGAAATATGGGAGATAATTGTAGTTTCTTATGAAGGAACTGACAATGTCAGACAGATGAGGTATGCTACTACTAAGCTAAAATTCGATACATTCAGAATAGTTGAAGGAGAAAGTATCACCCTAATGAATGGAATATTGAAAGATATTGTCAAAAATATAACTAATTTGGGAGATCCAATCAAAGAAGCTGATCAATCCATGAATGTACTAAGAGTAATACCAACTTGATGGAATAGAATTTCTGCTGCAATCAAACAATCATCTCCTGTAAAAGATTTAATAATGGGAGAGTTAATTGGAAATCTCATGATGTCTGAAGTTGAGATGTAGGATGAAGCAAATAAGCATAAGATTATAATCAATAGAGAAGACACTGCCTTAAAAGTGTCATCACAAAGGAAATTTAGAAAGATGAAGGAAAATGAAGCAAGGGTGAAAATAGAATGCTCTGATTCAACAAATTCAAATGAGAAACTGGCTCAGATAGCCAAAAAATTCAGTGAGTTTTATAAAAAGAAGAATGGTTTTAGAAAGTCTTTTAAAAAGGATGAAAAGGAAGTAAGATGCTATTAGTGCAAAAAACTTGGTCATATCAGACCTGATTGTCTACAATTAAAGGAATACAAGAAGAAGAAATTCTTCAAAAGAAATGATTATGAGCAGAAATAGAAGAAGGCAATGAATGCTACATATAGTGTATCTTAAAACTCCAGTAGCTCATAAAAGTCTAATTCAGAAAAGGAGGAATCAAATTTGAAAGTTAATATGTTCTTTATTGCAGAAATTGATGAGGTACAATCCTATTATTCTTCTAGCTCTAGTTTTGAATCAAGCTATTGAAATGAAAAACTTGCAGCCTACTGCAACATTCTTGAAAAAAATATGATTCTTTATTTAAGAAACACAATTATTTAAAAAATACTAAAAAAGTTGTTTTAAATCAAAGAGAAACAATTCTAAAACACCATCATAAATTAGTAGAAAAATATAACTCAATAAATACAAACAATACAGATCATGAATCTAAAATAAAAACACTAAAAACTAACGTATAAACATATAAAAGTTCAGCTCTTAATTAAAAAAAAATAGAAAATACACTAAATGAAATTCTTGGAAAGAATGTTATTTAAAAATGGAAGATATGGAATTGGCAGTAAAGGTGAAAAACCTAAACTGTACAAGAATTACTTTTTACATAGTACAAAAATATTAAATTATAACTAATATGGAATAAAAGGACATATATCTAAGAATTTTTACTTAATATAACCCCAAATAAGTGGAATAAACAAAGCCTTTTGTCACAAACAATTTATATTATTTTTTTCATTTTAGAAAAACAAAGCAAGTATGGATTCCCAGATCTTTTTTAGCTAACACATCTGGACCCAATAGAATATGGATACCCAAAGAATCTGTTTAAATTCCTTTGTAAGAAATAAGTGACAGAAGCCAAACTTCCATATCGTATATGGACAGTGGATGCTCCAGGAATATGAGTGGAAACTCATTGAATTTCAAATATTTAACACAAAAAGATGGAGGACTAGTTACATTTGGTGACAATGCCAATGGTAATATTATTGACATTAGAACAGTTGAAGATCCAAAAACTGTCTCAATCAACAATGTACTCTATGTACAAGGATTGAAACACAATCTAATAATTATCTCTCAACTCTGTGATAATGGTTATATCATTGCTTTTTCTAAAAACTGCTGTTCTGTTTTCAAAGATAAATTGCTTAAATTTAGAGCACCCAGAACTAATAATGTGTATACTCTGGATTTAAATTCCTTATGTAAACAACAAGTAAACTTCTTAACTGCTAAGATAAATGAATCCTGGATCTGGAATAGAATACTTGGACACTACAATGTATATTCTTTACATAAGTTATCTAAGAAACAATTAGTTTCAGATTTTTTTAGTCTCATGTTTGAAAGTGATAGATTTTGTGATGCATGTCAACTTGACAAGTAGCACAAACCAATATTCAAATCAGTTAACAAAATTTCTATATCTAAACCTCTAGAACTTATCCATATGGAATTCTTTGGACCATCAAGGGTAGCAAGCTTGGATGGTAAATTATATGTATATGTTTTAGTTGATGAATATTCTAGATTTACTTGGATTTTCTTTCTAAAATATAAAAATGAATATTTTACAATTTTTGAAATTTTATGCAAAGCTGTTCAAAATGAAAAAGGTTATAAAATAATTTTATTAAGAATTTATCATGGTGGAGAATTTTATAATATGGAATTCAATTATTTTTGCCCAAATATGGGTATTAAACACACCTTCTCTACACCAAAAACACCTCAAAAAAAATGGAATTGTTGAAATTAGAAATATGACTATTCAAGAGATGGTAAGGACTATGCTAAATGAATACAATCTTCCTACCTATTTTTGGGAAGAAGTTGTAAGTACATCCTACTTTATAATGAATAGGATTTTAATTAGACCAATTTTTAAAATGACACCCTATGAACACTAGAATAATAAAAAACCTAAAGTAAATTACATTAATGTTTTTGGCTGAAAGGTTTACATCTTAAACACCAAATAAAATCATGGTAAGTTTGATCCAAAATCTGATGAAGGAATTCTCTTAGGATATTTTACTACATCTAAATATTATAGAGTTTTTAATAAAAATTCAATGATTGTTGAAGAATCAGTTCATGTGAAATTTGACGAATCTGATCCCTTTGAGAAAAGGAAAGACCAAATTGGTGAATCTAACTCTAGTGATAACATGATACTTGAGAACTTGAAAAATGATTTTGAAAAAGATATAAATAAAATTTAGTCCAGTCCAGAAGAACATGACACTGAAGAACCTATAAGTGTACTACCTAGACAATCAAGAACCCTAAAGAATCACCCTTTAGTAATTGTAATAGGAGAATTAGACACAAGAATAAAAACTAGAAGGTACATAGGAAATCTTGTTGAGTTTTCTTCCTTTAAATCAAAATTAGAACCTAAGACTTTAGAAGAAGGCTTAGTGGATAAAAGTTATATGATAGCAATGCAAGAAGAATTAAACCAGTTCAAAAGAAATATTGTTTTGAAATTAGTTGAAAGACCACAGAATTATCCCGTAATGGGAAGAAAATGAGTCTTTATAAATAAACAAGTTGATCATGTAATAATAACTTGGAATAAAACAAGACTAGTAGCTAAAGGATATAATTAGGAAGAAGGTATAGATTATGATGAGACCTTTAAAAGCTAGATTAGATTCCATTAGAATCCTTTTAGCCTATGCATCTCATAGAAACATTAAATTATTTCAGATGGATGTTAAGTATTCCTTTTTTAGTGGTTATTTGTTAGAGGAAGTTTATGTTGAGAAACCTCCTGGTTTTGAAAATTCACAAAAAACAGATTTTGTTTTTCAATTTACTAAAGCTCTTTATAGTCTTAAAAAAGCACCTAGAGCTCGGTATGAAAGATTAAGTTCTTTTCTTTTGAAAAATGATTTTACTGTTGGAATGGCAGATCCAACACTATTTATGAAAACTGCCAATTCTAAAATTTTATTATTTCAAATTTATGTTGATGATGTAATTTTTGGTTCAAAAAATAAAACTCTTTGTCATAAGTTTTCGAATTTAATGAAAAAATAATTTGAAATGAGTATGATATGAGAAATAAATTTCTTTTTAGGACTTCAAAATTTTCAAAAATATTTTGGAAATGTTTTGAATCAAAGAAAATACAGAACTGATTTACTAATGAAATTTGGACATGAAACGAGAAAGACATTTACGACTCCTATGTGTACTAATATAAAACTTTATTTAGATAAAAATGGGAAATTAGTTGACAATAAGTTATATAGAGGTATGATTGGTAGTTTATTATATCTTACTGTTATCAGGCCATATATAATGTATTCAGCATGTCTTTATGAACGATTTCAATCCAATCCTAAAGAATCCCATTTAACTGTTAAAAGAATTTTTAGATATTTAAAAGGATCTGTTTTTCAATATCTTCTATATCTAAAAATGTCTGATTCCAATTTAATTTCATATATATATATATATATATATATATTTTGATGTTGTAGATTATCTAGAAAAATCACCTCAGGAACTTGTCACATTTTTGGAAAATCCTTAGTATCATGGTCTAGTAAGAGACCACAATCAGTTGCCCTATTAACAGCCGATGCAGAATATCTATCTCCTTGAATTTGTTGTTCACATGTTTTGTGTATGAAAAATAATTATGTATTTTGGAGTAAGTTTTAATAGTACACCTATTTTATGTAATAATAAAAGTTCTATAAATATTTCAAAATATCCTATTAATCATTCTTGGACTAAGAATATTGATATTAGATATCAATTTTTAAGAGACCATGTTCTTAAAAAAGATATAAATTTAGAATTCATGAATGCATAAATTTAATTAGCTGATATTTTTACTAAACAATTTCCCACTGCATGGTTTGATTTTATTAAGGGGGAGATAGGTTTATTTAATTTTAAGTAGTTCTTTACTTGATTACACATTTTTTGTTTAAAATAGTTTAGTTATTTGTTTTTGAAAATAGTATAATTTTTATTTATTTATTTAGTTATTTTTTTCATGTGAGATTTTAATTCATTTTAAAATTTATGCAATGATTAGTATGTACGTAATGACATGGGAATAAAGGATGTCAGATACTACTTCGAATTCCAAACATTTTCATCTTTTAAAAACTCTTCGCACACTTTGAAAAATTTTACCGCTCTTCTCTCCCGCACATGAACCTTCGAAACCCTAGTTCTTTTGAACCTTTAGAGATTTACGAAAGAAATGGTCAAGACCAAGAGAATGGATGAGCTATAGACCAGCACCACAAAGAGGCAGTGCTCAGCTGGTAGAAGTATTTTTCAAAGAAAAGTAATAGATCTAGAATGACACTATCAGACGAAGCTGATGCTAAAGCCAGCCCTAAACATTTAGAATATAGAGCAGACATTTAATGGAGATTATACAAAGTTTCTATATGAGGTATAGCTTCATTATTTCTTTATGTTGGTACAGTTTAGTATGGGAAATGATGAGGATTCAATAATCGCTAATATTGAGGATCGAGATTTTTCAATCTCATCTGTGGAAATCGAAAAAATTCTAAACTTCCCTCATGAGGGATTTTATCATTTTTATTTGAAAAATATTGGAAATAGTGTACATAAATATGAAGATATTATGTCAT
This sequence comes from Viscum album, assembly GCA_963277665.1. Lineage (NCBI taxonomy): Eukaryota > Viridiplantae > Streptophyta > Magnoliopsida > Santalales > Viscaceae > Viscum > Viscum album. The sequence goes on along the minus strand of OY728130.1, from coordinate 623,367,031 downwards.
TTCTATTTGGATCAACTAATATTAAGAAGTTTTTTGTGAAGGACTTGGAACCAGACCAGAAGATATTCATTAAGTTTGTGCAAACTGGTATTGCACCTAGGATGATTGAAATGGAAAAGATTATTTATGCAGATATGTGTTTAATGTTTTACAGATGATTTATATCATATTGAAATTTCCAAGATACATGGTGAGGTATCTTAGTTACTGTTGCCAACCTGAGGTAAGAATGAATTTTTATCCTTTTGGAAGGTTCATCTCAAAGATTTGGTTTAAGAAAGATATGATAAGACTGGTGGATACTTGAGTGAGATTCCACCATAGTAATATCTTCAATGATGGAAATTTTCAAAAAATTGGATATTTCTGGAGCACAATTAAAGGCATGTTGCTTCTTGTTAGATCAAAAGATGATGAAGAAAGTGTTCAGGCCCAACTAGAAAAATCAAAGGAATGACAAGTTAAATTAAGAGTCAGTGTTGTATTAAGAAGACTCAGGTTCAAGGCTATGGATGCATCTGGAGAAAGGAGTCATGAAGGACTTCAATTCAAAAGGACCAAGAATCCAAATCATGTTGAAGATCCAGTTGTAACTTCAAATGTTTTAACATCTAGTGATATCTTAAGCTATAAGTTTGTGAGAAAAGCTGTAGTTGAAGAGTTTCTACATGGGGCAGTTGCTCAGGATAAGGTGACTCCTCTAGTATAGCAAGAAATTTTGGCTTAGGAAGTGACATAAACAGAGGATCAAATAGAAAATATAACTAAGACAGTGCCTGGTGAAGGAGAAGCAGTGACCCAAACTAAAATTGATCTAGTAGAAGTTGATCAAGAAAATATTTTTTTGGAATATCTAGTGATAGTGGAAGAACATGGAGATGATGTTCATCTGGAGCAACCTCCCACACCTAGAAACTAGAAATAGAATGATTCTGAGATTCATACTGAGGTATTGGATGATGATTTTTATGTGGATGAGTCTAGGAAAGACTTGGAGGAAAAATATTTTGAGAAACCAGTACAAGTAGGGGATGATGAGAGGTCAGATATTGAATCCTTTATGCTAGTGTTGTTGCATCAAGTTGATGCTAAAAATGAGAATCAAGAACAAGGTGCCTCTGATTCAGTAAAAGCAGATATAAAGGAACTAAACATAAAGTTGGGTGAAGTTGAAAAGGAGAATGCTGCTCTATAGAGAGCATTATAAAAAAACAATTAAATTTTCAAAGGCTAAAACCAAGTACTGTTTCTAAATAAGAAGTTGAATGTTTTAAGAAAGAAGTGTTAAATAAAGTTGCAAAGTTGAAATCAGAGATGGTTATGAAGACATATTTAATAGATTTTATATCTTTAATGGAGAAACAATTTGTTTCTATTAGAACCAGTGATACCAGTACATCATGTACTTCACCTAATATAATCAGAAGATTTCAGGCTAATATAGTGGTCATAGAGAATATGAATGCCAGACTGCATGACATATAGAGCAAAAGTACTCCTTTGTTAGTGATGTTAGATAATCAGAATTTTCATGTTGATCAGTTGACTTCAAGTGAACCAAAAATTAAAACTATACTAAATCAGTTCACAGACAAGTTGACTCTTTTTATGGAGAAAGAACAAAGGCTTCATGTGTTTTTTAAAGTTAATTTTATGAAGTTATTCATTTGAATCAGAAAATTAGAGATCTAATTATCTAGTTGGGAGATAGATTGATGAGAAGATTGAGGGAACAATTTTCAGAGATCAAGGAAATAGATTTGAGGAGATGAAACCTATCTCAAACCCTTACCCAATCCTAATTCCTATTGTTTTTCATTACTGTACTTATAAATTTATTTCCAATTAAATATATTTACATCTCATTTTCATTTGTTTTAAATTGATTTACTATACTGTCTATGATAGGAATGCCAGTAATCTGGATTCACATATTGATAAACAATTTATATTGAATTTACATAAGTTCGATGCTACATTAAAATGTGTTATATTTCTTATTCTATAATTCTTTTTGATATCACAAAAGGGGGAGAAATTAGGATAAACATAATATTTTATTTTAATATATTTTAATATATTTAGTATTTTACTTTAATCTTTTTAATAAAAAAGGGGGATAAATGTTAAGTATTATCTTAATCTGTTAAGGGGGAGAAATTATGTTAAACCTAACATTGTATTTTAAGATTTTTACTTTTTATGACTTTGTATTTTTATTAAAATAATTTTGTTTAAATTACATATTGTATTTATCTTTGAAAAATTCAAAATGATATGAAAATAATTTTATAAGTTAATTTCGTTGGTTATTTTATGGGTTTTGTGATCATAAAAAGGGGGATATTTTTGAGAATGTGTTGTTTTCAACAATACATAATTTTATTATTAATAACAGAGATATTTTGGAGAACAATACTCTATCTCTTTATGAGGATTTTGATGCGCACAAATACCGTTGTTTTTTATTCTAATGATTTACTTTATGTTTATTTCAGTAATTGAATATTTGTTATATTATTATTTTTGGAAGCAATATTTAAGTATTTAAAAAATGATAATAAATTGCTAAAGTAGTCAGAAATCATTTTTAGCGTGTTCTGGAAGCACTGTTCATACCATACACTGAGAAATGTTGCGGAAGAATAAAATGTGGTGTTTAATCTATGAGATATTAGAAAATTATGGTTAAAAAACAATATGTTATCGACAATTTCTGGAAGGAACCTGACGTTTGGAAGGAATCTTACATTTGGAAGGAACCTAATATTTGGAGGAACAATACATTTGGAAAGGAAAATTACATTTGTAAGGAACCTTGCTTTTGGAAAGGAACCCTACATTCAGATGGAATCATACGTTTGGGAAATCATGAAAGTATGGAATAAGATCATTACATAATTATGGAATGATAAGTTTTTTTCTTAAAAGTATGGTTCATCAACCTTACTTTTGTAAGCAACCATACGTTTGAAAGATAAAGATAAAAGTACAGTTCATCAAAATTACTTTTATGAACAACTGTACGTTTGATTGAAAAGTATGGATTATATACCGTATGTTTGAAAGTTGAAGAGAAATGTTTGAGATCAACCTTACATTGTGAACCTTACATTCATGGAATGTATGCTATGCAATTCAACCCTACATTTGATGACATATGTTTAAATTACTAATTTTGTAAAGAAATGATATTTATGATGATTATCAGGATGATCTCAAGCCAGATTAAAATCCAAAATTTAAAGAGAGTCTTTGACTGATTGAAATCTATTTATTTGTGATTCAAAGTATAAATTAAAGAGGAGATTTTCATGCTGAATTTTTAGGGGAGTTATGACTGCTCTTCTATTCCAAATTTTGAGTATCATGATTTTAAAGGTGACTTTTATGGATCTAAATTTGCAGAAGTGATCATTATTATTATATATATTTTAAAATATATATGTGATATACAGAGATACAATATGCAAGAACTGCTGAATGACAATGAAGAGTATACAAAAGAGAAAAAAAGAGACAATCAGGATCTATAGATCTACGGTTACGAAGAGTGAAAAAGCTCTGTTTTCTAAAGAAGCATTAACATGAATGAAGATTTTCTGATCTACATTGAATATCTTTTTTTGAATAAACTATTGTTAAAGTTGCGAAAGGCATTTCATGATATTCTAGATCCAAATCAGCTCAAAACTTCTTTTACCCAAAGATCATCATTTTTGAAGAGAAAAATCCATCTACTGTAAATTGAATTCAGTTGAAATTATGAAGAGAAACTGGGAAAATATTTTCACTGAACAAATAATCTTCTATTTTTGAGTAACAAGATTCTCGTACTAAGCTGTGTATTCAGTTTTGTGTTTGACCTAGAAGGCTCTGTTTAGCCTTAAGACTGTAAAGGTGTAAACTGCTTGCACTCAGTTGTAGACTGGTCTATTGATAAGAGGACTAGATAGTGAATATCATCAAGCTTGTGGAGTTGAGCATTGGTGGAGTGGACTGGGGGCCTTCTGTTCCCCGAAAAACTATACATCGTACATCCTGTGCTATTTATTTTCTATGGATAAAGATTTGATATAAATTCAAAAGGACAAATCAGGATTATGCAGAGAAATTATGAAAGACACAATTCACCCCCTCTTGTGTATATTTGGTATAACCCAATAAATGAATATTGACCATGAAGGGAAAAAACTGTTCACTGGAGGAGCATAGTATATTGTGAAGGTTTTACTGTATCGAAACTTTGGATAAATCAGATAAGAAAAATTTTCATATATATTTTCCTATATATTGGAACCTTATCCAATTATTATATTAGAGAGATTTTCATTAGAAAAAATCTTCACTCCAATAAAGAATTCGACAAAGTCAAAAGAGTTCACGAAGGAGGATTTAGTGAAGGGAAGTGTTCACAGGGAATAGTTTCTTTGGAGTAGGAAGTAGTTTAATGGGGATCATTTTTGTGAAGGAGATAGTCTGCTGAGAGAGTTTTTAAAATTATTTTTCAAGGATTGATAATCCATAATGGTAAAGGATCCCTGGGGTATTGGAGGCCCGTGAATCAATGGTTGTTCATAGAGTAGGGGTTGTATGCAGAGCATCGACAATACTTAGAGCATTGGAATTATGAAAGAAATAATCCATCTGTAGAGCAGTGATAGTTCACAGTAGAATAGGTGGTTTTTGAAGAACATACATCCTATGGTGTAATTCAGTTTGCGGAGGATATAGGCAGTTCACAAAAGAAGCATAATATTTCACAGAGGACTCAAAGAAGTTCCTACCAGCTTCTGGGTAGGAAAGAGAAAAATTCTTTTGAAAGATCAAATTTGCGAAAGCTGTTCAAGAGTCACTAAAACATTGAATTTCATTATTTTTTTCTAAAGAGGCGCACACACTATTGGATTGTTTTCAAAGGGATACATGAGTGAAAGGGCATATTCAACTCATGGTATTCTACACAAAAGAATTGTTTTATTGTGGATTATATTGTATTGGATTGTTTCCAAACTATACCAAGGACGTAGATACTCTTTTTGAGTAGTGAACCTTGTAAATTCTTGGTTTCCTATGGAAGTGTGTCTGTATTGTGTTCAATAGGGAAATAAATCTATAATAGGAGGTGAGAGGTTTTTCATAAGTAAAGAAACATAAAAGAAAAAAATATCACTAATTTAACCCCTCCCCCTCTCAGTGATACATGAATCATGACAGCAAAACTTCAATATCTTTATAACCACCCAATTAAGGTTGTCATGAAAAGTTAATTACAATACTATGTGTATAGGGTAAGCTGTATCTACGCACAAGTGATGTTTTCACTTTTCATAGGATAGAAAAGAGTTGTAAAATAGTTAACCCATAATAATAATAAAATATAATTATATTGATAATATTGGATTTATTATTTTAGTATGGGTAAAATGGATATAGTAGAAGTAGAAGAAGAAAGATACATGAAAGAGTTGATAAAGATGATTACCTCTTCTTCGATAGACTTCTTTTAGGTTCCTTCTTAAGGACAATTAGAATGTTATTTTTAGAAGAACATAATCTTTAATTAGTGGATAGGGAAGTTGATAAGATAATTTTTTAGGGTTTGGTCAAGATATATGGATCCATGTGGAGTACAGAAAAGGGATAATGGGTGTCCTTTTATAAATGAGGGGAGGGGTAGTATTTTAATTTGTCCAAATATTAAAATATAATAAAGTCACATTCATTGAAAGTGGGTCAAAAAATGACTTGTATTATAATTTAAGGATTATATAGTCCTAACATTACCATCCAATCAAATTTTGATAGGTTTATATATAATTTTAAACCTTATATTTTTGATTAATCTCATCATTAACCATTCCTATCATTAACTATAGTAACAACTATTTCCATATTAAAGGGGTATAAGTTCACTTATATAGTTAAAATTTGCTCACAAATTGATTATGGATTAATTTTATGACCATATATTTTATTTATTTCCCATGTTCAACATTTTTAGGTTTTTTAAATAATTTAATTAAATATTACTTTCTTAAAATATCTATAATTCTATTTTTTAAACTAATAATTTAATTTGTAATTAATGAAATCAATAAAAATATGGAATTTGAATATAAAACATTAAAATATAACTAATATGTTATATTTGTTTTTTAAATTCGTTTGGAACTACAAATCACCCAAAAAATATTACCTTTAACATTTTTATTATTGTTTTCGTGATTTTTATACTGTTTGTAGAAGTGCTGCGTTGGCGCTGTGTATGAGTCTAAGTTAATTAGTTCATTACTAACAATATAAAATAAAATAACATGATAATAAAATTAATTAATAATTCAAATAAAAATTTATAACTAAACAAATCCTCTTTTTATCCCTATGTAAAATGCTTAGAGATATTTAAGTCAAGAGAGTGACATTTTGGGATTTTTTCATTTAAAATAAAATATATGTCATTATAAAAGGAAAATGGAATCAAAATTACATATATTAAAAGTTAGTATGGATAGGGTAAAATTAATCTCATAAAATTAAGTAAATTAAAGTGTTGGATACATTTTTAATGACTTATTGCATTATTTTTAGCCTTAATTTCCCGATTTTCCCTTTAGCGAGATGATAAATTTTATCACGATTACAATTCATAATTCCTAAAAAAAGGAAATATTTAATAAAATTTAACCAAATGATTGAAAATAGTTAATCCATTTTATTAAATTTTATTTGAATCAGAATAAAAAATTAATTTAAAAATAAACCTGCAAAACGTGACGAAAAACAATTTTCTAGTAATTATCTTTTATAAGACAAAAAATAGACATATAAAAAATAATGTAAAATGAAAATAATAATATAAATAAAATGGATCATATATAAATTTAATAAGAAATAAAAAATATAACGAGGCTATTAAATGACTTGATTTACAGAAAATAAATGAATTTTTTTAAAAAATCATTATTTTTGACGATTCAGTGAAAAGTAATTTTTTTTAGGAAAATTAAAAAAATTAAAAATTAAGATAATATTGAAATTATCATCTATAAAATTATTAAAATATATCAAAATAATATTTCAATAGGTTTTGATGTTTTTTCTAAACTAGTTATCATCTATAATGTAAACTATTAATGAAATTAGATTTATTTACAGAGGAATATATTATAAAATCTCAACGTGTTACACTAAGGATCCAAATAGATTATTTAAGGTATATATATTACAGTAGTATATATATGTATTTAGTAAATACTCAAGGTGTTTTAACACCCAATTTTATAATATAATTAAATAGTTTAGTTTTATTTAGAACTTGGATGTTTCTTGTGTATAAAACTAGGTTAGTGGTAGTGTTATAATATTTCTAATGTTGAATGTACATGAAATACCACATCAAAAACAATATCTTGATGTTATATTATATAAAGGAATGCTTGGGAAATATTTTTTTAATGAAAACATGGGTGAATCTAACTATATACTCGGTATGAATATTTATAGAGATAAATAAAAATGATTGGTTGGTCTGAGTCAAAATATGTACATTGGTAACATGAAAGCGGTTTGAAATGGAGAACTGCAATAAGGGGTCTATTAAAATTAAATGTCCCATTTTATAAGCTTTTTTTTAAACTATAAGTTATGAATTTAAAATTTCTCATAAAAATCTAAATAAAAAATATAGATATTGTGACACCCCACAATTTCATTTTCTCAATTTTATCCTATAACGGTGTTTCCCCTTAGGTTTGGGGGAATTCCAGGTTGAAATTTAGAGTTTTTGAGGCTTTTCCTATTGTTCATTGTTACATTACACGATTTGAAAACCTTAGGGGCTCCTTAGGGTAAATAGTTTTCCGTGTACAAGTGAGGGAGTGGTGGAATCACAGTCTATGAATGGTTAAGGAAACCATATGAGAAAAACATATGACCTAGGCATTTGAGATAATAAAAGATGTCTATCTTCACTTGGCTTCAAAAACCATGTGAGAAAACCATGTGACCTACCCAAGATAGGATATTTTTGTCTTTTCCATTGTTTTTTAATAGGGGATTCCACCCCATGCCACCCCAATCAACTCCCATGACCCAATCGTCTCTTATGCGGTTTCTTTCTCCCTCCATGATTATCCTTGTTGAATTCTTGGTGTTTTTTAGTGCTTCTTCATTCAAATCAAGTGGTATGAGTCCCTCTTATCACATCCTATCATTTTATCTCTTTTACTCCAATAACTATAACACTAATGGTCATTCTAGGATGATTTTTTGGGTTTTTTTGTATTTAGGTGGTTTCGTTTTTAATTTTTGTGAACCATAGTAGGAGTCCCTTTCAAGTGGTTGTCATTGAAGGAAATGTGGTTCTATCATGTGATCTAGGTGTTTTAGTTTCCTTTTAATTTATTGAAGAGTTATATTATTTCAAAGTTTTTCTAAATTCTTGTTTAGCCATGATAATCATGGTATGAACTTTCAATGGATGTTTTTTATAATGTTTCTATTGGGTTTGATTAATTTTCATGTGGAAAATGGGTGAAATTTCATGCTTGAAATGGTGTTTTGATAAGAAATGGTATTTTATGAACTCCCCATGTTTGATAAAAGGATAAGTATGGGTTTCATAAAGAAACAAACTTTTTGTTTGTGATTTAAGAAAAATTAGGTTTCAAAAGCGGGGTTCCTTTTTTTTAAAAGATGGATTTCATTTTTTGAAGGGGTTGTGTTGTTTTATAAGTGAAATTAAATTTCCCTTGGGTTGTTTGGTTGTTACTATTTATAAATATGAATTCTTTTGGAGTTTTTACATAATTAAAAATAGTTTTAAAAAGGTATTTACAAATTTAAATGATATAAGTGAAGGCTTAGTTAGCACTTTGTGATGTGATATTGATTGTACAGGGCCCTAAAATTAAATATAACATAATCTTAAGTTAAATCAAGAATTTAAATTCCTATCACATTGAGTATCTCTTCAAGTTTAGAATTTTAGATAAATAGGCTATAACTCATACATAACAAAACCAAAAAATACAAAGTGGACACATCTGAACAATATCCATTTTTTCCATAAACTAAAACTTTTAGAAATTAATGTTTTGTCTCTTTTATGATACTCTTCATGATATTCAACATGAATTATTCCAATCCCTTACCCATCCTAAATTCCTATGAAAACATTAAAAAAAGGGAAGAGCATAAAAAATTTGTAAGGGATATAAAAATAAGGAAACTGTTAGTTCATTGATAAACTTTAAAACTCATATAAACGTTATCATAAAGTAATACTTGTTGAGAATGTGTTGATTAAAAAATATTAGTATTTTTTTTGGGTTTGATGCTCAAAACTCGCACATCAATTTTAATAATGAATTTAATTTTAACTGTATTTTATGAAATTGTTATTCAATAAAAATATTTATTTTGGAATTATATTTAAGTCATTGATCCATGGAAAATATTTTTTAAATTATTCTGTATGTGTTTAAGATCATTCCAAAAACATTGTTTATACCCTAAATTTTTAAGTGTAATATATGGTTTAGAAACCTTACATTTGAAACAGAATGTATGGATCATGTACCCTTTGCTGATGGAAAAGTATAGATATGTAACCCTACATTTATAAGAAACACTATGTTTGAGGAAGAAAAAATATGGTACATTAACCCTAATTTTGTGTTCAATAATACATTATCAACCCTACGTTTGGAGTTTTACCATCACATGAAGGAACCCTATCTATGAATATTTGACAATAGAGTTTTTAAATATGTGATATTATCTGAGATTTATGCAATGGACTTGATTGAAGTAAATATCTATTCAAAGATATTTTATGATTGATTCAAAGGATCATTATGATTGTTTTAAAGGATCTTATTCAATGTAGTAAATTATTTCTATTATTAGTTGAATTAACAACTCTCTTGAGTAATTTTGAATTCAAATATTAACAATTCATTATATGATATTTCTAGATCTGTTTGATCTACATTATAAATATAGAGATGTTATTCACCTGAATATACATAAGAGATATACATATTGAAAATCCACGTGTCATTAATTTCATAGATACACTTTGAAGATGTATATGTTTTTATATATCTGATTGACTCACTAATATTACTGTTTCTACTATTATAATTTATTATTACATATTCTTATGCACGAATGAATAATAATTATCCATATATATAATTTTAACACATTTATGTTTATATATACTCTTGGTGTTTTATCTATCATTTTTTTTAAGAAACCACTATCGAAAGTTGAAGATCTATTTACTATTGTTTTTATTGAAGATTTTAATATTTTTATCTGTTTCCATAGAAACTAAAAATTCTAACCTATTTTTCAACAGAAAAAAAAATCTATTTATTTTTTGGACTTTCAGTTTCGTGTACTCAATAATAGTTATGTTTCAGATTCTTTCCCTAAGCTAGGGATTTACAGTTCCCTATAAAAGAACCCAAAAGATTTATAAAATATTATTGTAATATTTCAACTACCTGCACTCAATTTTTGTTTTAATGTTCTAAGGATAAGACGATATGCTAATAAAATCACAAAGCTCATGGAGTTGAGTGTTTGTGGAGTTTTTTGAGGGATCTTTTTCCCCAGAACCACTATACACAACTATTTTTATTTCCTTTATTTATTTCCACCACTCACATGTCTTTTAGAGATAAGGAAAGGTTTTCTACACAAGCAAGAGGGGATTCCTAAACCTATAAGAGTTTTGGAAGAACAAAATTCACCCCCTCTTATGTATTTGTCTTCTTTTTAACTGTACTTACCTAATAATTTGTATTAGAGGCAAAGATATACTTGTATGAAAATTATTTTTCCTATCCTATATAAATAAGTGGTATAAGAAGGATATGTTTATTATTTACGGGTTCTAAAATCTTAAGTTAAATATTCAGATGGAGACATCGTGAAATGACTAATTCCAGAGAAGGTATGTCAATGATCTATAATACTTATTTTAATGGTTACAATTATAGGTTATAAAAATCCCGTATGATAAGTTATTCAAAAAATCTTGGAATATAGGTTTATTTAAAGGCTGTTAAGCCTTATGAGATTCCTAAGGAGGATTTGGAAGATTTTAATAATGATCAAGAAAGAGAGTATAATCACAATTAAGAAGAAAAGAATTATATTGTATGTGGTTTTGGAACTAATGAATTCAATCGAGTATCTTAATGTCCCACTACATATGAAATGTGGTAGACTATTTTTGTTTCCTATGAAGGAACTAAAAATATAAAACTATTAAGGTACACTACTATGAAACTACAGTTTCACATGTTTAGAATATATGAGGAAGAAAATATTACTCAAATGAATGGAATATTGAAAAATATTTTCAATAATGTTACTGATTTGGGAAATACAATTTTATAATGCGATCAAGAATTAAAATTATTCAGAGTATTACCTTCTATGTGGAATGGAATATATGCAGCTATATGTTAATCTACACTAGTATAGAATTTATCTATGAAATAACTGATTGAAACCTCATTGATGTATGAAGCTAAGTTGCTAGATGAAGTTGAAAATCATACATAACACAAATAAGATACTCTCAAAACTACCATGGAAGAATCATTTGATTCATGTCATCCATATTTAGATAAGTAATTATCATAACTTTTTAAATGGATTAAAAATTTATATAGAAAAAAAGGGATAAAGGAAAACAGATGCTATGAATGTAAGGGAAAATGTCATATAAAGGATAATTTCTATTTGCTAAAAACTCATAGAAAATATTATTAAAGAGAAAGGGAAAGAAACTTATAAAGGATACGTAGTGAAATACTTCCGATTCACATGATGAATCTTATATAGATTCTAAGGCTAAAGAAGAAAAGACAATTTTTATGTCTTATAGATTATACTGACCATGTGGTACAATATTCTTACTCTCAAAATTCTAGTTGTAAAAAATTGTATTATGATGAATTTAATAGGTATTTTTTATGCTACAAGATCGATATTAATCCTTAATGAAATTCCATATAAAAATTAGAAAATATTATGACACTATTCATTTAGATAAAGAAAAATTGTCAAAATAGTTTATAAACATAAAATCTAATCTTTTAAAAAAATTTGTGAACTGCATGACACTAAGGTTAAATAATTATTTATTGAAGTTGATGATTTAAAACAAGCCTCAAATATGCTGATCAAAGGTGAAACATATCTAAATCAAATCCATGTAAAAAATAAAATTCAGAAAGGAAAAATTAGAATATGATGTAATGGTGAAAGACAAGAATTATATAAGAATTATTTTACTCCTAGTTTATATAGTAATAACATGTATGCTATTAAATGTTATACTATGGTATTAATGAACATTATGAAAATTAATTATATTTAACAAAACCTAAAATTTATGGTTTCAAAAATTATAATTTATCAAAAGAATTTTTTATCTTGAATAGTATAATATCTACTCAAAACACATATTTTGGATTCGTAAAATCATAATTGCTAATAATGATGGACCTAAAATCATATGGGTACTAAAATCAATTGCATTTGATGTTTATTTGTATTATACCACTCATCTATATCATTAAATATTTTATGGTTGGTCAATTGATATATGAAAGTCTCTACTAAATAAACATAAAACTCTTCAGTAGTTTTTTATCAAAAATATTCCTCAGTACTAAAATCACTAGTCCAAAATCATTTCATTTTATTATTTATATATGATTCATGTGCATTAACTATTTTATATAGGGGAGAAAGATATCTCTAAAATTTTATAAAGACTAAAATTAAATTTTCAAATATTTTTAAAAACATAATTTAAATCTTTTGGAAAATATAGTATTTTTTTAAATTATGAAAATTTTATATTTTCTATCATTAACCATTTTAAAATATTTATATTTTGACTTCTTATAATTTTATTTGTTTATAAAATTTGAACATATTTATTTTGTAAAAATTTCTCTTCATAAGTTAAAATCTGTAATGATTATTTAGTCTTTTTTTCTAAGAAATATGAAACATCGTCTTCATTTTGTTAAAACCAAACACATCATCTTCTTTTTAATTGTTTTTTATCATTTCATATTCTTAATTGGAATATTTTTTAAAATATTCTGGGAGACTAGATATATCAATATGAAGTGATCTAGTACATTATTTTCAGAATGAAATCTTTCCCACAAAAGGACAAAAGGTAATCCTTTTGATTTGTTAGGAGAACTATCAATTTTTTGTGTCAAAGATTCATATAAAAATTATTCTAAAAGATAGGGATTTCCATTTTGATGAAGAACTGTAAGTATATTATTCTTAAATATCTTGTGAAAATATTCTGTTCAAAGTTATAATCTTGAATGAAGAAAAATTGAAACTACAAGCTACTTTGGATTCACCTCAAATGTCATATGAAGAACTACAAGAAATATTTGTCTAAAAAGTTTTTTTTATTTGTTAAAAAAGAAATATCGGAATATGAATGATAGTTCGATATCAAAAGAAGACTTTAAAGCGTTCAAGGTAGACATTCTATGTCATATAGAGTTTCTCATAAGAGAATATATTACCAATATAGGTGTTTATAATTTGAATATGTTTCATCTTGATAAATTTTCACATTCATCAAATCAAAGAACAATATATGTTCAAAACAGATTATAAGAACTATAAAGAGTATCTTCCATTTTAAGAAAAAACGGTTGATGTTTATAATATATAAACAAATAGGCTATACCTTCTTAATCCTTTGTTTTTTATTTTTATATTTATTTAAAATCAATGTTACATGTGTTGTTTTCAAGATATGTTTTTAGAAGAAATAGTTATAAAATATGTTTTATAATTTATTTTAAATCTTTTATTAGTTATCTTTTATATGAATGAAATTAATATTTAATTTTCTCATAAATAAGATTATTATTGTAATTAAAAGTAATAGTTTTAAATATTAATTATGAATTTTTGTTATTTTAAATTCATTTAATTTATTAAATGTTATGAATTAAAGGGAATATTTATGAAAATAAATATTTTATTCATTAAATATTTTATTACAATCCTTTTTTAAGTGTAACGTTTTCACGAGAGTATAAATTTAAGGGAGTTAATTTTACTACTGTTATATTTTTTATGTAACAACAAGGGATATAAGTTTATAGTTTTAATTATTTTGAAGAAGTGTGAGAAATTTAACATTAATATCTTTAACTTGGGGGATAAGTTTTAGTTTTAGTTAATATATTGATCATGAATTAGAATTTTATAGTTTTAACTTTCTTTGTGAAGAAAAATATTACAAAGATAAAAGGTGATAAATTTTAATTATTTATGTCTCTTGTTTATGTATTTTGTTATGTGTTTTGTGATCATAAAAAAGGGGAGTTATTGTTGATCATGTGTTGATTAAAAATTTCATTAATTTATTTTTGGTTTTCATGCTAAAAAATTCCCACATTTATGTTATTAATGATTTTATTTTTAAGTAAATTTTAGGAAGTTATTATTAATCATAAATATTTATTTTTGGAATTATAATATAGTCATTGATCTATGGGAAATATTTGTCAAAGTATTTGGGACTTCTTTAATAATAATAAGGAAACACTATTCATACCATATGTTAGTAAGCATTATGTATGGTTAAGAAACCTTATGCTGGAAAAAACATGTATGGATCATGTAACCTATACTGATAAAAACATCTGGATAAGTAACCCTAAATTTGAAAAAAACCCTACGTTTGTGGAATAAAATGTATGGTACATCAACCCTACTTTTTTTTTATCGTACATTGTTAACCATAAGTTTGTAGTTTTGTCGTCACTTGGAGAAACCATACATTTCACAATTCAATAGCAGAGTTTTTAAATATAAGATATTATCTGAGATTTATGAAATGGTATCAATAGAAGCTATTTTATGATGGATTCAGAGGATTATTACAATTGTTCTAAGGGATCATATTTAATAGAGTAAATCATTTCTATTCTTTCTTGAAGTTACAACTCTCCTTAATGATTTTAAATTCAAATATTCATGATTTATTGTGTGATATTTCTAGAGCTTGTTTGACCTGAAGCTGTTTGACCTGAATTATAAATATTTATAATTTCTTCTTCAGAATATATATAGGATATGTACATAAGGAAAAATGGTGTGTCATGAACTTTAGATGTACAATTTAGAGACATAAATGTTCTGATTTATCTGATTGACTCACTATAGTTGATTTCATTGATACTGCACTTTGTTATTACATCGTCTCATATAAAAATGATGAAGAATTTTTCAGACATACACATTGGAGACATTCATGTTTATATATATTTTTGGTGTTTTCTCTATTTTTATTTGAATAAATAAATGTGATATGTTAAAAAAATATTTTCTGTTGTCCGTTATTGAAGATCTGGATTTATTTTTTAGTTGCTGATGCAATTGTGAAGTTTAACATGTTTTATCAACATAATCAAAATCTATTGATTTTTTGGAGTTTATACTACCCATACTCAGTTAGGGTTAAGTTTTATCTTCTTGCACTAATCTAGGGATATAAGGTTCCCTATAAAAGAACCATAATAATTTTAAAACTATTTTTTTATAGTGTATATGGCCTCCAATTAGTGGTTTTTTGAAGGTCTATGGATTAGAGGATGTGCTAGTAAAATCAATAGACTTGTGGAGTTTATCATTGGTGGAGTGCACTAAGACATGTTTGTTCCCTAAAACACCATAAATCACTACATTTATTTCCTTTATTTATTTCTTCCACTCACTCCTCTTTTAGAGATATGGAAAGGTTCACTGCCCAAGAAAGATATAAGTTCTAATGATATCAATTTTTTTGAAGAAAAAAATTTACCCCCTCTTGTGTATTTGTCTTCATTTTAGCCAAATTGACCTAATAATAATTTCCATCATTAATTTGTATTTAATATTTTCTTTCAAAACTAATCTCATTTCATACCGTTTTTTAATAAGGATATTACCATTAAACCCATGGAAGACATAGAAAATAAATGAAGGTATCTCGAGACATCATTATTCTTGTCACTCATATAAATAGAATAACTATGAGGTCAACTTCCATACATATCACTCTTACAAATGGAATATCCATATGACTAAATTCAATACCTAATGAATTTTAGGGATATCATAGACCCACACATCGTTGGTTTATCACGGAAGCACCCATTATTGGTTTATCATGAAACCACCCATAAAATGTTCTAATACAATTATATAACATAAATTATTGAAATTTTCAACATTTCACTCACAAAATTTAATTTTAAATAAAAAGAAGACATTTTATGATGTTGAAATAATCAGTCCATTTTAAAGCACATTTTCAATAAAAAAATACCCAGAAAAAAGGATATAGGGGTTTCATTTACTTTTTAAAACATGAAGCCTTATGGTTGAATCTAAATTAAAAAGACATAAAATGCCTTTTATAATAATTTTTATATCCATATAATGAAATATGTAAAATAATATAAGGAATAATTAAATGGAGGAAATGATTAAATCTTTAAATATTCCAAGTGTCACACAGCACTTTGAACATTCAAATCATACGCCATATGAAAGAATAAAATTTTAAAAAACATTAAATAAAGTTTTAGTAGATAAAATATCGATATTTAGTTTTAAAGGGGATGTATATAAACATTATAAAATAATAAAGGTGCATATCATCAAGAAAATTTACAATGAAAAGATATTGAGATTAAATCCCTTACATTGAGTCCTACTTGTCACGTGTGCCTTTAACCTCATGAATAACAAATATATGTTATTTATATAATTGATTTAGAACATTGTTTTATGTTTTTAATCACTTTTATTTTACTTATTATAATGTTGTAAACAACTACTTAAACTACTTTGTTTACGTCATGTGTTTTGACCATATTTGATTTCTATGCTAAAAACAAATTTGGTAGGTCAACTATGGTTAAAGGGGTCATTACATAAACATCTCTATAATAATAATAAATACATAATAGAGATGGTAGGTTGTACATATGTATGAGTAACATTCCTATTTTTCAATGATCATTATGGAAAGAGAGAAAGTAAAATTTAACTTACCATAATGATCATTATATAATATAGACCATATTATATAGTAATATATACTTTTATATAGTATTCATGGGATGTAAAAAGGATTAACATCACATCGAGGAGGTGGTATTGTAAATGTCATTGAACGATGTTATTACTTTTTTAGTCTATGAAAGTGTAATAAAGAAAAAGATATATTATATTTATAGAAATATAACTATGTCATGAATATCATATATGTTTATTTTATGTCACACATTTTTAATTAAACCCATATTTAATATATTCCATACAGTATGTGAACATATCACATCACTTCTAAGAGGCTGTAGTCCAGACGTTCCCAAACAACGTTATCATATTTATACAAAATAGAAATCATGAAGGTATATGTATATAAAAATTATAAACTTATGAATAAATTATGAATATCATATATATATATATATTGTTTCCATCATAATTCCTAACCATGAAAAGCGGTAAAGGACAAATGAAGGACATTATTACATGGGGCGATAGTTTTTCGTACACGAAATATAATTTTGTTAGAAATTTGATGGAAGTTTGTATAGGTGTAGGTTAAATAAAAATAATAACTACATATTAGTTTATTTATGATATTAATATTATTATATAAGATGTAATAATAATAAATTAAGGGAGTGGAGAGGGAAATAGAGTAAAAAATTCATGTTGATGAAAGGTAACTCTTCTTCGAGTAACTCCTTCTGGTTTGCACTAAAGGACAATTTTGTTAGATTTCATCCCAAGTTAATGCCTCGAGGGTTAGGTGATGGATGTTAGAAGTTTATTTTTTCTAGGTTTGGACGATCCAAATGGTTTTGAGACGTGTAAAGAGAGTGGGTGGAGAGGACACCGTTTATAAGAGGGGAAAAGAACACATTGGGTATTCCTGAAAGGAATTGTGTGCTCTCCTTGTTTTACTTGTACCCCAAGGGTTAAAAATTGACCATAATATATTATTATAAGTTTAATGGTAGAAATATGGCCAGAAAATAATATTTAGACATGTTTAGGGTTATTTTTAAACATTATTTTTAATATTTAGTCATTAATTAATCTCATTTGTCCTTAATCACTATAAATATTTTTGATTACTTTTACTAATAAATTTGGAAAAAACACAAGTTGAACTTATTATAAATTATAAATTATTATGATTCAAAATATGGTATCAATTTTACAAATTCCAGACACATAAATTGTAGAAATTAATTTAAAATTAATCCAATAGACGAGATGCGACAACATGTTTTTAATGTGAAAATGTTCAAAAGTTTGGTATGTTTTTATATCTAAATTCAATGTGAACTTTTTTCAAATAAGAAAAATTACTTCAATTGATATAAAATTTATCTAATTATCTATTAAAAAAATGAAAAACATAATTTGTCTACATAAATAAATTAAATGAAAAATAATTTTTGAACTAAAAATCAATATTTTTCACTATTTATCAAAATATGAATGTTCTCATTCAAATACAAAAAATTTAGCTAAATTAAATTTTTATATTTTGATTTGAGAAAAGGTATTTATTTTTCAATATAAAAATTATAAAATTTTCAAAAAATTTATTTTAAATTGAAGTGTTTTATAAAACATGGAAAAACAACCTTTAAAAAATATAGATATTTTTATGGTTTAATTTAGATTTATTATAATTTTAAGCCTGTAAAATTTATTAGATGAATGTAATTTTTTTTTAATAAAAATGCCTAAAAGAATATAGTAATTACTATTCATCCCCACAAATACAATGTATAGTTAATAACTACCACTTAAAATTATAACATTAACAATACATTATTTTTTCGGTTTAACTCAGTCTTGCATGAAATGTATGATTTTAGAGAAACTCATTATTGAGTGTCGGTTATGATACAAGAAATAACATCACTTTTAAAGGTAAAATTACTTTTTAATTTATAAATATTAATAAATATGAATAATAATTATTCTATAAATTCATGAGATGTTACATACTTCCCCCTTTTGGAAATTGTGTCCTCACAATTTTATTAACATATCACATAAGTGGGTATATTTTTACCTCATATAATTTTCATATTACCTTGTTGAATCTTCAACTATATGGTTTTCCATTAAAATTTTATCGAATAAATTACCTTATCTTGAAACACTTTCTCTCTGTGGTCAAGAACCTGAACTAGTTCTTCATCGCAAGTGAGATTCTCTTATAACTGAATAGATTTAGGACTCAAAACATGAGATGAATCCAGAATATAATTCCTTAACATTGAAACATGAAATATGTTGTGTGACATGGACAAACATATAGGTAAGGCCACTCAGTAGGTAACTGATCTAACATTATCTTGGATTCGATATTGTCCAATGAACCGTGGACTCATCTTACCCTTCTTATCAAACTTCATCAGAATTTTCCTTGGAGAATCTTTGAGAAAGACATGATCTCCTACCTTGAAAGAATGTTCTTTCCTCCAGTTATCCACGTGAATTTTATACATGCTCTGAGAAATCCTCATGAGTCACTTAATCAAATAAACTTTATATACAATTTAATCTACCAACTCCTGACCCATTAACTTCCTTTCTCCTACGCCATCCCAAAATAATGGTGTTCTACACCACTTTACATATAATGCCACAAAAGGTGGCATATGTATACAAGAATGAAAACTATTATTATATGAAAAATCAACTAAAGAAATATTTCAATCCCAACTTCCTTGGAAATTCATTTATAAATAATGAAGCATTTATTATATGGTTTGAATCATCCTCTAGGACTATCCATTAGATGAGGATGAAAAGATGTACTGAAATTTAATTTAGTACCCAATGAAATTTGAAGTCCTTTCCAGAAACTGGGTGTGAACTTGGGATCACGCTCTGATATAATAGAGGGAGGTACTACATGTAACCTGATAATCTCATTTAGATGCATTCTATGTAGCTACTATAAAGACATCATTTCTTGAATGGGAAGAAAATGTTAAGATTTAGTTAATAGATCAACAATAACTCAAATCACATTATTTACTTGATAATTACATGGAAATATTACCATGAAATACATTTATATATTTTCCTATTTCCACTATGGTACTAGAAACATTTGAGGAATACCCTTTAATAACTGTCACTTTACTTTAAAATATTGAAAATTCAAACACCAAACTATAAATTCAACAATTCCTCTTTTCATTACATACCTCTAGTAATAATCCCAAAGTTAACTCTACCTCTTAATGCTGCCTAGCTGAACAAAAAACAGAGAACTATGAGCTTTAGGCAACAACTCTTTCCAAAAAAATGAATAAAAAAGGAATAATTTTTTTTAAAACTGTAAAACACCTTCTTCATCAATATTAAAATTAGAAAACTTACCAATCATAACTGATTATATATATTTTTTGCAAATATTGTTCCACCTTCTGAGCTATCATAATTATTTTTAAAAAATGTGACTATAATGAAAACTAGAACAAAATAGAGGATGTACCTACATCCATAACTTCTAGGAAAAAATTCATCAAATAAATAACCAAAGGGTCATGTTCTAAAATTAACATGGTTAATATGGTATTGAATTTCCAAATCAAAGCATAATCAATCATGTTTTCTTTTCCAAGATGACAATTAATCATGCAATCATAATTCTTGATTAGTTCTAGCCATATTCTCTGTCTCATGTTCAATTATTTCTAAGTGAATATATTCTTTAAACTATTGTGCTCAATATGTATTTCACACTTTACTCCATAAATATTATGCCTAATGTTTTTAAATAAAAAACAACATCAGCATTTTCCAAATCATGTGTAGATTAATTAAACTCATGATGTTTCAACTGGAAAGAAACATAAGTAATTACATGATCATTCTACACTAAGACACTACCCAGTCCTTTAAACTAAGAATCATTGTAGTTGAACAATTCATCATTTCTTTTAAGCATGTCAAAAAAAAAATAATTCACCAATCCTATTTTTTATTCTCGAAAACAATTATCACATTATTTTATCTAGATAAAACTAACTCTCTTTCATGTAATATTAGTTAGTGGGCTGGAAAACTAAGAAAACTATCCTAAAAATCTTCGTTAATAACCTGCTAATTGAAGAAAACTATGAATATCTATGACATTGGTAGATCATCGCCACCCTTTAATAAATTTTATTTTATCAAGGTCGAAAATTATGACCTATTTAGATACAATATGACCAATGAATGAAATTTGTTGCAATCAAAATTCACTCGTACTAAAATTTTCATATAGTTTTTTATTTTAACGGATTTCAGAACAATCCTTAATTTTATTTCATGTTCCTCATTGATTTTAAAATATACCAAAATATAATTCCTATAAACAACCACAAATTGATCCAAGAAATAATGGATGTCTCCATTCATGAGATTCATAAATATAATAGGTGTATTAGATAACCCAAATGGAATAACTAAAAACTCATAATTCCCATATATTATCTAATATGATATCTTTAGAATGTCATCCTCCATCACCTTCATCTAATAGTACTCAGACCTCAAATCAATCTCTGAAAAAAACTGAGCTCTATGGATCTGATCAAACAAATCATCAATATGAGGAAAAGTATACATGTTCTTAATAGTGATGTTTTAAAGGTGCTATAATCAATGTAAAGTATCATGGTACCAAAATTATTTTTCAAAAATAAAATTTTTGAACCCCATGATGAAGTGCTATGTAGAATGAAACCTTTCTTAAGTAATTCTTGCAACTAGTTTTTCAATTTCACAAGTTCTACTAGATCCATTCGATAAGGGGGTTTAGAAATAGGATTACAATTCCTTAATACATCAATAGTAAAATCAACATCCCAATTAAGAACGACACCATAAAAGTCATCATAAAAAACTTCTATAAATTTATTAACTACTAGGATTTGACTAATTAGAGTTATTTATTTATTTTCGAAAACATTATCTAGATATCATTTACTACCATATTAAATCAAATTATCCGCTTCTTGGTATGTAATCAAAGGTATGAAATAATTTAATAAAACATTATTGCCTTTGAAATCTATTAATCATGATAAACTAAAACCCTTTCCATACCCAAAATGATATCAAAATCCACTATGCATAGTTCCACAAGATTTCAAGGAAAGACCATATCACTAATGGAAATAATATTATTATTATAAATCATGTTTTTTTAATACTTCCACCCAAGGTTTTTACCAAAATTTCTATCTTAATTTCATTAGGTGAAATTCCCAATTTTCTTGTTAATTTCCCAGAAATGAAAGAATGTAAATATCTAGAGTCAAATAGTTTATTGGTATAATTTGAATAAACTAGTAACATACCTATCACCACATCATTTGATCGCCCAACATCAACTGAAGTAGAAATAAAATATTTTACCGCACTGCATTTTATATATATTGATGGTTTCTACCCAAGGTAATTAACTCGAGTCACATATTGGAAAATTTACCGAACTAATTATTACTAAAACATCTTTCAACAGTTTTTTCATATCTTTCCTGATCATTTTCCTTGTTTTCATGAGATATATGACCAAACATACCATATCTTAACCACTTCCAATATTTTAAAAATAATTCTTAAGGATTTTTTTTACCACACTTATCACAATATGGGAATTCAATTTTCTTACCTTAAAAACTTCTTCAATGAATGCTTTCCCATTACCTAAAAACCCGACCACTTATTTTTATTATTGTTAAGGGACACATGATCATAGGAAAACTAAATTTCTATCTTCTGAGTACACTAAACTAGTTTCTCATAGTTCTTGAACTCACGAGAATCAAATTACTTTAAATATATTGGTATTAATCCTGAGTAAAACTGAGTTATCTTACTATCAATATCTTGGATAAAATTTGGTATGTAAATCTAGAGTCGAGTTAAGTTATCTTCATATGAAACAACCTAATATTCCCCCTTTTGTCTAAATTCCAATAATTTTCACATAATAAGTCCAAAAACATAAGGAAAATATTTCACAAGTAAAATATTCTTAAATTTATCCCATTAAAAGAAATAAATATCTTCACTTTCCATAATATTATTAACTATTGACCACCACTAGTTAACTTCAACTTCAAAATGATAAATTAAAAGAGTTATTTGTTGTTGATATAAGAAACCCATGACATAGAATATCTTTTTATAGGTATTTAATCCATCCTTCCCCTCGAACAAGGTTAGATGAATCTTTCAATGCTGGGGGATGTTGTCGCATAAAATGCTCCACTATCATCATTTTCCTCCATGGTAGATCTGGTTTCCCTCTTTCATGGACACCACGAGAGGTTATATCTCATGTCAACTAATTCATCACTATAAAAAATTGCTCAGTTCCAATTCCAACCATCTCGACATGCTGATACAAAACAATGTTTTTATCTCAGTGCCTTCCCAATATAGATTCATTATTTAATCTATAGAAAACAATTTTGAATAAACATACTTTAGATGAATCAATATGGTAATATATAAATTTTATTGCATTTAAATTTGATCATAAGGTAAAATATTTCAATGGAACGTTTTTTTATTACCATAACCTCTAAATTTATATAAACCGTCGTATGATACCAAATATAAGGACCCAAACTGAAACACAACATAATATTGAATAAAGTCAAGAAATTTACTATCTATCACATTGAGGATATTAAGTTTAGTTTTTAGATAATTAAGCCAGAAACAATTCATAAAAAACCAAAAAAATTCAAAGTGGAAACTTCCCAATAATATCAATTTGTTTTCATAATCTAAATATTTTATAATTTAAAGCATGATCTCTTTTACGATGCTCCTAAGGACATTAAACATGAATTCTCCAAATCACTTACCCATCCTTATATCTTGTGAAAATAAAAAAAATGTGGATGAGAATAAAAACCCAATAAGGGATATGAAAAGAAGAAAATCATTAGTCCATTGGTAAACCATAAAACCCATGAAAACATTAATATAAAGTAATAACTTCCACCCTTGATAAATATTAAATAATTTCCTTTTAAAATAATCTCATTTAATACCTTTTTGTAATCAAAATATTTAAATAAAGCCCATATAAAGGATAAATAATACCTAAATGTATATTGGGACATAATTATACTTACCACTCTTACAAATCTAACAAGCATACAGTTTACTTCCATACATGTCATTCTTACAAATGAAATACCCATATGACCAACTTCCATACCCAATGCATTTGAGACCTATCATTGAACCACCCATCATTGGTTTATCATAGAACCACCCATAAAATGTATAAGTACCATTATATAATAATAAAACATTAAATATTTTATTTTTCAACATCTCACTCATTCTCTCATTTTCAATTAAAGGAAAACATTTCAAGAAATTATAATAATCTATCCATTTTAATACCCATTTACAATATAAAAATGCTTAAAGAGAGGGAAATATTGGTTTCATTTTGTAAAAAACATAAAGGATTGTGTGAGAAGATAAATACCGAAATAGAAAAGAAATCATTTATAATATTTTTTATATCCATATAAATAAAAATGTAAAATAATATCAAGAATATGGAAATAGAATAAAGGATTAATTCTTTTAAAACTCAAAGCATCTCATACCAATTTGAACATTCAAATCATTAGGCACATGAAATAATAACATTAAAAAACATTAAGTAAAATTATAATAGATAAAATATGGATGTGGAATGTCAAAGGAGATTTATATACACTTTATAAAGGAATAAAGGTTCATATCATCGAGAAATGTCTCAACGAAAGGAGATTGAGATGAAATACCATACCTTGAGTCTGAATTGTAATGTGTGTCTTTAACTTCAAAAATAATAAAACTATGTTAACTATTTAATTTTATGGATTTTTTTTCAATTATATC
This sequence comes from Viscum album, assembly GCA_963277665.1. NCBI lineage: Eukaryota > Viridiplantae > Streptophyta > Magnoliopsida > Santalales > Viscaceae > Viscum > Viscum album. The sequence goes on along the minus strand of OY728130.1, from coordinate 623,342,002 downwards.
ATTATTTTATTTCACTTATTATAATGTTTTAAAACAATTTTATGTAGGGTGTTTTTATCAGATTCAGTTTATGTGTAAAAAATGACTTTGGTAGGTGAACTATGGTAAAAGGTGTAATTAAATAAGAATATATATAATAATAATGAAGTAATTTCTATATTTATACACCCATTAAACTTTTAAAACAAATAATTAAATACAGTTATGAAAAATAAACCAATGTCACAATCATGGAGATGGTAGTTCGTACATACGCATAAGTAACATTCCCATTTTCAATGATCGTTACGGAAAGTGGGTAAGTACCATTTATATTTCCATAATGACAATTTCATAATATATATTAAATTTTTTATTCATATATAATAATATATAGAATTATTTTCAGGTTAAAAAAGGAATCACATCGTGTCAAGGAGGCGATAGTACACACGTCAACGAATGACATTATCACTTTTTCAATGTGTGAAAGTGTAATAAAGAAAAAGATATATTATATTTCCAAAAATTCATTCAAGAAATGAATATAATATATATGATATATATTCCACATACATTTAATTATACCCATACTTAATAAATTCCATGTAATGTTTGAATGTATCACATCGCTTTGAGGAGAAGGTAGTCCACACGTCCACAAATGACGTTATCATAGTTACACAAAATGGAAATCCAAAAGGTATATGTATATAAAATTATATAAGTATGAATAAATAAAAAATAATATGTATATATATAATTTTTTTAATCATAATTCCCAACCATAAACCTGTTAATGGAAAAATAAAAGATATAGTGACATGAGGCTGTAGTTTTCCGTACACGAACACTAATTTCGTTACCCAATTGATGGAAGTGTGTGTCGATGTAGGTAAGAACCTTAGAATAAAATCATGTCACTATATTTAGGATAATTATGTGATTATATAATTATATTATTATTATAATAAATGGTGGTAGTGGATAAGGAAACAAAGTAAAAAATACACGTTGATGAAAGTTACCACTTCTTCAGGTAATTCCTTTTGGTTTGAAACAAAAGACTTCATGGTTGGATTTTCACCAAAGGTGGGGCCTCTAGGGTGAGGGGAGGGATGTCGGAAGATTATTTGGACATGGTTTTTTTATATACACAAGTTATTTATAGGTGAAATTTGATGGGGAGGGGAGGAGGCCTATTATAAGAGGGGAAAAGGACACATTGGGTATTCTTAAAAAAAATTGTGTGCTCCCCATGTTATAATAATTCCACAAAGGTTAAAAATCACAAATTATTGATTCTTTTTAGGTTTAATGGTCTATATATTTCTATAACTTTTTTAATGTCTAGGGTTAATTTTACACCTTATTTTCCATTTTTAGTCATTAATTATGCTTTTTATACTTAATGAGTATAATTAATTTTAATTACTTTTACTAACAATTTTAAAAAAAAAGTTATCCTGATTATAAATTATAAATTATGTTTATTATAAATATTTAATCAATTTTTATAAATTCAAAATATATAATTTTAAAAATTAAATTAGAATTAATCCCACACATGGGATGTGACAACGAGTTTTTAAAGTGAAAATGGTCAAACATTTGGTAAGTTTTTATATCTAAATTCAAAGAGAAATTGTATCCAATTACATAAATTAGTATTAATGATATAAAATTTATCTAATTATACATTTCTTTTTATTTGAAACATAATTTAACAATATCAATAAATTGGATGAAAAAGTAGTTTTGAACTAAAATTTAATATTACTCACTATTTATCAAAATACAAATGTTCTCCAAAAAATAACAGAAATCCTTAAAAGTATATTTTGATATTTATATTTAGAATCATAAGTTTATTTTTTTCATATAAAAATTATAAAACTGTCAAAAAATTGTTTTAAAATAGATGCACCATTAAAAAGAGGAAAAACTACCTTTAAAAAATATAGAGCATTTTATTCTTAAAATTGGATTTTATATTATTTTAAGCCTATAAAATTTATTAAATGAGTGAAAATTAATTTAATAAACTTTTTTAAACATAATATATGTTTTCTTATTCATTACTACTAATACAACAACTAGGAAATAACTACCACTTAAAATAAAAATATTAACAATATATTTTTTTGGTATAACTCATTCTTTCATGAAATGTTAGATTTTAGAGAAAGTAATTGTTTAATATTTGGCACACTATAATAGATAGATTTCATTTTTAAGATAAAATTAATATCTAAAATATAAATATTAATAAATATTAAAAATAATTATGTTATCATTAACTCATATGTATGATATTAGGCCCCTATTGACCCCCTTTATTTTGTTGATGTTGTGATTTTCCTTATGATGCATACTTAGTTACGTGAATCATGTTGTGCTTATATATTTGGGCTCACATTAAGTGTTTTGGGAGATGTGGGAAGGATGTGATTGTAGTGTTATAACTATATACATTTTATTATCAGGTTATGATATTATTTTTCCTAGATCACCTCTATTATTACTCGATAAAGAGAATGAGGTTACTATGTGGGATTTTGCAGGACATTACTTGGATATTTGTGGGTTTTCAATGGATATAACCCTTTTTTTTGAATGTAACACTTGGGTTTGGGGATTTTTAACAACGATATTTCTTAGAGGGATTCATTGGATGAATATGTGACTGTACCCTGCTGATAGTTAGATCCACATTTTCATATCTTGTACAGTTGCATAAGTCCTCATGGTTTTTCCTCAGGCTATGTGTCTATATTATTCCACATTCATTTATATATTGTAATGTTTATAGTATATTTATTTTAATAAATTGTTTCATTTTTGATTCTTTTGGTATTAGTCATGTTTTTAACTTGTTTTATTCCATCTATTTAATAGATTTATTTTTCCCCTTTTATTCATGTTTATATCATTGTTTCCCTTGTTGAATTATGTGCTTTATGTTTGGTATCGTTATTATTTCAAATGAAAAAGTTAAAATGGTTTTAAAATGTAATATTTGGTTTAAAATTTGGATTTTGAAATATTTTAAACCTTATGTGCGTTTTTTAAAAGCATAGTGTTTGAGATATATTTTTGATTTCACTTGGAAATTGATTTGTCTAGAAATTTCACTAATTTCAAGAAATAATTTTACAAAGGTATAGTTGAGGAAGTGAATATTTTATACTTATTTTTTCCCATTCATTCAAAATAAAAATAAAAATCTATTTTTCTATGACTTATCTTTAAACAATCTTAACTTTTTTCTTTTATAAAATAAATGAAACAAACTCATAGTGTTAACCTACATGCTTCAGATCATACCTTACCTACTCACATTGGTTGGTATATAGTCTTAGTGTATTTTATAGGATTCATCTGGTCTTGTATTCATGTTCGATCTGCTTCCACATTTATTGTGAAGTGGTTGGTGTTAGGTTCAAGAAGGTGACTTAAGTGTCACATGGAGATATTGATTGGAACGTTGTTATGTACAACTGGTTTGATCATGTTTATTTGGACTCTTTTTTCTTCCATTTTGTGTCTTTTATCATCCTTTTTAGTTTTCTTACTATGAATTATTTGGTTACTTATTGATATGTATATTTGATTTTATATCATATCTTTATTAATATGACATATTTAGATGTTTTCATTTGGGTTTAGTGGGTGAAATAATCACCAATGTTTGTGTTCATTACCCTTGATACTTGTTGTCATCTTGGGGGGATCAAGAACACTACTATGGTATGTGGAGGGCTGGCTCGGGAATATAATTTACGGGTGTCCTATGATAGTTCCTTATACTTATATAATATAGATATAGCCCGTAGGATATATGGTTAACCAATTAAATCATGAAAATACATTATTCAAGAGGTGGAAAAGTGGATTCAGGGGTCACATATAGTAAAACATAAAAAATTGAAAAGACATGAATAAAAGAATGCATAAAATCAATACATAGAGCTTCAGGAGAGTTTTGATTGGTTTCACCAAATGGGAAGAAAACATGAATATTTTTTTTTCATATGTTAATGATAGAGTTGGAGAATAATGATTTATAATATCATTTGGGTGAATGATATGAGTGTTTAAAGATGTTCATTTTGATGTATTTCGGTATTTTATGATGTTTAAAAAACATTAGGGAATCTTGGAGAATGATAGAAGATATATTTTCAAGTGGAATAGACTATGTTGTGGTAATGTATTTTTACAAGTCATTATTGTTAAGAAGTGTTGATAAATAAAGACTTAAAGATAGCAGAATCCATAAGAGAGAACTATTACATGGTTTAGTATACTATGTAATAGTTTACAAACTGTCATCATGGTAATCTTTACTTTTGGATAAGTCTTCCTGAATGAATTATTATACATTACGGGATGACCAAAACATATCATGGTTATAGATATGGTCTTAAAAAAAGTAATTTATTCATGGTTTAAGGTTGAATTAATAATTTTTTGTTTGGAGTTTCTAATATAAGTTCAAGGATCAAACCACATTGTAATCATGAGTGTGATTTTGGAGAATTATTTAAAAATAGGGAGAAAAGAGAAACTATATAGTAGTGGTTTTCATAGTGAATATAATAGTTTGAACCTTCTTAGACAACTAATTTACATATTTCGAATACTAGTCAGGTCATGAAAAGGTTGGATGAATGGAAGTGGAGTTGGACTTGAGATTTTATTTGGAAGGATTGTATCATATGGAAGCATTGTGTTTCAAAGTTTAAATATTTAGAAATAATGAAGGGGTTCATTATAGTTAATAGTTTTTTTCCATGAAGGTCTATTTCACAACATTATTTGGGTATCAATGAATGAGTAATGTTTTACAACTTGGTGGTTCAGGCTAGGAATGTTATGTGAAAAGGCCCATATAGGATCATGTAATCATTGAAAGGGGGAGGGGATGAATCAATGGTATATCTTTATTTTTTATATCTAATTTATTATAAAGAAACCATCACCTCATGTTAAGGATTTATCACTTTTCTAGAAAAAATATTTCAAAAAAACCATAGGAACACTTGTATTTACAAGGTTCACTACTCAATAAGTTTTTCTTGTCATTGTCATGGTTTTTAAATTATCCCATACCACACAATCCACTAGAAAACAAAAAATTGTGTGTATAGATACAATAATTAAGAAATACCCTAACACTTGTATAGAACTATGTCCAATACAATATTGAATGTTATTCTTCTTGAAATAAATATATAAATACGATGTTGTAACAAATATGGAAACCTTCACAAATAGTTACAGAACATTTTCACTTAGTTTCTTCGATAACAAACATTTTTTTAAATCATTCAAAATAATTATTCACACTATTACCCAGGAGTAGGTAATAACTTATTCTCATGAATTATTTCAGAACTCAATATGTTTCCTAGATCTGATTCATCATTCTAGAAACAATTATGATTCATCATTATGGAAACAAGTTTGATTCATAAATCTGAAAACAAGTCTAATTCATCTATCCAATTGTTTAGTCCAATCTAGTAAATCCTATCCAATGTCTATCTGATCAATTATTTTATGTTGAAATATTTCTTCTAAAAATTATATCTAAAATATTTAAATTAGAATCTATGTTCGAAAAAAATTTTGAGACCATAGCTTAAGGACTATTCATTTGTACATGTGAATAGTTCCAGAGTACATTATACTTTGACCCCTTTATATAGGTGTGCTCAAAAGAGAAAAGGTAGGAACTATAAATAATTTTATCCCTTAACTAAAATCCAAATCATGAAAATGTATCCTCATTTGAATTTTTTTAACCATTTTAATACTTCATAAATCTTATGGATACTTCTAGAAACTTCTATAAACCTCACAACTCTTATCGATTTGAAAGTCACTCGAAGGAACAAAACACAAGTCTGGAAAATTATGATCCAAAAAATCTCAGTCTGGAACTTTTATTTTTCATTTTAGTTGTCTTGAGACAATTAAAAACTTATAGAAAATAATCCATCCCAATATGATGATTCAATCCCACTGAAATGGTTTTTTCATAAACTTCATTGCAACTTCTTAAGACTACAGAACCTTAGAACACCAGTTTAGTGGATACTCCCGCACAAATCACCTTGTAAACCACTGGTATAATTTTTTCAACTTCTTGTTAGTCCAATGAAATCAAATCCAATGAATTAAAGATTATTATAACTTATTAGTGTCAAACAGATCATCCATTGAATTTCTATCAACCATATTGTCTGATGGATCAATGTCCACATTTCATTTGATTGACTGATCTATGATTCTCATTCGATGAATATGTCACTGAAGCATAACTGATTTATCAGTGTAAAAAACTCTCCTCATAAAAAATAAAAAACTCTGGTCCATCCAATAAAACATGTGAAGTCTGATGTTATGCCTCTAATGGAACTCTATCTCAAATTCTATCTCAATGACAAGCACTCATCTGATGGATCCGTTCCTATACCTGTTGGGTTAGATTGGAATTAATAATGAAATCTTAATTTATATAACATATAAGCTAATGGATCATTTGATGTATTAGTTCAGCCATAGGATCAACCTATCATATTGATCATATGGTCAACCATTTTTCAAATCTTATAACTAAAAAATTCATACTTCTAGTATTCAAGGAAATATTCCATCTGAAAAAATGTATCCAAACAAAAACATCAAAATATGTTTTATAGAATATGTTTGGAAACAAAATCACCACTTATTCTCTTTTATTACCTCTAAATTGTATCATGGGACATATTCATTATTTATAAACATATATATAATAGAAAATAATCCTCATATTTTTTATTTCAAACATCTCTTACATTATTTTGAATCTACTACATCTACCCACTTTCTTTTGAAAAATCCCATTCCAGAAATATGAACCTTAAAGGTGTTCACCCATAAAACAAAATTCCAAAAAGAAAACATTAGTTGATGAAATTTATCATGAGATATATGTCCAACCATCTTCATCTATAAATCCTTCATCGGATAGCTAGAAACTACATTGGGAGGTGATTTTTTGTAATGAAAAAAATACAAAAACTCTATCAAACACCTTTCAAAACAACTCCTTTATCCAATTTGATACAAGCATTATGTTCAATTCTGTAATGGATTGGAATTTATGTAAAAACATGATAGATTTAGAAAGAAATTTTCACAATGTGAAGAACCAAATTTTTCATGTAAATCGAAAAATATAAATTTAAAAAATTTACATAATTATTTTCTAATTTTCTTATTAATGTGTGAGGATTTTAATCACAAAATTAATCCTTGGAGTATGGGTTACTCGGTTTTGCCTTTTTGGGTATTTTCACATCATGGCACCTTTGCACACCATGTCTTAAGTTCAAGTATTTGACCATGAAATTTGAGAATTAAGATGTTAAAGTGTGATGATTATTATCTTGTTATGACCCTTCCTCGGTTTTATCTGATTAATCATGTCGGCTGATTTTAAAATTGGGGAAGGTAGAGTAGATTTTGGCATTAATTGTATATAATTTTTAAATATACCCTTGTCATGATGTCACCATGATCTATTATTATATGAAACATTAAAATTCAATTTTTATTATAAATTTTGATTCCCATCTGATTTGTTTCTTATTCCCTCATTTTCTCTAATCCATAGGTTCCCAAAGTAACTTCCTTAGAGTCCATTGATATCCCTTTTATTTTCATTAGCCCTCGTCTTTAAGGGATTAACTATTTTGGGATACGGTGTGAGATTATCTTCACTTATTTAGGGATATATCCCTATCCATCACATTTTTGAGGTCGTATTGGTGATTTGGTTTTGGATTTTTTTTCCTTATATCATGGATTGTTGGGGATTTATACTATTTATATTTTTGAGTATTTTCTTGGGATTGTTTCCTTGTGATCATCCCACTTTATGTATTATTGTAAAACTATTGACTGAATATCTAATTAAGGTAGGGGATTCAAGATATATCTCTTTTATTTATATAATATTATAGAAATACCATTCTTTTGTTTTATTTGGGTGTATGGTAAATATTAAACTAAATAATATAATGAATAAAAATAAGTTAAATTGAAGAGTTTTGAGTGGAACATTTCCATACCTCTTTTTTTAATTTTAATAATTTAATTATCCCTTACTCTTTAATTTATATGTTTTTCCATTCGATATTATATTTTTCTCTATGATAAAATACATTATTAATTAGTATTAACAAATTTATATTTATTTATATTATTTATTATTATTTTGGAAAATTTTGGAAGCTTTTATCGGGTGAGATTATATATTTGAATTTTTTTTCTTAGAATATAATTTATCGTTGAATAAATTTAGAAATTGGCATTAAATATTGATATTTTGGATTTTTATAACTGATAAAGTTCCTAAGTACAAACCATTACGTGTTTAAGATTTAAACATTACACATTTATTCTTTTACCATTATGTTTTTTGGATTTTTATTTTGAAAAAGGAAATTAATTTTATGAAATGTATTAGTTTATTTTTTCACATGTGTCTTTTAAAAAGTAAAAACTATTAATAATATAAATAGTCTTACTATTATATATAATTGAATAATATCTTCAGAATAATTGAATTATTTTGCAATATTTACTATTATATTTTTGTATATGTTTGAAATTTGGTTAAAGTTCTAATCAAAATATAATGATACTTTTTTATACACTGTATATTACTTTTATACATATATGGGAGTTGGTTTACTGAGAATTATTATTTTTATTCTTATGTTTTTTAATTTTTAAAAAGTAAATTACTTACATGTATTCAAGAAATATATTTTCAAAGTTAATAAATCAAATATTTTTTTCACAAATAAGATGTTTCTAAAGTTTTGTAATTCTATGAAATGTTGAATTTTTGTGAAATTCCTTCATGTTCAGTTTTAATTTTTGTTAATAAGGAATTCAGATGAATTGTAAATAGGTGTTAGATAAATATTAAGTTGTTAGCAGGGTACTACCATCAAACATAGAATGCAAAAACCTTAAATTTTAATGATTTATGTTCCGATCATCAAGATAAAGGCTAGTAGTAAGGTTGAGAGTACTCTATATAAAATTTTATAGAAGATGGAAGGCCTCAAGATTTATTATTAATGTACTAAGATTTTTTTTAGTTAAAATAGCTACCTTTGTGAAGGTAAATATCTGTTTATGCATGATGCTTACGGGTAATTACATCTTATATAATGTAAATCCAATAATCTTATGATATAAATAATGTTACATAGAAAATTAGCATCTATATATGGGTAATTTTTAAAACACACTACCTATATAAAGGTAGTTCAAAAGCAGAAAGATTGTTATCAAATAAATAATTAACCCATGTAAAGATAATCTAGAATACGAACTAGCTACATAAAAGTGATTTATGAACCTATGTAAAGGTAATCTCTAAGTGACACATTTTACATAATGGTAATAAAGAGTTTATAAATATGTGTAAATGTAATTCCTTGTGATGTAATACCTATGTAAAGGTATTCATGAATTTTTTAAAGGTAAAAAATGTAGATAAATTTCTATGTAAATTTTTTTAGTAGTTTCATGAAGGTAAAAACTTAATATCAATGGATGTGTAATTGTAGCTATGTTCCACATAAAGGAAACATGAACTATGTAAGGGTAATTATGATTTGTGTAAAGGTCATACTAGATATTATGAAATAGATAAGGGTATTAAAATACTAAGGATTTTTTATCATTATTATTATTTTAATTACATGAGAATAATTATAAATAAATGATGAATATTAGGAGAAATTTAGATGATTCTTTTGTACTAATCTTCAATGAATTAATTTCAAAATAAATAATAATTATTGTAATTAAAATTGAGATCAAATGAGGAACCTTAAAAGTATAAATATCGAGTTGTTTTAATTTATAGATTATGGGAATGTTCCCCATGCTAAAGAAATAGAGGCTACACCACAAGTTCTATTAAATGAAGACACCGACACACCATAGGGTCTTACTAATGGGTTTTTTATTTATCGGGGTGAGTATAAAGTTCATCCATGATAAACAGGGAATCTTACACACAATAATAAAATTTAGTGGATGTTTTGATACTTTTGGTGTCTCAAATGATGTAAGAAGAAATAATGATCCAAATGAAATGGGAAACACCTTATTTCATTCATGGTAACCATTTTGAGACGTCCTTGATGCGGAAAGCACCACACGGGAAGTGTTATACTGTAGGATATGTCACAATGATGTATAATTAATCCTGAAATGATTTAAAATATGTTAAAGCTATGTGATCACAGAGATAATGAAGCCATATATATTCCAAAAAACAACATGAATAATTCAATGATGAGTTCTATGGGATTTAAATGAGGATTATTACGGAATGATCAGTTGACATGATAAGCACATGATAGTTCAAATATCACTTGGAGTTATTCATCCAGGTCTATATGATATATTATTGAAAATAATATCTATTTAAAATTATTTTAAATGATTAAATATGAATGATAGTTAAAATTTCACTAATCCTAGAGGAACTATAAAAACTGAAACATGAATATATATATTTATATAGGAGAAGTATAAAAAAATTATCATTTAAAAAAATAATGAGATACCAATACTTTTGGGAACACTAGAAAAAATCTACTGTGTATCAAAGTAGAGAGTTCAATACATCATGTAGTTCCTTTGCATCGAATAAGAAAATGAACAAGCTAACAACAACAAAGAGTTCTTGTGTCTTATAATAGATTGAGAAGAACACCCTCAATCAACATCAGCACTATAATAAGTTTGGCGATGTTATCCTTATAAGAAGGAATCTGTGAATACATTAAGAAGAAGAAGGCCAACTATCTACACAAATATATGACATATTTGAAAATATATTCAAGGAGACGTTTAGGATAACCCCTATACAAATGTGAGGGATATAATATAAGGACACCACTTAGAGGTGTAAAAAATATTTTCTGGTTATAGATTTTATTAGAGGGATCGTATATAAATAAATCCGTAATAGATATAAACTACATACACAATAGTGAATAAATTATAGAACTTTTTTCCTTGGTATTTAAAAATATTTCCTATCATTATTTTTTGAGATAATTCTTGAATTTTGTACCCAAGTGATTTATAATGGAGAATTTAGGTATCAAAACACAACCCTAACCTAAAAAGGATAATTAACACATTGAGACAAAGCATTGTTAAAAATATGTGTGTCTTGAGCCATTTACTTTTTGTATATTTGAGAAAATTTATGATACAGCAAGATTAATTTATCATGAGGTTAACTTACAATTAATATTTAGTTAATATAGGTAATTCTTAAAATGAAAAATCAATCATTGATTCACCCCTCCTCCTCTCAGTGATCACATCTGACCTGGGCACTATAAGTTGTATCAGATCCAGATTTCCTCCGATGATCCAAACTATGTAGAAGATTTAAGCTAGGGTTTTTTAATTTTACCAATATATGTGGAGTAAATTTTTTTGATTCTAAGAACTTAAATATATGAAAGAACTGAATTATACAATATCATATTTCATAAGAACTCAAGGTTAGTGATTCTATATCAATTTGAATTATCCTACTAGTAATATATTCCCCCATAGATCATAATGATATGATAAATCTCAGAGTAAATTGGAAATTAATGAATTACATCTTATCTTTCCTAACTAAAATGGTATACACTAGGTTGATTTGATTTATATTCTATATAGAATTTGTAAAATATATGATTTTTTTATTATGAAAATATATAGATAAATAAATCCAATATATATATCTCTATGGATATGTTTTAATATATTTATATAGAAAATGATGAGACCATTGATGATTATTCATCTTGGTTAATGAGATAGAATGTAGTATAATAGGATTTGGTGGTACTTTGGAGGAATCAACTATTGTGAAGAAGATAATTAGAAATTTAATTGAAATATTTAATCTAATGATATTGTCCCTATAAGTGGTTTTAGATATATCTATTAAGGAGTTACATAAAAATCTTCTCAATTATGAGATAAGAAAATCTCTAACACTCAAGAAGAATCTAAAAAAGGAAATGAAATTTTATCATATGAATAGTCTCATGTAGAAATAAAATAAGAAAGAACCACTCTCAGATTATGTAGAAGATATAGAATGACAGAATTAAAATATAGAAGAATATAATAAGGTTACACCCTTTATCTAAAAAAATCAGTATCAGAAGATAGAAATACAAAGGTTATATCCCTCTAAAATTATTTAATTGTGGGAGAATTGGTAAATTTTAAGTTGATTATCCTTAAAAAAATATGATGAAATTAGGTGATAAAGAGGATGATAAAATTTCAAATAGAAAATATACAAATAACATGTCATAAATATAGTATAGAAGAAAGTTTATGGTTAAGGAACAAAGTCTGGACTCAATATACTCAAGTGACTAAGATTTTCAAATATATCTCATAATGACATATAACATTAATTTATTAGGTTAAATGGAGAGAAGATACATTAAGTAGTTATGTGAATCTTTAATAAAGATATATTTAGTATATTATTATTTCCAAATTAGAGGAATTATGTTAGAAAAATGGAAATCTAAAGTAGAATGTAATTATTATTGATATAGATAAAAGAGATAAATATGTAAAGAAAATGGATGTCATAAAATTTTTCAAAATTGAAAAGTAAATTTTTATAGAATTTTATCAAATTTTGGAAGATCTTTTAAATTTTTTGGATACAATGGAGGATAAACTGAATGAGGCTCCATCTCAATACCTTAATGCTAAAAATACCATAATGAATATGAGAGATGATTATGAAAAAGTAGTAGATATTCAATATGAATCATCCAGGGATGATAAGAAGATCAACCCCAAAATAAGGGTACAAACTTCTTCTTATTTTTCAAATGATAAAAAATGTAGTTCACTTTGTAATACATGGACTAATAGAAATACATGAGGAGTTCAGAATGAAGAAAATTTCAAAAATTATACTCTAATAACAATGAATGTTGGGTTAGAGAATAAAAGTAGAAAATTACATAGAATATGTCTAAATAAAGACTGTAATATTTCTAGAAAACAAGCATAATTTACTAGACACCCAAAAATATATACTAAAGGATCATGCTTTATAGTCTAGTGCTGGTGAAATGGTACATTTGGATAAGAATATCATGACTGTTGGCATAACTTTTCTCTTCCATTAAACTGGTATAAATTAATGGGGAATAAATTAAAAAGTAATAGGATCACTTTTGTGAGAAAGATGGATAATCTCTGAAGGAATAAGTTTTTATTTTAAATAAAAAACCTTCAAATAAAATAAAATCCGAAAAAATGAAAGGAACTTATGGAATATGTGGTCAAAAAATCTATTAGAATGATATTTTCTAGAAATTTATTCTTATAAAGACTTTGTAAAACCTTATAATTAAGAATTTTTGTTGGAAATTTATGTCAATTAAACATCATTTAAATAATAAAAAAATTATATTTCCAACACAGGATGATAATCTCAAGATGGAGAAGAAAATAGATGAAGAGTGTATATATAATTCATACATCAAGTGTTAACCACATAAGTAACATGAGATAATGAAGCCTATGTTTTATAAAGAATCATAGATCTATAAGAATAAAATATGAATAATCTTGATGAAAATCATAAGAGATTAATATGAGAGACATAAAAAAATTAGATTGAGAGATAAATTTCAACCCTGTATCTCTTTATATGGAGAATTGTTTCACTCCATACCCATTCTATTTATTATCATTATATAATAATGTGTAGGTAATTAATGAAATCTAATTAAGGGGTAGATGGATGAGTCTGTCACTACTAGATAGTAATATAAATTACTCTTTTGGGAGTATACTAAGAACCATAATATAGAATAAGCGTAAAAATCCATCAAATAGAAGAAAACATGAATAAGAGCTACAAAAATATCAATATGTATTGTATATTTAATCTTCTATATCCTTGAAAAAATTAATGATTAAGATATTCCAATAACACTATTCTCCCTAAATTTTATTGTGAAATATATATTCACAATGTTGGAGTGTTGGTTAACGTGCTTTATAAGAGAAATGGGAATTATTTGTCTTGAACATCAAATTTTTAGATATTTTTTTTATTTAGTGCATAATGTGTAATTATTGATAGATATGCTAAATGACATTAAAATTGATGTGGTTAATAATGGTATCACATGCCTTGGAATTTATGAATATCCTCGATATATTGTTCAATTATCTCTTATTTTGTATATCAAGTTATACCACATAGACTTATTTTGATTAAATAAAGGATATTAGCAATTTTTTTGTATCGTGAAAACCATTTTTCAAAGTTAATTAATTTTTAATTATGATCTTAGAGTTAGAAGAATTTATAATTAATTAACCATTTTATCAAGGAGAATAAGTAGTCACTGAATGAAGATCATTTATATATTACCCTTATCATATTATTGTTAATAATGGGAGAAATGAATTTGCATACATATTGAATTTAGTTATATGTTCTGGTATTGAAAAAAATTACAAAGGTGAAGATTAAAGTTCCAATATTTTGAGTTTTATTTGTTTTCAATAAATAGGTCAGAAGGATGTTAATATAAATTGAAGAAATATTGAGAGGATAGTTGGGTGATTTAATCATACTTGTAAAGGATAATACCTTAATTGTTATGATACATGTGCTTCTCTTTAAGATAAAGGAATTTAATAATATTGAGAGTACTATTGACAATAATTTATTAGAGATTGAAGGCCTCAAGGTTTGTTAATAAAGGCCTGATATGATTTTGAGATAAAATGGATTCCTATGTTATGGTAAATCTTAGTTTGTGCATGTTGCGTTAGGATAATTATATATTTCATAACGGTAAGTGAAGAGTCCTATGTGTTTTGTAAAGGTATACAAAAAATATGAAGGTATATATGGGTAACATTTGAATCATACTACCTATGTAAATGTACTTGAAAAGATACAAATTTGTGATTCTAGAAGTCATTGACCTATAAAAAGGTACTCTAGAATTTTCACTAACTATGTAATGGTGATTTAGGTACCTATAAAAGGTAATATCCACGTCACATGTGCTATATAAATGTGATGAGTATTTTTTTAATATGTGTAATTGTATGCCTTGGGGATGTAATACCTATGTAAAAGAAATTATTAACCACATAATGGTAACAACTGAAGATCAATGGATACATAATGTTAACTAAGTACCTATGTAAAGGTCACATGCACGTATGATCCATGCAAAGTTCTCACTGGACTTTAAGAATTATTTAATGGTATTATAATGTTGAAAATTAATATTATTTAAATATCATGAGAATAATTATGAATAAATTGATAATATTTATATAAATTCAAATGACACATTGGTATTGATCATTAATGATATAATTTCAAAATTAATATGAATTATTGTGATTCCAGATGAAATAAATTCAGGATACTTTATATCTTGAATATTGAGATATTTATGTACAAGGATTAAAGAGAATATCACCACATTGAAGAAATAGAGGCTACACACTGGGTGTTGTGAAATGAAGATGCAACTACACCATAATGTCTTACTAGTGGGTATGCTGGTGAGAGTGGTGAGATTGATGTTTACCTATGAGAAATGATGAATCTTACATGTTGTAGTGAAATTTCAGTGGTAATTGTTGGTTCTTTGGGTGTCTCAAATAAAAGAATATGGAGTAATGATGAAACAAATATAAAACACACTATAGTTCATTAATGGTGTTCTTTTTGAGAAGTCCTCGATGATGAAATCACAACATTGGGGGAGATATACTATATTATCTGTCATGGAACTACATAATTATAATTGACATGTTTTAAAATAATTAAATCCATTTGATTAGGAAAGATGACAATGTTGGAGATATTTAAATACCTTACAGGGAATTCAAATCTAATTTATAGGATATTTAAATTAATTTTAATAAAAAGAGATCAATTAATAAGAAAAGAAATCCAAATTTTAAATATTTTATAGAGTTATTCATTTAAGTATAAAAAAGATAATATTAAAAATAATACATATTTTAAATTATTTTTAATAACCATATATGAAAGAGAATTGAATGTGTGGAAATCATGGAAGAGATATTCATGTTATAGTGTAAATATGTAGATTTTTATATAATAAGAAGAAAAAATGTAACATTATAAGTAAAATAATGTGACCCAGATAATATTGATAACTATAGAGAACATATGATGTTTATCGAATGAGATATCCCAATGCATCTATTAGTTTCAATGCATTGAATAAAAAAGAAAGAATCAGACAACATCTAACAGTTCCTATGCATCGAGATAGTGTGAGAAGAAGACCAACACTCAATAGTAATGATGGAGTGAGGAGTGTGAAGTGATCCTCATAAAAAGTAAGATGTATATAGTTGTATAAGAACAATGGTGAATGATTACTACCAGAGAGAAAAATTTCAATTTATTATTTAAGAGGAGTTCTAGATGACCCTAGAAGAACTATCAGAAGGAAGTATAAAGACCCCATTAGGAGATGGCCATAATATTTTTTGGAAATAGATTCAACTACCACGAGTTAGTATAATGAACCCATCGAGAGGTGACCACTACATACATAAGTGTAAATACAATTCATAATATAAAATTATAGGTATTTTAAGATATTTATCATTAAGGTTTTTTGGAGGAAACTATATTTATTTTTAGGAGACAAATTATACTTTGAATGCAAGACATATATAGTAGATAATCTAGGTATCTAAACTCCTCCCATAAACTGCATAGAGAAGGCTCACATTGGGACTAAAACTTGTAAAAAAATATGGGACTTACATCTTTTAGTTTTTAAATATTTGATAAAGGATGATAGACTACAAGAAGAGAGGATAACGATGTTTATCAATCAAAGATGTCTAACTAAAAAACATAATTAATAAATGTAAAAATAGATCACTAATTAAACCATCCCCTTATTAGTGAACACATCCGACCAGGGTGGTACATTCCATATGAATTTTATATACGAAGGTGAAATTTTTTTATCATGTCATGGATTATTTATTCACAATTGTGATGAAGGATTTCATTCCATTATTATACCTATATGAATTTTAATGGTTTTTTTATTTACATTTTTCCATGCTACGGGGGAAAAGACATGTTTTGATCATGAAAAACTATTTTAGGTGAAAATAAAAATAAAAATTATAAAGAATATTATAATTTCATGAAGAAATGAAGGATTCAAAATATATAAAATATTTATGTATTTTATATTAGAATATTTTATTTATTTAAATATAAATTGTATTAAAAATATTAAAAATTTTCATATTTTACTTTTTCATGGAAGATATCTTGAGGATTTATGGATGATTCAAATATTAAATATTGATTGACATGGAAGAATTTATGGAATGTTTTTTGAATTGTTTATTCTGATTTAATTATTGAATAACAGGTTATGATACATAGGCTATAATTCAAAGAAGGATAATTTTGGAATGAAATGTTGAACAAACATGCATAAATCATGGAGAAATTTTTAGAATACTTTGACATTGTCATTTTTAATTATTATAGAATGAAGTAAAATTGATATATTATTCATTATATTACATATATTGTTTCTTGAATGATCTTGGAGAGATAAATATACACATAAAATTTGATAAAATGTTTCAAAGTGATACACATGATAAACGAAAAAACCATACGAGTAGAAATTTTATATAAATAAATTATTCTCTCACCAGAAATATCAAAGTTCTAGAAAAATAAATAAGATAAAATGAATAAAAAAGTAATCATTAATGTAAAAAAATGAAGGTTAAATATTTATATTGTGTTCATTGATGATCAAATTACATTAAAGACCTCTCAGAACTACCACACCAAAAAGATTTATTTTTTAGAGAAAGATCAATATGCAATTGGTTTTTATAGATTAGGGTTCTAAAATTGAATGATGAGGTTGTATTTAATTTATAAATCTCATTTATTTTACCTAAGTATCATCTTTTTATAATTTTATTTAGATAAGTGATAACTACATTTACTTAGATATAGAGTTAGTGTCAACTACTTTTACTTAGTTTTTAGATCCCTGGTAAAAGGTTTAAAAGGCCATTAATAGCCTTTCACTAAGTGAAAATTTATTACACGTAGTTGGGATTTTATATAAATGTGTTAAAACCATATATGATTCCAATTGATTACTTTGAGTCATTTAATACTATTTATAGAACTTATTATGACTTAAATTTAAATCCTATGGATTATATCATTTTTGTATTAGGACTAGATGAATGAAATATAGCTTATTATTGTGACTCTATATAATATATGTTAGAAACTATTTTCATTGCATATGAAGGAACCTATAATGTAATAAAATTAATATATAATACTTCAAAATTGATGTTTGATACTTTAATTATATTTTATAAAGAAAACATTACTCAAATGAATAGAATAATCAATGAGTTAGTGAATGACGTTACAATTTTAGGAACTATAATAATAGAACATGATAATTTTTTGAATTTTATTAGAGTTACACCAGAAAAATAAAGTGAAATATATACTTCTATTAGATAGTCTACACTCGTTAAAGAAATGAGAATATATATTTTCTTAGAAAACACATGATGTATGAGGATGATATGAAATTAGAATATGATCTTAAATTAAACAGGAATGAAAATGTTTTTATTAAGGTTATTTATTATGACTCATCAGATGAATATTCTAGTAGTTCAGATTCTAGTGATTATGTTTCAAAAATAGATAGAAAATTCAACAATTTTATAAGAGGAGAATGGAAAATTCAAAAAAGATTTTAGAAGCATGGATTCAAATAGATGTTATGGATATAAGAAACATGAATATGTTAGACCAGAATTCCCTTGAATTTAATATTAAAATAAGTATCAAAGAAACATATACTATAAAAGAAAAAATAGAGTGATATTAATGATACATGGAGTCTTTATGGGGATTCTAATGGAGAATCTCATTTTGACACTTAAACTATATATTCAAATCCAAATGTAAACCATTTTCCTATAGATTCGTTAAATCCAATTTCAATTTTTATGGTCATTGTTCTAAATAAGGGTAAAATAAATTAAGGTAAATTTTATGATGTCAATATATGGATGAAATATTTATTAGAAGTAGTTTTAATTTTATCCGTATATTGATAAGATGTTAGAAAACATGGAAGTCTATTTGAATTTACATGCATATTTGATGTGCCTTGGGAGGTGTTTCACTACAGAGAAGGGGAGGTTGAATTAGTTGTGATTTTTATAATTTTTATTTATTTAAAAATCATCCTTTATTGACTTGTTAGGATCCAATCCACTCTTATGATCACTCAGCATCTCCCGAATGCAGAAAAAGTAAACATGACAAGAACATAGTATTTTTACAAGGTTTTTCCCAATGAGAGCCAACCCCTTGTTGTGATTTGTTAGATAACATAACCATAGAATCTTCACTATAATAAAAATTAGTTACAATATAAATTTATACATTAATATATAGTTAAACAAGTCTTTCCATAGTCTCGCTAGAATTGAGGTTTCACACTTCCTATTACAAAAATATTATAGAAAACACCAGAAATCTCAATTCAGAATGTTGGATGATACCCAACCCATTGATAAAGATCCTTCTTTTGAGCCTTTAAGATCAATAAAATAGAACATAATCACTTTTCAAAGAACATTACTAGAGTTGTTTTATATCACAATATTTATTTTGTCTTGTCAATTATTTTCTTCTCATATTATATGAAAATTTATCATTATAAATATTGAAAGATACCACCTAACATATATATCCTATCACATAATATCTACAAAATTATTTACTACCTCAGTAACATATACTCACCAGAATTATTTTTCCTTGAATTGGATAATGATTTTCAAAGGAATGGAGGTTCTCAAAATATTTACTCAGTAAAATACTGAACCTTCACTACGAGTGATGAATTATTTTCTAAAAAATCTATTTTTTATTAAAATCAGTTCCTTAATTTAATTAAAGAATTAACCCAACATTTATATTCATCAAATAATCCATTAATAAGAGGTTAATTCATGATTATTCATTTTAACATTCATAATAATTTAACATGTTTCATCTCTCCTCAAATGACTTTTCCTCTTCATACTTAATCACCTCAAGGAGGTTTTACAAAATCATCTTACCCGTATGAAAACTATCGCAAAATAAAACTTCATGGTATGAGAAATTATTTATTTTTAATACTATATACATGTGTGAATTTCATACTACCTCCCTCCTCAAAAATGCATTTTTGTATGGCATATCAATCGGCAATCAATAAGCATATTTTCAAACTAAATAATTTCACCTTAGACTGTATTTACCATATAATGTTATTCTCTGCATGGAATATTCCAAGAACTAAAAAGAATCCATACACCATTACAACAAATAAGACTCCATTCACATACTCACAAACCGACCTTCACTATTTTTAGTAAATTGTACATAGAAAAATTATAATTTTTTTATCTTGTATTGATCTTACTTTGAAACTTCATCTACAAGTAATTTTCATTCATGTACAGTACTCAAAAACCACATAACAATAGAATACAAAAATTTTAGACCTCATTTAACATAGAATTCATGTATTTAGAACATAATCCATGCATAAAATTTTATTCTCAAACATACAACACTATATGTGAACAATAATACATTCTCAAATTCAACATTGCAATGTATTTTTATAATTTTTGGAAATTCATAAAATGTTGATTATCATAATTTCTTCAATATTATGATATTCTTACTTGTCAATTCACTATAATGGTGTCTTTCATGAACTACACTTCATCCAAAAACTCTAATTCATCACAAACCATTCTTTTAATTTGGAAACAATCAACAATTAACTAGTTTACACTATTCCAACAAGCTTAGGATGAATCTTCATGGTGTTTGATGTCTTATGTGGTATCTTGAAATGCATAATCTCATTCATAGTGGGATTCATACATGTGAGGAAGAAGATAATCTTTGAGTTGATTGAAAAGATCACAAAAATTACATCAAATGGATATAGAAATGTTTGTATATTTTTTAAAATAAGATAATAATAACCACAAAGGACCAAATACCACATTAATCTAGAATATGAGTTCCCTATTCATTATAAGAAAAATGAAGCCCCCATTTCTTCATGAAGTTAGTAGGGTGTATGATCCTAGCCTCTATGCCTTATTGCGCTACTACCCATGGAAATACCCAGTTATCCTATGTAAACCGGTGTTTCATGCTTATGTGGGCCTATACATATCCCACTCTACCACCTTGAGGGATAGCCTACTAGATCATATGTGGATGGTTGTGCCCAAATACCACAATGCCAGGTTGATCTAGCTTGGTTAGTCTACATGGTTGGACATATTTGTGAGGTAAATACATATTGAAAAAGCTATCCAAAATATCATATAAATTCTAATCCATTCTAAGATTCCCTTCATGAAAAATTATAAATATATTTTTTCATGGACTCTTCAAATTATAACTCCTCATGTAATTAATTTTCTTTTTTTATCTTAATATATTCGTGAAATTAAAGATATCACGTGGTCTTCATATATTATTATTTACCCATAAAATGGATGGAAAATTTTACAACATTGTGAACTCCTTAGAACATGCCTTTGAAATTTAAGATCAGATTCTCTAATCGTCACATTTTATTCCACAACTATTGGCTAGAAACAATTATATTCTCATCCATAATTCTAATGGTTCTTCAATATCCCTCTTTGGATTTGATGTCAACCATTAATTCACTTTTAACATTACACATAATGAGTTATCAAAGATAAACCTTACCCAAATAATTTTATACCTAGTGATTTAGATTCTCCCCATCCTTTCTTAATCAAATTTCTCCCACATTTTATGATAACCGCAACTTTAAATTCACAAAATCATGATGAATGAGTATAATGTTTTCTCCCTCTTTGACAATAGAATCCAAATCCATGTGGGGGTTTTCTCATTTCATATTTATTATAAAAAATATTATATTATTAATTTTTAAATAAGTAATGATATCACATGATACTTGGAAATGGGGATTTAGTTAATCACCTCTATGTCTAATTAGTATTACCCAGTATAGAAAACTATAGAGATATAACCAAAGTTATCTACGTAATTTAGTAAATTATCATGCATGTGAAATCAGACTTAGAAAATTTAAAATGAGGATTTGAAAATACATGAAATACAAGATACTTCACATAATCAAAACTCATATAGGCTCCCACTAAAGAGTTTCACTCATTTTCTTCATTATGGGATTGAAAGAGATCAATGATGAAAACAAATTGTCCTTTAATTCCCACTTTTTTATATCAAACACCTAAATTAATAGGGAATAAGGAGAGACCTCTTAGAAGTTTTCAAGCGATAGGAAATATATGAACATGAAAATTCATCCCTAATTTCACAAACCTCTCTCTTGGCATATCTTGGGTGAAAATTTATGAAAAATGATATTTTATAAAAATGTATTCTATCTTGATATCTCTAACCACCAACATTTCATTGATAAAATGATATCTGATTTCAATATTCTGGGGTCTTGAATGATTTACTGGTGTTTTAAACAACACTATAAGACTTTGATTATAACCTAAAATATTTGGTGGTATCTCAGTATCAATCGTCAAATTAGCTAACTAAAATTTCATCCAAATCATTTGTGTACATGCATGTGTAGTTATTATATATTCTTCATCATCCATACTAAGTGTCACTGAATTATTCTTCTTACTATACAAACTAACACAAACCTCTCCTAGAAATAATGTTCCACTTGATGTTTATATTCTCTCTATAGAATCACCTAACCAATCAATATATATAAATCTAAACAATTTCATATATTTACCCTATTTGTATAGTGGCCCTTAGTTTAGAGTTCCATTCAAAAATATCAAAATTCTATTAGTAACCAACTGGTGAGAATCTTTAGGATCAATCTGAAATCATGTAGATAGATTCACTACATAAGTTATATATAGAATTGATTCTATTAGATATAGAAGGATTCTAATGATTCTTATGAATTCTTTCTCATTAACACAGTTTCTTTATTCATCCTTACATGATTTGGTTTTAACTAAAATGGGAGGTGAAACATTATTTAATTTTATATTTTAATTTTTTTTCATAGGTTCTCGTGAAAATTTTTCCTAAGATAGAAATATATTATTTCGTTTATAATAAATCTAAAATCCCAGAATGTATATCATTTGACCATGCATAGATATTTCTCAATTCAGTTTCATGAAATCAATAAACTCTTCCTAGAGACACTCCTTGTGAAAAAAATGATTTCACACACATACCAATGTCTATGAGAGTACTTTGGTCATCACTCTAACATAAATGTTACTTTCGACTTTTCAATTTATTAACTTTATATCCTTTAAACAACCATCCAATTTGTAATATTATGCTCTAGGGGTAGGTTTAAAACCATATAGAGATTTCCTTAATCTATACACCATCTTTTCATTATTGTCTATGAAAAAATCATTAGGTTGTTCAATATATATTTCTTCCTTAAGTTCACCATCCAGAAAGGTAGATTTCATATATATTTGATAAACATTGTAACTGTAATGTCCGAACCCAAGATCCATATAACTTGTTCTCTATGCTGGTGGGTCACATAGCCTCAAGCTTGGCTCAACATATGTTAGAGGCTTATGACTAGCATTGAGGTTATGAGGTGGTATAATGGGGAGAGTACCCTAATATCAGAGTGACACATCAAATATATTAAATAATTATACAACATCGAAAGTATATATAAATAGATGGGAAAATGTAAAATGATATAATAAACAACTGCAGAATCATAAAAAACTAAGAAACTATAATAATATCAATTGGCCAAAGTTCGAGTAATATACCATGATTTCATGGCATACTGATATACAAAAATGGGAAACATTCTACAAGAATATACATCATGCTATATAAAAACAGAAAAGGCCAATAAACTGCTCCACTAGCATCATGAAAATATGGTTAGTTCTCTGATCCTAAGAACTAAACAATAAGAAAAATGAATCATGAATATATTGAAGGAAACTTTTTATTATTCATACCTATAGGTAAGTAATCTACCTGGGTACTAATGGCTGCACTAGTTGTTTGTGAGATAAAATCTAAGTAGGCCACCACCAATGGTGTCTTGAAATAATCCAAGAAGTATACAATGCATTAACAGTGTGCATGTTTAATAATTATAAACAAAGTTGAGTAAATAAATACATGTAGGCTCAAGTTTTTATTGGACACTTGAATTAATCTACCTACTTCAGCATAGGATGATGAAAGAGTCTAATCAGTAACTATAAAATCATAATGAACTTGTTGGATTGGTGTATCTCGATCCATTTTGGTTGATGATTGGGATGAATACTCAGACTTAGGAGTCAATAGTACTATACTTGTGTGTACTTCTAGCCACCAACCACTGTAGTACATTAGAATAGTGTGGTTGTGGACTTTAGCGATACAGAATTGCATCTATCTTTTACTGTAGCACAACGGACATCCTGTGCGGTTGGTGGAATCGTTATTCATCCTCTTTATCATCCCAATTCAGGATAGGGTTTCTCAGGGGTGTGAAACTCCAACAAATATCATTGTAAATAGTTCTCCCAAATCATTGTGAAATTGTTCCTCTCTGAGGACGTATGGATCATTTCCTGGGCCACAGAAATAACTATATCCAAGATCTTATTATTCTTCTTCTCTTACCCTTTTACTCTTCTGTAGATCATTTTATGCTTCATTACTCTGGAAATTTTCAAAACATAACTAAGTATGTGAGGATGTAGGTAGGGATATAAATGTATATTAGGTGCTTGCTGGACATGGGGAATAACTAAATCATCGATAACTAGTCCCAAAAGCAACAAGATCTAGAAAAGGGTACATTCCATGGATCTATGGGAGTATAATAACATGTGAATAATCTAAATACTTTTTAGGTTCCTTTTTCTTCTAAACAATTAACAGGAGAGGCAAATTACCTTTAAAAACCAATCCAAACCCATAAACATTGTTTGATTAATCAAAAATTTATATATGTGAAGGTAATTTCATTATTCACACCCAAGGGGTTGGTCTGAATGTGTTCAGAATCCTAAAAACTCTTATAAAGGTTCTATGGGAGTATAATAACATGTGAATAATTATTTAGAAATGAAGAACACCTTTTATGAAAACAAGCGACAACAATCGACATGTGAAAGAACATCAGATCTATGTAAACACTATAAATTTTAGGAATAAATTCTAGACCACATACCTTAGGCCATGTATGGATTCTTATCCAATATGGGCATTAGATATGAATTAGATCATAAAAAAATGAAGAATGACCCAATGACCTGAAAAGAGGGTGGATGAGCTCGATCCAAATAACACAAGAGATAGGAAGAGAAAATAATATTAGAATTAAAAGGATTTGAGTGCTTAATAATGTGGATACAAAATGAAACACATTGCTTGATATGTAGTTTGGATGAAGGAGGAATAAAAATACATAGATTATGTAACACCCCGAGATTTTATGAAAAATATTCTTTTTAATTTCATTAATGTCTTGTGTTATACGCTACACCAAAAGGAGCTTTCACAACACACATCTCTGACCTGGCTTTAATTACACGCAATCGCGACCTTCCTCGATAGCGTGTGTAATACGCAATACCGAGTTTCACTAAACAACGATATGCTATTAAAATATTATTAAAACTAGCCGTTATGAATAGTAATAACCACTTTTTGAAATTTTGTAAATCCAATTTTTCAAAATAGACTTCATTTTTGAATTTGGAATATGAAATATAGTTTAGGATGAAATTTTGGCATTGTTCTGAAAAACATCAATTTTTGATGAATAGTGAAACTACTAAGTGGTAGTTAAAAAAAACTGAATTTTTCATAAAACTTAATTTTACCGCTTCTGTGAGTGGAATTTCGAAAATCCGAGAGACACGGTTAATATCAAGGACTAAAATGTGGTTCAATGAGATGAAAATAATTTTTGGTGAATAGTAACTTTTTACTTTTTTTTACCACGGTTAAAAGTAAATAGGGTAATTAAGGGTAAAAATAATATTATTATTACCCTAACACATGTCCTAATTCTATTGGACAAGTGTAATTCGACCAAAAACAACCTTAGGAATAAAATATGACCATTTAGGCCCACTTGGATTAGATTAGGACATTTATTATTATTTAATTCAAAGAAGAGTAAAAAGAGTTAAAATCAAAGTTTATTTACTAAAAAATTTATAATATAGGGTTATACATGAGATAAATTAGATTGTAAATATTAATTAGAAATATAATAAGATTTCATACATAATGATATTTTATTTATAATTTTTAGACATTAAATAAATTAATTTATTTTTGACACAATGATGATGCAGTAATTACCATAATAGTGAAGAATTAGAATAATTGATATTATAAATACCCAAATAAATATAATTTGAGACTTTTTATGAATTCCACTAATTTTCTAGGTTACTATGATATATTAGTGTTGATTTAATAAACTTGGTTCGAACATATAATTCTGTTATGACTTTCACAAAAATCATATATCAAATAGTGTCAAAAATGACACAAAATAGTTTTTAAATCAAATATTATATTATTAATTGTTATTTTATTCCTAAAAATATAAGGTTCGGCCAAATGACTTAGATAAGGATATATGTATTAATAATATATAATTTGGGGTTCGTTTGGCATGTTATAGTAAGTGTATTAATCATATAGTGAAAGAAAACAAAAAGACATGGTAAAAGTTAAATTCTTTAACTTAGAGTTAAATCTATTTGATAAGGTTAAAATAATACCCTAAACTTGTCTAAATCCTATTGGTTGATAGGATTTCGACCCATCCCAACTTTACCTTCGAAATAAGACCCTTTGGAACCATTATAAACCGATTTTTACTTTAATATAAAATAATATTTTGAGATATTCCTAAGGTGCCCCTCTCCTCCCTTATAAAAGGGCACCTCCTCCCCCTCCTCCTCACACCAATTTGAGCACTCAAGCTCGGCCAAACCCTACCAAAATCCCTTATCCACTTCCCTAGAATAATCCTAGAGGTCCTGGGCTTCTTCAAATACCAATCTTAGTTACCTAAGTGGAGGATTCAAAGAGGCGTTTCAAAGAAGAGGAGCTTCGGACACGTACAAAGCAAATCGGACCTAAGGTAAGGGAAATATCACAATCTCATTTTTACCCAAGATTGTTTATACTTTGGTATTTATTGGGGTGTATTTTATCATCCACATCCATGTTCCCTCAATATGTAATATTGTTTCCATCCACTTACAATAGTTTAAATCCAATTTTACCCTTCGGTGAGTTTTTAGTAAAGAATATGAAAGGAATCTTTTATCGTTTTTTCGTACGAGGTACTTTTTGACTTTTCCGACAAAGGTATGAAGAATGTTTTTTTTTCAACATATACGGCATGAATGGATTTTTAAAAAATTATTTCCAAGAAGCTTCCTTTACAAGTTTATTTTTAATCAACTTCTTTTAGTTTATAATTGTATGACATGTTAAGAAAAGAAAAGTGTTTTTGAAGAAGAAAGGATATTTTCTTCAAGAATGGAGTTCAAATGTTTTATCAAAATTATTTTCCATCTAAGATAATATAGGGTTCTGTTTTTATCCCTATTATTACATTGATTTGATTATGTTTTGAGGAAATTATTTTTATGAAGTCATTTACCTTATATGATTTGTTTTATGATGTCATGATGTTTCAAGAATCCCATTTTTGTTACATGTGTTATGCGATGATGTATGATTTATGATTATGTGGCACACATAAGAAAGGATTCATTATAAGATGGGTGGGACCTATATCTCCCTCCAATGCATTGGGTAAAGATTTTATATCTCATGAGATAGACATGGCTGGAATGGTAGGTTATATCGGTTCAGTGAAACAGGACTGAAACGAGGGTGACTCGGTTCAGAAAGGGACTTTGTCCACTAAGATAGTCTTGGCAATGAGTCTTGACTAACAAGAAATGATTCTCTATGATTATGTGTGTATGCCACAAAGTTTCATGTTTTAAGTTATGATTATTGTGATTACATTTCACTGCCATGATTTATCCCATGTTATGAAATTATGATCTCTTTTGCAGGTTAAGATTTCCAAAAGTTATGTGCTTGTGTATACGATGAGATTTATATTTCTTTTGTTTACCCTTACTGAGCATTTGAGCTCACCCTTTTATGTTTTCTTTTCCCCAGGATATAAAGAAAGGTTTTAGGTAAAAAAAAAGGGAAGATCTTTATGGGAGATATTGGAGATCTTTCACCATGAATAGAAGATTACTTTCTGAGTTTCCAAAGACACTAAACTATTACGATCCTTGTGTGTGTATTTTTTGTTATGTACTAAGTATTCCGAAAAAGTAATGTAAATTCCATGTACGTCAAGCTTCGGGTCTCTACAGTTGGTATTAGAGGAAAGGTTTAGTCAACCTTTGGAAACTAGGATGCGAGAACTTTAGTGAGATCCCTAGAGATATTTATAAGGTTTGTCTAGGGATGTCCCTAAGGATAAGTATACGTATAGGATATAGTCCTAGAACTACGGTAACGATCTTAGAATTTAACCTAAGATGTTAGATATTGAGGGTACTCCCCCTTTATAATGTTGTTTTCCCTAGCATGATTTTTTTCTCTCACACTATTCTTTTTGGGTTTTAGACGATGGTTGGAACCCGAAGGAACCGTGTTGATCAATGCAATGGACAATGCAATGATTTTCCTCCTGAACAAACAAATGTTATGGGAGATGGAGTGCAAAATCTTATTTCTATACTTATACAAGCTATGAATCATTCTGGACTTCCAAATGAGCAGAGAAGGGAACAATATTCTATTGAGTCCTTCATGAGGCAACGTCCACCTTCTTTCAGTGGGACTTCCGATCCACTTGTTGCTGAACAATGGATCAATACCACTGAAAAGATATTTTCAGTTCTTCAATGTTCTGAACATGATAAAGTCATGTTAGCAGTATATCGTTTGGAAGGGGAAGCTGATCAATGGTGGAATCTTATCAAGAATACGAGGCCAAGAGATGAAATTGAGTCCATGGAATGGGACGAGTTCAAGAACTTGTTTTTCAGTAAGTACTTCCCTCGTATTCTTCGAACAAAGATGGAAAAGGAGTTTCTTGAGATGAAGTAGAAGGATGATGAATCTGTTGGTATATACGAAGTGAATTTTACAAGACTTGCAAGGTATGCATCTGGCATTATCATCCAACCTGAAAGTAAAGTTGATCGATTTTTCAGTGGCTTAAAACCAAGTCTTTGAAGGGAATTAGCTATAAGAGACTTCAGTAGCTATGAAGAAATTGTGCGTTGTGCTATCAAGGTAGAAATGGAAGTTGGTGTTACATATCCATATCATGGTTTTGACAAGAAACGAAAGATGGAGTTCAAGGAGAAATCTCAGAATAATGGTGAAAAGAAGATGAATGTTTCCTTATGCAAAAAGTGTGGAAAGAAGCATGGTGGAGATTGTCTTAAAGGGACTAGAAAATGTTTTAGTGTGGAAAAGAAGGTCATCGAGCAGCTGAGTGTCGAAGTAATGGAAAAAGGGATTCTAATGATGTGAATAAAGCAAACACTGCAGAGAACGCACAACCAACACTTCAATGCTTCAAGTGCAAGGAAATGGGGCATTATTCTAATAAATGCCCTAATCCAAGGGTTAGTGATGATCGACATGAGCAACCGCTTAAGGCAAAGGACAAAGGGAAGTCACATGCGATCACTATTGGCAATGTTGAATATGACAACGATGTGGTGGAATGATTAAGTGTTTATGTAATGGGATTCCAAAATAATGTTGTATCATAGAATATTGGAATATTTATGTATTAGTCTAATGTGGTATTCAAAGTGATTGAGATATTATGCGCATAATTAAGGGAAAACGAGAAAATGAAATGTTTAACAGTATTCATGAGCTCATGATTGATATAAGGACTAAGTGATATCATGGTTTGAGTATATAGAATTTTGAGGATTTTGGTATGTGGAAAGAGTTAACTTTTAACAGCACTCATGTTTTCAATAAGGTTCAATGGGTATTCAAGAGAGTACAAGATTAAGGCCTTTGAATGTTTGGAATGTGACCAACAAGATATATCTTATGATATATGGGGATCGACGATGGTATAAAATCTCTGAGAGTGGACTGCAGTATTATGGATAAGCCTAAAGATTGGAATGGATTATGTTGGACATAAGTTAGTATTGTTTGTTTTTCGATATTATTGATGGGATGTTATAGTATTATAGTTTTAGAAAAAGGACAACCTGCAGGACGGGCGACAACCCATCGCGTCGGACAAGGCTGTGGGAATCGAACCCACAACCGAAGTGCGACTGGCCTTTATCGCCTACCACTGGCCTACAGGAAGTCCCTGTTTAGTAGAAACTAGTTTTATTATATTAAGAAGTATGATATATGAAGTATAAGTCCATTTTAGGAACCATATATGATTAATAACTTTTGCTAACATTTTTCCTGAGACAGATGGAATGACCCGTCATTCTATCACATGATCTGCTAACACTTCACAAATAACAAATTCAACTTCATTTATTTAAGAGATGAAGTGGAAATTGTTCAAGGCACGAAAAACAGTGAGATTGTACCAAAATAAAGTTAGTATTTATTCTAATTCAAAATTTTCATCTTTAGGGAAACGATCTTGAAAACCAAAAATGTTGTCCTAGTGCTCTTATATCTGATTAATCCGATGGTACCTTAGATCGTCACAAATTTATGGATTTGTAATTGTTGGCTTTTCCATAGCCATGTTCTCTAGCACTCTCCATCAGAACATGATGGTTAGATTTTTCTTCCATATCCATATTTTCACCTATGTGGAAACCCAGTGATTAGTTTATTTGGGTAACCATTACATTTCATACTTTCGTTTTTAAAGATTGGTTTTGGTATTCCTTTTTACGATGTGGGTTTTGATTAAAGAAACTTTCTAATAGTAAACCATTTATAACCCCGACGAATTTCGAGGGAGAAATTCATTTTAAGGGGGGTAGAATGTAACACCCCGAGATTTTATGAAAAATATTCTTTTTAATTTCATTAATGTCTTGTGTTATACGCTACACCAAAAGAAGCTCTCACAACACACATCTCTAACCTGGCTTGAATTACACGCAATCGCGACCTTCCTCGATAGCGTGTGTAATACGCAATACCGAGTTTCACTAAACAACGATATGCTATTAAAATATTATTAAAACTAGCCGTTATGAATAGTAATAACCACTTTTTGAAATTTTTTAAATCTTATTTTTCAAAATAGACTTCATTTTTGAATTTGGAATATGAAATATAGTTTAGGATGAAATTTTGGCATTGTTCTGAAAAACATCAATTTTTGATGAATAGTGAAACTACTAAGTGGTAGTTAAAAAAAACTGAATTTTTCATAAAACTTAATTTTACAGTTTCTGTGAGTGGAATTTCAAAAATCCGAGAGACACGGTTAATATCAAGGACTAAAATGTGGTTCAATGAGATGAAAATAATTTTTGGTGAATAGTAACTTTTTACTTTTTTTTACCACGGTTAAAAGTAAATAGGGTAATTAAGGGTAAAAATAATAATATTATTACCCTAACACATGTCCTAATTCTATTGGAAAACTGTAATTCGACCAAAAACAACCTTAGGAATAAAATATGACCATTTAGGCCCACTTGGATTAGATTAGGACATTTATTATTATTTAATTCAAAGAAGAGTTAAAAGAGTTAAAATCAAAGTTTATTTACTAAAACATTTATAATATAAGGTTATACATGAGATAAATTCGATTGTAAATATTCATTAGAAATCTAATAAGATTTCCTACATAATGATATTTTATTTATAATTTTTAGACATTAAATAATTTAATTTATTTATGACACAATGATGATGCAGTAATTACAATAATAGTGAAAAATTAGAATAATTGATATTATAAATACCCAAATAAATATAATTTGAGACTTTTTATGAATTCCACTAATTTTATAGGTTACTATGATATATTAGTGTTGATTTAATAAACTTGGTTCGAACATATAATTCTGTTATTACTTTCAAAAAAATCATATATCAAATAGTGTCAAAATTGACACAAAATAGTTTTTAAATCAAATATTATATTATTAATTGTTATTTTATTCCTAAAAATTTAAGGTTCAGCCAAATGACTTATATAAGGATATATGTATTAATAATATACAATTTGGGGTTCTTTTGGCATGTTATAGTAAGTGTATTAATTATATAGTGAATGAAAACAAAAAGACATGGTAAAAGTTAAATTATTTAACTTAGAGTTAAATCTAATTGATAAGGTTAAAATAATACCCTAAACTTGTCTAAATCCTATTGGTTGATAGGATTTCGACCCATCCCAACTTTACCTTCGAAATAAGACCCTTTGTAACCATTATAAACCGATTTTGACTTTAATATAAAATAATATTTTGAGATATTCCTAAGGTGCCCCTCTCCTCCCTTATAAAAGGGAACCTCCTCCCCCTCCTCCTCACACCAATTTGAGCACTCAAGCTCGGCCAAACCCTGCCAAAATCCCTTCTCCACTTCCCTAGAATAATCCTAGAGGTCCTAGTCTTCTTCAAAGACCAATATTAGCTCCCTAAGTGGAGGATTCAAAGAGGCGTTTCAAAGAAGAGGAGCTTCGGACACGTACAAAGCAAATCAGACCTAAGGTAAGGGAAATATCACAATCTCATTTTTATCCGAGATTGTTTATACTTTGGTATTTACTGGGGTGTATTTTATCATCCACATCCATGTTCCATCAATATGTAATATTGTTTCCATCCACTTACAATAGTTTAAATCCAATTTTACCCTTCGGTGAGTTTTTAGTAAAGAATATGAAAGGAATCATTTATCGTTTTTTCGTACGAGGTAATTTTTGACTTTTCCGACAAAGGTACGAAGAATGTTTTTTTTTCAACTTATACGGCATGAATGGATTTTTAAAACATTATTTCCAAGAAGCTTCCTTTACAAGTTTTCAAGTTTATTTTTAATCAACTTCTTTTAGTTTATAATTGTATGACATATTAAGAAAAGAAAAGTGTTTTTGAAGAAGAAAGGATATTTTCCTCAAGAATGGAGTTCAAATGTTTTATCAAAATTATTTTCCATCTAAGATAATATAGGGTTCTGTTTTTATCCCTATTATTACATTGATTTGATTATTTTTTGAGGAAATTATTTTTATGAAGTCATTTAACTTATACGATTTGTTTTATGATGTCATGATGTTTAAGGAATCCCATTTTTGTTACATGTGTTATGCGATGATGTATGATTTATGATTATGTGGCACACATAATAAAGGATTCATTATAAGATGGGTGGGACCTATATCTCCCTCCAATTCATTGGGTAAAGATTTTATATCTCATGAGATAGACATGGCTGGAACGGCAGGTTATATCGGTTCATTGAAATAGGACTGAAACGAGGGTGACTCGATTCAAAAAGGGACTTTGTCCACTAAGATAGTCTTGGAAATGAGTCTTGACTAACAAGAAATGATTCTCTATGATTATGTGTGTATGCCACAAAGTTTCATGTTTTAAGTTATGATTATTGTGATTACATTTAACTGCCATGATTTATCCCATGTTATGAAATTATGATCTCTTTTGCAGGATAAGATTTCCAAAAGTTATGTGCTTGTGTATACGATGAGATTTATATTTCTTTTGTTTACCCTTACTGAGCATTTGAGCTCACCCTTTTATGTTTTCTTTTCCCCAGGATATAAAGAAAGGTTTTAGGTAAAAAAAAGGGAAGATCTTTATGGGAGATATTGGAGATCTTTCACCACGATTAGAAGATTACTTTCTGAGTTTCCAAAGACACTAAACTATTACGATCCTTGTGTGTGTATTTTTTGTTATGTACTAAGTATTCCGCAAAAGTAATGTAAAGTCCATGTACGTCAAGCTTCGGGTCTCTACAGATTATCCAAAAGGGAGAACCCAAGGGGGAGGGGAGGAGGCTCACATCCACTGTAATGAGAGGAGGAAATAAGGGTTTATGTTTTAATACATTATGATGAGAAAACCATAAAATCGCCCATCCAGATAGGGTTATATGGTTTTGCTGCACAATTTTCCAAACTGTGCACCAACCGTGTGCACCTCACTATCGAAAGAGGGACCATTCATGAGATATGTTCATGGTTTGAAAAATCATTTTGAATCCATGTGAAACAAAATGTCCCAAACCCATCTAAAAATCACATGGGCGTGCTCCTAAGATCTCAAGGTTACAGACAAACTATTCGACCACATGATCCCTTATAAAACACCCCACATGGTTAGGTAGACCATGTGGATTGGGTAGCATGATTTCTACTAACCATACAATCAATTCCATTTCTCTAAATTTTGGGATTTCACGATATAAATAATCCCCAAATACCTTTATGACCTCCTTGATCACATTAGGTAACATAATGAGGGTTGAATTAAATAATTTAAACAAAAATGTGTTCCCTGCCTTTGATAAAAGTCAGGTCGTTACAACCTCCCCTCCTTAAATAAACTCATCCTTGAGTTGGCCTTTTGAGAGTAAAAAGATACCATATGAGAATAACTCTAGAAACAGGGCACATACATTAGCTTCCTACTCCCAATTCTCATCCTGTACAAGGCCATGCTGGCACGAAACCTTTACTGAAGGAACTGACCTACCTCAGAGTGTCCTCAAGCTATGATCTATGGTACACACTGGATACTTCTTGAAGGAAGCATCCATATCTAATTGAACCTCGTCATATTGTAAAACATGCAATGGTTTAGGACAAAATTGGAAAAGCTAAGATACACAAAAGACATCACACATAGACCAAAATATCAAAGGAATTTCCATAAATAAAGACGCTATTATTATTCATTTCACAACCTCAAAGGGTGTAAAAATAATGGTGAACGATCACAATTCCTCTGAATTCATCGATGTACAAACCTGGGAGAAACTCAAAAGAAAACCCAGTCTCCAACCTCGAAATCAATAGGTCATCAACATCAGTTGGCATATGAATACTATCTATATGGAGATGTCCAAATTTAATTTTTGATCAACTGGATGTACTCTATAGTATTATGAATGAGATGCCATCCAAGAAACTTTTCCCCAAACTCTAACTAGTATAGAGGTGATTGGAAAGGCCTAACATATAACTATTCATAAGGATCCATCTCAATGGTAGTCTAAAAACAAGTATTGTAATAAAACCCAACATGGTGCATATATTTCTCCCAATAACCCTCGATAAAATGACACATGCATAGATAATGTTCTCTAACACTTGAATTGTATGCTCTACCTGTCCGTCAATCTGAGGGTGATAATTTGTGCACAGAAGAACCTGTGTACCCAAGGCCTTTTTCAACCCCTATCAGAGTCGAGATATGATGAAAGTGTAACTATCAGATATGATATACCAATGATCTCCAAGAAGACATATAGCCTTCTTGATGTATATTCCCCTAAGGTCATCTACTGAGAAGTTCTCTCACACAGGTAAAAAGGGTACTACATTCATCAAATGATCAACAAATACCCACACTATATCATTCTTAGGAGCTGATATGAGTAAATCAGTCACGAAATCCATTGATAAAATTTTCCATTTCCACTCAAAAAAATTGTTGTAGAAGCCCTTCTAGTTGCTGATATTCCTCCTTTATCTACTAACATACAAGACACTGAGTGATAAAACCAATAACCTCCCATTTCATACTAGGACACTAATACTAGATATTTTAATCTAGATAAATTTTGGTTGAATTGGGATGTACTACAAAAAATAAGGCATGAAATCATAACATCATCTCCTCTATGATGTGTTATGGGACCCAATCATGCCCATGTAAGCATAAGGTCTCATCATTATCCATTATCCTACCAGGATATGAATCATCATTGGAGACAATTTCACTTAGGACTAATCCACTAGGATGAGAATTTTTTCCCAATCTTACACATTCTAGAAGGGTAGATGTCACTACTAAATCTATGATGTCAGTTTTACCATGATACTCCTGAACCTCAACATGCATATTTAAAAATAAGGCCTTGAGATTAAACTCACCACCGACCTGTTGAAATGCATATGTCTTGGTCTTTTAGTTCAGACAACTGGCTATAACATTTTGTTTTCCAGGTGTGTAAGCAAGATCAAAATAGAAGGATTACATGTATTCATCCCATATGTTCTGTTTAAGAGTGAGATCACACTGTGGAAATATATACCTGATGCTTTTTTGATATGTAAATCCCATAAAATTATTTCCAAGAAAATAATGTATCCAAAAGTGTAGATCAGTAACAACCACAACTAGATCAAGGTTTTGTGTTGGGTATTATGATTGTGATGCCTCAACTGATGAGACACGTAAGTGAAGAATCACTTTTCTTCTTTCAGAATATATCCTAGCTCATTACCTAATGCTTCATATTACGAATTATATCTCATTCCTATCTTTGAAAGAATCATGATTGGTGCTTATGTCAATCTTCTCTACAACTCCTAAAAGGCTGCCTTACAAGCTTTTGACCAGACTAATTTCACACCCAATTTATTCAGAATAGTAAGAGGCACTAGAAGGCATGAAAAATCCTGAATAAAGTTCTTGTAATACTTAAGTAGACCTAAGAAATTATGTATATCAAAAAAGTTCTTGGAATGTTCCCAAGAAACTACACCTCTCACCTTCTCTGCATCTACTAGAACTTTCATCTCTGAGATGATAAGTCCCCTGAAGTGGACTTTGTCAATCTAGATGTATCATTTTATATGTTTAGAATAAAGATGATGCTCTATTATATTATTTAACATGATCTAAAGATATTTGGAATGGTCTTGTCAAGAATGTGAATACCCAAATATTTAATCCAATAAGACTACCACGATTGAATCTAAATATGGGTGAAAAAATTGATTCATCAAAGAAAAAATGCCTTTGTGTTCTTGAAACTATATGGCATAACCAAGTACTCATAAATTCCTTAACTTCCCCTAAAATATTTGTGAGGTATTTATGATGACCTAACATGCACCTGATAACAGACAAACCTCAAATCAATCTTTTAAAACACACTCTCTCCACATATTTGATCAAATAGGTCATCTATTTGAGGCAATGGTTTTTTGTTTCTTAACAAAGAGCTAGTTCAACCATTGGTAATCCACACAAATCCAGAGGGTACTATTTTCCTTCATGTTATATAGGATAGATGAACCCCAGAGGGAAGTGCTAGGGCATATAAAGGCTTTAGCCTCCAGATCCTCCAATAGCTTATTACGCTCCAAAATCTCTATATGTGTCATCATATAAGGAGGAATGGACACATTTGACACTCCTAGATCTTTTGAAATAAATAATTATACCTCTCACACTAGAGGTACCATAGAAAATCCATTCAAGAATAATTCACTAAAACAATCCACCATAGGATGATAAATAGTGGGTTGTAACCCTTGATTATCATAGAAGAGACTAGAAATCTATGTTGTCCCTCTCCCATGCCTATGATGCTCAGGTCCCTCTCGATATTTCTAGGAAACCCATTCTCACTTATGGATATTCCTACCAACATTTGGTGATGTAAACATCAAATTTTAATGATAACAGTCAATATAGGCCTAATAGGGACCTAACTAGTCCATCCAATTGATTACTTAAAACTCTATCATGTCATGGATGAAAATATTCAATTAAAAGAGTTATTAATATATCTCAAGGCTTCAATACTTACATCAACAAATTATCTCTGATCAAATATCAAATGAGGTATAAAGTTTAATTACACCATAGATGTACTCAATATCAAGGAATACACTCTCTAAAATTACTGTAGATATAAATGAGTGTGATGTTCCTATGTCAAATAAATTAGAAACTAATGTAGAGGATACTAAAATAGTACCTGGAATAATACAATGTCTGACGCTATTCTTCTAAAAAAGATGCCGCACTACTTGTAAATAGGCCATTCCATGGCCCTGCATCATTGCCTGACTGCCTTGAGAAAGAACACTCTGCTAGTTCTAAGAAACTAGAGTCTGACTACCACTACATCAACAACCAATTTAGCCAAAGCGGAAAATTGTATTCCATCTTCCCACCTAATGAGATTCTACTAGGCTTGCTCTAAAAAAGGGTAGATGTAGATCCATGATCGCTAGATGCTAATTGAAAGGTCTTACAGAAGCACTGGATATTTCCCATCCTACTAAAACATCTAAATTCCACTAGATCCCATAAAAAATAGGGTTTCATATGTCCTAGATCCCTACACTGATGAAATATCATGAAGTTATCAGTATAGGACATTGGACTTCTCCTACCCCCACAAGAAACCTCAAAACAGTAATTTTGATCACTGGAAGAACCACTAGCCGGTTTGGGTGGAGAATTTACTTGGATCACAACATCAGATTCCCTCAAGTTTTTATGCATAATGAGAGCCTTTTTGACTATCTCAGAAATAATAGTCTACTTGGAAACATTGACCTGGGTTCAGATTAAATATACCCACCCATCATTGAATTTGTAAGCTTTCATAAGATCATCGCTAGATAGAGTTGGTGCGAATCGCTATAGCTCGGTAAAGTTTGAAGAATAATCTATGGCATAAATGGATTATAAATGTATATTTACAAACTCTCTAGATTTATCATCCCTCAGAGTCTGTGGAATGATGTAGTCATAAAATATCTTCTAGAAGTGTGCCCACACCATATCATGATGTCGGTCTACCTGGGTAATAATATCCAAACCATTTCCTGGAAGAGTTGTGCAACATATAAGTAGGAATATTGACCCCCCACTCTAGAGTTTTCACCATATTCTTGAAAATATAAAGCATGACCTCCATCCTTGACTCTATAGCATGTGGTTTTCCATCCCCCAAAAGGTGGGTTGATGATGTTTCTGGAACTCCTAAGTCAATTCTTCTATAGACGTGGTAGGTTGAGCAACACCTTTCATATTCAGTAACATAATAAGAAAACCCTATCCAAAATGGGCATTGATACTCATATCAGGGAATACAGGTGGCACCATAGGTGGAACTACATGAGGAATCACTAACGTCTCAGGGCCAACCACCTTTGGTGAATGCTCTTCACCTCCTGTTGGTTATACAACTCAAGGTTTTCATAGTGGTATGATTTTACAATGCCAAATTCATACCTTAGATGAGAAACCAATAGTTGTAAGAATAATAGCTAGATAACTAGGAAGGGTAAATGCCTTCTTATAGAAATGATCACACCTCTATGCCTAATATAAAATACTAGGTGGCAATGAAAAACCATAATAGGATATAAGAACCATAAGAGACACCCTAATCTACCAACTACTAAGGTAAATTTTAGGTCTACATTTCATATCAAATGATATTGGTTTCAGTACATTGAGATTCAATTGCAAGGTATATAGGAAAACACCATTTACTTTATAATTGGAATCCCATTTAGCGATAACCATTTTACTATAAAGATTTAAATTCATCTTAGTTTGTAGTATTTACATATATAATGTACATAGAATAGTCTGAAACCCATAGGTCAAGAACCCATAACATGATATAATTGGATAATTAATGTTTCATCACCAATCTATGTGGGCAAACAATGTTTAGATTGATGTAGGAACTATAATTAACCTAATTAATGTCCCCCTATAAAAAATATAAGCACATTTAAATATATAATAGTTCATGAAAGAACTATATGTAACAATAACATGCATACAAAAAGTAAACATGGCATGGAAAATTCATGGGATATTAGCCCTATTATTCCTATAATAATTCATTAAATAACACACACTCATTTCACCGGGCATAGGTAAAATAATCTCATTAGTATAACACTGATAATTATAATGTCATAAGACATGTGCATCACTCAAAAATGAATTCATATCAACTGTAATAGGAATAATCAACAGCTACAACATCCCATACTAGGTAATTTGTATTTTCCCTATACATGGGTAAGCTACAATTAGGAACAAACTCATTACCAAATTCCATTATCTCCTAGTCTCCTATTGAAAGGATGTTGTCACACAGGCTCCCAAAAATATTTATTTGTGATTTTACAAAGTGAAGCATAGTGGCTGACCTAGGTCATTCTCTCAAGGAAGAAGTGAATTAAAAAACTATTAATGGGATTTAAGTAAGTATTTCAATAGTTCAAAACAAATAAAGAGAAATATGGTGGGGGGTTGTTTTGTGACTTTTCAAACAGTAAATTAAACAAGAAAATGAGAAGAAACAATCAAGAGGCAATTTCTTAGAAACACTTATATGAGAAGATGTAGTTGATCTAATCAAACCCCTTCACCATTCATTTATCATTATCCCATATAATTATAATTCATTAAATTTTTATCCCCTAACCTTGTTATCCTCCGAGCCCTATAGAAATTAACCCAACCACAAATATTTGTGAAAATGAGCCCTAGGTAAACTTCAGGACCTTCAATCGCAGCACCCTGCATTGATTGTGATCCAAAATATAACTTGTAGTTAGTGGTCAATTAGGGTAGAATATCCTACATGGATTTGATAATTAGTTGTGTTTAGTTATGATACTTAAACCCTACAATTCTATCCCAAAGTGATTAGATTTTGCGACTGATGTTTCACTCACACGGTTTACACAAGCCCGACCACGCTGTCAAGTGAAAGTAGATTGAGTCACATAGAAATTAAAACTCAATTAATTGATCACAATTAATGAATTATAGTATATTTATGGATTCAAAATAAATAAATTAATGGAGTGGGGATTAGATCTACTACGAAATAAATCACTCTTTCATGGGTAGAGTTGTCATCGTGGAGACCTTTTGCATAAGAAATGGATTGAAAGGGGAATACCCAATCTCATCTCCAATCATAGATTCCATCCTAATAAGAAAAATAAGAAGATTAAAATATAATAACATAGAATATTTATTCAATAAAATTCACTTTAAAAGCATAAAAACAAAGAAAAACAAAGAGGTGGTGGGAGAGGAGAGCCTTCTTGGAAGAGAACTTTTCACAATGCCTTACTTCTTACAAGGGTTGTTATGTGTTTCCAAGAGACAACATTTCATACAAACCTTTACAAAGCCATTAACATCCCTACCAAAGAGTGAAAAACCAATTTAAATAGAGTTTTTGAGGGCTAGGGTTACATAACATTTTAAAGTGAGAAATGAAATCTCGGGAAAATATTTTATTCTATTTTTCACCACATAGTTTACCTCCAAAATGCGCAAATTGGTCAGCCTTATAGACGTTTTATTTGTTCATAATTGATTTCCCAAGATTATATCCAAATGTGTGCTCAATCCAAGTGCAGCTATAGAAGATACGTCCCAAATAGTAATGTGGTGTCCAATATATATGGTCATATACAACTTTTTCTTCATGGCTCATTATCTTCACTCCAATGCACAATCCATATTCCAGGCCCTAAATAGAATTTGTAGCCCATAAACTCTAGAACATAGTTACAAAATATTTAGTCAAAATATTTTACATAAAAATATTTATGTTCGAAATACAACAGTGAATTTTAAAAGTGTAAAACATGAGTTTTCTTCAAATTTTAAAATGAATGATCTAATCCCAAATATTTCATAATTATTAATATTTAGCATAATGTGAGGAAATTATATCATTTATTATCAATAAAATATTCAATAAAATTGTTTTTTATAAACCCCCCATACTTAACCTTTTTCAATCTTGGAAAAAACCTTATATCAAGTAAACATCAATATCAAATCAAAACCAATTTTAAAACACATATCCTTGAGATCCAACACTTCCACACCTAGAAACATAAGATATCATTCCTCATTAAAAACCATTATTTAAAGTTCTTAATTTATATAATTTAATATATTTCCACTTCATTTTTCCTCCCATACAAAAAACACTTACCTCAATTGAATTTTCTCTTATCACACAAATGTCAATTTTTTACAATGTCTTTCTCATCCAAACTCATAAAAGGGCCAGCATAGGCATGATAAACTTCTACATTTCCACCCGATGTGATTCAAGGAAATATATTTATCATGATGACTTTTTAGGGTTGTTCTGTGTCTTTCATTTGTTAGGATTAAGATGTGAAAAATTCTGAGGCTGAATGGGGAGGGATGACTCTTTTGCAATCAAAATTGCATTAATCAAATTTTCACATTAATATGGTCTCCTCCTCAATATCCATTTAATTGATTCATGTTTATCATCATTAAATATAAAAGAATTCAGACCCCATTCAACATTTTAGTAGTGAAAATTTCAATCTTCTCAAACATCCAGATAGGCACAACTTTCTCTCTCTATTAGAAGCTACAGAAAGGTACAACTTCACTTATCATGAAAGCTCTAGAAAGGGAACAACTTTCAATATGATGATTTTATTCAGTAGAAAACAGATCTCTTCAGAATTTAATTTTCCAACCAATTTATCATCGAATGTGGTAACATAACCCACGATATCTTCCCCCATACTTATGTTCAACTAGATTATGTAATTTCACTTGAAGAGTTGGATGGATAAGGAAAATTGGCTTGTAATGGGGCTAACATAATATGTTGTTCATAGATTATAAGGGATAAAAGGATTAAATTTTCAAGGTATTCCATTTTAAAAAATGATTCTTTGGAATATGGCATTTAATACCAAACAAATTCCTCAATCATTTAAACATAAGTACCTCAAACCCTCAATTTTTGACAAGAATAAATCAAATTCTTGTTAAATCAAGCATGATGTGGTTCACTAAATAAATGAGGTAAATTTAAATAATATGAATAGAAAGATTCAAAAGCCTCACAGGAAAAGTGATTTAAAAAAATAAAGATAGTGAGATGTGACATGGGATTCAAAATTCAGAGTACTTTTCATGAAATTACTAAAAATTTGAAATTGAAACAAAGTCATTTTCAGAATTCATTTAAGCTTAGTTTCAAGGGATAAATAATTTCACTTATTGATATGGATTTCAAAATGGTGATACAAATCATTTTAGTTCAAAAGTTTCAAAAACCCACAAAAATTTGAAAAAGAAACACACAAAATTTGAAAAAACACAATTTTTTGTTTTATTTAAAACATAAAAACAATTGAAATTACTAAACTGAAATTTTCCCTCCTCCACACT
The DNA here is from genome assembly GCA_963277665.1 of Viscum album. Taxonomy (NCBI): domain Eukaryota; kingdom Viridiplantae; phylum Streptophyta; class Magnoliopsida; order Santalales; family Viscaceae; genus Viscum; species Viscum album. The sequence goes on along the minus strand of OY728130.1, from coordinate 623,298,511 downwards.
TAAAATATTTCATTGTCCTCAATGTGAAACCATGATATGATATATGCACATGAAATTCATAATTTTAAAAAGGAAAAATAATATAAAAGTGAAAGGGTTAGAAACAGCTTGCTATGCTCAAGTGATGATGGGGTCATGCATTGTTATGAAATCCACTACATTATTAGGAAGTCCCTCAATGTATTTATTAAAAAATTTCCTATTGACTGTAAATCTCCTTCTTGTTTCCTCTTGTGTGATCTCTACAAGCATCACCTTCAGTCGTGAACTGTATAGAATGACTTTCTCTCCAACATGAAACTCCCTTTGTTGGATCATTTTTTCATGAGCAAATTTGGATATTTTTTATAGTGCCTTGAGTTCTCATATGAAGACAATCGAATAACACAAATCTCTTGAATTTGAAGCTCCCTTTGGATTCCATCTTGGGACAGATCCATGTTTCATTTCTTTATTGCCCAATAAGCCCGATGATCAACTTCCATAGGGAGATGACATGCTTTCCCAAAAATTATCCGAAATGGGGACATACCAATGGGTTTCTTGTATGTTATCCTATAATCCCACAATGCATCATCCAAGTGCTTTCTCTAATCTTTCATATTTGGCTACAAGGTGTTCTCCAAAATTTGTTTCAACTCATGATTTGAAACCTTAGCCTAACCATTTGTTTGGGGGTGGTACGGTGTTGATGTTTTGTGTGTCACCCCATACTTCCGAAGAAGGGAAGTAGGATTCCGATTGCAGAAGTGTATCCCTTGGTCACTAATGATGGCCTTTAGTACTCCAAACCTTCAAAAATCTACGATTTGATAAAATCCACAACAACATGCGAATAATTAGTCCTAGTGGCCTTAGCCACCACCCATTTACTCACATAATCAACAACAACCAAAATATACAAAAATCCAAAGGAACTAGAAAAAGGACCCATAAAATTGATGCCCCATACATAAAAAATCTCACAGAATTGTATGGGTTGTTGAGGCATCACATGTATCCTAGAAATGTTCCCAGTGTGTTGGCAATGAGAGAATGACTTACATAACACATGGGGATCATGGAATAAGCTAGTCCAATATAATCCAGATTCCAAAACGTTCCTATCTGTCCGTTGGGGTCCAAAGTGTCCACCACAAAAAAGTGTATGGCAGAATTGTAGAACAGACTCAAAATCATGATCCAGAAAAAACCTCCTAATAACATGGTCACTACACATGCGTCAGAGGTATGGATCATCCCACACATAATACCAAGCCTCACTTATTAATTTTTGGACTTGATGTTTCTTTAAATTTGAAGGTATTTCAGAGGCGACAAGGTAGTTAACTAAATCTGCAAACCAAGGATGCATACCTAAGATGGAATAAATATGCTCATTGGGGAAATTATCCCGAAGTGGTACTTGGTCCAAGGTGTCATCCTATAGTGTGTGAGTAAGCCTACTCATGTGGTATGCCTCCATGTTTTCCAACTCCTTCTTGTCCTTTATCTCAATATAAAATTCTTGATGAAGAAGAATCCATCAGATTAGCCTGGGCTTTACATCTAGCTTTGTCAAGTGGTACCTTAGAGCTGCATGGTTAGAAAAAATAACTACTTTAGAGCTCAATAAATATGAATGAAATTTATATAAAGAAAATATGATAGTATGAAACTCCTTTTCCATGGTTGTTTAGTTTTATTTGGTTGAATCTAGTGTCCTTGATGCATAGGCAATCACATGTGAACGTCCCTCCACCCTCTAAGATAAGACAACTCTAACTGCAAAGTTAGAGGCATCACACATATGCTCAAAAGGAATCTCCCACCATGGGGGCTGTATGATTGGTTGAGTGGTCAGACACTTTTCAACAAAGGATATTATTCAAGAATCATCAATCAAAAAATCAGAATCCTTTTGATGTAATCATGACATAGGAAGAGAAATCTTGCTAAAATCTTTGATGAAGCGATGATAAAATCCTGTATCCCCTAGGAAAGATCTAATATCACGCGTACATAAAGGATATGGAAAGGATAAAATAATTTCTATGTTAGATCTATCAAACTCTATCCCTTTTTTTGACACTACATGCCCTAAGACAGTGCCATTCCCTACCATGAAATGACAATTTTCAAAGTTCAAGACTAGATTCTTCTCAAAACATTGATTCAACACTTTTCCCAAACTAGAGATACAATAATCAATTAAAGACCCATACAATGTAAAATCATACACAAATACCTCCATTCAGGTGTCAATAAAATCCGAAAAAATACTCATCATGCATCTCTGGATGGTACCTGGGGCATTGCAAAGACCAAATGGCATCCTTCAATAGGCAAACGTACCAAATGGGAAAGTGAATTTTTTCTTACCTTAATCCTCTAGAGAAATTGGAACCTGAAAATATCTGGAAAATACATCCATGAAACAGTAGTGTGTTTTCGCATCTAGTCTCTCAAGCATCTGATTAATAAATGGTAGGGGAAATGGTCTTTGTGAGTGGACTGATTTAGTTTCCTATAATAAAAACACAAAATCCAACTGTTTTTCACCCTCATTGGAACTAACTCATCTTTCTCCTTTTTAAAAACTATGACACCACTTTTCTTAGGCACAACCTGAATAGGACTCACCCACTAGGAATCTTAAATGGGATATATTATACCTGCCTCGAGAAGTTTTTCATCCTCTTTTTTAAAAAATTCGAAAAGGGTTAGATTGAGTCTCCTTTGTGGTTGCCTCACCAGTTTATCCCCATCATCTAAAAGAATCATATTCTTGCAAATAGAGGGTATAATACCTGATATGTCAGCCAAGGTCCACCCGATTGCCTTAATGTTCTCCCTCAAAAAATTCAAATGTTTTTCTTCATGTTCATATGGAAGATTATTAGCAATTATAATAGTTAATCTCTCGCCACTCAAAAAGTATGAGTATTTGAGATTTGGTGGCAATGTCTTCAGCTCCAATGAAGGGGTGTGGTGTATGGATGGATACATTGAAGGTACTGAAATATGTGCACAAATAGCATTAATATTAGAATAGAAATCATCACAATCAGAGAATAAAGCATCAAATCCAGCAGTATACTCAATATCCATGTCATAATCAGAGGTCAAATGATCATAATATGATTACATTTCAAAATAAAATCTAAGAGAGTCTTGTGCATTAGAAATAGGTGTGTAAGTACTCTTAGACATCAAACTAGAACCAATACTCATAATCTCCCTAAGAATAGGATAATCAAATTCCATAGGGTTTTTATTTGATGGTTCAAAATGGGAGATAACAAATGTAGAATGGTCCTATGAAGTGTACTTCATGGATTATATAACATTAAATATCACAACCTCATCCCCAAACTCCATGGAAAGTGTACCCTTATTGACATTTATGATAGTTTTTGCAGTTTTGAGGAAGTGTATACATAAGATAATGGGAGAATGAGAACTTACCTGATTATCCTCCATGTTAAGCACATAATAATATATTGGAAAGATCATGTCTCTTATCCGGACAAGTACATCCTCAAGGACTACCACTGGATATGTTGTAGCTCTATTTGCCAACTACACCACTACTCTCGTCAGTTTCATCTCACCAACCTAAAACGAAGAGAATACAGAGCGAGGCATCAAATTTATGGAAGCTCCCAAATCACAAAGATCATCAGAAAAGTGAAACTCCCCTATAGTGCATGGGATGGTGAATGTCCCTAGATCCTTGCACTTTGTTGGCATTGCTAGAGTTGGTGTAGTGAGTGCAGTCACATTCTTTTCAAGATTGATCCTCTTATTTACCATGAGCCCTCTTCAATTGGTAAAATGTTCTTTTATGAATTTGGTATTCCTTGGTATTTGTTTAATGGATTCAAGTAAATGTATGTTTATCTCCACATGATTGAATGTGTCCGAAACTTCTTTTTTTTCATCACCTCATCATACATCTTATTTATTTGTACAACCCTATTTGGAAATGGAAGGGGTTTTTGAGGAACATCATCAATATTTTTCTTCCCTTTCTCTTTCTCCTTGGATTTCTCATCAGTTGGTGTGGAATGGGGATTTTCTAGAGTTGAGTTGAATCCCGGTGGAATGCTATGTACAAATTTATCATTCAATTTCTCCCCACTTCTCAATGTGATGGCACTGACATTTCTCTTGGGATTAGGAGTAGGTTGGGAAGGTATATTTCTAGAATTCTTACTTACCAGTTCATGGAGTGTAATGGTAATCTGGCTCAATGGTGTTTTCAACTCCCTCAGCTCAAAAAATTGACTCTTCAGCTCATTTTGTTGATTAGGAACAATTTGATTCAAAAGGTCATCAATGTTAGAATCTACCTTGGGTGGGGGATTCGATTGTTACTAGATTGGGCTTCAAATCTCATATGGGGTTGTTGGAAACCCTACTGGTAAGGCAGAAGTTGTTGGCTGTTTTGTTGAAAACGGGGCCTTTGTTGTTTTCCAGATCCATACCTCATGTCTGATTGATCTTTCCACCCTTGTTTTTATGCTGGTTCAAGGGAATCAAGCTTATTTTGGGGATATGGTTGTTTGACCTACTGATATGGTCTCCCAGGAAACAATGCTGCACAAACTACTCTTTCTTGTAGTTAGGGGAAACAATCTGTTGGGTGGTTTGTCTCAGTGAAAATTCCACAAGGCCTTGAAGGAGGGGGTTGGGATGTCTTTTGTGCCAAAGTAATATAACTCACCATAATTGTCAATTCTTCCATCTTAGTATCAATCAAATGACTTCCAAGAGAATATAGACTTACCTGATGTACTCCTCTGACATGTGGCGTACCTCGATCAACAAATTGTTGGGAGTTTTGAGAAATTTTGTAAATCAATGCATGTGTAGATACTGGTGTCTTGTCCACCAATGATCCTCCGGCTATAACATCCACCATGCTCCTCTCCATAGGTGTGAGTCCTTCTTAGAAGTATTATATGAGGAGTTCCACACTGATTTGGTGATGTGGGTAGCTTGCACACAACTTCTTGAATCGCTCCTAGTACTCACACATTGACTCCCCTTGGGCTTGCATGATCTTTGAGAACTCCTTACGAATGGGAGTGGTCCTTGATGCTAGAAAAAATATCTCCAATAAAAGATATTTCAAATTTTTCCAACAAGTTACATATTCGAGTTGTAAATAATACATGCAATATTCCGCAGCTCCATCAAGTGAGAATGGGAATTATCTTAGTTTCATTTGGTCTTCAGATATATTTCATGTTTTTATAGTTGAGAAAACCACATTAAAATCTATAACCTATTTATTGGGATCCGGACCAGAGAGGCCATGAAATTTTTGAAGTAGGTAAATTAATCCAGATTTCAGTTCAAAGTCCAATTCAAGATTTGTGTATGCAATGAAATTTGGTTGATAATTAATATTAGGTGAAACCAATTCTCTAATGGTTCTATTAAGTTCATTTCCATTATTTTCATCCATTGGTTATTTTTTTATGGTTGAATTTGAATTGCTTCCTATTTCAATGTTCTGATAGTGGAGTGATTCTCCAACTGGTTGAATGTTGAAACTACCCATAGACTGAGAATGTCTGATTCATGCACTAAGGTTCTGTTCAATCTCATCGTCATGATCTAAGAGATCTTCTAGATTAGTTTGTGTCATAAATCAAATAAAAATGAAAATAAGTAAAGCGGACTGTAGTAAAATAAAAACGAGAAGTTTGAGTTGAGGGTCCAAAAATAAGTTGAAGAAAATAAAAGAAGAAGAAAAGAAAAAAAATCAGATTGGGTAAAGAAGGAAGAAATACGAGAGGAAGAGAATAAAATGTAAAATAAAATAAATACCTCTAATTTGTTGAAATAATTACTTTCCTCCCCAGAAATGGTTCAAATTGGAATGGATGTTGTCACAAATACTCTAAAAAATATTTATTTGTGATTTTACTAAGTATATAAGAATGGCTAACCTAGGACGTTCTATCAAGGGGGAAGTGAATTAAACAACTATTAATGGTCTTTAAGTAAGTATTTAAATAGTTCAAAATAAAGGGAAAAAGATGGGGGGTTTGTTTTGTGACTTTTCAAATAGTAAATTAAACAAGAAAATGAGAAGCAACAATCAATAGAAAATTTAATAGAAACACTTATATGAGAATACATAGTTGATCTAATCAAACCCCTTCACCATTAATTTATATTTATCCCGTATAATTTTAAGTCATTAAATTATGACCCCTAACCTTGTTAACCTATAAACCCTATGGAAATTAACACAACCACAAATATCTGTGAAAATGATCCCTCACTTATCTTTAGGACCTTCAATCGCATTACCCTGCTTTGATTGTGGTCCAAAAGCCAAATTGTGGTCAGTGGTCAATTAGGGAAGAATATACTCCTTGGATTTGAGAATTAATTGTGTTTAGGGATGAGGCTTAAACCCTAAAATTGTATCCCAAAGTGATTAGATTTTTCGATCGAGGTTTCACTCACACGATTTACATAAGCCCGACCACACGGTCAAGTGCAAGTCGATTGAGTCACATAGAAATTAAAAATAAATTAATTTATCACAATATATGAATTATAGTATGTTTATGGATTAAAAATAAATAAATAAAGGGAGTGGGTATTAGATTAACTACGAAATAAATCACTCTTCTATGGGTGGAGTTGTCATCATGGAGACATTTTTCATATGCTATGGACTGTAAGGGGAATACCCAATCTCATCTACACTCTTAGATTCCATCCCAAGAAGAAAATTAAGATAATGAAAATAGAAGAACACAAAATATTTATTGAAGAAAATTCACGTTAAAATCATAAAAACAAGGAAAAACAAAGAGGAGGTGGGAGAGGATAGACTTTTGGGTAGAGAACTTTTCACAAGGCCTTACTTTTTCCAAGGGTTATGAGGAGTTCTCAAGAGACACCCTTTTGGACAAACCTTCTCAATGCCTCTACCATCCCACCCAATGAGTTAAAATCCCATTTAAATAGATTTTTTGAGGTCTAGGGTTACATAACTTTATTAAGTGTGAAATGAAAACATGGAAAATATTTTATTCCATGTATCACCGTATAGTTGGCATTCAAAACACGTGCATTTTCTCGCCTTATAGAAGGTTGTTTTGTTCAGAATTTGGTTCCCGAGCTTCCCTTCATATTTGGCGTCAATCCAAGTCCGGATAAAGAAGAAACGACCTAAATAGTGAAGTGGTGTCCAATCTAGATGGTTCTGTCCAACTTTGTCTTCATGGCCCGTTTACTCCTTTCAAATGCACGATCCAACTCCGATATCCTAAATAGAATTTGCAGCCCATTATTTCAAGAACACAGTTAAAAAATTTTAAGTCAAAAATATTCTACATAACAATATTTATTCTTTAAAAACAATAGTTAACTTTAAACTAGTAAAATTGGTGTTTTCAACAAATTTGCAAATGAATGATATAATCCTAAATATTTCATAAATGATCATATTTAGAATATTGTCAGGAAATTATATCATTTATTATAAATAAAATAATCAATAAGATTGTGTTTTATCACCTATCTAATAACCAAATAGTAATATAGGGGAAATGTAAAATCTGATACCACATTCTATCATCCCAACATGAGATCTGATAAACCTATGCCCCAAGTCCATGGGCCACATAGCCTCAAGTGCACCTCCCCATATGCCAGAGGCTGCTGACTAGCCATGAGAGTCTAAGGGGTTATAGTGGGGATACTAAAGCCTCATATCAAAGTGGCACAACAGATATAATAAATAACCATACAATAAAGAAATCATATATAAATATATGCAATAGTAGTAATCGATATAATAAATAACTGTTAAAGTGTACATAACCCAGAAAGGGTAATAATATGAAAATCCCAAAGGTTCAGTCCTCTACAGTGATGTCATGGAATTTTGATATACAAAAAGGGGAAATACGGGTCACACATAAACATCATTCTAGACAATCATAAAAACGTTCAAAATACTCATCTACATGAAACATGAGCATTTACTCAGGCCTTTTCCCCCAAAATCTATACTATAAGAAAAATTAATAAAGCATCAATAGTAGGGTGCTTTCCCATATCCCTACCTATAGACAGGTGAGCTACACGAGTACCAAAGGCATCCCATGTAGGGTGTGATATAAAATCCTAGTAGGCCACCACCAGCGATGTCTAGAAATTGTATAAGTAGAGTATATAGAAATAATAGTGTTCATATGTAAGAATGATAAATAAAGATAAATAAATAAATACTAGTAAACATAGGTTCCTTCGTGACACCGGGATGGCTCTACCTACTATGATATAAGATGGTAAAAGATTATAATCAATAACCATATGTATATATAGAAATTATATATATATATGTATTTTATAGTCATATAGTATATACACTTATATTCACTAAGTAAATGATGCCGTAAGTAGGTATATACATGGATACTACGTGATATATGGATCTGGGGCATAACTAAAGCATCCATAATAAGTATAATGAGCTATAGGCTCTTGCATAGGGTATATGACCTAAATATCATAATGAATGTGATTTGTCATGATTTCCACTTATGATAAGTGGGTGAGATGTTATGGAAAACAAAAAATATGGAGGAATGTGGAATTTCATTCCCATCACCCAAGTAAAATTATAATGGTGAGAGACATCATTCTCAACACTTGATGTAAGGGAGAGTGAAATTTCATTCTCAACAAGTCCATTAACCATCATTCCACAAACAATATAAATGGAATATTTATAATAATAATAATTACATGAGGGACCACCTCTTTAATATTATAATCATCAATCCCCAATTTAACCAAGGGTGTCATAGTTCTATAATCCATATATTAATTCATGAATTACTTGGCTTAGAATTTCCCATAGTTTCCATTTCTTTTAAACTATCCATTTGGTTAATCAAGTAATGTAAATTCAAAATCAAGGTCATTCCAAGAACTTGGTATGTGCCCTGTTTATCTAAAAAATTCATAAAATAGGGAAATTGCCTTTATATGAAAAAACAAACAAATAGGGAACATTTGGCTAATCAAACATTTATATACTTGAATGGAATTTCATTAGGAAAACCCAAAGGGTTGGATATGAATGAGGTCTAAATCCTTTAAATACTAATCAAGGGTTTATGAGATTATAATAACATGAGAATAACTATTTCTAAAGGGAGAAAAGCTTTTAATAAAACATAGATCAATTAATAGAATGAAGAAAAAATAAAGGATCTATAAAGACACTATAACATTCAGGAATAAATTATACACAACCTACATTAGGTTGTATATGACTCTTCATCCAAAATCATTTTCAAAATTTAAGTAGACCAAAAGAAAAATATAGAAAGACCTAACACCCAAAAAATCAGGTGAGTAAGCTCAAAACAAAATTTGAAAAAATAAAGTAAGATAAAATAAGATAGGAAGCCACAAGATTCAAGTGCTTATCAATTCATATCCAACGTGACTGACATTTATTGACTTGGAGTTTGGATGGAGGAAGAATCCAAATTCATATATTAAGAAAATGTGAGAACCCATGAGAGATGGGGGGAGTCTCACATCCAGTAGAATGAGAAAAAGAAATAAGGGTTTATGTTTTAAAACATTTTGATGGAAAACCAATAAAAGTAACCATCTAGATAGGGTCACATAGTTTGGCCACACAGTTGGCCAAACCATGCACCAACAATGTCCACCTCACTATCTAAAGAGGGATCCCACACATGCTAATAACATAGTGTGAATAACTGTGAACATGCCATTTAGAACTCACTATCCCAAAAACCTCTAACGCTCACATGGGTGTGCTACTAGGATAAAATGGTTGCAGAAAAACTATGTGGCCCCATGATCCCTTCTGAAATGCCCCACATTTTTAGTGATACCATGTGTGTTGGGCTGCATCGTTTCTTCTAATCATCTAGCCCAGTCTGTTTCTAAAAATTTGAGGGTTCCAGACTCATAACAATCCACAAACACCCTCTTCACCACTTTAAATCCATTAGGTAACATTTTAAGGGTCAAATTAAAGAATTTAAACTGAAAACAATGATCTGTATGTAACAACCCAATGTTTTATGAATGGAAATCAACTTCTTATATTTATGTCATATAATCACATGAAATCAAAACTCAATTAACTACTATGCACTCTCTGACCTTAAAACATAATATTTTCACTTCTGTGATTGGAATTTGGAAAATCTGACATACACGGTTGCAATAAAAAAGTTGTTTGGAGTCCCATAAGTCAAATTAACTTTTGGGGAATAGTAACTGACCCTTATCACTATTAATGTTACCCGTATGAATAGTAATATGACCTATATGGATAATAAATAGGAAAATTAAATAGTAACCTTACCAATGAATGTATAAATAAAATTTATCCATCTTATAATTGACAATATAATAGTGTTGGTATTTTTATAAGTCATAAATTTTTAATTTTTAATTTATATATAATTTAATTATTAAAAATGAAAAGTTATTTTTATAAAATGTATTCATTAATTTTATTTGATGTCTTACAATTATAAGAAAATCTTATGATACCTTATTTAACTTTTCAATGTATTATATAATCAATTTTAATTTTAAAACATTTATTTTTCATGTAAATGATGATTTTATTTAAAAATTAAATTTCACATATTTAAAAATCTATTTTCATAACATGAAGTTAATTTTTGGATTCTACCCAAAGAAAAATGGTTTGGGTGAGTTTTTGTGATTTTTCTAAGATACTTGAATTGTTGATGATGAGTAAAACATGATAATTTACAATAAGTGGTAAAACTTGAATTTATGCATCATGCCTGAGTCATGGATGATGTAAATGGCCATTGGTTTGAACTCAAATGAACATTTTACATTTTCTGGTTCATTGAATCATCACTATTTCTCATCTTATTGAGAAATAATAAACTAATGATTAAAATATAAGAAAACCCTCATCCACTCCACTATAAAACCCACCCCTCGTTACGTCTTCTCTCCACTCCACTAAAGCCTTGTACCTTGTCTAAATTGTAAGAAAATATATCCCTAAGACTCTCTTACACATCATCAGCCCTTTTTATCTTCAAAATACCAAATACTCTCCCCTAAATATGTTCTCGATGAAGTTATATTCAAGAGGTAAACTCATCATTTCATTTCTTTTATATTATTTTAAGTCCCTTTCTTTATTTTTCTTTCCTCACCTCCTTTCATACAAATTTTATGATAACTACAGTAACATAAATATAATGGATTTTTTTTCTGATAATGGAATAACTAATCATCATCTCTCCTTTTCCATCATTTTATACTAGAAATGAAAACACCATCCTAGATCTGTTAATTTCTCACATTCAAGGATGACGGGTTTTCAATTTCTATTATTGTCTTCTATTCTGGCCATGAAACCATTTCGATGGTTTAAATAGACTATAATATATTTATTACGACTAATTTAAGGTTCTTTAATTTTTTTTACACGTGATAAGAATTTATACAATAGAATATATTTTTTGTGATAAAAACAAACAATTAATCAAAATGGTTATCATTAATGTTTTATATAATGACTCGTCTTCAATAAAAACAACCAAATGAATTTTATGAACATGAAATGTTATATATGATAACTAATAATATAGAACTTAAAGTTTGTACAACCACTATAATCTTACATATTTATCCTGGCATGTATATAAGTAAACAAATCATGAAAACCAAGGAAACAAATGCTCCCAAACAATGAAATTGAACATCTTAACCCATCATAAAATGTAATGAATGAACATAATAAAAATACTTAAACAATTAAATAAATAATAAGTTCTAGAAATATTAAATAATGAATTCAATTTGGTTATCCAAGAAATTAATATCATGTGAAAGACACCATCAAACTTAATGTAAGGGATTCTCCCCGAACCTCCATTATTCCATCAGATTATTCATACTCTATTTCCACCCAATTGAAATCCTATATTCTATTTATATAAATCTTATAATTTATGTTTATATGTCCAAAATCATGTATCAATATCCATTAGTCATTCTCTTACGGGGATATACATTCTTTTAAGTGATTCCCTCTCCAATACTTCTCGATAAGCAAACCCGTTTTAAGGGAACTTCCCGAATTCTTACCCAATTTTATGTACACTATAAGATATACTTTTAAGAAACCATTACATTTATAACACCATAATTTTTATCTTTAAAACATTCATGGTTCACTTCTGGGTTTATATAAAATACTATTCCCTTTTCTATTTTAAATAATCTTTGATATTTCCATTAAACCACACTAAAATGTTTTAATTTTAAAGATTGTGAAAAAATATTTTACATGTTATCACTTAAAGTTGGAATCCCATATTATTATATATTCTTATTATACCTTATTAATTTTCATTATTTATCTAAGTTTCTTTTTTCATGGACACTTGTATGATACGCCCATTCATTATGCTTTATGACATAAATATGATACTCATTTATTTTTTTTGGTACCCTTATGTTTATGTATTATTGATTATGTATGACAATTTATGTAAAAATAATATTAATGAAAATGTTAATATGGGTTATAATAGATATAAATCCAATCAATTTGTTAAATTTGAGTCTCATTAGACGTTATGTACAATGGTCTTGGCAATTATCCTTGACTCGTGCAACCATGTGAGGAGCTCTTGGTAGTTAGCCTTGACTTGTGATACTCTATGTGAAACGATCCTTGACTCATGATAAATTTTTGTTTTATTTATATCCAACATTATTATGACTCCATGTTTTTATGAACCCATTCTTATATGTTATGACTTCACATTTTTAATTCCTTTTTATATCATTATGCCATGCCTTTTAACCCATGTGCTAAAGCTTTATTACTATGATTTTTACCTTATAGGGATTTTAGATCATCCCTTTATTCATGTTATACCTAGGTTACCCAATGAATATATATGGGCATAATAGATGTTAGGACCTATTTATAATTATTCAATAATGAAATGTTTTATTTATTCCCATGTTTTTAGTTTTATGTACCTAGTCTTCCAAGACACTAGACTTCATGATCCTTTGCTTGTAATATGATGTTTTATTATGCGTAAAATAATAAAATGATATTTGTAAAAGGATAGGGTCTCTATAATTGGTATCAGAGTATTGTCTAGTTATTTTTGGAAATTAGGAGTAGAGAACTTTAGTAAGAGCCTTAAGGATGAGACTAAGTATAAGAAAACATCCCTAAATTTTTTCAAGTAAAGAGTAAGTTGTTTATCAAGAAAATACATCCCTGTGTGGATAAAAATAGGTAGAGGTGGATCTAGAAGAAATGTATTTAGGGGTAATATCCGAAAAACACTACTTTGAGCTAGACTCAAACAAGAACTCGAGCATGACAATTGGCCTTGCTGCACTCTTAGTTTGACACTCCCATGGTATATACATCGGTAAATTCATGAGCATGGTACAAAACATTATTAAGGGAATAAAAATGGCCATAATAATATAATTTAAGAGATAGATTAAGGATAAACTATATTTAAACATAGGTAATCACAAGTTAGGATATACTTCTCTTTTAAAAGTGTATCCTTTTATTTTCAATGTTTCCTTTTTTATGCTTAATAGATTAGTACTCAAGCCCAATAATTGTATTTTTCCTTCTTAGTTAATGGAAGGACATATAAGAACACCTTCCAATGATTAATGCGTTAGGTAATGTGAATATTTTCCTAATGATATGCTAAGTACAATGGGAATGGGTGCTCAAAAAATAATTACAATACTTGCTTATATGGCTGAATTTATGAATAATAACTAGAATCAAGTGGAATTCCCTCCTACCCCAAGGAAAGAGTAAGTTTTAGTTGAATCCTTCTTACGAAAAGGCCTCCCATGTTTTGTGGATCTTCCAATCCCCTCCTCATGTTACAATGGATTAACATTATTGAAAACATATTCTCTATCCTCTAGTGCTCAAAATAAGTGAAAGTCATATTGGCATTCTATCATTTTGATGGGGAAGCTAATCAGTGGTGGACACTAATCAAGAATAAGAAGTCCCAAGATGAAATTGATTCTATATATTGGAATAATTTCAAGAAAATTATTTTCAATAAATATTTTTCATGATTCCTCTGACTCAAGATGGAAAGAGAGTTCCTCATACTCAAGCAGAAGGAAGATGAGTCTATTAGGGAATATAAAGAAAAATTCAAAAGCCTTGAAGGATACACCTTCATCTTTGTCATGAACATATAATGCAACGTAGATCTATTTTTTAGGGGACAAAATCTGAGTCTATGAAAATCATTGGTGAATCAAGACATTGAATGTTATGACGAGATTTTCCATTGTTCCCTCAAGGTCAAAATGGTGAATGGAGACTCCCTGTGGTCCTGTGGGCCAAGCAACAAAAATCACAAGATGTAGTCTAATATGGATAGTTTGACAAATAAATCCCATGATGGAATGAATATCGAACATCCCACATCTCAAAATTGGGGGAAGAAGCATCCTGAGAACTATCTAAAGGGAATCGGGAATTGCATCAAATGTTGAAAGATAGGACATCTAGAAAAGAACTGCCAAAGGGATATGAAGAATACCACTAATGTGGATGAAGAATTGAAGGTTAAGATAAATAACCATCCAATGTTTTAGTGTTACAACTGCATGGAGCATGCTCATTATGTGAACTATTTCCCTAATCCAAGTTTTATGAGAGGAAATCAACAACCACCACCAAGGAAACAAGGAAGGGCTTATGCTATAACAACTGCTGAGGTAGTACCAGACCAGGATGTGATAATAGGTACACTATTTATTCATTCAAAAATAGAGAAGGTAGTATTCGATTCTAGTTCTACACATTCTTTCATATCTTGCAAGTTTAATATAATTATTCGAACACAACCTCAAAATTTTGAGGTTATGTTATCTGTGAGAACAACGAATGGGGAAATTATTGGGTCCATGGTTTATAACTCCTCCCTAGTAAATGTTTGTTTAATGGACCTCCCGAAAAATATTTTAATACTTCCTTTAGAAGAATTTTATGTTATCATGGGAATGTATTGGAAATATTTATACAATTCCAACATCAACTATTGGGAATGGTATATCACTCTTCACATCTCAAAGAATCCTCTGATTATTTACAAGTGTTTGGAGGAAGATGAAGTTCCATTAGTGTTATTTTCTTATGTGTGAATATTACTGCCTTATGAGCAATAATTTGTAGCTCAAATGATTGAGACAAAGGAGAGGATACTTCTTGATGATATTCCTTTCATGAGGGATTATATAGATGTTTTCCCTTAGAGTTTAATGGTCTTCCTCCTGATTGAGTGGTTGAGTTATAAATTGAACTTCTTCCAGAATCCCTCCCTATATCAAAGAAACCTTGTAGAATGGCCATTGTAGAGCTGGAAGAACTGAAGAAGCAATTACAGGATAACTTGGAGATGGGTTTTATACACCCAAGTGCTTCACTATAGGGTGCAGTATTCCTCTAAGTCAAGAATAAGGGTGGATCAATGCACCTAGACATTGATTATCTTGAGCTTAATAAAATAATGAGAAATAATAAGTATCCCCTACAATAGATAGATGAATTTTTTTATCAGCGTCATGGGGCCAATTATTTCACTAAGGTGGACCTTCGGTCAAGATATCACTAATTAAAGGTCAGGAAAGAAGATATTCCCAATACTACCTCTCAATCTAGGTATGGACACTATAAGTTCATAGTGATTCCCTTAGGACTCACTGATGGTCCAGAAATGTTCATGGATTTAATCAGTTGAATATTTAGATATTACGTTGAAATATTTGTGGTAGTATTCATAGATGATATTCTAATATACTCCAAGGGAAAAGATGAACATGGGGAGAATTTGAATATTATGAAAATGAAATTGAATAGGGGGAAACTATATGAAAAGTATAGTAAATGTTAGTTCTGGATGGAGGATGTATCATTCTTGGGGCATGTCATCACCAGAAAAGGAATATATATAGTCCCTTCCAAGAAAAATCAAATTAAAGAGTGGCCCATGCCAACATCTGAAATAGTGATCCGAATATTTTTGGTTCCAACCGAGTATTAACAATGATTTGTGAATAAATTATAATTATTTTAAAACACAATGACCAAGATAACAATAAAGAGAGTATGGTTCATCTGGACTCCATAATGTGCAGACTGTTTTAAGGAGTTGAAAAAGAGGCTTATCATTGTGCCAATACTCACACTCCCAATGAGTGGAGAACTATTTGTGGTTTACAATGGTAATTAAAAGAAGGTATTTGGCTATGTGATGATGAAAAATGATAAAGTTATAGCCTATGCCTCAAGGCAGCTAAAATTCCATGAGAAAAACTATCCTACTCATTTTTTAGAGTTGATGGCTATGAATTTTTCATTATAAATCTACTGGAATTATCTCTCCATGGAGAAGTATGAGATATATACTGATCAAAAGATTCTCAAATATATATTCACACAAAAAGAGATTAATATGTGCTAGTGATTATAGTAAGACCTCATCAAGGACTATGACTATTCAATACACTACCATCCCGGTAAGGCAAATAAGGTGGAAGATTCTCTAAGTAGAAAGGATCATGTATCTTTATCAATGATGATAATTTAAAAGGATCTAATCTTCATAGATTTGCAGAGGATGGACATGGGAACCATTAAAGAAGGAACATCATCAATCCTTTCTCAAATGATTTCTCAACCATCCCTCATTTAGAAAATGAAGTATTCTCAACAAAAATATGTGGAAATTTAGAAAATGGTGGTAGCCATTAGAAACGGTAAATCCTATGAGTTCAAGATTGACGAGGAAGGAGTTTTATGATTTGGTTAAAGATTATATGTTCCATATGATCCAAAGATAAAGAAGGAGATTTTTAGATGTACATAGCTCAACCTTCTCAATTCACCCAAGGATTAAAAATATGTATCAAGATCTCTGAGAAAACCTTTGGTGGGACAATATAATGATGGATATTGTTGAGTATACATCATAGTTCCTAGTATGTCAACAAGTGAAGTCTTAAAGACATAAGTCTATGGGGATAATGAAACCAATAACCATACCAACATAGAAGTGGGATAACATCACCATGGACTTTGTCACTATACTTCCAAGGACATACATAGGAAAAAATACTATATGGGTCATTGTGGATCCTCTTACAAAGAAATCTCACATTATTGAAATTTGAGAGGAAGTATCATTAGATCACCTTTCATAGAAATATATCTAAGAGGTGGTAAGGCTGCATGGATTACTACTATCTATTAGATCAGATAGAGATCCAAAATTTACCTTAATGTTTTGGAAAAGTATCCAACATGCTCTAAGAACTGAACTGAAATTCAGTACGGCCTATCATCCAAAAACTGATGTCCAATCTAAGCAAACTATTTAGACACTGGAAGATATCTTGAGAGAGTGTTATATGGACTTTAAAGGAGGGTGGGACCAACATATTACACATACTGAATTCTACTAAAATAACATTTTCCACTCCAGCATCCAAATGGATCCATATGAAGACCTTAATGAGAAAAGTTATAGAACACTGACATGCATGGATGAAGTTAATGAGAATAAGCTGCTAGGACCTGAAATAGTTGATGAAATGGTGGAGAAGGTGAAAACCCTTTAGTATCACATCAAGGAATCCCAAACTCGAAAGAATAGTGTGCATACTGTGGTCAACTAGACCTTGAGTTCAAAGTTGGATACATGGTATTCCCACACATATCTCTATGGAAGTAGGTCATGAGGTTTGGGAAGAAAGGAAAGCCAATTACTCGGAATATCAGCCCCTTCAAGTTTCTTGATCATATAAGGGATATATACTATCAATCGGAACTTCCACCTACCATTTCTAAAGTATATGATGTGTTCCACCTATCCCTCTTAAGGAAGTACATACCAGATCCTTCACATGTACTCTCCTCAGAGGTGGAATAGTTAGAGAATGATCTTTCTTATGTGGAACATCCACCAAAGATATTGGATCGAAGAGATCAAGCTCTACGCAACAAGACTACTCACCTGGTCAAAGTACTATAGTGGAACCATAAGTACAAAGAGGAATCATAGGAACTAGATGAGGCAATAAATGAAAAGTACATATACCTATTTATGGAGGAGAATTTAAAATGAAAATTCATGGGTGAAATTTTGTAAGGGGGAAGAAGGTAACAACCCAATGTTTGATCAATAGAAAATAACTTCTTATAATTATATCATATAATCACATGAAATATAAAATCAATGAACTAATAAGTACTATATGTCCTTTAAAAATAATTTTGTCACTTCTGTGATTTTAACTTTGAAAATCTGACATACATGGTTCTGATCAGTAAGATGTTTGGAGTCCGATAAGACAAACATATTTTTTTGGTGAATAGTAACTGACCCTTATGAATATTAATTTAATTCTTATCAAAATTAATATTACCCTTATGAATAAGAAATCATTCATGTAAATAATAACCTTACTAATGAATGTATAAATTAAATTTATCCATCTTATAAGTTATAATATGATAGTATTGGTATTTTTATAAGTCGTAAATATGTAATTAAAAATTTAAGAAAAATATAATAATTAAAAAAGAAAATTTATTTTAATTAAATGTATTGATAAATTATTTTTTATGTCTTTTGATTATAGGGTAATTTTATGTGACCATAGTTAATTTTTCAATGTATTATAAAATCAGTTATAATTTTAAAATATGTATTTTTCATTTGAATGATGATTTTATTTAAAAATTAAATTTCCCATATATGGAAAATTATTTTTTTTATAAAATGGAGTTTTTTTATTAATTAAACACATCAAAAAATTGTTTGGGTGTGTTTTTGGGATTTTTATGAAATACATGAATTTTTTATGAATAGTCAAATAAGATAATTTACGATAGGTGGTAAAACCTAAATATCAGCATCATGCTTGAGTCATGGATGATATAAATAGCTATTAGTTTTAAGTCACATAAAATTATTACTATTTTTTTATGTAATCATCAATATTTATTGTATTATAAAAAATTAATAAACTAATGATTAAAATATTTAAAAAAACCACCTCCCTTCCACTATAAAAATGACCCCTCTTTACCTCCTCTTTAACTCTTATCTAGCCTTGTATCATGTATAAATTATAATAAAATATATCTATAAGCCCCTCTCCTGATTCCATAATCCCTTTTTTTCTTTAAAATCCCAAATCTTATCCCCTAAAGAGGTTCTCAGGGAAGTTATATTCAAGAGGTAAACTCCTCATTTCATTTCTTTTTTATTTTCTTTCAAAATCATTTCTTTTCTCACCTCCTTTAATCCAAATTTTATGATAAATATAGTAAATAAAATCTACTGTAATTTTTCTTATAATAATTTAATAATTCATCATCATCTCTCCTTTCACCTCCTTTTATACTATAAATGAAAAAACCATCCGAGACATGTCAATTTCTCACATTCAAGGATGACATGTTTTAAATTTCAATTATCATCTTCAATTCTGGTCATGAAACCCTTTTTATGGTTGAAATAGACTATAATATATGTATTATGTCTAATTTGAGGTTATGGAATCTTTTTGACACATAATATGAATTCATAAAACAAAATATGTTCGTTGTGATAAAAAATCATCAATTAACCAAAATGGTTATCATTAATGTTTTGTATAATGAATAATCTTCACTCCAAACAAACAAATGAATTTTATGACCATTTAATATTCTATATGTTCACTAATAACATAAAAATATAATTCTGGAAAACCATTAACATCTTACATGTTTATCATTAGTAGTATATAAGCAAACCAATCATGAAAACCAAGGAAACAAACGCTCACAAAAAATTAAATTGAACCTCTTAACCCATCAAAAATGTTTATGAAAGAACATACTAAGTATATAATAAAATATTTCATAAATAAGAGTTTCTATACATATTAATTAATGAATGTAATTGGTTATCCATGAAATTAATATCAAGTTAAAGACACTATCAAACTTAAGGTAATTGATTCTACTCAAAACTCAATTGTTTTGGGTTATTCTTACTCTTTTTTTCCAAATGATAACCTATATTATATTTATTTACATATTATAATTTCTGTGTATATTACCAAAATAATTTATAATTACCCATTAATCATTATCTTTGGTGTATATATATACTTTTAAGTGATTCTCTTCTGAATACTTCCCGATAAGCAAACATGTTTTAAGGGAACATCCGGAATTCTTACCCAATTTCATGTTCACTACACAATCCATTTTTAAGAAACCATTATATTTATAAAACAAATATCATGGAAACATACTTGGTTCACTTATGGTTTTAAATAAACGATTATGTACTTTTTTGGTTAAAAAGATCTTTGATATTTTCATTAAACCAGACTAAAATGTTTAATTTTAATGTTTGTGAAAAAACTATTTTACATGTTATCACATAAAATTGGAATAAATTATTATTATATATACCTATTATACTAATTAATTTCCATTCTTGATCTAATTATCTTTTTTTAACGGACACTTGATTGATATGCTCATTCATTATGTTTTATAACATGATTATGATACCCATTCTTTTCCGTGGGTACCCTTTTGATTATGTATGATTGATTATATATGATTGATTATTTATGATTGATTATGTATGATTATTTATGTGTAAATAATATCAATTAACATGTTAATATGCATTTTCCCATATAACACTCCAATTCATTTGGTGAAGTTAAGTATCATGAGACATTATCTACAACAGTCTTGACAGTTAGCCTTGACTCGTGCTACCATGTGCAACAGTCTTGGTGGTTAGCCTTAACTTGTGCTCCTCTATGTGCGAAGAGCCTTGATGCATGTTAAATTACTATTTAATGTTGCTAACAAAATATTATGACTCCTTGTTTATATGACCCCATGTTTATATGTTATTATTTCACATGTTCCATGATTGTTTATATCATTATTCCATGCCTTCAAACCCATTTGTTAAGGCTTTATTACATTGGTTTTTCCTTACTGGTATTATATATCATCCCTTTGTTCGTGTTATAACCATATTACCCTATGAATATGTATGAGAAAAATGGAATATAGGAGCTCTTTATGAATATTAAATAAATAAATGTTTTATTTAGTCCCAAGTTTTCAGTTTTAGATACATAGTGTTCCAAGACACTAGACTTCACGATTCTTAGCTTATAATATGATGTCTTTTATACTTAAAATCATATAATGATATGTGTAAACGGATAGGGCCTATATACTCTACATTTTAGAAATTTTGGGTCGTTATAGTAATGTTTATGTCCTACCCTAACCAAGAACATTCAGTTAGTCCCCAATCATTCCACCAGTGAAAAACATTATTTAAAGTCATTACCTTCCAATTTGAATTTTATTTGCACACCATACCAACTTTTTTTGTTGATACCACACCTTTCTCAGTCAACTTATTATGAAAACCAAATTTGTTCCAAAAACATGTTTATTTTAAGGTATTGGAACCTTATCCCAATTTGAGTTTTTGTCTATCTAATAATGTTCTTTATTTGTAGCTTGTATGAAATCCTCATTCTCAACTATTTATGAAAATGTATAAGTTTTAATTTGATAAATAAGTTTAGTTTGATATTAAAATATCAATATTTTCTTATTTTAACTGGATCCCATTGATTTCTCACATTTTCTATTTCAAGATGTTCTTTCAAATGTTTCTACTTTTTTCCTTTTTTTCACGAGCTTTATCATTATCAATGGTTTGTTCATAATAAATATCAATAGTCTTTGGTTATTTATCAGTACCTTCATCATTATCCAATTATGTCATATGTATAAATTTTTTATTGAATCTTCTGAATCTGAATCAATTGTGATATCTGATTTGTTCTAGTTTTCAATAATTTTGACATCACTACAGTCTGGTTTCTTATATATATTATTGTTTCTAAATATATATCCATTTCCATTAGATAGATAGCCCATTAAAATTACTTCCATGAAATTTTCTTCAAATGTTCCCTTGGTGATGTTCTTGATCATTATAATGCAAGGACTTCCAAAAAAATTGTAATATTTTATAGCTGTATTTTTCTTCTAAAACATTTCATATGGTTTCTTTTGTGTTTCTAGTCCGAGTATACACCAATTTTTTATATTTATGGTAGTGCATATAGAATCTCTCTAGAAATATTTCGGGATATTGTGTTCAGTTAACATAATACATCAATTTTTCAACTATGCTTATATTCTTCCTTTTAGCTACCCCATTTCACTGTATATTATATGGTGTGCCATACTTATTCTTGATTCAATGATTAGAAATATAACTTTCAAAAGAATCATTAATAAATTCATTTATATTATTTTATCACATATTATTTCTATAGATACCAAACTATTTCTCACCATTCCTTTTAAAACGTTTGAGCAGTTTTTATTTCCTCTGACTTTTATTTAATAAACATTACATTAATCAATTGAGTGTAACCATTAATAGCAATAATGAAATTACAAACACATATGGTATAATTTTATCTCATTAGAATTCATAAGTCTATATGAATAATCTCAAGTGGGTTAGAAGACAAAATTTCCACTCATTTATGTAAATCTCATGACATTTTCCCTTTTTTAAAGGTTTAAAAGAATTAATTAATGTATCCCTTTAGATTGGGAATACCTCTCATAATATAATATTTCAAAATTTTACTCATACTTGTTTGAAAAATATGGCCATGTTTTCTATTCCATAAGATATATTCATCTCTAGAACTCAAGTAACTTTAATTGTTAGAATCACCAATTTGAAATAAATTTCCATTGGTTATTTTCCCTTAAGAAAATATCCTCCAATCCTTTGTTTTTTATGATAAATGAATTATTCATAAATACCATGCCCTATCCATCATCACAAAGTTTAATGAAACAAAAAAATAATGCTTTATCCCTTCAATAAACAATACATTATTAGACTTCATATTTTTTGATTCAATCATTATTGAGCCAACTCCTATGATTTTTAGAGAACTATCATTTTAGAAATTCCCTACATCCCTTCATGGTTCTCATTTTTTATCAAAATTTTTCTATCACTAATCATGTGTGAATAACATCCACAATATAGTATCCATGACTTGGTTCTTCTACTTGACTTTAAAGAAACATTTGTAAAACATGATTTTCATTATTCAGTTTTTGAATTCACATCCATTTCTTAACATTGGATATTTTTCCAGGAAGAAAACTCATTCATTTTTTAGCAATATGGCCTTAATAGTCACATATTCCATGGAATTATATAAAATATTCAAACTTATTTTGTGTTAGTATATAAGATGAATTCCTGGTTCTTTCTTGTTTTCTTTGAAATTTTGTTCCCCTTTTCTCAGAATATCTCCCCTTGGTTCATGTCTCATATTTGGTAGTGAAATTTTATACCGACATGAGTACTCTTTGAGGCCAAACACACCAAAACACCAGAAATATCCTCTGATAATTGATATTACAAATTCATAATATCCCTATCCTAATTATATTTGATGATATTTCTATATTCTGGGATTATATCTATTATGGGGGATGTGAACTTCTTATAATTTTTTTCCATTTAATTTGAAGAGAATTTACCAAATATAGTCATGATCAATACTATTTCTGAACTTATTTTAGTACCTAAATTGATAGATAAAAAATATTTATTTTTAAATTCATTGAGAATTAATTTATCTGGCTTCTTTGAACCCCTTTTTTCACCAATTTTTGATTAATCTCCTTTGACCTCAATAGAACTATTGAAATTATATATAATCCTTTCCAAGCTATTATATACTTCAAGAAATTTTGACTATTTCATAGACTATTCTTTTTTTAGTGAGAGATTGTTTTTAATTATGGGCCTTCACTATATTCTCCATTTCATCCACTCTCTATTTGTATATTTTTATTCCTTCAAAGTATATAACATCTTTCCTTTCACATTCTTTCTTTACTACAAGTATATTTCCATTTTCATTAAATAAATACCTCTTCTCCATATTTATATTTTTGTATTGATTAAAGCAAGATTTGAATTCATGATTCAACATATTCCCTATGTTTGTTCTTTCACTTTCATCATCTTCACTTTCATCATCATCACTTCCTGTGGCGTCGAATAATTCTTCCACATGAGCCATGAAATTATACCCATATTACTATTGGATAATTATGGAGTTAGTTTATTCTTCTTTTATCATTAAAATTATTCTTTTACTTTGAAAAAATAAATTATTTCTTCCATCAAATTTGGTCCTAAATTTGGATATTTTACCCATTTCTTTTTCCAGGGTTTCTCATTATCTGTCTTAGGTTCTGTAGACTTGTTATTTGGAAAATTTATAAAAAAGTTTCCAATTTCATTAAAATTGTAACACTTTGGTGGTAATTTAAATTTACCATTAAACTTTCCCTTCTTGAATATAATTGAAATAATATAAATTATTCTATTATAATCTTTTTCTTTTTCTTCATCACCAGATCCACTTGCTTCAAAAATTTCAACATCTCTGATTTTGAGATTTCTTATGGCCTCAAAATTCATCTATTTTTTGTTATTATTCTTAAAGGGAATGATCATTTACATTTAATAAGTAATGAGAATGTAATTTAATTTATCGATAGTAATATCATCTATATATTCCAAATTAGAAACTTTAAGATTTAACCCATTATGAAAATTTCACAACAATGTTCTGACAATAGTTAAATCATCTACATTTTCTCTAAAAACTTGAATATTTATGACAATAAAAACTAGAAAAGAATCTTATTTATGTGTTTCAAAACTGTGGAAATAGGTCCCAAAAACGTGTCTATAGCTTACAACCACGGTTTTGGCCAAACATGGTCGCTATCACCGTGGCATTAGGTCCCAACATACTGCCACAGTTTAAACCGTTGCAATAGATGCCTATTTCCACCATTTTGAAAACTAGGTCAATAGGCCTCCAAATTTACCACTGTGGAAATTAACCTATAGCCACGGTTTAAACCATGGCTATAGGTGGCTATTTCCATGGTTTTGACCATGGATATAGCCTTGTAAAACTCTGGAAATAGCCTAAATAAAAAATGCAACCAGCGACTTTCAATCCCTGTACCTC
Organism: Viscum album; assembly: GCA_963277665.1. NCBI lineage: Eukaryota > Viridiplantae > Streptophyta > Magnoliopsida > Santalales > Viscaceae > Viscum > Viscum album. Next base: position 623,273,281 of record OY728130.1, on the reverse strand, counting down.
TCCTTTAGAAACCGGGGTACTTACCACTACAACGCACGACACTTCGAGTATATATATATATATTATGGTGTATATATTAATATAAATCATGGGAATATCCTCAAAACCAAGGAGGTAGGTATTGCCTCCAAATATTTGCCAGAAATGTTTTCCCCATAGAAGCGTGGGAACCCTATTGCCACAGTTTTGGAAAACTGTGGCAATATGACATCAAAAAATTGGTCCTATAGCCACAACCTATAGCCACAGTTTTCAAAACTATGGCAATAGACCATGAAAAACCAGCCTATAGCCACAGTTTAAAAATTGTGGCTATAGGGCACAAAACTGTGGCTATAGGTCCATGTAAGTAGCCATATTTTTTAGTAGTGATTTTCGTTAACTCTAGAAAATTAGTCATCAATGTTTTCATCTTTAGACATCATTATATCTTCAAATTTTCTTTTGTAAATTTTTCATTTGGTCTCCTTGAATTTGATATTTACATTATATATGCTTTCCAATTTATCCAAAATTTCATTGGAATTTTTGAGTCCCATAACCTTTGCATAGACCTCCTCTAAAAGATTCATCAAAATGGAATGTTGATATTTTCCATAAACATCCATATTTATCTTATTAGTAAAATTAATAAGAGAATATTTAGAAATAGGTGGGAATCATATTATTACTTCATTTTAACTTAAAGTCCATGATAAATAAGATAGGTAAATATTTTATTATTTCAACTCTGATAGTTCTTATTGTTGAATGTAGTAACACCACTTCTATTAATAGATTTCAGATTGTCTATATTTAGAAATTAGTGATTCTAAATATTAGGAACCAGTATCTGATACCATTCGAAGTTCCCTTTGATGTTTTTCACCAATTAGGGGGGTGGGTGGGGGGTTGAATAAAAGGTGATTTTTAAAAAAAATATCATTTGAAATCAACCATTGTTTACCTATCAAGACCCGGTCCACTATTATGATTACTCATCCTATCATAAATGTAGTAAAAAAATAAAACAATAAGGCTATATTATTACAAGTTTTAGTCTCACTGAGAGAAAAATCCTTAAAGGGACTGGTTGGAAAACCCAATCATAGATTCACCACTATAATTACAAGCTGTTACAACATACATTTCTTTACTAGTATATAGTAACACTATACTTTAAAGAGTGCCACTAGAATAATAGTTTCACAATTCATATTACAAAATTATTACAAATAACACAATAAAGATCACTTCTAATCATTGTATTCTTATATAACCATTGATGAAGATCATTATTTTAAACCTTTAAGATAAACCAAATAGTATTTTCCCACTTTCTAAAGAACATCACCGAATCAGTTCTACCTCAAAATCTAGATTTTGACTTCTAAAATATTTGAGGCTCATGGAGTATGAAAAATTATCATTATTTATATTAAATGATTACTATATATCATATGTATCCAATGACATACTATCTAATAAATTATTTACTACTTTAAAAATTGATATCAACACATACTTGTCAGAATTATTCTTTATCACATAGGATAGTGATTATCAATGGAATAAAATTTATTCAAATAATTAATCAATAAATATTAAACATTCACTATAAGAAATTAATGATGTTTTTCTTAGAAATAACTACTACACATATGCCCTTAGATAGTGTGAGAATTATATTTTAACAGTACTAAAAAGCACTGTTGATCACAATGATGATATGGAGGGGGTCCCTTTATCAGTGCTAAAAATGCTCTGATAATGGAATTCCCTTATCTGCTCGAAAAATGAGTTAATAAAGGCCTAGATTCATAAAATATGACACAATAGCATACCATAAGAAAAATCCTTCCATTTTATATTCTATATACAACTTGTAATTTCAAACAATGCTATAATTTTAAACCATGCTATATACAGTTAATTGACATCATGAATAAAAAAATTTCATCCATGGTATATACAATAAAAACACTTCAATTTACATTTCAAACAAAATATTTTATATAGTTACATTTACAATTATCCAACAGACATTATAAAACATTATTATTTCATATTTTGACCTCTGTGATCCCCTCATGAAAATGTATGCCCATGGTATTAACTGATAAAAAAATCATCTCAACTCAAGAAAAATATAATTCTTATATATGAAAACATATATTATGTTAATAATACTATAAAGAAATAAATTAAACATTATTATAAAATAATACATTAATGAAATGTGAATATTTAATAAAAATTGAACATTTTGAGTTATACTAGTCACACCATGTGCTCTATTGAGCTGGGGTTGATTCCTACACATCAAAAATGAGTTATAGATCATTTTTATAAAATATCAAAACAATTCGAATAAGTTTTTTCAATTATGAGTTTGTCACTTATTCTCTTTCTAAAATTAATTTCAATTTTAAATAATGAAACATTTGGAGTTATACCGGTCACATCGTGCTTTAGATTGATGTGAAGATGGTTCATACCTATAAAAAATTATTAATGGATCATTTTAATATTGTATCAAAACAATTTGAATATATTTTCTAAGTTTTTAGTATGCGAGTTGGGTTCTTTTAATAAAATGTCATTTCAAATTGGAAACACACATTATGAGTCATACCAGTCGTATCATGAGTCAGTTTGATGTGAGACTACTTTATTCATGTCATAAATGAATTTTGAATCATTGTCCTACATTATCAATAAAATCAGAGATTTTTTCTTGGTTTTCAATGAGTGACACGTTTGGAACTAAAATATCAATTTTAAATTGATAATAGACACTTTTAGTCACACCGGTCACACCATGTGTCAAATTGAGGTTTGACTGACTCTTATCCATCACAATTGGCTCGTAGATCATTTTCCAAAATTACTAAAAACAATCCAAATGTGTTTTCTTAGTTTTAAGTATGTCACCTTTGTTTTGACTTAAATTATTGTAAATTTTAAATAAAAAGTGACACTTTGGGTTATACTAGAAAAATTGTGCATCATATTGAGGTCTGGATGATTCCTATACATAAATAATAACTAATAGATCATTGTCTTAAAATATTAAGGAAATCCTTAGTTTTTAGTATGTCACTTGTTGTTCCACATAAATTAATGTCAATTTTAAATAAAACTATACAATTTTAGTTATACCAGCCACATTATGCATCATAGTGAGGTGTGGTTACTTACTATAGATTAAAAATGACTAATAAATCATTTTCCTAAAATATCAAAATAATAATAATGAGTTTTCTTTGTTTTCAGAATGTTAGTTGTTTTTTTACTTAAAATAATATATATTTTTAATAAAAAGATAAAATTTTAGTTATATTGGGTACCCCAAGAGTCATATTGAGGTGCAATTGATTAATACACATAAAAAATGATTAATATGATCATTTTTCAAAAATATCAAAATAATCTGTATGCGTTTGTTCATTTTTTGGTATGTAGCTTGTTGTTTTATCTTAAATTAATTATAATTTGGCATAAAAAGAGACACTTTGAGCTATACCGGCCACACTATGTATTGTATTGAGGTGAGTCAGATTACTACTTGTAAAAAATGAATAATATATTTTTTTACAAAAATATAAAAACAATCCAAACGTTTTTTTGGTTTTTATTATGAAAGTTGTATTCTTTTAATAAACTGTCATTTCAATTTGGAAACATGTATTTCAAGTCATATCAGTCAAATTGTGTGTTAGATTGAGGTATGGTTTCCTTTTAAACATAAAAAATAAGATAGGTATCATTGTCCTAAAATATCAAAACTGTAACATCCCTGACCAGAAATTCAGTAAACAGGTACCCTAAGTCGAGTTGTCACATGACCTCAAGAGCACCTCCCCGTAAACCAGTGGCTTCCAACTAGCAATGAGGGTCTAATGAGTCATGTGGGTATAATATATACTCTTTACCAGGGAAATTCATATGAGAAAACAATATAAATTGATTAAAAAAATGAAAAACAAATAAAATAATAAACAGAATCTTCCAAAAATTCGGTAGAACCAAAATTATACATCAACAATGTAATGACATGATAATAGTGTAAAATTGTAAAAAAAAATAAGACAAATGGAAAAACCCCCTATGGGTTTTGACTCTAAGTTAGGGTCTATCTACATGTACATCCAGATCCCAACTCAACATCCTAGTGTCAGAACCTTTCCCTTGTCCATTCCAGCAACCAATAAATCTGCTTGGGTACCCAACGGAGGCTCGAGCAGTGTGTGGGTGCAAAACTCAGTTGGCCAACACCAATAGTGTCTAAAAACATTTAGTATAATTGATAGTGCATTGAAGTAAAAATTTATGGTAAGTAAACAAAGGACAGTTCAGGTTCCATTAGTTAACAATGTTCTTCTAATTCATACCTAATAGTTATCCCAATTTAATTTCTCATACCATCTTTATTGCATAATCGATTTTTACCACATGATATTTGGGTTAGGAATATAAATCCACTATACATGGGTCTAATGAAATAAATTAAAATTCATAGGGGAGGTAAGTCAAGTCCCTATCTCAATTGGGATACACACATCACAATAACACATTATTATCTCCATGAAACCTCAATCTAGGTTGCATGAAAATGTTAGGGGAATGGATCATTTATCCCCTTCCCAAACTCATGCCTTTTATTAGGTGGAGTTTAGATCCTTAGTCGAACTCGAACCATGGGAATAGATCCTCATGTCAACATCCCACTCTATCGACCCATGTGCACATGCTTATTTATGCAATGTAATGCCTCGATATTTTATGAATAAAATTACATTTCTTTTAATGTCTTATAGAAAACACATGCACTCTTTTTTATTATTTTTATTATTCGGTTTAAATGACCATTAAGTATCATTACCATTGATAATATATCCATTGAAATGTGATCACATGATTGATAAAAATATAAGGGTTTTAAAAAAATAATCCTTTCCATACAGAAAAAGGAGAGGATGGCCTCATCCAGTAGACTTGGGTAATACGGATATTATTCTTCAGAACTCAGAAAGGAGATAGAGACTCTTGGTTTTTCTCTTGACCAAGTCCAAGCCAAGATTAAACACATTAATCTTGAATGGAATCACTTATGGGAGATGTTCAATTAAATAAAGATTACCACCCGAGCGATGTCATCTGAGTTGCCCCAAGAGTCTGTCACTATCACATAGTTTACCCTTAGGTCCTACATGGGTATTATAAGAGGTTATGTGATAAGGTATTAGTTATTTATTTTTTAATACCTTTTTATAGATAAATTTCTAATCCCATTAATTACATTATGAAAATATTCTTTCTTAAAAAGTAAAGAATCTGATAAATTGTTTTTTCGGGTAAAATTTTTAGTTTTGAGTAATATATAAATTATATTAAACAATGATTTTTATTAATAATATTATTAAAAAATATTATAAATTATGATCATATTAATTCCATATATGTAAATGATTAGGTAATTAGTTTTATTATAGTTATATTTTTTATATGATAAAACATAAAATGCATTTTTAAAGATTTTATTTTAAGGAATTAATGATTTTTTTGAAATAATTAATATTTTAATAAAATATTATTATATATTAATTTTATTAATTATAAATCATTATCATTTTTTTTATAAATTTAAATGTAATTTTTGTTAGTGTTTGAAAACTATTTTTTTAAAAGCCGTGAATTTTCAATAAATGTCGATTTACATTTTAAAATTAAAAATGCACATATTTATGAAATTATTTAGATAAAATTAATATTTTTTATCGAATCAAGACATTTAAATTATCTAGTGATGAATTTTTAATAATTTTCTGAGACAGTGGGATTTTTGGGTAAAAATAAAATACCGTATAAATAGAATATGTGCTTTATGAAATCATAATGACCACAAAATGATGTAATAAACTTTATATTGGGTATTCTCAGCCTGATATACGATTTACCAACTAAATAATGTAATTTTAGATTTATTTTACCCATTTTATAAATCCTTAGTGAATCATCCAAAATTTATAATATAATTTATGATTTTAAATTAATTTTCTTGAGAGTGCGACTCACCTCCACATAATCAAGGGAAATATTTTATTTTGTTCATCCATTTTATTTATAAAATAATTTTTCCACTCCCATTTGGAAAAAAATGGAAAAAACCATGGGAAGGTTCATGGTTTTGAATATTTAATTATATAAATTCCAAAACCAATGTTTTGTGAAATATTAACGAAATCCTCTCTCATTTCCTATGTAAACCCATCCAATATACCACTTCTATTCACTAAAAATCCTTGTATAATGTCTCTAATTTTACCTCATCTCTCTATAATCCTCCCAATATTCCCTAATCAATCCTCAATCGCTTCTTTAATCTATAGAAGTGAAACACTCAAGTAAGGGATTCCTTTCTATGTCAGTTTTATCAAAGTTTCTTATTTTGTAATGCACTTTTACATTCTATTAAAATTATTGGGGCATAATTTTTAATCTCCCTAATACTTCCTTCCTTATGATTGAATTATTATATACCGCTCTCTCCCTCATTATTGCCTTCTATATACACCTGTTACCATGCTGAAATTCCATAAGAGATTTATCTCTTCTTATTTCCATTCAAGTATTTATAATTTATTATGCATCTAAATTACATTTCATATGTTGGGATATTATGTTCCATGATACCCTTAATTACTATTTTACTTATCAATTATTATATAACTCTTTATCTATCAACAACCGAACATATGAATTCCCATAATATGACATTATGCTACTGAAATTGCCCCGTGATTTTCCAAGCCAAAATCATCATATAGTGAATTCCATACCGATTTCTCTAGCATGGGTATTCAAATTTATACAAATATAATTATTTAATGGTACTTACATTTATGTATTCCAAATTTTTTAACCGTGTAATAATTTATGAAGTAGAATGATCTCTGTGGCAAATTTATGCATGAAATGAAATGTTTATGATGGGTGCACCCTGATAGCACTCCAATGCATTAGGTAATGTTTAGTATCATCATACACCGTGTTCAATGAGGGTTTACTCATGATAATTCAGGTGAAATGAGGATTTACTCATGCTAATTCAGATGTAATGAGCCTTGGCTCATGCTAATATCATGTTATATGTTGTTTCCAGATTTCCATGTTATGATAACTATGTCATATCATGCCTTTATATTCTTGTTTCTCTTATGGTCCATTGATATTCCTGTTACCTAACATGTATTTTATTCTTACTATTATGCCTTGTTTACTCTCTTACTAGGATTAATGGATCACCCTTTTCTTATGTATGTCCCCAGGTTATCCCATGTAATGCTAAGTACGAAGGAATGTTGTGGTCATGTAAAAGAAGTTTTCAAAAAAGACGTTATATATTATGTCTTAAGTTGTCATGTAAGGTTCCTAATCCCTAAAGGAACTAGAACTATAAATCTTCAGGGTTGTATTAAGTATAGGTTTATGTAATAAAAAATGTTTAAATATGAATGAAAGGTCAGGGTTGTTATAGTTGGTATCAGAGGATAGGTTTAGTTATTATTGGGATTAGGGTTATAAAACTCAAGTGAAAGCCTTAGGGATATGACTGAGTATAAGAAGATAATCCCTAAAGTTTGGTGAGTATAGATTAGGTGGTTTAACAAAAAAAATCATTATCTAGATATGAATAAGTAGAGGTGGATATTTCATATATGTATCTAGGGGAAAACCTGAAAACACTACATTGAGCTAGACTCGAACGAGAACTGGTGCACAAAAATGGCCCTTGCTTCACTTTTGGTTCGACAGTCTCGGGGGATATGCATTGATAAATTCATAAGCTTAGTATGAACCATTATTAAGGGAGTAATAAAAAATTTCTATAATAATATACGTTAGGAAATAGATCATGGGAAACTTATAGTGAAGTCTATCAATTCATAAGTTAAGGAAATAAATGTAATTTATAAGTTATCCCTTTTGGTCATTAAATTTATCTTATGATTTTAATATTTAAAAATAATTACCCCTAATTTTCCTCTTATTCTATCCATTGGATGGTAATAAGAGTATTATGGCTAACAACAGATGTGAAGATCCATGTAATGATAATTCTAATGAGATGCCCAATCTGATGGGAGTGGGAATCATGATCTTTGTCATGATACTATCTTAGTTAACTCATGTTTTGAATAAAAACATGGGTAAATAAGAAATGAGACCCCATAATAATGTACAAGACACAATATAGAGCTTTATGATAAAAATACCTCCTACTTTCAATAGAACATACAATCCCTCAATCACTGCACAATGGATCAACTCCCTTGATAAAATATTCTCCATCCTTCAATGTTCCAAACAAGTGAAGGTTCTTCTACCAAATTATCATATAGGGGGTGAAGCTGATCAATGGAGGGAATTGATCAAAAATACGAAGCCTGGGGAAGATATCGATGTGTTGTAATGGAAGGATTTTCAAAAAATGTTTTTCGACTAATATTTTCCTCGCACCCTCCATTTTAAGATGGAAAGAGATTTCCTTACACTGAAGAAAATGGATGATGAATCTGTTGGGGCGTATAAAAAAAATTACCCAAATTTAATGATATTCCTTTGGTTTTTTTGTTACCCCCAAATGAAAGGTTGACCAATTATTTGGTGGGCTAATACCAAGCCTATGGGAATCCCTAGTGATCTATGACTTGGTTTCCATGAGGAAATTTCATGATGTTCCCTCAAGGTTGAAATAGAGATCAAGGAATATCAGGGGTATCATGGGGATAAGAAGAGGAAAGTTTAATTTAATTAAGGTGGCCTGATGGATAAATCCAATGGTTATAAGAATATCAATCACGCCACTTTACAAAGAACCATGGAAATTTTTGAACCAGTGCCTTAAGCCAAGGGTTTTTTGAGGCAACCAACAACCTCCAAGGCAGCAAGGATGAGATTTTTTTATCACTGATACCAAAGAAAATCTGGACAATGAATTGGTGATAGGTACACTAGTTATTAATTCAAGAATATAAAATATACCTTTTGATTCTAGTTCTACGCATTCTTTTATATCCTGAAAGATTAGTAGAAAAATCCAAACACCACCACAAATCATGTAAGTAGAGATGTCGCTGAGAATGGAAAATGGGGATATTATTGCATCCCATGAATATAACTCCTTCCCTATCACAATTTGGGGATTGGACATCCTGAAAAACATTTTCATACTCCCTATATTGGAATTTTAAGAAATTCATGGCATGAATTGGACTTCCCTATATAGAGCCAACAGAAATTGATGTAAGTGGGAAATCACTCTCCATATAGAGAATTGACCCCTGATTATGTACAAGTGAAAGGAGTATGAAGAATGTTATTTAGCACCATCATCTCAAGTGTTGATATTTCTTCCCAGTAAGCACACATATCTTTCTCAGATGATTGAGTCTAAGGACAGATCTATCTTCAATGATATTTCTTTTGTGAGGGAATTTCGTGATGTGTTTCCCGAGGAATTGTCTGGTCTTTATCCTAGAAGGGATGTTGAATTATCGATTGATATTATACCTATGGAATTTCGAATATCCAAGAATATATATGTAATAAATTTTGTGGAACTTGAGGATCTAAATATAAAACTATAGAAGTATATGGACAAAGGGTTTATACGTCCCTCTAATTCACCATGGGGTGGACTAGTCGTCTTCGTCAAGAAGAAGGATGGGTCAATGCACCATTTTGTTGATTATAGAGAGATCAAAAAAATCACGATAAAGAACAAGTATCCTTTTCCCTGAATTGATGAATATTTTTTGATCATCTACTGGTAGAAAAATAATTATCCAAGGTTGATACCAAGTAAGGGTGAAGAATGTGGTTATCTCCAAGATTACTTTTCGTACATTTTATGGGCACTATGAAATCATAGTAATGAATTTTGGACCCACTAATGATCCAAAAATATTCATAGAATTTCTGAATAGAGTTTTTAAAGATTACCTTGACCATGTCTTGTAAGTCTCTATTGACAATATGGAAATAAACATTAAAACTAAGGAGGAATATGAGGAGCATCTAAGCACTATACTATAGACCTTGCAAAAGGAGAATCTCAATGAAAAGTACAACAAGTGTGATTTTTTGGTTGAAGGATGTATGATTATTAGGGCATATCATCACAAGAAATGGGATATCAATGGATCTCTCTAAGATAAATGAAATTGAGGGTTGGATTATGCCATCATCTATGATTAATATTTATATACACCTTGGGTTAGCTGGATATTATTGCAGATTTGTGAGATATTTATAACGATTGTCTAACCCTCTTACCCAGATAACTCGGAAGGGAGTCAAGTTTATTGGGAATGATGAATACAATGAGATTTTCATTGATTTGAAAATAAGGCTTATCACTACACTCGTGATCACACTACCCATAAGTGGAGATATTTTCTTGGTATTTACTAATGATTCTAATAAGGGCTTGGGTGCTGTATTAAGGAAAAATGACAAAGTCATCCCCTATGTTTCCAATAAATTGAATGTTCATGAGAAAAACAATCTAACACATGATCTTCAGTGTTGCAGTAATCTTTTCTTGGAAAATTTTGTGTCATTACTTCTTTGGGGAGAAGTGTGAAATATATAGTTATCACAAAAGACTCAAGTATATATTCACACAAAAAGAGTTGAATATGATCCAGCAAAGATGGTTAGATATGATCAAAGACTATGAATAGTCAATCCATTACCACCCTAGGAAAGTGAACAAGGAAGCAAATTCTCTATGTAAAATGAATCCAAAGACTCTCTCATTAATGAGAATTAAAAAGGATCCAATCTTCTTAGATATGATAAAGATGAACATGGGAATCATAATTAAAGGAACACAATAAATACGTTCACAAATGATTTCTCAAACATCTATTTTGGAACGATTAAAGGACACTCAAAAGGATGATGTGGGAATCCAAAAGAAAGTGGAAATTATCAAGAAATGGAAATCCTCAGAGTTCAACATTAATGAAGAAATAATTATGATATTTGGGTCAAGCCTATGTGTTCCATCAAATCTAGAGTTAAAGAAATAACTTTTGGATGATGCACATATTTCAAATTTCTACATTCACCCAGGAAACAGAAAGATATATCGAGATCTCCGAGAGTGTTATTGGTGGGATATCATGAAAAAGGAGATTGCTGAGTATAAATCAATGTTCATAGTAAGTCATCATGTGAAGGCCGGGAGGCATAAGTCTAAGGGGATGATGTAACCATTACCAATACAAACATGGAAATGGGAGAACATCACCATGGACATTTTCACCAGAGTTCTGAAGACATCCAAAGGAAACAATGCTATCTCAGTTTTTGAGGATCTTATTACAAAGACTGCACACTTCTTTTCAATTCAAGAGTACTTCTTAATGAATCAACTAGAAAGAATATTCATCAAAGAAGTGGTAAGGCTGTATGGTATACCACTATCGATTATATCCAATCGAGATCCAAGATTCACCTCTATGTTATAGAAGAGTCTCTTACACACTCGAAATACTGAGTTGAACTACAGTATTATTTATCATACTCCAACTGATGTTCAATCTGAGTGGACTATCCAAAAACTTGAATATATGTTGAGATCAAGCTTAATGGACTTCAAAGTTGGATGGGATCAAAATCTTTCTCAAGTTGAGTTCTCGTACAATAATAGCTTTCACTAAAGCATCCAAATGGATCCTTATAAATTATTTTTATGGGAAGAGGTGAAAAACACCAACATGTTGGGATGAAGTTGATGATTAAAAACTTTGAGGTCCAAAAATAGTCGAAGAAATGGTGGAGAAGGTTAAGACCATCTAGAAGCACATTTAATCTACCTAGAGTCGACAAAATAGCAATGCTGATAATCATTGATGAGACCTAGAGTGTGATGTTGGAGACATGTTATTCCTCTACGTATCATCATGGAAGAGAGTTTTGAGATTTGGGAAGAAGGGAAATATTAGTCTAAGGTATATCGACCGTTTTGGTATCCTTGATCACATTGGATCAGTGACCTATCGACTAGCAGTCCCACCAAACTTGTCTCAAGTACATGGTGTCTTCCATGTATCACTCTTGAGGAAGTACAAACTTGAACCATCTTATGTACTCAATCCAGAGGTGGTACCATGGGAGAATGAAAATTCCTATGAATAGAAGCCGGTGAAGATCTTATATCATAGGGAAAAAGTACTATGAAATAAGATGATGTCCCACACCAATGTGTTTTGGTGAAACTCCATGTTTGAAGATGCAATGTGGGAAATGGAGGAAATGATGAGGCAAAGTTACCCTCATATATTTTAGAATGGAAAAAGGAAAATATGAGGGAAAAATTTATTAAGGGGGGATTTTTGTAACGACCATATATTTTATGAATAAATTTCCATTTCTTTTACTTTCTTATAGACAACACATGCACTCTTTTTTATTCTTTTTATTATTGTGCTTAAATGCCCATTAAGTATCATTACCATTGATAATATAGGCATTGAACAATAATAAAAAAATTTATATAAATATATGTTTTTAAAAACATATTCATTTCAACATAGAAAGAGGAGATGATGGCCTCATCCAGTAGGCTCGAGTTGTATGAAGTTCATATGTCATAGCTCGGAAAGGAGGTAGCATCACTGGGCTTCGCTTTGGACCATTCGCTACTTGAGATTCAACATTTAATCTTGAATATAATCTATTACAAAAAAAGTTCATGTTAATCGTTATTACCACCTTAGTGATGTTATTTGAGCTACCTCAAGAGTCTGTCACGATCACACACCTTACGCTTCGCTTTTACGCGGGTGCTATAAGGGGTTATGTAATAATGTATTAGTTACTTATTGTGAAATCACTTTTTATAAATAAAATTCTTATTATAAGGACCCGACCTTAAACATTACTTATTATTGAATTAAATGAATAATTCACATAGAGGATCATTTTAGGTTTAGAGTTTTATAGAATTAGAATATAACTATTACATCTCAAAATATTACAAAGTAGACACTTCTACTAAGTTTCCATAAAATAAAAACTCTTAAAACGAAACTTGTCTAGGTCCATGTTTTAGATAGCATGACGTTTCCTTGTTCCCATCCTTGACCCTATTCCACATTATGTCATGTGAAAAAAATTTCAAAAAAAAATGGGGTGAGCATAAAAATCTCAGTAAGGGATACACAAAGAAGGAAACCTGTTAGTTTTTCAATACAACAGGTAAACCATGAATACTTAATAAAAGTAATAATTTTCACCTTTATGAAGAATAAAATACTATTCATTGAATAAAAGATCATTAAATACCCTTTTTAACCAAACGATTACCATAAAACCCATATAAAGAACACATAACATATAAATGTAACTTGGGACATAAACATACATAAATGGAATAACCATACGGTCGAATTCCACACATAACACTTAATGGAATAGCTATACGGCTGACTTCCATACCCCATGAATTGAAGGATATAATGTAACCACCCGTCCTAGTATTCACGACACCACCCTTCATGTGGTTTATCACATAACCACCCGTAAAATGTCCAAGTACCATTATAAAATCATAAGACATAAAACAAATATAATGGAAAGAAAACATTTCAACACTTTGATCACAATATATCACTTAAATATATTGACATAACAAATCCATTATAAAAAAACATTTTCAATACCAAAATACATAAAAGATTATATAGTATTTATTTCATTTTAAAAACATTATGGCTTGTTGAGGAAGCAAAAGACCAAATAATACTCGCGGCGGCAGAAAAGGTTGTTGTCACTGCGTACGTTAAAAGAAACATTCCTTTTTATCATTTTGTAAAACGCTTCATAGAAAAAGATTCCTATTGTATAAAATTAAAATTAAAAGGGGTTTTGACACCGTATAAAAGAAATCCTTGTATTAGAACAAAATATGCCTCAATGAAAGGAGATTGAGATGAATTCCCTTACAAAGACGATATCCTCAGATTAAGGATAAATCAATTACCAAATTATGTGTGACAAATGAATACACCAAATATAAGTGGATATTAAGTGTAAAACAATGAGAGGTCATTCAAACATATTCATATAACAACATATAGAAGGAGTACATGTTTATCCGAAAGAATCAAAGTTGGGTTAAGAAGTTCCCTTGCAAAAAATTTAACAGCCTAACAGTGTCACTTCAAAATTAAAAAAATGAGTTGATGAGAGATAAAAAGGGTATCTCATCACTTGGAAATAAAATTCACATCAATAAGGATATATAAGAACATATCCCAACATTACAATATGTAAATTAAAAGACCCAACAAAATAAGTCTTTTAAAAAGAGGAGGGTGAAAGGTTCCCTTACCGACTTGGGTATCTTTCGAAACATACACCCCATGAAAGAAAGACAATACAAAATTGATGTAAATACTCATAAATGAAAGTATATTACACAAAGAGTAGAATAATGGGTAGTAAATATACCACTCAAAGGAAATGGTGGAAAATGTAGCATAAATCTCACGGGAATAAAAGTGAGATGAAAAATCCCTTACGAAAACTCGGCAGCCTAACGGCGCCACTTAAAACTTCCAAAAATGGATTGATGAGATCAAATATGGTCTCTCATAATATTAGAAAAAAATGTACAGAAAGAGTAATCTAAATTAACATCCCCCATCATAACAAAGAGGATCTTAAAATAAGTGACATAAAGGAGAGTACTTAAGAAGAAAGAGAGAGGTTGGATCTCTTACGAAAATTCGGCAGCCTAACGACGCCACTCAAAACATCCAAAATTGATTGATGAGAGAAAATAGGGTCTCTCATCATATGAACATAAAAAATAAAGTAATAGTAATATAAAAGAACATCCCAATCATAAGAAGGATGAGCTTAAAATGAATTTCATAAAAGAGTGTACTTAAAAAGAAAGAGAGGGGTGGGATCCCTTACCTCAAGTCCAACTTGTCTTGTTCGTTTCTTTATATTCCTGAATAATAAACTTTGATCAATTTATAATTTCTGAAGGACCTCCTTTAAAACTTATTATTCAGTTCATATCACATATTATAATATTATAATAATTTTTTAATAATGTTAGTTCATATCAGACGTTTTTGCCGATGTTTGGTACATGAGTAAAAAATGAACTTGTTTGAAAATGATTTCCCATGTAGTTATAATTAAATCATTTCCAGAATAGTATTAGTGATTAAAATATCATATATATACAGTAAATATTCATTTTATACTATTCCATAACCTTTGTAGATAAAAAATGAAAAGCACCGTTCATGGAGATGGTAGGCCGTACGTACCCATGAACGCTACTTTCATTTTTTTGTCATATTAATGGAATTAAAAATAAATGATATATATATATATATTATAATTCCAGTATAATATATATGTTATATAGGTCACATATTTTCATTAATTTCATTCTTTATACATTCCATGTATTGCATGAATGACTCACATCACTTGAGGGGGCGGTAGTCCACACTTCCTCATATGAAATTATCGCATTTGCACAACATGAAAAGAATACAGGTATGTTTTAAATATAAAATACAGAAGAATATAGTAAACATAAATACCATATATATCATATAAAATATACAGTGACATCATAATGTCCACCTTTAAAGGTGTTAAAAGAATATTGAACAATCATCGTTTTGTGAGGCAGTAAATCGCCAACCACAGAAACAGTATGTTTTTTAACCATTAGACGAAGGTGTGTGTAGGTGTAGCTCTAATAATTCTCATAAATACATCCTAGAATATTTAGGATACTGGTTTTGTTACAAAATAAATGAATAAAAATATTTTAGGGGGTTGCAGAAGCAAAATAAAATATAAGAACACAAGAGAATACACTACCATTAAATTGGGTAACTCTTTTTGATTTGACCTCAAAGGATTTCTTGGGAAGACTTATGCCCAAATTGAGGCTTCTAGGAGTAAGAGAGGGATGTGGAGAGACATAATGGTCAGGTGTTGGCCGATCCAAAGGCTTGGGAGGTGTTGGAAAGGTGGTAGAGGTGGGGGCCTTTTATAAGAGGAGAGGAGTGGCACTGTTGGAAAGTCTTGAAAAGTAACATTATTATAAAATGATTTTCGGATTTTAAAGGTCCCAAAATTATATATTTCGAGGATAAGGTGATAATAGTTTGAATTCAACACATACAATTGGTTTTTGACAAGTTTAGGTCTTATATTGTACATTATCTTTTCATTTTATTTAAATCGTTAAATAATGAGGTAATCACTACATCATCATGGTGTCATAAATAATTTAATTTATTTAATGTCTAAAAATTATAAACAAATATCATGATATAGGAAATATTGTTATCTTTATAATTAATATTTATAGTAAAAAATATGACTTGTATAACCCCATGTAAAAAAATTGTTTTAGTAAAAAAACACATGTTTGTGACATTTTAATTTTAACTTTAAATAAAAAGTTATTAATGTCATTTTCCTACCAAAGTGGCTCCATGGGGTCCCCAAGTTGACCCATGGATTTTATGGGTCGTCCATGATACATCCAATAAGGGTAGGACATGTGGCAAGGTCATTTCATATTATTAAAACATTATTTTTACCTTAAATTACAGTAATTACCTATAATCGCGATTAAAAACTTAAAAGTTACTATTCACCAAAAAATTATTTTAATCCCATTGAACCACATTTTACTTCATAATGGAAACCATGTATGTCGGATTTTTGAAATTCAAAACACAGAGGTGGTAAATTTTCATTTAAACGAAAAATTAGTTTTTAAACTACCACTTTTTGGTTTCACTATTCATCAAAAATTGACGTTTTTCAGAAAACTACCAAAAATTAACCCTAAGATATATTTGATATTCCGAATTCAAAAATGATGTCTATTTTAAAAAATTCAAAACATATAATTTTCATTAATTAATTTAATAATTAATTCCCTCTGTCAAAACAAATAGAGTGATTTGAAGAAATAATTTCTATTAAAAGATTGACACTAGTTTAAGTTTAATTTTAAATTGAAATTAATTCCAATGAACATTATTGTATTAAATGGAAAAAATATATTCTTATTGAAGTTTAAAACCAATTCAAAAGATGATCTAATCATATAAATAAATGAAATTAAAAATATTTTTTTTATTAAAAATACAACATTTTTCACTTATTCATTAAAAATGAACTTTATCGTAAAAATACCAAAAATTTACACAAAGTAAATTTTGATGTCCCAATTTTAAAGAATAATTTTATTTTGTAAAATATAACACATTAAATTTTCAAAAAGTGGATTTAAAAGCGGTTCGCCATCAAAAGATGGTTAATCGACCTTTTAAAGAATATTAGAATGTTTACGCTTAAAATTGAGTTCATTCACATTTTTAATCCTCTAAAATTTATTGTAAAAAGTAAAAATATTTGGAAAACATATATAATAATTTTGTATTTAGTTCTGTTCATTCTCATCATTACAACGACTAGGTGTTAACTACCATTTAAAATAAAATTATTTTATTATTAGAGTGAAACGTAAGATTTCAAAGTAACTCGTTGTTGCGTATTTGGGTAAGCCATCGAGCATAGAGTTACCTTTAAATTAATTTTTACATTTTATTCACAAATAGGGATAAATATAAAAATGTCATATTCTTTATTTACCTGGGGTGTTACATCCTTCCCCCCTTTTGGGAATTGCATCCTCGAAATTTTAAAATTGGGCTTGGAAACATCATTGAAAGTCCCACATCGGAACAAGAGTCGGTAAAAAAATCACTTTAAAAGAAAGAAAGAGAAGTAAAGAGGTCACCAAAGTTAACCCATACTAGTATTCCATGAAGGAAAACATGGATATGGAAGAAAAAAAAAGGGTCATGTTCTGAGGGAGAGTGATAGAAAACATGTTTAGGAGGAAGTTAACCACAAGAAAATCACAAACTTGTGGTGGGTTAAAGGGTATTCGATTCCCCAGTATGAAAAGTTATTAGACAAAATTTATGTTTTAGGTTACTTTTCAATGAGGAATTTATTTTTGATCTTATGGAAACATACTTACTTGTCATGTTGACTTTCAACTTTTACTAGATTTCTTACACAAACTCATACTTTCCCCAAATGATGAGCATTTAGGAAGACTTGTTCACATTAAGAGTATTATAATCAACTTCTAGAGAATCACCTAATCCACAAAAGAGAACTATATATTTCCCATGTATTTAGACCCATACCAAAACCAGAATTGTTAGAACAAGATCAGATAATCCAGAAAAGGATAACCATTTATAAAAAGAAAATCTATTCTTAATCTCCAAAATTTGTCCAACAAAACCCAAAGTTCAACGAGGACCATTTGATAAACAATTTTTCCATAAAATTCTTCAAAGTAAACAAAACTAAGATTGAAACCGAAATATTTAATGGATTTAGTCACATAGTCTTCCAAGGTACAAATTAACACTTATCTCCGAATAACATTAGTTGCTCTAAAAGTCTCATATCGAAAAGTAATTAACCTAATCACATATCCTCCATGATAGGTTAAAAATTTCCATAGATAACCCAAAATAAACTTACTATTAATTCATAAAATCATCTAACTAAAAATAATAAGTCATACTAACCAGGGACTTCACGTAGTCCAGTGGTAGGCGATAAATACTAGTCGCACTTTGGTTGTGGGTTTGATTCCCGCAGCTTTGCCCGACGCAACGGGTTGTCACACGACCTACATGTTGTCTTTTTTATAAAAATCCAAAAATAAACCTAACATGTTTTAACCTCAATTGTTTCCTTATACCTCTCATTTTCATCCAAATTCATTACGATCTCAACATCTTAATTCTTGAAGTCTTATTTCACTACCATAAGATAAAATAAAATGATTCCCAAAATGCATAATAGCATACCTTGATCATGGCGTCTACTCGGTTTCATCGTCATCTTGTTCACGTAGGTAGAAGTCCCATGCATTACAACAATGATTTATAGATCCTTCAAAATAATTTGCTTCCTCCATCAAAATACACCTTGTACAACATGGGTCATATGGGTGTTCATAGAAAAACAGTTTTGGAAAATAATCATGTATGACATATAATTCCAAAACATCTGATAAAACATGATTTCTATAAAATAGTCAGACCGAATTTGAGTTGAAAGTTTCTATTATTGGTCCTTTTAAAATTCCATAAGTATGTGCTGAGAGACTATATTTTAAAATCAAATATAAATAGGTTGCACAAGGGTCTCCTTCCTCAACACCATTTTTAAAATCATAATATGCTTCAAATTCTTGTGATAAAGTAAAATATTTGAAAACAACTTGATAATATTTACCTTTCTTGAAAATATGAGAATATTGTGAAAATTGTATTTGTCTAAATACAACCCATGATCCACGATGATATTGAGGTATAGTGGAGGTGTTTGATATCTCAAACAACTGCTTGCAAGTGAGTTGTATGCTAGAAAAAGTTTCACAATCATCCGACCATGACTTTGCAATAATTATTTCAAGCATGTCATCAGGAAGAGATAGGAATGTCATTTGAGATCCTCCTCCTTCCATTCTTAACTAACTTTACTTGACCTCAAAAAGTTATAAAACAAGGATTTAACTGAAATAATAGATATAGGGACTAACCATGTGTCTAACAAAAACTTCTAATCCCTAAAGTTGTCCAAACCGACCATTGATACCAACTATAAGGACCCGACATTAAAAATTTATTATTGTTGAATTAAATTAATAATTCACTTAGAGGATCTTTTTAGGTTTAGAGTTTTATAGAATTAAGACATAACTATTACATCTCAAAATATTAGAAAGTATACACTTCAACTAAGTTTCCATAAAATAAAAACTCTTAAAAAGAAACTTGTCTAGTTCCATGTTTTAGATAGCATGATGTTTCTTTGTTCCCATCCTTAACCCTATTCCACATTATGTCCTATGAAAAACATTTCAAAAAAACTTGGGGTGAGCATAAAAATCTCACTAAGGGATACACAAAGAAGGAAAACTGTTAGTTTTTCAAAAACAACAAGTAAACCATGAATACTTAATCAAAGTAATACTTTTCACCTTTATGAAGCAGAAAATACTCTTCATTTAATAAAAGATCATTACTTACCATTTTGTAACCAAAATATTACCATAAAAACCATATAAAGAACACATAACATATAAAGGTAACTTGGGACATAAACATAAATAAATGGAATAACCATACGGTCGACTTCCACACATACCACTTAATGGAATAGCCATACGGCCGAATTCCATACCCAATGCATTGGAGGTTATAACGTAACCAACTGTCCTGGTATTCACGACACCACCCATCATATGGTTTATCACGTAACCACCCGTCAAATTTCCAAGTACCATTATAAAATCATAATACATAAAACAAATATAAAGGGAAGAAAAAATTTCCACACTTTGATCACAATATATCAATTAAATATATTGACATAACAAATACATTATAAAAAACCATTTTCAATACCAAAATACATAAAAGTTTATATGGTATTTATTTCATTTTAAAAACATTACGGCTTGCTGAGGAAGCCAAATACCAAATAATACTCGCGGCGGAGGAAAATTTCATTTTCACCACGTACGTTAAAAGAAACATTACTTTTTGTAGTTTTGTAAAACTCTTCATAGAAAAATATTCCTTTTATATAAAACTAAAAGTCAAAGGGGTTTATACACCATATAAAAGAAAGCCTTGTATTAGAACAAAATATGACTCAATGAAAGGAGATTGAGACGAAGTCCCTTACAAAGACGATATCCTTGGATTAAGGATAAATCAATTACATAGTTATGTTTGACAAACTAATACACCAAATAGAAGTGGATATTAAGTGTAAAACAGTCAGAGTTCATTCATACATATTAATAGAACGACATATTCAAGGAGTACATGTTTATCCCAAAGAATCAAAGTTGGGTTAAGAAGTTCCCTTGCAAAAAATTTGACAGCCTAAAGGCGTCACTTCAAAATTCAGAAAATGTGTTGATGAGAGATAAAAAGGATATCTCATCACTTGGACATAAAATTTACATCAATAAGGATATATAAGAACATATCCCAAAATTATAATATGTAAATTAAAAGACCCAACATAATAAGTCTTTTAAAAAGAGGAGGGTGAAAGGTTTCCTTACCGACTTGGGTATCTTTCGAAACATACACCCCATAAAAGAAGGACAATACAACATTGATGTAAATACTCATAAATGAGAGTATATTACATAAAGATTAGAATAATGGGCAGTAAATATACCACTAAAATGAAATGGTGGAAAATGTATCATAAATCTCACGGGAATAAAAGTGAGATGAAAAATCCCTTACGAAAACTCGGCAGCCTAACAGCGCCACTTAAAACTTCCAAAAATGGATTAATGAGATCAAATAGGGTCTCTCATCATATTAATATAAAATTTACAGGAAGAGGAATATAAAATAACATCCCCCAACATAATAAAGAGGAGATTAAAAGAAGTGATATAAAGGAGAGTACTTAAAAAGAAAGAGAGAGGTTGGATCTCTTACGAAAATTCAGCAGCCTAACGGCGCCACTCAAAACTTCCAAAATAGATTGATGAGAGAAAATAGGGACTCTCATCATATGAAAATAAAAAGTACAGTAATATTAATATAAATTAAAATCCCAATCATAAGAAAGATGAGCTTAAAAGGAATGACAAAAAAGAGTGTACTTAAAAATAAAGAGAGGGGTAGGATCCCTTACCTCAAGTCTGACTTTTCCTGTTTGTTTCTTTATATTCCTAAATAATAAACATTATTCAATTTATAATTGCGTAAGTACATCCTTTAAAGATTATTATTCAGTTCATATCAAATATTGTAATATTATAATATTATAATAATTGTTTAATAATGTTAGTTTATATCAGACGTTTTTGTCGATGTTTGGTACATGAGTAAAAAATGAACTTGTTTGAAAATGATTGCCCATGTTTTTATAAGTAAATCATTTACAAAATAGTATTAATGATTAAAATATCATATATATCCAGTAAATATTCATTTTATACTATTCCATAACATTTGGAGATAAAAAATGAAAAGCACCGTTCATGGAGACGGTAGGCCTTACGTACGCATGAATGCTACTTTCATTTTTTTTTCATATTATTGGAATTAAAAATAAATAAGAGATATATATATATTATAATTCCAGTATAATATATATTTTATATAGTTCACATATGTTCATTAATTTCATTCTTTATACATTCCATGTAATGCATGAACGAGTCACATCACTTGAGGGGTTGGTAGTCCACACTTCCTCATATGAAATTTTCGCATTTTCACAACATGCAAAGAATAAAGGTATGTTTTAAATATAAAAATAGAAGCATATAGTAAACATAAATACCATATATATCATATATAAAATACAGTGACATCATAATGGCCACCTTAAAATGTGTTAAAAGAATATAGAACGATCATCATTTCGTGAGGCAGTAAATCGCCAACCACAGAAATAGTATGTTCTTTAACCATTAGACGAAGGTGTGTGTAGGTGTAGCTCTAATAATTCTCATAAAAAAAACCTTGTATATTTAATATACTGGTTTTTTTACAAAATAAATGAATAAAAAGAGTTTAGGGGGTTGGAGAAGCAAAATAAAACATAAAAACACAAGAGAAGACACTACCTTTAAATCGGGTAACTCTTTTTGATTTGAGCTCAAAGGCTTCCTTGGAAAGACTTCTACCCAAAGTGAGGATTCTAAGAGTAAGAGAGGGATTTGGAGAGACATAATGGGCAGGGTTTGGCCGATCCAAAGGCTTGAGAGGTGTGGTTAAGGTGGTATATGTGGGGGCCTTTAATAAGAGGAGAGGAGGGGCACTCTTGAAAGTCTTGAAAAGAAACATTATTATAAAATGTTTTTAGGATTTTAAAGGTCCCAAAATTATATATTTAGAGGATAAGGTAATAATAGTTCTAAATTCACACATCCAATAGGTTTTTGACAAGTTTAGGTCTTATATGTTACATTATCTTTTCATTTTATTTAAATCATTAAACAATGATGTACTCACTGCATCATCATGGTGTCATAAATAATTTAATTTATTTAATGTATAAAAATTATAAAAAAATATTATGATGTAGGAAATATTTTTATCTTTCTAATGAATATTTATAGTTAAAAATATGACTTTTATAACCAAATGTAAAAAAGTTTTTTAGTAAAAAAACACATGTTTGTGATATTTTAATTTTAACTTTAAATAAAAAGTTATTAATGTCATTTTCCTACAAAAGTGGCTCCATGGGGTCCCCAAGTTGACCCATGGATTGTATTTTTCGGCCATGACACATCCAATAAGGGTAGGACATGTGTCAAGGTCATTTCATATTATTAAAACATTATTTTTACCTTAAATTACACTAATTACCTCTAACCGCGATTAAAAACATAAACGTTACTATTCACCAAAAAATTATTTTAATCCCATTGAACCACATTTTACTTCCTAATTGAAACCATGTATGTCAGATTTTTGAAATTCAAAACAAAGCGGTGGTAAAATTTCATTTAAACAAAAAATAAGTTTTTAAACGACCACTTAGTGGTTTTACTATTCATCAAAAATTGATGTTTTTCAGAAAAATACCAAAAATTAATCCTAAGCTATATTTGATATTCCGAATTCAAAAATGATGTATATTTTACAAAATTAAAAACATATAAGTTGCATTAATTAATTTAATAATTAATTCCAACTATCAAAACAAATAGCGTGTTTTTAAGAAACAATATCTATTAAAAGATTGACACTAGTTTAAGTCCAATTTTAAATTCAAATTAACTACAACGACCACCATTGGATTAAATGGTAAAAGTATATTCTAATTGAACTTTAAAACCAATTCAAAATATGATCTAATCATATAAATAAATTAGATTAAAAAGAGGTTTTGAATTAAAATACAACATTTTTCACTTATTCATAAAAAATGAACTTTATCATAAAAATACCAAAAATTTACACAAAGTAAATTTTGATGTCCCGATTTTAAAGAAGAATTTTATTTTGTCAAATATAACACATAAAATTGTCAAAAGGTGGATTTAAAAGAGGTTTTCCATCAAAAGGTGGTTAATCGACCTTTTAAAGAATATTAGAATGTTTACGCTTAAAATTGGATTCATTCGCATTTTTAGTCCTCTAAAATTTATTATAAAAAGTAAAAATATTTGACAAACATATATAATCATTTTTTAGTTAGTTCTGTTCATTCCTGTCATTACAACGGCTAGGTGTTAACTACCATTTAAAATAAAATTATTTTTTTATTAGAGTGCAACGTAAGATTTCAAAGGAACTCGTTGTTGCGTATTGGGTAAGCCATCGAGCATAGAATTCCCTTTAAATTGATATTAACATTTTATTCACAAATAGGGATAAATATAAAAATGTCATATTATTTATTTACCTGGGGTGTTACACTTATTCCATCAATTCCTTTATGAAAATAGTCTTTCTTAAAAAGTAAAAAATTTGATAAATTTTCTTTTCGGGTAAAAATGGTACTTTTGAGAAATATACTCATTATATTATAAAATTGTTTTTATCAATAATATTATTAAAAAACTTCTTATAAATGATGATAATATCATATTCATATCTGTAAATGATTTGGTAATAAGTTTGATTAGAGTTGTATTTTTTATACGATAAAATAGAAAATGCATTTTTAAGGAATTTATTTTAAGGAATTAATGATTTTTTTGAAATATTTAGTATTTTAATAAAAGATTATTATCAAATTAATTTTATGAATAATAAATTAGTATATAATTTTTTTATGAAGTCAAATGTAATTTTTATTAATGTTTGAAATCTGTTTTTTCAAAACCCATGAATTCTAAATAAATGAATATTTTCATTTTAAAAGTGAAAATTCATATAATTATAAAATTATTTAGATAAAATTAATATTATTTGTTGGAATCAGGATGTTGAAATTATCCCATGGTGAATATTTCATAATTTTCTGAGACATTGTAATTTTTGGGTAAAAATTAAATACCATATAAATAAAATATATGTTTTATGACATAATAAAGACCCAAAAATGATATAATAAATAATATAATGAGTATTATCTACCCAATATATGTTATACCAATAAAATAATGTTATTTAAGATTTTTTTTACTTATTTATAAATCCTTAGTGAATCCAGTAAAATGCATAATATAATTTATGATTTTAAATTCATTTCCTTGAGAGTGTGAATCACTCCACATAAGCAAGGGATATATTTTGTTAGGTTTAGAAAATTTACATATAATATAATATTTTCCACTTCCATTTGGAGAAAACCATGGGTAAAAACCATGGGATGGTTTTTGGTTTTGTATATTTAATTATATAGATTCCAAAACTAACATTTGTGAATTATTAAAGAATTACCATCTCATTTACTACATAAACCCACCCAATCTCCAACTTATCTTCACTAAAAATCCTTTAAACACATCTCTAATATTCCCCACTCTCTCTAGAATCCTCCCAAGTTTCCCCATGCTCTCAAGAATCCCCTCTTCAAGTTCTTGAAGTCACACACTCATGTAAAGGATTCCTCCCTTTATCATTTTTATCCATGTTTTATTATATTGTACTACACTTTTACATTCAATTAAAATTTTTTTGGGTATGAATTATAATCTCCATTACACTTCCCTCCGTATTTTTGAATGGTGAGATACCACTTTTCTCCCATCAATGCCATCCATGTACACCCGTTACCATGCTGAAAGTCTGTAAGGGATTTCTCTCTTCTTTTTTCCATTCAAGTATTTATCCCATATTATACATATAAATTCCATTTCATATGTTACGATATTATGTTCCGTGATACAATTTCAATCTATTTCATGTATAAATTACGAGATACCCCTTTTTCTCTCATCAACTCAACTTATGAATTCCTATATGATGATGTTATACTCCTGAAGTTACCCCAGGATTTTCCAAGCCAAAATCATCATGTAGTGAATACCGTATCCATTTATATATCAAGGGTATTAAAATTTATGAAAATATACTTATTTAATGGTACATAAGTGTTTTTATTCCACATTACCTAATCATTGAATAACTTATGCTATTGAAAGATCCATATGGAACACTTATGCATGAAATGAAATGTTTATGAAGGGTGTTCTCCAATATTACTCCAATGCATTGGGTAATGTTTAGTATCATGATACTCCATGGGAAATGAGGGTTTAATAATGATTATTCATGTTCAGTGTGGGTTTAATAATTCTAATTCATGTGAAATTAGGGTTTACTCATGGTAATCCATGTGCAATGAGCCTTAGTTCATGCTAATATCATGTTTTATGTTGTAGACACATTTCTATGTTATGATAACCATGATATATCATACCTTTATGTTCATGTTTCTCTTATTCTCCATTTATATGTCTATTTCCTAACCTGTATTATATTCTTCATGTTATGCCTTTTTACTCCCTTAGGGCTTTATAGATCACCCTTTTGTTATGTATGTCTTCAGGATATCCTATGAAATGATAAGTATGAAAGAATTTTATGGTCATCTAAAAGATGTTTCTAATAAAGATTTTTTATATCATGTATTATGTTGTCATGTAATGTTACTAATCCCAAACGAAACTATACCTATCAATATTATGGGTTGTATTAAGTGCAATTTTATGTAATAAAGCATGTTTAAATATAAAATAAAGAGCAGGGTTGTTATATCCAATCACCATAACCATACCATAGCACAACCAAGCATAATCAATGCCATTGGAAACACAATACATGACAGAAAATGTAGAAATTAATACTATTTCATAACATGTAAACACATTTACTAATTACAATTCATAACCATTTTGCTGAATTCCCATTCTTATGCCTTAACCCATTAAGTGTGTTAAAAAATCCCCATACCTTGGCCAATAGTCATCAATTACCCTATATTAACCAATTTAGACCATTTATCCTTTCACATGAATTTACCCATATATTCCCTTCATGTACAATTATTGTCCCATAGAGAATGACCCATATTATTACATTAATCCCTTTTTGGAATACCCCATAATTTCCATGTGTTAACTCATTCAACAAATTAGCATATCCCCTTATTACATATCATTAATATATTTCCCCTTTACCATCCCATTATCCAAATACAAGTTCACCATTTAATATGCGCATATACTCTTAGGCATTGCTAACCAAAATTCGTTAACCAATTGACATAATCTCATTCGACCTAATTTTCTCATTTTCATGTCATTCCAAACAACCCCTTATGCCCTTATAAACCTAAAATTAAGTATAATCATGCAATTTACCACTTAATAGACCATTAAAACGCATTATTCTTGGGTTCCACATTATAACATGGAATCCCTTCACTTAACCCTACCCCTTTCTATGTCCGAAAATTTCTTGGGCACCCCATGGGTGTCCTTAAAACTATCAAGTCATACACTACACATCCCACGGGGATCATGAGGGTTTCAATTTGTCACTTAGACACCACTATTTACAAAACCCTCCAACAGGACTAAGAAAACTGTTATGGGAAAACAAGAATACAAGCATCCATTAACAAATCTAAAATAAATCTATGGGATAAAACTTGCAGACCACCTACCTCGAATTTGATGACGAACACACTCTTAATCATAGCTATGGATCCGAATTCAAACACCCTTAAAGCCATAACAAAGGTTCGAATAGAAAAATATGGTTTTAGGGTTTTAGGAGAATATAGGAGAAACTATAAGCCCTAATCCGGAAAAGAGAAAAAAGAGGATGATAAGACTCACCTAGGCTTCTATAACCAATGGTGCTCCAAATGGCATAGAATCGAAGGAGAACCAGCCTTGGGAATATTGGGTCATCCAAGATCGTCATAAGGGTTTTAGAGTGTGAAATGGAGGAGAAACCCAAGTTGGGGTTTCAAATCCTAGAGCATAAATTTTTTAAAATTTTCTACTTTACTTGGATGCACAGTTTATCGGCATGGGTTTCTAAAACATGTGTAAACCGTGTGAGAGTTACTATCCCAAAATCACACCTTCACACAATTTCTTGGGAATTCCCCACAATTAGCTTAATTGTTTGGAAAATTTTCTGAAGCCTCTATCCAAGGTTGAATAGTTATCTTGGATACTCCTCCTGGTTTTCACTAACTGTGCGCAAGTTGTCCAACATGCATAGAAATTATGTTTTTTCCCTTTTGCAAGACCCGAACACCCAAAACAACCCCAATCATTCTCATGAACTTGGGGAAAAACTTATTTATCAAAAATAAGGGACTTAAACTGAGACATAAACAATAACATACCTTAAGAAATAATCTAGTATCTTACAACCTCCCCACCTTATAATAGATCATCCTCAAGCTGTGCTCCCAAGAATCATTGATTTTCCACAATGAAGAGGCAAGGCCACTTGGCCCATATAACATTCTCATTTCCCCATGTTTATTTTTTATCATTGCAAAGAAACCAAAAAAGTAAACCAAGACATGATGTTTTCCAACCAGACATCCTCACCACAACACACAACATGAACCGAATACTCTTCAAGGATGCATCATCCTTAACCCTACCCATCCACTAAAACCTCTTAGAGAAAGAATAGAAAGAAATGACTGATTCAAAGAAGGAGAAACTTTGAACACAAAATTATTCATCATGGGGGAACCAATCGACACCCCATATGTTCAATCTTGTGCATAACTCATGACACAAATCACTTGGTGTCATCTTCCTCTATTTCCCAAACTCTAATGGTGAAAATACATGATATCACCCAGAGGAAGATAGAGGATTCTTCCAACAACATTTCTTGATGATAAAATTCCACAACTTTACATCCAAACACAACCAAAACTTTTCGGTACTCGACTAATTATACGAATGAAAGAGCTCTCCACTAGGGCCAACTCACCCTAACAGTGATCAGTCGAGTCCTCCAACATAGAACTCTGGTCACATAGTTATCCAAACATTTATCTTCTATAGTCATTTACACTATATTCTATTACATGGTACATCCACCCATTATGGTAGACCACAAACAACTCAACTCAACTTTCATATCACACCTGATTCACCCAATAAGGACATTCCCTACCTTATGGTAGAATTCTCTTCTTCATGACACAAGTACCCTCCAACCCATCATTAGACTCCACTGTCTCAAAAACATTTCCAATCACTAGATCCCTTACCATTTATACGCTATTTAAATAAGGTTATGTTCTCATTAAATCCATTGAGAAATTTGAAACACAATCCCCCTCCCATGCATCCATCAAAGGTGATTTATCACTCTCCACATTCATCCCTTGCTCAGAGATGAGTTGATTATGCTTGGTTGACTAATCCTGGAATGCTTAGCTTCATCCTCTTCATAGCACTACATCACATGAACATGTTTACTTCAAACTTTATGGCATTCCAAACCACTAAATGACAATTTAATGAGTCTACTTTTGATATTCATTGGAG
Source organism: Viscum album (assembly GCA_963277665.1). Taxonomy (NCBI): domain Eukaryota; kingdom Viridiplantae; phylum Streptophyta; class Magnoliopsida; order Santalales; family Viscaceae; genus Viscum; species Viscum album. The sequence goes on along the minus strand of OY728130.1, from coordinate 623,243,655 downwards.
TTATATGACTAAATTTGTCCTACCTAAAGCTAATGTTACATCTCACCACACTATTTCACGACTAAACTCATGAATCTAAAATTAAATTGGGAAAAACCATGATCCAAAAGCTGATTCTTGGACTAGTCAACCACTGTAGTAAAGGTCCACCTAGCCTTTCTAAAAGACCCAACGTTCATCTTATATGTTCTTCATTAGTATCCTCGTGCCGCTACATCAACTCAACGTTCTTACTCCCCACATCCAGGACCGAATCATCACATCTGACCATAGAAGTTTCATTACTATTTCCCTCTACATGGGATCCCAATCACCTTGGATAACACCCAAACACATGATGGATCCCAAAACATAGACATTTCTATCTATCCCTCTCCAAAACAATAAATTGAATGTCAATAAGTGCCATCTATTGACTTCCATGGACTGTAACCATGATATTTGAAGACACACAACCCATCCTAAGGACCTAACATGAAACCGTCGATGGTGTGCATCCCACCATCCCACATCACATACATCGCCACCATGACCATAAAATTAAGGATGTCCCTCATCTTACCAAACACCTTCATGTTTCCAGGTGTAAATATAATGTTTTTCAACATATCTAGGATGATGTCAAGATATAGGGCATCATCATCACTAGCTAAGGAATTATAAGAAGTTTGTAGAAGAACACCACCACCAACTTATCTATTTCTGATATCACCCCCTGTGATGGAATACACAGATTTACTGAGGATTTCAGGATTCCTTAATGCACGCCTATCATCAACATTTAACCAACAACTTTCATGTTTTATTTATTACTAAGGCTCACCACAAGACCATTACCATATTCTAGGTAGCTATGAACCAATGTTTTCTTTTGTACTACTTACACCACACCACTCAAGTTCTTATGGTATGCCCCTGACAATTAATGATCAAACATTGTGGGTTTCCACACCAATCGAACCAATGGTCCCTCTCACAACATTGCTTCATTCCATGGATTCATAGAGAATGAAGAATGATCCTCCAAATTATAATCACACCTTAACAATGTGTCCCACATTTGGACCACTTATAACACTTAGGTGTTCACACTTTTTTTGACCATTTAAATACTCACTTTAGTTCCCCAAAACCAAACATCACGTAGCATAGCCCAATTCCCACATAATTACCTAACCATGCTTTTGGATTTTTCGGCCTCATTAGCCCAAAGCATTATCAAAATATCATGAAAAAACCAAACCATTCATACAAACATTCCCAGCCCTATGACCACCCAAACCTTTGGTGTCATCTACCAACAAGAAAATCTAACCACGTTTTAGTCATCATAGTCTATTTCTCCTAAAAAACACTAGCATCCCCATTAATCTTCATCTAAACTGATGAGTTTGGAATCCATTTAATTCTATTTACAGAAGATTAAAAGTAATCATATGCAACAATCTCACCTTTAAATCATTCCCCATTCTTCCTATTTCCGAACCACCTCTATCACTATGCTAGCCTCCCATGGGGTCAACTTGGATTTCCCTAAAAGTACTAATGTATCACTATAACTCGATTCACATCACCAAATCATCGACCATCCCATTTATCCCTCTTGGATAACCTCCACTAGACAATATCTTCCATATCCGGCTATCAAGGCCAAAAATCCGCCTATATGGAACACAACCAAGAGCACTAGGAATACTCTCCAACATCTCTCTTAGGCCACCTTGAAGGTCGAGTGATACTGGTTCAATAAACTATAGTCACGATGGAAAAAAACCATTTATTCGCACAAGCATCGAGTTACGAATGAGTCAGTGTTCACAACCGGCACTCTCACCCCTGTTCTGATACATGCTGTGCCTAGAACACCAAGCGACCATTTATGCTAAGTTTCACATTAGAGGTGATCATACACTTACATTGGAACCACAAGCCAAAAACTCTATTCCAAGGTCTAAAATACAACTCATAAGGCCTGATCCCACATGGGTCACCACACCCATGACAAATTCCCATCACTACGACACTACCACCTAAACAATCATTATAATGTACATCATACAACCCATACAATTACAACCCAAAAGAACTACTAATATCACATTACCAAACATCACCTTAAGACCTTAATTCCACTAACTAAATAAAGACCCAATGAGGAACACCCAAAGGTTCATGATTTAGAACATTATTCTTATCCAAATTTCTCAAAATCCATACTCACTCGGGTTTATATTCCCAAAACATTTTCATCAACAAAAATCTCAAAGAATGTCCAATCGGTATAGACTGAAATGGAAGAATTCACTACCTTCCATACTTAACCCACTCCACATACTCTATTCCAATAGATGTGTTGATATATCTACCACTTCTTTTAACCCTTATTACCACATGCCATTGTTAACAAGGGACAACCATATTTCTTAATCAAAAATAATTCCTCATACATCTCTTTAAACCATTTCCCCTCCTACAACACAAATCTTTTCTCTTCGGCACACTTCTCATCTCAAAACATGTTATAACCACGACCTTAACTCATTTATACTTTTCATTGGGAAAAATTGATTAACTATTTAATCATAACCAATAAAATATTTCTCTTTTAAACACATTTTTTTCTTTACAATATACCACAACCAAAAAATTTAACCCGGTCATAATGTTTCTTTATACAAAATATTCATTAAGTATTCATTTAATTCTTTCCATTTACCCACTTTCATTACCATTATTAGGCACTATCTTCTTCAAAGTTTCTTTTTCCAAAGAATTAAAATTCTTTCTTCTCTCTAGGCCCCGCAGACCCATCTCATGTATGCCTATCATGATGAATGCCACATACATCCTTAATTGCCTAATATTATACATAAATGAACAACCTCATTCCATTATGACCATGAGAAAAATATCATAAATTATTCAAATATCACAACATGGGCATCACCTAATGGCGAAATATCATTCAACTATAACAAAACACATCAAGAACAATAATTACCCTTGGGTAACTTTGGTTTTAACTCATACATGTGTTAGATACTACCTAAAATGAAGTCATTACCAAGGCCCAACATTGTCATAATATCTTTTGTACCATCCAAAAATAGTATGAAAGAGAAAAGAACACCTCTGATAGAATTTTGTAACATCCCTATCACGGAATCCACTAAATTTGTGCCCCGAGCCGAGTCGTTACATGACCTCAAGCGCACCTCCTTTTACGGTAGAGGTTGTCGACCATCAGTGATGGTCTAATGAGTAATGCGGGGAGACTATACCCTCTTTAATAGAGTATTCCACATTAGAAAACAATATAAATAGAGTAAAAAAAGGAACAAAAAATAAAATAATAGCCATATATCTTCCAAAAATTAGGTACAACCACAATTCTACATCATCCATGTAATTCTATGCTAATAGTGTCAATGTGAATAAAAACCAAATAAGATAAATTGAAAAATCATGAATGGGTCCCGACTCTATGAATTGGTCCATATTTATGTACATCCCAATCCTAACTCAACATCTTAGTGTAGGTCCCTTGCCCTTGTCTTAACCTACAACCAAGAAATATACACAGATACCCAATGCTAGCCCAAGAAGGGTGTGACTAAAAAACTCAGTAGTCCACCACCAACAACGTCAAAAAAATATCCAGTCTAATAGATAGTACATTCAAGAAAATATATATGGTAAGTAAAAAAGGGATGGTTTGGGTGACATAGTTAACAATGTTCATTTAATTCATGCCTAGTAGTTATCCTAATTTCATTTCTCATACAATCTTTATTGTATAATCGATTTTTATAAAATTCTCTTTGGGTTATGCATATATATCAACTATACATGGGTCTTAGGAAATAAATCACAATGTATTGAGGAGGTAAGTGAAGTACCTATCTCACTAGGGATACACAAATCACACCACCACATTATTCTCACTTAGAAGCCTTAGTTTGGATGGAATGAAATTGTTAGGGGAATAGATCCTCCATACCCTTACCTAACCCATGCATTTTTTGGTGGATTTAAGAGCCTCAGTTAGACTCGGCCGATTGGAGTAGAGCCTCACATCAATAACCCACTCCACCAAGCCATGTGAAAATTCTTGTTTATCCAATCACCAAAACCATATCATAACACAACCAAGAATAACCAATGCCATTGGAAATACAATACATGTCAGACAACATGGAAATTAATACTATGCCATAAACCATTAACACATTTACTAATTACAATTCATAACCACTTATCTGAATTCCCATTCTCATTCCTTATCCCATTTAGCATGTTCAAAAATCCTCAAACCTTGGACAATATTCATCAACTAACATATATTATCCCATTTATCCCATTTATCATTTGAAACCCATTTAACCCTTTTAAACTTTATGTACAATTCATGTCCCATATAGAATAACCCCTTTTATTACATTCAACCCATTTTGGCATACCACATAATTCCCATGGGTTAACTCATTCAACATATTCACCCATTCCCATATTACATCTCATTAACATATTTCCCCTTTACCATCCCATGAAATAAAATTAAAGTTATTCATTTAATTTGAACTTATACTCTTAGGCATTTCTAACCAAAATGCACTAACCAATCAACATAATCTCATTCGACCTAATATTCTCCTTTTCATGTCCGGCCAAATTACCCCTTATGCCCTTATCACCCTAGAAACAACTATCCTTGTTCCTTTTACTACTTAATAAAATATTAAAACAATTTATTCACAAGTTACACATTATTACTTGACAACCCTTCACTTAACCCTACCCCTTTCTAGGTCCGGAATGTCGGCCAACCATATGGGTGGCCTTAAAATGGTCAAGTCATCCACTATGCATCCCATGAGGATTGTGAGGGTTTAAAATGGTCACTTCAACACCCCTCTTTACCAACACCTCTAACAAGATTATGAATATAATTAAGGGAAAACCAGAATACAACCTTCCATGCACAAATCAAAAAAGAAAATGTTGGGATAATACATGTAGACCACCTAACTCAAATCAGATGGTGAAAACACACTTAATCGTAGCCTTGGATCTGGATTCAAACACCATTAAATCCTTAACATAGGTTCCACTGAGAAAATAGGGTTTTAGGTATTCGAATGATTTTGGGAGAAACTATAATACCTAATCTAGAAAAGTGAAGTAAGAGGATGATTAGACTCACCCGAGGCTTTGATCCGCATCCAACGACATTTCAAATGGCCAATAATCGAAGAAGAATCACCCTTGGGAAGCTTGGTTTGTCCAATCTCATCACTAGGGATGTTGGGGTGAAATGGAGGAGAAACCTGAGTTGGGGTTTAAAAACCCATAGTGGAGTATTTTTAAAATTTTCCACCTTTATTGGGATGAACGGTGTACCTGCACAGATTTTCAAACCACACGAGAGATACTGCCCCAAAATCACCACTTCACATGGTTTCTTGAGAATTAAAAATGGTTAGATTAATCATGAGGTAACAGTGTGTAAACCTCTATCCAATATTGTATAGTTACTTAGGATTCTCCACATTTTTTTCACTAACTATGCACAAACCATGCAACATGACCAAATATTCTATTTTCCTCCTTTTTTATGCCTCAAACCCCTGGAACACACTGATCCTTCTCATGAAAATGGGGAAATAATTATTTAACCAAAATAAGGGACTTAAACTAAGACATAAACAATAATATACCTTAAGAAAGAATTTTAGTTCTTATAAAAACAATCTGAATGTGTTTTCATAGTTTTGAGCATATCACTTGTTCTCTTACTAAAATTAATGTCAATTTTAAATTATGACACATTTGGAGCTATACTACTCAAAATGTGTGTTGGGATGAGGATCTACTAATTTATACCTATCTTAAATTACTAATGGATTATTTTTCTAAAGTATCAAAACAATGTGAATGTGTTTTCTCAGTTTTCAGAATGTCAATTGTGTTTTTTTAATAAAATATCATTTCAAACAGGAAACATGCATCATGAGTCATACTGATCACATCGTGTGTTGTTTTGATGTGAAACTACTTCATACACATAAAAAATGACTTATGATTCATTCTTCTAAATAACTAAGACAATCAGTGTGTGGTTTCTTGGTTTTTAGTGGGTGATATGTTTTTTACAAAATGGACAATTTCAAACTAATAAGTAACATTTTTAGTCATATCAATCAAATCGTGTGTCAGATTAAGGTGAGTTTGACTCATACATATAAAAATGACTTATAGATCATTATCAGGAAGTATCTATACAATCTGAATATGTTTTCTTGATTTTCAGTATGTCACTTGTTGGTTTTTACTTAAATTAATGACAATATAAAATATAAAGAGACACTTTGAGTTATAATGGCTACACTATTCACCATATTTAGGCTAAGTTGACTCCAACTTGTCACAAATGACTCATAGATCATTTTCATAACATATCAAAATAATACTAATTCATTTTCTTGTTTTTCAGTATGTCACTTGTTATTTTTACTTAAATTTATCATAATTTAAATAAAAAGAGACACATTGAGTTACACCAGTCACACCGTGCATCATATTGAGGTGATATTGATTCTTAAATGTAGAAACATGACTCATGTATCGTTTTACTAAAGTATAAAAACAATCAGAATTCATTTTATCAGTTTTCTGTAAGCCACCTTTTGTTTTTAGTTAAATTATTATCAATTGTAAATAAAATGAGACACTTCGAGTTATACTGGCCACACTATACATAGTATTCAGGATTATCTGATTCCTACACATCAATAATGACTAATATATCGTTTCACTAAAATATCAAAACATCTAAATTCATTTTTTCATTTTTCAGTATGCCACATGTTGTTTTTACTTAAATTAATTTCAATTTGAAATAAAAAGAGACACTTTGAGTTTTAATGGCCACCCATGCATCATATTATGGTGGGGATGATTCTTACACAACAAAAATGAATAATCGATCATTTTATGAAAATAAAAAACAATCCAAATGAATTTTCTCAATTTATAGTATGCCGGTTTTTATTACTAAAATTTCATTTCGAACTGGAAACATATATTTTGAGTTATATCCGTTGAATCGTGCACATATTTAGGAATTTTTGATTCCCAAAGGTAAAAAGTGATTTATGGACTGTTTTTCTAATGTATAAAAACAATCTAAGCATTTTTCCTTGGTTTTTAGTATGTCACTTATTGTTTTTAAATAAATTAATATCAATTTTAATTAAAAAGAGACATTTGACTGATACTGGACACACCGTGCATCATATTTAGGCATGATTGATTCCCAAACATAAAAAATAATGTATATATCATGTTTCAATTATATAAAAACAATACAAATGTGTTTTCTCATTTTTAGTATGTCACTTATTGTTTTTTACTTAAATTGATATCAAATTTAAATGAAAAGAGACAATTTGAGTTATATCCACCCACCGTGTATCTTATTGAGGGGTGGCTAATTCCCACATAACATAAAATTACTTATAGATATTTTCCCAAATGTATTAATACAATCCTAATTCATTTTCTTGGTTTTCAGTATGTCACTTGTTTTTTTATTAATTTAATGTCAATTTTAAATAAAAAGAGACACTTTGAGTTATATCGGCCACACCGTGAATCTTCTTGAGGTGATGATGATTCATACACATAATTAATGATGTATATATAGTTTTCCTAAAATATAAAAACAATCCTAATATTTTTTCTCAGTTTTCAGTATGCCACTTGTCGTTTTTACATAAATTGGTGTTAATTTTAAATAAAAAGAGACACTTTGAGTTATACCGACCACACCATGCATCATATTGATATGACACTAATTCCTACACATCAAAAATGACTTATATATAGTTTTAATAAATTAAAAAAATAATACATTTTCATTTTCATAGTTTCCAGTTTTCCACTTTTTGTTTTTACTAAAAGTAATGTCAATTTTATATAAAAAGAGACACTTTGAGTGTTACGGGTCACTTGTAATTTTTTCTCAATTTTGAGTAAGTTTTTTATTTTAATACCATTTATATTGACCCAAAAATTTCATACATAGATATAAAATCTTAGTAGATTAATATTCCTTACATAACATAATGATCTATTCCAGAATAGTTTTGGTATAGTGCTTTTGGAAACATGGAAACATATAGAACTAGTTCATAAGAGTCTCTCATTAAGTTATTTTTTACAAGAAACCTTCTTAAATATATCATTTCTAAAACCATTCATAATAACCTAAAGATATGAAACATAATAAAGGGTGATCATATATGATTAATAATTGTAAAAAATGATATATAAATGATCATATAAGGAAATTAACATACAAAGAGTAGATAAATTAATGAAAAAATTAATTAATTACATAAAAATACACACTTTTAGACATACCAGCCACATAATACATTACAATGACTTCCATTTACTTTCTTTATTGAAATGGAAACAACTTATTGTGGACATTTATCACTTTCCTTTATGTTCCCTCCACTGCCTTTGAAGGAAAATGATAAATTCCGACAATGCAGGGGTGACAAGGTTTTGGGGGAGAGAAATTCAATGGAAGACATTGTTTGTATGATTAGTCAAACATTTAATTTATATTATGTTAATGTATTATATAAAGGTTAATATTATGAGGAAAAAATATTATATTAAAAAAATTACCTTCTCATTGAATTCTACATGGCATCCTTGAAGTCCAATCTCTCAAGAGAATGATTAGTTTTGAACAAACTGCCCCAACTCGATCAAATAAATACATCTGTATAAGAAAAAACTTCTTATGTCAGTAACACTAAAAATAATTAAATTAAAAATAAATATGAAACAATCCACTACTTTTATGGAAGTCACATATTCATGCTATTTGGGTTCATTCTTTTATCAAGAACATTGCCCATTTATTTCTGATCACATCTATATCATCATGTGAATATGAGTTTTTATATATTCATAGTAGTTCTAGAAAACAATTAATTATATTCAAAAATCCCTCTTCTCGGATGCTATTTTGATCATTGAATTTTATTTCTCTCATAAATTTACCAACATAATAACAAATTTTTTTTCTATTGGGTTATTTCAGACACTGAAGAAAAATTTAGTAGAAAAAGTAATTTGTTTTGATATGTCTCTGGATAGTGAAATCTTATTATATATACCCTGATACTTATCTAGTTCTAGAACTCACCTTCCTCTTTATGATTGTCCCATGACCTCATTCCTTGTTTTTCGCGATAGTGATGCAATGCCCTATCATAAAAGAATCATCATTACAAGATAATAGAAATTATATAAATTGATGTCCAGTTTTAAAATATTTGATGTAGTGTATTACAAATTAACAAATTCCATCATGTGTGGACAATTCTTCATATTCATGCATTGAATCCATGAAATCAATCTTTGGAGTATCCTAATTTACCACAATGAACAGATAATGCTCCATAAAAACACAAAAAGGATTAAGTAATGAATGAAATTAAAATATATTTAATATGATTTAATTGTAGAGTTTTAGCCCTACCCCATTGGTATTAAATGAATTCTATAATTTTAAAGTTTTATTTCAAACAATTTGATTAGACCTTACACTATTTCATATTTTTTAATTTCTTTTTATTTTTTTATATAGAGGATACGTGAAGATTAGTAAGTCCAATTTTCCCTTTTCATGGGAAAATCTATTCAATTTATTGTCATTTATACATCTGAATAAAATATGAAATATATTTAGTCATACTTAACACAAGATATTATATTTTGGAAAATGATATCATGAAAGAATGAATCATGTATGCATTTAAACTGATCCGCCTGGGAAATCATAGTTTCGTACTTCACATAAAATCTCAACACTAATGAAGTCTTGATCTTTCTCAATGTAGTTATTTTATTCGATGTCAACTATGTGATTACATACATATTTTAATTTTTTATCCATATGAACCTTCAATGGTTGTAAATGCAGATATAGAATGAGTGGGGTATTTATGCTTTGAAAATATATCGTTGATCAGTTGGTTAATCATTTAATATAGTTCAATGTAGGTCTTTCATTTCACCCATTATTTTTATCCATCTATAATAACATTCATTAGTTTAGAACCTTTTTCATTAATTGTTAAATTTTTAACTTGAAAAGTAAATTGGAAATGAATACCTCCTTGTCAACTTGTTTTTTTCAAGATGTGAAGGCCTTGTGATGAATGTTCCAACATTTTTTTTGAATATATGAGTATCTTCCTCATCAATTTTAATATGTAGCTCTGTGCTCAGATTATGGGATATGTTAATCGATACTCATACATGACTTGTTGGAAGTGGTCTATTTTTAGCATGTCTTTTTGAATATTGAACATTGTATCCCTCACTACAAGGTGATGGGTGGGTGTTTCTAGATATAAATAAAAGTCATTATCACCCTGTAGAATATCAGTAAAGGAAAGGTATTAGTGTCTGTATGATTCACATTTCATAAAAACATTTATTACAACATTTATTACCTCAACTAAGACATCACTTTTAGGGTAATGTCTAGCTTTATAGATGGCAGGGGGGGTCTTCATGAAGTAGATGTTCATGAGTTGCTTCTTCTCTTTAAATCCGCCCATTAATGTTTACATCATCTCTCTATATGATGGGAATTATCCTTCAATGGTATATATTAATTATCTCATTTTTTTATTAATTTAATTTGATCATCATCTTGTTTTTTTACTCAAAATATGATATTTGTGTCACCCCAAAACATGCACCTCTGACACAACCATTCAATTCTGGCGTCTTCAATGCCCCTGAGAGTATGTGCTCATCAGGAGTATGTGTTTCTGATTCCTATTACTATGTCAGATAGAAAATATAGGAAAATAAGTGATCATTGATATCTAATAGCGATTTAAAGAAGAGAAACTTTTCATTATGAAATACTTACACATGTTTCCCACACTTTTTGTGTATTTTCATCTATTAGTATCTCATCTTTATTTACATGGGTCTCCTTATATAGAACATGGCGTGGGATGGAAGTGTCTTTGGATTTGGAGTCATCAATCTTCATATAAATAGAGGAACATAATTATGGTGTTGTTTTATGTAATATAAAATTATTACAGTAGATTTAAAATATGTACCAATTTTTTTTCAAGAGAAGTTTACCCCATCCTTGCTTTATAGTAGGGGTACGATAAGTTCTCTACTCATTCCTTATTTCCAGCACTCAGTTACTATTTCATAAATGAAAAATTTTCAATCAACATGATGAATACATGTATCATTAAACAATATATTACAAGACACATTGTACATGAAAAGACACATCTGCCTGATGACCGATAAATGTATCCCATGATTCATGGGTTATCCAGTTTGCATAGATAAGCAGTGGGTGCATGTTTATTTTCCCACGATCATATTTAATATGATCTATTTTTAGAATTGTGTGAAAATCTCTATAAATCTTTCTAGATATAATTAATATATATTTTCTTATGGGAGTAATGTACTATAAATTCACTCTATAATGGATGATGAAGAGTAAGTTAGTGTACCATTATTTTATTTTTTAGTAAAATAAATAAATGATATCCTAATGTAACCATACTCTCTTCCCACATATTCCTATTAATCCCAAACACAACATGGTTCCATGAATCTACATTAACCAACATGCATTTCCGAGTGACGATTCCAATATAACTATTGAACATGGCCTTTTTGGGGTTAACATGTTGGCCCCATGCATTCCATTCGATCTCGTATTTGATGCCATTTGATTTCTCCTTGATGATTTTTTCAAACACCATCAATAAACATCGCTCTTTTTCTAAATTGAAGGACCATCATCACATACCATTTTCCTGGAATTGATATCATCAATATATTCCTCAGTTGTGGTAGCATCGAAATGTGTAGATGGCCATTGTACATCTTTACTAGGAGCAACATCAGGTTGATAAACCTATTGTTTCTCAGGAATGGGAGCACCATCACGTGCATAAGGTCGTCCCTCTACACTACAAGCAACAATAGGTTAAGAGACCTGTTGTATAACGACCCATACTTTACATACATTGTTATTACATCATAATTGAAGCATACTTATTACAATATATAACAAAACCATGATAGGTTCATATAGGTATACTGTCTTTAGAAACTGGTAAACATAAACAACTGGTTCATAAATCATCTACATTTTCTCCTGTTTATTTCATCATATCTAGAGTCCCTTTTGGCATATCCTACTTAATAACCTTCTTCTAGGCATGGGGAAAAGAAAAAATACAAAAGGATGAGCTCAAATTCTCAGTACGGGTATACAAAAGAATTATCAATCATATCATATTCATAAGAACAAAACATTTTAAAAATATTAACCGGCAAAGAGATCATAATATAATAACGTGGGATAAATCATAGTAGTGAAATTTAATCCTAATAATCATAACTTAAAACATGAATCTTTGTGGCATACACACATAATCATAGAAAATCATTTCATATTAGTCAAGGCTCAATGCCAAGACCATCATAGCGGACAAAGTCCATTACTGAACCAAGTTCAATCCTCATTCCAGTCATGTATCACTTAACCGGATTAACGTTCCATTACATCCATGTCTATCTAATGAGATATAAATCTTTACCCAATTAATTGGTAGGAGATATAGGTCCCATCCATCTCATAATGAAACAATTCTTATGTGTTCTAGAAAAACATAAATCCTAGCATAACCCATGTAAAAAAATGAGATTTTTAATCATCATTCCATCATAACATAATCCATATATGATAAAAGGACATCATAAAATTAATTACATCAGAACATAATCAAATCAATGTAAAAATAGGGATAGAAACAGAACCCTATATTATCTTAGATGGAAAATAATTTTGATAAAATACTTGAACTCCATTCTTGAGGAAAATATCCTTTCTACTTCAAAAACATTTTTTACTTTCTTAACATGTCATACAATATTAAACTAAAAGAAGTTGATTAAAAATAAACTTGAAAACATCTAAAGGGAGCTTCATGGAAGTAATGTTATATGAAATCGTAAAAATCCATTCATGCTGTATAAGTTAAATAAAACATTCTTCTTGTACTTTGGCTGGAAAAGTCAAAAAGTACCTCATACTAAAAACAACAAAAGATTCCTTTCAGATCTTTTACTAAAAGCTCACCAAAGGGTAAAATTGGATTTAAACAATTTTAGGAGGATATAAATAATATTACATATTGAGGAAACATGGATTTGGATGATAAATATTCCCCAGTAAATTCTGAAGTATAAAAAATCTCGGATAAAAATTATATTGTGAGATTTTCCCTTACCTTAGGTCAGATTTGCTTCATACGTATCCAAACCTCCTGTATAAGGATTTAAATAATGTCATTTATTTATTATAGAATCAAATTGATTGTTATTATATCATATATGGTCATATTCTTATCTTCTTATTAGTAATATTTCATTTCTACTTGTTATTCAGCTGTTCATTACTTTATGTTCTTATGCATGTTTTTTCGAATAAATTCATATTCTTCTTTTTAGGCTATAGGTACCTCATTTCCAGAATTTTATTAGTGTAATATATATCATATTTATTCATTCAATTAAATTATATAATCATTATTCAATGAAGCTCATGTAGAACGAGTCGCATCACATCGTGGAGACGGTAGGCCGTACGTACGCACGAGCGATGATATCATTCCCATGATCATGGAATTGTATTGAATTGTAGAGACCTGAATCTTGACGTACATTGACATTACATTACTTTTGCAGAATACTTAGTACATAACAAAAACACACACACAAGGATCGTAATAGTTTAGTGTCTTTGGAAACTCGGAATATAATCTTCTAATCCTGGTGAAAGATCTTCAACATCTCCCATAAAGATCTTCTTTTTTATATACCTAAAACTTTTCTTTATATCCTGGGGAAAAGAAAACATAAAAGGGTGAGCTCAAATGCTCAGTAAGGGTAAACAAAAGAAATATCAATCACATCATATACATAAGCACATATCTTTTGGAAATCTTAACCTGTAAAAGAGATCATAATTTCATAACCTGGGATAACTCATGGCAGTGAAATGTAATCACAATAATCATAAATTAAAACATGAAGCTTTGTGGCATACACAGATAATCATATAGAATCATTTCTTGTTAGTCAAGACTCATTGCCAATACTATCTTAGTGGACAAAGTCCCTTTCTGAACCGAGTCACCCTCGTTTCAGTCTTGTTCCACTGAACCGGTATAACCTACCGTTCCAGCCATGTCTATCTCATGAGATATAAAATATTTACCTAATGCATTGGAGGGAGATATAGGTCCCACCCATCTCATAATGATACCATTCTTATGTGTGCCACAAAATCATAAACCATACATCATTGCATAACCCATGTAATAAAAATGGGAATCTTAAACATAATGACATCATAAAACAATTCATATACGATAAAGGAATTCATAAAAATAATTCCATCACAACATAATCAAATTATTTTAATAATAGGTATAAAAACAGAACCCTTTATTATCTTAGATGGAAAGTAATTTTGATAAAACACTTGAACTTCATTCTTGAGGAAAATATCATTTCTACTTCAGAAACACATTTCCTTTCTTAACATGTCGTACAATAATAAACTAAAAGAAGTTGATTAAAAATATACTTGAAAACTTGTAAAGGAAGCTTCTTGGAAATAATTTTTTAAAAATCCATTCTTGCCGTATAAGTTAAAAAACATTCTTCTCGTACTTTTGTCGGACAAGTCAAAAAGTACCTCGTACGAAAAACGACAAAAGATTCCTTTCATATCTTTTACTAAAAACTCACCAAAGGGTAAAATTGGATTTAAAAAATTGTATGTGGATGGAAATAACATTACATATTAATGAAACATGGATGTGGATGATAAAATACAACCCAGTAAATACCAAAGTATAAGCAATCTCAGATAAAAATGAGATTGTGATATTTCCCTTACCTTAGGTCTGATTTGCTGTGTACGTGTCCGAAGCTCCTGTATAATGGTTTAAATAATGTTATTGACTTATTCCAGAATCATACATATTGATATGATATCATATATGGTCATATTCTTATCTTCTTATTAGTAATATTTCATTGTTACTTGTTACTCAGGTCTTTATTGCCTTTTGTTCTTATGCGTGTTTTGCCGAATAAATTGTTATTCTTATTTTAAGGTTATAGATAACTTATATCCAGAATGGTATTAGTGTAACATATATCATATTTATTCATTAAATTCATTTATATAATTACTATGTAATGATGATCATGTAGAACGAGTCGCATCACATCGTGGAGACGGTATTCCATACGTATGCACGAGCGATGATATTGTTCCCATGATCGTGGAAATGTATTTAAGTGTATTTATACTATTTCAGTATCAATATCAATTTATAATAATCATATATAGTTACTCATTACACCATTATACCCATCCTTGTAAGGTGATGGTGGAAAATAGATTACACCACGGTGTGGAGACGGTATTCCGTACATACGCACGCGCGGTGATTTCATTTTTCTGTAGGATGGATAGAAGGTGAATTAGGGTTGTTTCATATTTATAATAACATATCAGTATGTATGTAATACTTATTTTATTACTTTATCATGAAAAAACTAAAGAAGACGAAGTTGAAGAAGAAAGAAATTGAAAAGATTGGTAATGGATATTACCTCTTCTTTGAAACGCCTCATTGAATCCTCCACTTAGGGAACTAAGATTGGTCTTTGAAGAAGACCAGGACCTCTAGGATTATTCTAGGGAAGTGGATAAGGGATTATGGAACGGGTTGTCCGAGCTTGAGTGCTCAAATTAGTGTGAGGAGGAGGGGGAGGAGGTGCCCTTTTATAAGGGAGGAGAGGGGCACCTTAGGAATATCTCAAAATATTATTTTATATTAAAGTCAAAATCGGTTAATAATGGTTCCAAAGGGTCTTATTTCGAAGGTAAAGTGGGGATGGGTAGAAATCCTATCAACCAATAGGATTTAGACAAGTTTAGGTTATTATTTTAACCTTATCAATTAGATTTAACTCTAAGTTAACTAATTTAACTTTTACCGTGACTTTTTGTTTTCTTACACAATATGGTTAATACACTTACTATAACATGACAAATGAACCCCAAGTTGTTTATTATTAATATATATCCTTATCTAAGTCATTTGGCCGAACCTTATATTTTTAGGAATTAAATAACAATTAATAATATAATATTTGTTTTAAAAACTAATTTATGTCAATTTTGACACTATTTGGTACATGATTTTTATGAAATTTTTAACAGAATGATAAGTTCGAACCAAGTTACTTAAATCAACAATAACATGTCATATTAACCTATAAAATTAGTTTAAGTCATAAAAAGTCTCAAATTACATTTATTTGGGCATTTATAACATCAATTATGTTAATATTTTCTTAAAGAGGTAATTACTGCATCATCGTTGTGTCATAAATAAATAAACTTATTTAAAGTATAAAAATTACAAATAAAATACCATTATGTATGAAATATTTTTAGCTTTCTAATGAATATTTATAGTAGAAATTATATTATGTATAACCCTATATTAAAAATGTTTTAGTAAATAAACTTTGATTTTAACTCTTTTAACTCTTCTTTGAATTAAATAATAATAAATGTCCTAATCAAATCCAAGTGGGACTAAATGATAATATTTTACAGTTAAGGTTGTTTTTGGTCGAGATAAACTTGTCCAATAGGATTAGGACATGTGTTAGGGTAATATTAATATCATTTTTACCCTTAATTACCCTATTTACTTTTAACCGTGGTAAATTAAAGTAAAAAGTTACTATTCACCAAAAATTATTTTCATCTCATTGAACCACATTTTACTTACTGACATAAACCGTGTCTCTCAGATTTTTGAAATTCCATTCACAGAAGCGGTAAAATTATGATTTATGAAAAAATTAATTTTTTTTTAACTACCACTTAGTAGTTTCACTATTCATCAAAAATTGAAAGTTTTCAGAAAAATACCAAAAATTAGGCCTAAGATATATTTGATATTATGAACTCCAAAATGATTTCTATTTTACCAAATTCAAAACATATCAGTTGCATTATTTAATTTAAAAAATTAATTACCGTCGTCCAAACAAAAGGCGTGTTTTTAAGAGATAA
Source organism: Viscum album (assembly GCA_963277665.1). Classification (NCBI taxonomy): domain Eukaryota; kingdom Viridiplantae; phylum Streptophyta; class Magnoliopsida; order Santalales; family Viscaceae; genus Viscum; species Viscum album. The sequence goes on along the minus strand of OY728130.1, from coordinate 623,226,398 downwards.
TAACTATCAAAAGATTGACACTTGTTTATAACTGGTTTAAATGTGAAATTACATCCAATGAACAACATTGTATTAAATTGTAAAAATATATTCTAAATATACTTTAAAACCACTCAAATTAATAATTTATCACTATTAATTATTTCGATTGAAAACGTTGTTTTTAATTAAAATTTAGTAATTTCCACTATTCATCAAAATATGAAAGTTATCCGAAAATTACCAAAATTTCACCCTAAGCTAATTTTGATATTCCGAATCCAAAAATGAAATCCATTTTGAAAAATAAAATTTACAAAATTTCAAAAAGTGGTTATCACTATTCATAACGGCTAGTTTTAATAATATTTTAATAGCATATCGTTGTTTAGTGAAACTCGGTATTGCGTACTACACACGCTATCAAGGAAGGTAGCGATTGCGTGTAATGAAAGGCAAGTCAAGGATGCGTGTTGTGCAAGCTCATTTTGGTGTAGCGTACAACACAAGACATTAATGAAATTAAAAAGAATAATTTTCATAAAATCTCGGGGTGTTACATTCTACCCCCCTTAAAATGAATTTCGCCCTCGAAATTCGTCGGGGTTATAAATGGTTTACTACTTGAAAGTTTCATTAATAGAAACCCACATTGTAAAAAGGAATACCAAAACCAATCTTTAAAAACAAAAGTATGAAACATAACGATTACCCAAATAAACTAATCACTGGGTTTCCACATAGGTGAAAATATGGATATGGAAGAAAAATATAACCATCATGTTCTAATGGAGAGTGGTAGAGAAAATGGCTATGTAAAAGCCAGCAATCACAAAGCCATAAATTTGTGATGATCTAAGGTACCATCTGATTCATCAGATATAAGAGCACTAGGACAACATTTTTGGTTTTCAAGATCATTTCCCTAAAGTTGATGAAATTGGAATTAGAAGAAATACTTTCATGATTTTGGTATAGTCTCACCGTTTGTCATTCTTTGGAAAATTTCCACTTCATCTCTTAAAGAAATGAAGTTGAATTTGTCATTCGTGATGTGTTAGCAGATCATGTGATAGAATGACAGGTCATTCCATCTCTTTCAAACAAAAGGTTAGAAAAAGTTATAAGTCTATCTTATGGTTAATCGTATATGGTTCCAAAAATGAACTTATACTTCATATATCATACTGCTTAATAAAATAAAACTTGTTTCTACTAACCAGGGACTTCCTGTAGGAAAGTGGTAGGCGATAAAGGCCAGTCGCACTTCGGTTGTGGGTTCGATTCCCACAGCCTTGTACGACGCGATGGGCTGTCGCCCGTCCTGCAGGTTGTCCTTTTTTCTAAAGCTATATTACTATAACATCCCATCAATAATATCGAAAAACGTTTTATCCTAACTTATGTCCAACATAGTCCATTCTAATCTTTAGGCTTATCCATAATACTGCAGTCCACTCTCATAACATAGTGAAAACGATTACCAGAGATTTAATACCATCGTTGATCCCCAAACATGTATTCTCTTGAATAACCATTGAACCTTAGTGAAAGCATGAATGCAGTTAAAAGTTAACACTTTCCACATACCAAAATCCTCAGAATTCTATATACTCAAACCATGATATCACTTAGTCCTTATATCAATCATGAGCTCATGAATACTGTTAAATATCTCAATCACTTTGAATACCACATTAGACCAACACATAAATATTCCAATACTTTATGATACAACATTATTTTGGAATCCCATTACATAAACACTTAATCATTCCACCACATCGTTGTCATATTCAACATCGCCAAAAGTGATCGCATGTGACTTCCCTTTGTCCTTTGCCTTAAGTGGTTGCTCATGTTGATCATCGCTAACCCTTGGATTAGGGTATTTATTAGCATAATGCCCCATTTCCTTGCACTTGAAGCATTGAAGTGTTGGTGGTGCGTTCTCTGTAGTCTTTGCTTTATTCACATCATTAGAAACCCTTTTTCCATTACTTTGACACTCAGCTGCTCGATGACCTTCTTTTCCACACTTAAAACATTTTCTAGTCCCTTTAAGACAATCTCCAACATGCTTCTTTCCACACTTTGAGCATAAGGAAACATTCATCTTCTTTTCACCATTATTCTGAGATTTCTCCTTGAACTCCATCTTTCGTTTCTTGTCAAAACCATGAGATGGATATGTAACACCAACTTCCATTTCTACCTTGATAGCACAACGCACAATTTCTTCATAGCTACTGAAGTCTCATATAGCTATTTCCCTTAGAAGACTTGGTTTTAAGCCACTGAAAAATCGATCAACTTTACTTTCAGGTTGGATGATAATGCCAGATGCATACCTTGCAAGTCTTGTAAAATTTGCTTCATATATACCAACAGATTCATCATCCTTTTTCTTTAGTTCAAGAAACTCCTTCTCCATCTTTGTTCGAAGAACACGAGGGGAGTACTTATTGAAAAATAAGTTCTTGAACTCGTCCCATTCCATGGACTCAATTTCATCTCTTTGCCTCGTATTCTTGATAAGATTCCACCATTGATCAGCTTCACCTTCCAAACGATATACTGCTAAGATGACTTTATCATATTTATAACATTAAAGAACTGAAAATATCTTTTCAGTGGTACTGATCCATTGTTCAGCAACAAGTGGATCGAAAGACTCACTAAAAGATGGTGGACGTTGCCTCATGAAGGACTCAATAGAATATTGTTCCCTTCTCTGCTCATTTGGAAGTCCAGAATGATTCATAGCTTGTGTAAGTATAGCAATAATATTTTTCACTCCATCTCCCATAACATTTGTTTGTTCAGGAGGAAAATCATTGCATTGTCCATTACAGTGATCAACACGGTTCCTTCGGGTTCCAGCCATCGTCTAAAACCCAAAAAGAATAGCGTGAGAGGCAAAAATCATGCTAGGGAAAACAACATAATAAAGGGGGAGTAGCTTCAATATATATCATCTTAGGTTTAATTATATGATCGTTAGCGTAATTCTAGTACTATAAACTATACGTATACTTAACCTTAGGGATATCCATAGACATACCTTAGAAATATCTCTAGGGATCTCACTAACGTTTTCGCATCCTAGTTTCAAAAGGTTGACTAAACCTTTCCTCTGATACCAACTGTAGAGACCTGAATCTTGACGTACATTTACATTACATTAATTTTGTGGAATACTTAGTACATAACAAAAACACACACACAAGGATCCTAATAGTGTAGTGTCTTTGGAAACTCGGAATATAATCTTCTAATCCTCGTGAAAGATCTTCAACATCTCCCATAAAGATTTTATTTTTTTATACATAAAACCTTTCTTTATATCCTGGGGAAAAGAAAACATAAAAGGGTGAGCTCAAATGCTCAGTAAGGGTAAACAAAAAAAATATCAATCACATCATATACATAAGCACATAACTTTTGGAAATCTTAACCTGTAAAAGAGATCATAATTTCATAACCTGGGATAACTCATGGCAGTGAAATGTAATCACAATAATCATAACTTAAAACATGAAGCTTTGTGGCATACACACATAATCATAGAGAATCATTTCTTGTTAGTCAAGACTCATTGCCAAGACTATCTTAGTAGACAAAGTCCCTTTCTGAACCGAGTCACCCTCGTTTCAGTCTTGTTCCGCTGAACCGGTATAACCTACCGTTCCAGCCATGTCTATCTCATGAGATATAAAATCTTTACCCAATGCATTGGAGGGAGATATAGGTCCCACCCATCTCATAATGATACCATTCTTATGTGTGCCACAAAATCATAAACCATACATCATTGCATAACCCATGTAATAAAAATGGGAATCTTAAACATCATGACATCATAAAACAATTCATATATGATAAAGGAATTCATAAAAATAATTTCATCACAACATAATCAAATTAATGTAATAATAGGTATAAAAACAGAACCCTTTATTATCTTAGATGGAAAATAATTATAATAAAACACTTGAACTTCATTCTTGAGGAAAATATCCTTTCTACTTCAAAAACACTTTTCCTTTCTTAACATGTCGTAAAATTATAAACTAAAAGAAGTTGATTAAAAATAAACATGAAAACTTGTAAAGTAAGCTTCTTGGAAATAATGTTATAAAAATCCATTCTTTCCGTATAAGTTAAAAAAACATTCTTCTCGTACTTTTGTCGGACAAGTCAAAAAGTACCTCGTACGAAAAATGACAAAAGATTCTTTCATATCTTTTACTAAAAACTCACCAAAGGGTAAAATTGGATTTAAACAATTGTATTTGTATGGAAATAACATTACATATTGAGGAAACATGGATGTGGATGATAAAATACACCCCAGTAAATACCAAAGTATAAGCAATCTCGGATAAAAATGAGACTGTGATATTTCCCTTACCTTAGGTCCGATTTGCTTTGTACGTGTTCGAAGGTCCTGTATAATGGTTTAAATAATCTTATTTACTTATTCCTGAATCATAAATATTGATATGATATCATATATGGTCATATTCTTAGCTTCTTATTAGTAATATTTCATTGTTACTTGTTACTCGGGTCTTTATTGCCTTTTGTTCTTATGCGTGTTTTGCCGAATAAATTATTATTCTTCTTTTAAGGTTATAGATAACTTATATCCAGAATGGTATTAGTGTAACATATATCATATTTATTCATTCAATTCATTTATATAATTACTATGTAATGATGATCATGTAGAACGAGTCGCATCACATCGTGGAGACGGTATTCCGTACGCACGCACGAGTGATGATATTGTTACAATGATCATGGAATTGTATTTAAGTGTATTTATACTATTTCAGTATCAATATCAATTTATAATAATCTTATATAGTTACTCATTACACCATTATACCCATCCTTGTAAGGTGATGGTGGAAAATAGATTACACCACGGCGTGGAGACGGTATTCCGTACGTACGCACGCGCGGTGATTTCATTTTTCTGTAGGATGGATAGAAGGTGAATTAGGGTTGTTTCATATTTATAATAACATATCATTATGTAAGTAATACTGATGTTATTACTTTATCATGAAACAACTAAAGAAGAAGAAGTTGAAGAAGAAAGAAATTGAAAAGATTGGTAATGGATATTACCTCTTCTTTGAAACGCCTCTTTGAATCCTCCACTTAGGGAACTAAGATTGGTCTTTGAAGATGACCAGGACCTCTATGATTATTCTAGGTAAGTGGAGAAGGTATTTTGCCAGGGGTTGGCCGAGCTTGAGTGCTCAAATTGGTGTGAGGAGGAGGGGGGAGGAGGTGCCATTTTATAAGGGAGGAGAGGGGCACCTTAGGAATATCTCAAAATATTATTTTATATTAAAGTCAAAATCAGTTTATAATGGTTCCAATGGGTCTTATTTTGAAGGTAAAGTGGGGATGGGTCTAAATCCAATCAACAAATAGGATTTAGACATGTTTAGGTTATTATTTTAACCTTATCAATTAGATTTAACTCTAAGTTAACTAATTTAACTTTTACCGTGACTTTTTGTTTTCTTACACAATATGGTTAATACACTTAAATAACTTGCCAAACGAACCCCAAGTTGTTTATTATTAATATATATATCCTTATCTAAGTCATTTGGCCGAACCTTAGATTTTTAGGAATTAAATAACAATTAATAATATAATATCTTTTTAAAAACTAATTTATGTCAATTTTGACACTATTTGGTACATGATTTTTAAGAAATTTTTAACAGAATGATAATTTCGAACCAAGTTACTTAAATCAACAATAACATGTCATATTAACCTAGAAAATTAGTTTAAGTCATAAAAAGTCTCAAATTACATTTATTTGATCATTTATAACATCAATTATGTTAATATTTTCTTAAAAAGGTAATTACTGCATCATCGTTGTGTCATAAATAAATTAAATTATTTTAAGTATAAAAATTACAAATAAAATACCATTATGTAGGAAATAGTTTTACCTTTCTAATGAATATTTATAGTCGAAATTATATTTTGTATAACTCTATATTAAAAATGTTTTAGTAAATACACATTGATTTTAACTCTTTTAACTCTTCTTTGAATTAAATAATAATAAATGTCCTAATCTAATCCAGGTGGGCCTAAATGATAATATTTTACACTTAAGGTTGTTTTTGGTCGAGATACACTTATCCAATAGGATTAGGACATGTGTTAGGGTAATATTAATATCATTTTTACCCTTAATTACCCTATTTACTTTTAACTGTGGTAAATAAAAGTAAAAAGTTACTATTCACCAAAAATTATTTTCATCTCATTGAACCACATTTTACTTACTGACATCAACCGTGTCTCTTGGGTTTTTGAAATTACATTCATAGAAGTGGTAAAATTAAGATTTATGAAAAAATTAATTTTTTTTAACTACCACTTAGTAGTTTCACTATTAATCAAAAATTGAAAGTTTTCAGAAAAATACCAAAAATTAAGCCTAAGCTATATTTGATATTATGAACTCAAAAATGATTTCTATTTTACCAAATTCAAAACATATCAGTTGAATTAATTAATTTAAAAAATTAATCCCCGTCGTCAAAACAAAAGGCGTGTTTTTAAGAGATAATAACTATCAAAAGACTGACACTTGTTTATAACTGGTTTAAATGTGAAATTACATCCAATGACCAACATTGTATTAAATTGTAAAAATATATTCTAAATATACTTTAAAACCACTCAAATTAATAATTTATCACTATTAATTATTTCGATTGAAAAATTTGTTTTTAATTAAAATTTAGTAATTTCCAATATTCATCAAAATATGAAAGTTATCCGAAAATTACCAAAATTTCACCCTAAGCTAATTTCGATATTCCGAATCCAAAAATGAAATCCATTTTGAAAAATAAAATTTACAAAATTTCAAAAAGTGGTTATTACTATTCATAACGGCTAGTTTTAATAATATTTTAATAGCATATCATTGTTTAGTGAAACTCGGTATTGCGTACTACACACGCTATCAAGGAAGGTCGCGATTGCATGTAATTAAAGGCAAGTCAAGGATGCGTGTTGTGCAAGCTCCTTTTGGTGTAGCGTACAACACAAGACATTAATGAAATTAAAAAGAATATTTTTCATAAAATCTCGGGGTGTTACATGAATTGTAGGTATACTATTTCAGTATCAATATCACTTTACAATAATCATATATAGTTATTCTTTACACCATTATACCCATCCAAGTAAGGTGGTGGTGGAAAATAGATTACCCCACGGCGTGGAGATGGTATTCTTTACGCACGCACGCGCGGTGATTTCATTTTCTATAGGATGGATAGAAGGTGAAATATGGTTTTTTAATATTTATAATGACATATCAGTATATGAGTGATACTGATGTTATTACTTCATAATGAAACAACTAAAGAATAGTAAGTAGAAGAAGAAATAAATTTGAAAGAATCGGTAACGGATATTACCTCTTCATCGACATGCCTCTTTGAAACCTCTTTTTAGGGCACTAAAATTGGACTTTGAAGAAGCCTATGTCCTCTAGTATGTTTATAGGAAAGTTGAGAATGGAAATGGGCCGTGGTTGGCCAAGCTATAAGGCTCAAATTTACATGAGGAGGAGAAGGAGGAGGTGACCTTTTGTAATGGATGAGAGGGGCACCTTAGGAAAAACTTAAAATATTATTTTATAATAAAGTCATATTCAGTTTATAATAGCTTAAAATTGATTTATTTCGAAGCTAAAGAGGGTATGGGTCTAAATCCTCTCAAACAATAGGTTTTAGATAAGTTTAGGTTACTATTTTAACCTTATCGTTTAGATTTAACTCTAAGTTAAATAATTTAACTTTTACTATGTCTTCTTGCATTCTTACACTATATGGTTAATAAACTTACTATAACAAGCCAAACAAACCCCAAGTGGTTCATTATTAATATATATAACTTTATCTAAGTCATTTGGCTGAACCTTAGTTTTTCAAGAATAGAATAACAATTTATAATATAATATATTTTTAAAAAACTATTTTATGTCAATTTTGAAACTATCTGGTAATTGATTTTTGTGAAAATCATAACAACATGATTAGTTCTGAAAAAGTTAATTAAATTAATACTAACATGTCATAGTATCCTAGAAAATAGTTTAATTCATAAAAAGTCTCAAATTACATTTATTTGGGTATTTATAACATCAATTATGTTAATATTTCATTAATAATGTAATTACTGCATCATCATTGTGTCATCAATAAATTAAATTATTTAATGTCACAAAATTATAAATAAAATACCATTATATAGGAAATATTTTTTTCTTTCTAATTAATATTTATTGACGAATGTATCTTATGTATAACCCTATATTAAAAATATTTTAGTTATTAAACATTGATTTTAACTCTTGTAACTCTTCTTTAAATAAAATAATAATAAGTGTCCTAATCTAATCCAAGAGGACATAAAGGGTAATATTTTATTCCTAGGGTTGTTTTTGGTCTCATTACACTTATCCAATAGATTAGGACATGTGTTAGGGTAATAATAATATCATTTTACCCTTAATTACCCTATTCACTTTTAACCGTGGTAAATAAAAGTAAAAAGACACTATTCACCAAAAATTATTTTTGTCTTATTGAACCACATTTTACTCCTTGATATTAACCATGTATCTCAAATTTTTGAAATTCAACTCACAGAAGCGGTAAAATTAACTTTTATGTACAATTGCAAATGCTCCTAGAGGTGGGTAAAAGACGGTAAAAAGTTGAATAAAATTTTTAGGTATCTATATTATTATAAAATTACTACAATTAATTACATTGAACATATATAGGTATTATGTATCTATTTTGACCTGAAATAAATTTAAATAAAAAATGATTATTTAAATAAAAAGTCGGTTTTAACCAATAACTCAGTGTTTTCACTATTCATCAAAAATTGAATGTTTTCATAAAAATACCAAAAATTCACCCTTGTCTAATTTTGATATTCTAAATCCAAAAATGAAGTCTATTTTAGAAGATAAAATTTATAATATTTTAAAAAGTGGGTATTAATATTCATAACGGCAAGTTTATATTATATTTTAATAGCATATCGTTGTTTAGTGTAACTCGGTATTGTGTACAACACATGCTATCGTGGAAGGTCGAGATTACGTGTAAAGCAAGCCAAGCTAGTGTTGTGTGTAGTGAATGATTTATTTGATGTTTCATATAAAATAAGACATAAAAAAATATACTTCTCATATATTATTAGGGTGTTCCATTCTACCCCCCTTAAAATGAATTTCATCCTCAAAATTCATCACTTCGTAACAAAAATATTAGGATACCTCTCCCATATCATATCCTCAAGCTCCCATGTAGCTTCTTCTAATTGGTGGTTCCTCCATAAAACTTTCACCAAGCGAGTGGTCTTGTTCCGTAGAACTTTTTCGCTACGATCCAGAATCTCTATCGGTTGTTCTTCAAAAGAAAGATCTTGATTTAGCGGTACTACTTCAGAGATTAGTACATGTGAAGGATCAGGTATGTCCTTTCTCAGCAAAGATACATGGAACACATTTTGAACTTGAGAGAGATTTGGTGGAAGCGCCAATTGGTAAGCTACCTTCCTAACACGATCCTGTATTTCGAAAGGACTGATATAACTAGGGCTCAGGTTTCCCTTTTTTCCAAATCTCATTACTCTCTTCCAAGGAGTTATTCGTAAGAACACTTTATCACCAACTTCAAACTCAAGGGCTTTTCTTCAGTTGTCTACATAACTTTTTTGTCAACTCTGAGCTGTTATTACGTCTTGTTGAATAGATCTGACCTTTTCTGCCATCTCATCAACAAGATCAGGTTCTAATAGATTTCTATCCCCAACTTCATCCCAGCAAGTTGGAGTCCTGCATTTCTTTATATAGAGAGCTTCATAAGGTGCCATTTGAATTCTAGAGTGAAATCTATTATTATAAGAAAATTCCACAAAAGTTAGGTGTTGATCCCAACCACATTTTAAATCCATAGAGCAAGCTCTTAACATATCTTGTAGAGTTTGAATCGTTCTCTCAGACTGACCGTCTGTATGAGGATGATTAGCAGTGCTGAAACTCAACTCTATTTCTAAACTATGCTGAAGACTTCGCCAGATCTTCGAGGTAAACCTCGGATCCTGATCAGATATAATGGAAAGTGGTACTCCATGGAATCTTACCACTTCCATTACATATATCCTGGAAAGCGGATCCAAAGATAAATCTTCTCTAATAGCAATGAAGTGTGCCAACTTCGTAAGACGATAAACTATGACCCATATAGCGTTATTGACTTTGGATGTTTTAGGAAATCCGGTGACAAATTCCATAGTGATGTTTTTCCATTTCCATTCAGGTATGGGTAATGGTTGTAACATCCCCTTAGACTTCTGTCTCTCAGCTTTAACTTGCTGAAAAACTAAGCATCGAGAGACATATTCAGCAACATCTCTTTTCATGTCATCCCACCAGAAGTACTCTTTCAGAACCCTAAACATCTTCATGCTTCTAGAATAAATAGATAATGAATAACTATGAGCTTCATCCAACAGCTCTTTCTTTAATTTTGGGATGGTAGGAACAGAAACCCGATTCCTGAACCTTATTATCCCATCACAATCAAGGTTGAATTCAGGTACATTTTTCACCTTCTTTTGTAACTCTACATCTTCTTATTGTGCCTCTTTAATCATCACATGTATAGATGGTTGAACAATAATTTGAGAAAGATAAGATTTTACCCCTTCCATTATAATTCCAATATCCATCCTTTGTAAATCCATAAATATTGGATCTTTTGTGATCCTCATCAAGGATAAGCTAGCACGGTCTTATCGACTTAATGCATCTGCCACCTTGTTTGCTTTCCCAGGGTGGTAATGAATTGAGCAGTCGTAATCCTTAATCAGCTACAACCATCTTCTTTGGCGCATATTCATCTCCTTTGGTGTGAAAATATACTTTAAACTTTTATGATTAGTATAAATATAACACCTTTCACCGTAAAGATAATGCCTCCATATTTTTAATGAAAAGATTACCACGACTAACTCCAAATCATGAGTTGGGTACTTTTTATCATTTATTTTTAACTGTTGTGAGGCATAAGCTATCACCATATCATTTTGCATAAGAACACACCCCAATCATTTCTTGGATGCATCACTGTGGATCACAATCCTTTCTCCACTACAAGGCAGTGTGAGCACAGGTGCACTGGATAACCATCTTTTTAACTCTTTGAAATTCTCATCACACTCCTCCGTCTAGACGAAATTAACTCCTTTTCGAGTCAACCTAGTGAGTGGATTAGGTAATCGTGAAAAATCTTTCACAAAACGTCGATAATATCCAGCCAAACCAAGAAAACTTTAGATCTCAGTTACTACTGTTGGTCTCGACCATCTTTCAATAACCTCTATTTTTGATGGATCCACAAATATCCCCTCTTTCGAGATTATGTGACCCAAAAATGAATCTTTTTGAAGCCAAAATTCACACTTGTTAAATTTGGAATAATGCTTCTCCTTTATTAGGGTCTTTAATACAATTCTCAAGTGATATTCATGTTCTTCCTTGCCCTTTGAATAGACAAGGATATCATTTATAAAGGCTATCACAAACTGATCAATATAGTTTTTAAAGACTCTGTTCATTAGATCCATGAAGATAGCAGGGGAATTAGTACAACCAAATGGCATTACTATAAATTCATAGTGTCCATACCTTGTACAGAAATCCATCTTTGGTATATCCTCCTTTTTGACCCTTAATTGATGATACCCTAAATGAAGATCAATTTTGGAAACGTATTGATCTCCGTGTAGTTGCTCAAATAATTCATCAATGTGTGGGAAATGATATTTTTTCTTGATAGTGATCTTGTTATGTTCTTGAAAATCAATGAAAAGTCTCATTGATCCAGCTTTCTTATTAACAAAGAGAACAGGTGCTCCCCAAGGTGACGCACTAGGGCGTATGAATCCTTTATCAAGATTTTCTTGGAGTTACTTCTTTAATTCCTATAACTCAATTGGGTACATTCTATATGGTGTCTTTGAAATAGAAATATCACCCGGTATGAGTTCTATAGAAAACTCAACTTCTCGATTTGGGGAAGACATAGAAACTCCTCTGGCAAGACATCATCAAACTCCCGTATAATGGTCATATTCTTAATCATGAGTTTCTCTCCAACCATTTGAGATAAATATCCATCATTTATTGGAATCAAGACCCATAAGATGGAAGAAATATCCACTAGAAGGTTATATTCATCCTTATAACGATAGATGATAGTAGATTGATCGGGAATATTAAATGTGATTTCCCTTCTTTGGAAACTGATACGATATCTGTATAAAGAAAGCCAATTCATGCAAAGAATCAAATCAAATTCAACTATAAGAAGGATTACAAGATTTTCAGGAAGCACTTTCCCACAAACTTCAATCAGAGATGAATTGTAAACTTTTGATGTGACTATTGTGCAATTAGGGGTTGTCACAGATAACTCAATATCTAACTGCTGATGTAATATGGCGATACCCTTAGAAAATTCTTTAGAAATAAAAGAGTGGGTGGATCCAGAATCAAATAAAACATTTATTACTTTAGATTGGATGGTAAGTGTACCTTTCACCACTTCGTTATCATAATACACATCTCTGATAGAAATTTCATGTGAAATTCCTTTGTCTTTGGCTTTAAGAGTTTGTTGACGTCGATCATCATCAAAAACCCTTGGATTAGGGAATTTATTTGCATAATGACCCATTTCCTTGCACTTGAAACATTGAAGAGTAGGAGGTGCATTCTGTGTATCTCTTTCTTTGTTCGCATCATTAGACATCTTATTCTCATTATTTCGACATTCAACTTCCTGATGACCTTCTTTTCCATACTTAAAACATTTACTTATCCCTTTAAGACAATTCCCTCCATGTTTCTTTCCACACAATGAGTATAAGGCAAAAATCATCTTCTTTTCAGTGTGGTCTTTAGATTTTCCTTTGAATTCCACTTTCCTCTTCTTATCAAACCCATATGATTGATGGGTTACTCCAATCTCCATATCAACCTTGAGGTAACATTGAGAAATTTACTTGTAGCTATTGAAGTCCCTTATGTCTAACTCCATTCGAAGACTTGCTTTCAAGCCACTAAATAAATGATCAACTTTACTCTCAGTTTGGATAATAATTTCGGAAGCGTACCTTGCAAGTCTTGTAAAATTTGCTTTGTAGGTTCCAACAGATTCGTCATCCATTTGCTTTAGTTCAAGAAACTCCTTCTCCATCTTTGTTTGAAGAATATGAGGGCAGTAATTATTGAACAATATGTGATTGAACTCGTCCCATTCCATGGACTCAATTTCAACCCTTTTCCTCATATTCTTAATAAGATTCCACCATTTATTAGATTCACCTTCCAAATGATATACTACTAAGATAACTTTATCATGTTCAGAACATTGTAGAACTGTAAATATCTTTTCAGTGGTACTGATCCATTGTTCAACCACTAATGGATCAGAAGACCCGCTGAATGAAGGTGGACGCTGCCTCATGATGGATTCAATAGAATGTGGCTCCTTCCTTTGCTCGTTTGGAAATCCAGCATGATTCATAGCTTGAGAATGTTGTGTGAGCATGGCTACAAGATTTTTCTTTCTAGCTCCCATAACGTTTGGTTACTCAGGGGGACAAGTATTGCATTTCCCATCACATTCAGCATTAACACGGTTTCATCGGGTTCCAACCATTGACTAAAACCAAGAAGCATAGTGTGAGAAACACTAATCATAACAGGAAAACCACATAATCAAGAATAAAATTTCACACTTTAGGTATTATAAGAGGTTTTTCATGACCATTTCTAAAATACTAATATTGTGTTCTATGTTTAGACATATCTTTAGAGTTCTTACTAAGGCCTTCACATTCTAGTTTCCAAAGGTTGACTATACCTTTTTTCTGATACCAACTATAACGACCCATACATTACATACATGGTTATTACATTAGAATTGAAGCATACTTATTACAACATATAACAAAACCATGATAGGGTCGTAAACGTATATTGTCTTTAGAAACTGGGAAACATAAACAACTAGTTCATAAATCATCTACATTGTCTCCCATTTATTTCATAATATCTAGAGTCCATTTTGGCATATCCTACTTAATACCCTTCTTCCGGACCAGGGGAAAAGAAAACATACAAAAGGGTGAGCTCAAATGCTCAGTAAGGGTAAACAAAATAAATATCAATCATATCATATTCATAAGAACATAACATTTTTAAAATCATAACCGGTAAAAGAGATCATAATATCATAACATGGGGTAAATCATAGTAGTGAAATGTAATCCCAATAATCATAACATAAAACATGAAACTTTGTGGCATACACACATAATCATAGAAAATCATTTCATATTAGTCAAGGCTCATTTCTAGGACCATCATAAGGGACAAAGTCCATTACTGAACCGAGTTCACTCCTCGTTCCAGTCCTGTATCACTGAACCAGATTAACTTGTCGTTACATCCATGTCTATCTCATGAGATATAGATATTTAACCAATGCATTGGAGGGAGATATAGGTCCCACCCATCTCAAAATGAAACCATTCTTATGTATTCCACAAAATCAAAAATTATAGCATAACCCATGTAATAAAAATGGGATTCTTAAACATAATGCCATCATAACATAATCCATATAAGATAAAAGGAAATCATAAAATTAATTCCATCAGAACATAATCAAATCAATTTAAACATAGGGATAGAAATATATCCCTATATTATCTTTGATGGAAAATAATTTTGATAAAACACTTGAACTCCAATCTTGAGGAAAATATCCTTTCTACTTCAAAAACATTTTTCTTTTCTTAACAAGTCATACAATTTTAAACTAAAAAAATTTGATTAAAAATAAAATTGAAAACTTATAAAGGGATATTCATGGAAATAATGTTCTATGAAATCATAAAAATCCATTAATTCTGTATAAGTTAAAAAACATTCTTATCATACTTTGGCCGGAAAAGTCAAAAAGTAACTCATACTAAAAACGACAAAAGATTCCTTTCATATCTTTTACTAAAAAAAGAACCAAAGGGTAAAATTGGATTTATACAATTTTAAGAGGATTGAAATAATACTACATATTGAGGAAACATGGATGTGGATGATAAATATTCTCCAGTAAATTATGAAGTATAAACAATCTCGGATAAAATTTAGATTGCGAGATTTTCCCTTACCTTAGGTCCGATTTGCTTCGTACGTATCCGAACCTCCTGTATAATGATTTTAAAAAGTCATTGACTTATTAAAGAATCATATTATTTGTTATGATATCATATATGGTCATATTATTATCTTCTTATTAGTAATATTTCATTTCTACTTGTTATTGGGGTGTTCATTGGTTTATGTTCTTATGCATGTTTTGTCGAATAAATTCTTATTCTTCTTTTTAGTCTATAGATACCTCATTTCCAGAATGGTATTAGTGTAATATATATCCTATTTATTCTTTAAATTAATTTATATAATCATTATTCAATGAAGATCATGTATAACGAGTCGCATCACATCGTGGAGACGGTAGACCGTACGTACACAAGAGCGATGATATCATTCCCAAGATCATGGAATTGTATTGAAGTGTAGGTATACTATTTCATAATAAATATCACTTTACAATAATAATATACAGTTATTCATTACACCATTATACCCATCCAAGTAAGGTGGTGGGGGAAAATAGATTACACCACGACGTGAAGATGGTATTTCGTACGTATGCACACACATTGATTTCATTTTCTGTAGGATGGATAGAAGGTGAAATAGGGTTGTTTCATTTTCATAATAACATATAATTATATGAGTGATACTGATGTTATTACTTCATAATGAAACAACTAAATAATTATAAGTAGAAGAAGAAATAAATTTTAAATAATCAGTAACGGATATTACCACTTCTTCGACACGCCTATTTGAAACCTCCTTTTAGGGAAATAAAATTGGTTGTTGAAGAATAAAAGGACCTCTAATATGTTCATAGGAAATTTTATAAGGGAAATGGGTAGGGTTTGGATGAGATTTAA
Source organism: Viscum album (assembly GCA_963277665.1). Classification (NCBI taxonomy): domain Eukaryota; kingdom Viridiplantae; phylum Streptophyta; class Magnoliopsida; order Santalales; family Viscaceae; genus Viscum; species Viscum album. The sequence continues at coordinate 623,210,237 of OY728130.1, read as the reverse complement.
GGCAGAAAATTGTGTGAGGATGAGAGGGAGGAGGTGCCCTTTTGTAAGGGAGGAGAGGGGCACCTTAGGAAAAACTGAAAATATTATTTTATAACAAAGTCATATTCGGTTTATAATAGCTCAAAATTAATTTATTTACAAGGTAAAGTGGTTAGGGGTAGAAATACCATCCACCAATAGGTTTTAGACAAGTTTAGGTTACTATTTTAACATTATCATTTAGATTTAACTCTAAGTTAAATAATTTAACTTTTACCGTGTCTTCTTGTTTTCTTACACTATATGGTTATTAAACTTACTATAACAAGCCAAAAGAACCCCAAGTGGTTCATTATTAATATATATAACCTTATATAAGTAATTTTCCTGGACTTTAGTTTTTTAGGAATAGAATAACAATTAATAATATAATATTTTTTTAAAAAACTATTTTATGTCAATTTTGAAACTATTTGGAAATTGATTTTTGTGAAAATCATAACAGAATTATTTTTTCTAAAAACTTTAATTAAATAAATAATAACATATCATATTAACCTAGAAAAGTAGTGGAATTCATAAAAAGTCTCAATTGTCATTTATTGGGGTATTTATAACATCAATTATGTTAATATTTCATTAAAAAGGTAATTACTGCATCATCATTGTGTCATAAATAAATTAAATTATTTAATGTCTAAAAATTATAAATAAACTACCGTTATGTAGAAAATATTTTTCTCTTTCTAATGAATATTTATAGTCGAATTTATCTAATGTATAACCCTATATTAAAAATATTTTAGTTATGAAACTTTGATTTTTAATCTTTTAACTCTTCTTTATATAAAATAATAATAAGTGTCCTAATCTAATCCAAGTGGACCAAAAGGGTAATATTTTATTCCAATGGTAGTTTTTTTTTCGAATTACACTTATCCAATAGAATTAGGACATGTATTAGGATAATAATAATATCATTTTTACCCTTAATTTCCCTATTCACTTTTAACCGTGGTAAATAAAAGTAAAAAGTTACTATTCACCAAAAATTATTTTTATCTTATTGAACCACATTTTACTCCTTGATATTAACCGTGTCCCTCATATTTTCAAAATTCAACTCACAGAAGCGGTAAAATTAAGTTTTCTGTACAATTGAAAATGCTCCTAGGAGGTGGTTAAAAGATGATAAAAAGTTTAATAAACTTTTTATGTATCTATATTATTATAAAATTACTCCAATGAATTACATTGAACTTATATAGGAACTACATATCTATTTTGATCTAAAATAAATATAAATAAAAAATGATTACTTAAATAAAAAGTCAGTTTTAACCAATAACTCAGTGTTTTCACTATTCATCAAAAATTGAAAGTTTTCAGAAAAATACAAAAAATTCACCCTAGGCTAATTTCGATATTCCAAATCCAAAAATGAAGTCCATTTTGAAAGATAAAAATTTAAAAAGTGGGTATTACTATTCATAACGACTAGTTTATATAATATTTTAATAGCATTTCGTTGTTTAGTGAAACTTGGTATTGCGTACAACACACACTATTGTGGAAGGTCGCAATTGCATGTACAGAAAGGCAAGCTAGTGTTGTGTGTAGTGAAATATTCCTTTGATGTTTCGTATAACATAAGACATAAAAAAATATACTTCTCATAAACTATCAGGGTGTTACATGTTGTTCCTTGGGATTTGGAGCACCAACATGGGAGGAAGTAATTATCTGTAGAACTAGTTTAACATTTAATTTATTGTACATATATGTAGCAATAAATATATAATAACATGAGGTAACACAAATTATATTAAAAAAAGTATCCTAATTATTGAACTGTCTTTTTCCTTTTTAAAGGATGAAGGGATTTGACCCCTTTATCGATGAACCTAATATCATTATCATGGTATCATATAACATACCAAAATCCATATACATTGGGACCACTGTGAAATTATTACAACATCCCAATGAAAGGTTCATCTTCAGTTGAATTTTCATCTGACCCTTCTGTTGTTTTGGTCGATAAAAAATAATTGACAACTTTTAGTTTGCGGGATCTAGAACATAAAATTCATTTACTACCTATCATTCCATTTTAAAAGGTTCATCTTTATACCATTCTTTATTAAAATCAAATTTCACAAATCCCAATTTATCTATTTAACATCACATCTGTTATCAACTCACTTTCATTGAAAAATAGGCACTTGGAATGTTTTATAATCCAACTCTCATATTTGTTTGATGATGCGAAAGTATGAAATATTCAAATAAATTGGATTTATGTCCTTAATAATAAAAACATGCATCACTTCATCCACAATTGTAACTCCTCTATTTTCAATGGTAATGTCTTCATCATGATGATTTTTATAAAATGTATAACCATTAATTACATAACTATTGTAAGACAATACATATACACATGGTTCTCTAGCTATCCGTTGAAGTCATTCTGAAATTGAATCTGGATTTTCATCTTACTCCATTAAAATATTTTCCTAAAACCATCCTATAAACTATTTATTATGTGTATTTGATATACATATTTCAACCCTTGAGGGATTCCAATTCCTAAGAATTTTTTTATGGGTTTTAATATATTGGGATACCTCCAAACTATTATGAAAAACATTAAGGTGGGATTTCTCCTGATATATAATATATATTATGAAAACATCTCTTTTAGAAATTCCTCCACCTGCATGCCACCCAGTGTGATGAGATTTTGGTAGACTAATAATTTCCACAATGCATAGGTATCGAAAAAGAATTCAATAGATTCTCCAATAATATATCACTCAAAAAGACATTCCTCTAGCCAAATTTGATTTTCGACATACCATTTCAATATCTTCACATACCTCTCAATAGGGTTCATACATATATAGTGTATATAAAAACATAATTGAATATCTCTCACCAATTGAACTATCAAATTAACCATCATGTCAAAGAATTTGGATGAGAATAAAATTTCAAATTCACATAATATGACACCAATTTCCATTTTCATAGTTAGTAATTCCACTGGTTCTATAATTTTGCTGCACATAACATTGAATAATAAATAGAACTTGGTTAATGTTTGATATAAATTATTGGAAAAAATGAAATATAAAGATAGAGGCATTAGATCATTATATTCATGCCATTTCCAACCCTTTAAATTTAAATCGGTCATTGAAACGGTATTCATGAAATTTAATGAATACCCCTCTGGAACCTTTATTTCATTCACAAAGTTTCAAAACTGATATATCTCCCACACGGAAAGAGTGTAAAAAATTGGAGGAAGAAAAGATCATTTTCACCCTTCACTTGTGCCAAATATTCTCGTATTCTCATGTCAACCATGTCCAACCTAGCTTTAATTATATCCTTCATTTTTCTGGGTGAATTGTGAAACATCCTAATGATATGATCACATACATTTTTTTCGACGCACATAACATCAAGAAAATGTCTGACGTACATACAATTCAGGTTTGTTCATTCACAAAAAAACTCATCTCTTTTTCCAAATTTTTTTTGCAAGGTTTTTCAAAAATTATTTACCAAAAGTAGTGTCCACTTCTTTAATTTCTCAAATAGGTAATCATCAGTTAGTGGAGATGGTGTGGTATGTTCTTCTAAACTTCCACCAAATGATGTCATTCATGATTGTTACTTATGTCGTCGTGGTAAAAATCTATGGTGTCCTAGAAACATAGTTTTTGATGAATTTTTCAACCTAATTGAGTGTGTACCTTGTTCATAGATGAGATAACCTTGTGGTCCATTATTGATATATCCTATGAAATTTTCATAAGCTAGAAAGAAATTTATCATCTCATGAAACATGGTTCTCAACATGAAATATTCATTTCTGCAAGAAAAATACAACATAACACCTGAATCCCACAATAATTTCAAATCCTCGATCAATGGATGCAAATAAATTTCAATACCATTACCTGATTGTTTGTGTCCCAATATAAGCATAGATAAAATGATGTATTTTTTGTTTCATGCATAACCATAGTTGGAAATTATAATTTACCAATATAATCAGCCATATACTATGAGTGCTACTTTTAAAACCAAAATAATTCAATCTATCTTTAGATAATTCAATATGAAGGATTCTTGTCTCTTTTCCAAATTCAGGATACTCATGATAAATTCTCTTCCATTAAAGAGGATCTGTTGGGTGATGTAGTTTCCCATATTTATTTCCTGTGTCTGTGGGCCACACCAATTTTCCAGTAGTCTCCTCACTTCTATATAGGCTACTAAACCTTGGAATGATTGGAATGTACCATAAAACATTCATAGGACTAGATTAATTTTTATTTTATCAAGAATAACTGCTCTTTTGGTATTCTCTATTTTTTTTTGGTCCTTGAAAAATATTGTACAGTCATTTGGGAAGGCATTCATTCTTTCAAATATCATACTCATCGAGTGTAGCATTCATTTAAAATCGTATGACTATATCAGTAGCTCATTATTTTCTGGGAGTAGGTAGTTCAAGAGAGAACATAATTATATAAAATTGGAATCAATCCATCTATTTACCGCTTTTATATTAGACAGATTTAATATGGATGACAATGCTGTATCTTTAGTGAAACCACTATACAATGGAATCTTTGTACAACTATTCCAATTCTCAAAAAAAATTGGGCAATCATGAAGTTCATCTTTAAATGTTCTTGTCATTGATTCAATATGATCTATATCATCATTCACATCAGTAATGACATCCTCAATATTGTATTCTTCATTTTCCACATCATTAATCATATTAGATGATATATAAAATGTAGTTTAATCCAAGCCACCAACTGCATTCTCTTTTTCCCCAAGTTTTTCAAGCCTTTATAACTTTGTTATATTCTATGATAGATCAAGTGTTCTTCCAACTCTTATGGACTAATTTGTCTTGAATAAAAGAAGAATAAATATAGACAAATGATTTTAGAAGGGTTATATGCATGATCTTTTGCAAACTTGATGAACTCTATCATTCCATCTTCATATTCTTTTATCTGATGAGTGGAATCCATCCATTCATTATTCATATCCATCAGATTTTATTTGGTAATATTAATATTTATCAAGAATAAATATAAAAAATTTTGATTTAAAAATGAACCATGTCTAAAAAAATGATGATTTTAGGTCTCCTTTAATATTTATTCCTAATATACACTTTCCATAACCTAGGTCCTTCATTTCAGATATTCTAGATAAATAAATCTTCATCTCTTTCAGTCCTTCCTTGATTGGTCTAACTACATGAATTTCATCCACATAAAAAGTAAAATGATAAAGCTCCCATCATAATACAACTTCATATAGTATGAATTTTTTACATTAAAATGCATGAACATTAATTCTACCATGAATGCATCGAAATTTCAGTTACACCATCTGGGTGCCTACTTAAGCATAGAAAAACTCCATTTGAGACTGGAACAGAACCTTCTATTCCATTTAGCACGAAACCTTCTTGTTGATATATATAGATATCTTCCTTGGAATCTCCATGAAGGAATATTATCATCACATCAATTGGTTCTAGAAGAAAATATTCAATGGAAACCAAGATGAGAATCATCCGAAATATGATATTCTTTACAACTGGAGAGAAAATCAAGCGAAATATAATCCTTATAATTATTGAAATACATATACAATTTCCATGGTGTTATTATCGATCTTCTTGTCTACCATATCTTATTTAATGGTTTTTCTAATTCTATAAAAATATAAACATAAAATAGTAAGGAAAAAATACATTTCAGATGTCCTTTGAAAACTATTTATAAAATCGTAGTCGAAATCCCACTAAAAAACCAACCATTTACAAAAAATACTCTTTAAAATAACACACCCTTTTTATATTAAATAGATCAGTTCCAAATACTCTTTCACAACCCCCCTCCTAATCCCATTTTTTAATCGTTCATGGTAACTTCATGACCCAAAAACCTTAATCATTTAAAATGAGAGACAAACCTCTATATTTTACAAGTTTTCATTTATAACTTTAGACACCCCTTGATAAAATGAAACCAGCATTTTATATGTCTTCAAAACATTCACATCCCTTTTTTGAAGTCCAATTAGGTAAGTTGACAAACACTAAGCATACAACCAAAGTCCATGCCAAGCGATTAAATCATTTTAAATCCATTTAAAACCCCAAAAGGGTATGCTGAACACATATATTTTTTATGAAACATTCCAGGACACATGAACCATTTTAAAATACCCACTTAGGCATTTTCACAAAGACATTAATCTCAATAGAGGCACTTTATAATTGATACATGAATAAAAAATAATTTTATTTAAAAATAAAAAGATATAAAAGTTGTACCATATATCTCATGAATAAATAGTATGAATCCTATAGTGTAAAACTATAACACTGTTGAGGAGTTAATAGGTTATAGATAAAGTCACAAGTGTCACCTGGCGCAGATACGTATGAAAATAACGTCACATTTCTTCAAAGTGGGCATTTATCTTCCACTTTATGCTTGAATCATATACTACCTAAGCATGATCCTTCTAATATGGTATATTAGAAAAACATTTCCCCTTATTGAGTGTATAAATTAAGTAAATGTTAAAGGGATATAGGTACTCAATCCTTCCCCACTATCAATGGTTCATTTCACTTTGAGATTAAATATATTTCAAAAACTTTATTTAGTGTATTCAAAAAATATCTCAACCTGAAGATAATACCAGTATAACTTCATGGAAAGCTCCACTATTTCCAAATCTTGGAAGGGTTTTGAGAAGTTTCTCTTATGTGTCTCTAACTATCGAGAAACTTTAGAAACCACATGACCATCATGGAATGAAACTGTTAAAATCTTCACTCCTTATATATCACAATATAATCCATACTCATTACCCAAATCATTTATTGTTATGATTGGTTTTTTTATCAATATACCATTATGATATTTGAAGGATCTCCCATGAACATCAAAGAAACGGTACTATACCACATTCTTAGTTAAGGCCTTATTAGTGCTTCCAACCAAGAATAATCTCGGTTGACCCTATGGTAATAATAGAAAATTCCCAAAAATATCTAGATCTCAAAAACATTCTTTATCCTCTCTAAATAAACAATAACATCGAACATCTCTGGTTCTAAAAATGATCTATTCACTAATATCATTTTCCCCATAAAGTGTAAATTATTAATCCAAAATATACACCTTGAGATCATGGCATATAGTTGATGCAGCCAATTATTTATCAAAATGATATCCAGATATCGAGAATGTTCTTCGCTAAACTTGGAATACAGGATGGTATTATTGAATAATATGGCTAAAAAGTTATCTAATTAAGGATGGAAGACCCAATTCATCTCATACATGAACACTACTATTGTATATTTCAAATAGAATGACGTCACTAGATACCCATACAATAAATCCATACTCCTAAATTTAGTATATGGTATGTCAACATACCTCACTATAAACTGATGATAATTTGATATAAAAGCGTTCTTAGAAAACACTTTAGCACCTCTATGTTGATCAAATAGTCCATAAATATGAATAATTGGATATAAGTTCATTTATATCATTTAGAATATCCTCTAATAGTCCAGACATATTCTCAAAGTCCCATTTGAATTTTCATGGAAGAAACTAAGGCACCCCAAGGGGACATAATAATTAATATGAACCTCGTAACCTCGAAGTTATTCAATTGATCCTTCTTCTATCATAGATATACATGATACATCTTACATGGTATAATAGATATATGCTCCACAAATAATAAGAACACAATCATACAATAAACCTATCCATCCGGTTTTAACCTAGAGAAGTCCTTGGGAAATACATATAAGAATGTGTAAATGATAGTGGGACATACTGACAGATGTTTCTCTTTATTATCCAAAATTATTCTAGAAAAATGGGATATGATTCTACCCAAAAATAGAAATATATGTCCTACATAATTAGTTTTCATATCCAACTATCAAATATAGACATAATCATATCCCTCAAATAATATTATTCCTCCCATAGATGAAAGCAATTGATATAGTAAATACATCACTACATGGGGGTTTAAATTGTAGTAAAAAACTAAACTCACATTTTTCAAGTCACACAAATTTATTATTAAATAATTATTATACCTTTTTATTAATAAAATTTCATCAATCTAAAATTTTCTTATATAGACCATTTTCAATGGAAAAAAATTGATCAAATAATATTCACTATCTGATATAAATAAAAATGTTGTGGAAATAAAGATAAAAGGTAAAAAAAATTAAGAAGTCAACAATGAGAATCCTCAAGATTCTATAAAGATATATATTACTAATATAATTTCAATTATAAACATGTTTATTTAACCTAAATTATTTGGAGGATCTCCAATGTTGATCCTAGGAATCTGAGATCCACACCCGAAACATCCTTGATTGTATACCTATTCCATGGTATCAAGTTCTTGTCCCAAATATTCATCAATTATTATCTCATTGGTGGAAATAGGTATCTAATGCACCATGACCCACTTCAATACGATCTACAACGACAATTATACACCAGAACTTCATCAGACATGATGATTTGGACAACACATATTCTATCCCTAGAAGATCATCAATATCCTTGATTGGAAATAGAAAACTTACATACATGGAATTCATCATGGAAAATTGTACAATAAGAAAATAAAAAGAAATACTAAGAGAATTACAACAATACTCCTCATGGTATCACTTGAGGATCTGGGTTCGTGGTGGAGATGGGTTCGTAGAGGAGGATGGGCTCCCAACAAAGGTGGGGTTTAGTAGTAGATGGGGTCTAGCAGGAAAGGTGATGTTCACGGAGAAGGAGGGCTGCATGATGAAGGAGGAGGAGGAGTCAGCAACAAAGAAGGAGGAAGAGGACGAGTCGGTAGAAACGACAATGAAGGAGGGGGAGCAGTCTACAATGAAGGAGGTGGAGGAGGCATCTTGGGAGATATAGGAGGACTCGTTAGTAGAGGAGGAGTACGAGGAGTCAGGGGAAGTGGTGGAGGAGGAGTCAACACAGTTTAGCTTTTGCAAGAGCTTGAGCTATGTGAGAGAATGAGACAGTCAGGGTTTATTTATAAATGTGGGTTAACTTTCTATTAGCACTAGCAAAAAAAGATGATAAATGGATGTTTTATCAGTGCTAAAATAGAAAGTACTGATAAAACACACCTTTATCAGCCCTTTATTAGTGCTGATAAAAATTTTCCGTCATCAGCACTAAAAAAGTACTTATAAAACTATAATTATAATAAATCGTTTATGTTATATATATATTTATAAAATTATATGTATAATAAATAAATAAATAAATATATAATAATAATAACTATAAAAAAATATATATTTATATATATAATAAATATATATTTATTAATAATTAAAAATTAAAAAATAATATATTTATTATATTTATAATTATATATAATTAATTGATTAATTATAATTTTATAATTATTTAAATATATATATATATTTAATTTGTATTATAATTACAAAATATATCTGTATTATTTAGAATTATAATTATAAATATTTTTATTTATTGATAAATATTTTTACATATTTATAAATATATTAATATAATTTAACATATTTATTTAATTAATATATTTATTATAATTTTATAATTATTTTAATATATCTATATATATTTATTTAAATAATTATGAAATACTTATGAAATAAATAAATATTTATTATAAATATGTATTTATTACATAAATATTTTAATTATAGTCATAAATTTATATATAAATATAATAGAATACATATAAAATTAAAATAATAATATTAATTATATATAGTCATATATATATATATATATATATATATATATTTAAATACTTATGAAATTAAAATAAATATATTAATTATATATATATATATATTATATTATATTTTCATAATTATTTAAATAAATAAATATATTTATATTTTAATAATTATAAAAATAAAATAAATAAATTTATAATAAATATATATTTACTTATCGTCATAAATATAAATAAATAAATAAATATCTATAAAAATATTTATGAAACAAAAAAAATATTAATTATAAATATTTTTTATAAATTCTTAATTATTTAAATCAATTTATATTTATATTAAAATAATTAGAAAATTATAATAAATATATTCATAATAAGTATTTTTATTATATTTATAGTTATAATTATAAACAAATATACATTTTTTCACAGTCATAAATATAAATTTAGAGATATATATATTTAAATACATAATAAATTAAAATAAATACATTTAATATATTTATTTTTTATAAATTCATAATTATTTAAATGAATATATATTTATATTGAAATAAAAATAAAATTATTATAAATCTAATTATATAATTATTTAAATATAAATATATATTTATTTAAATAACTATGAAATTATAAAATATATATATAATTAATGTATTTATTTTTATTTCATAAATATTTCAATAAATAAATTTCATTTTTTTATATTTATGACTTTAAGTAAGTAATTATTGATTTATAACAAAAACTATAAGAATATATTAAATATATTAATTATATTTTTATAATTTTTGAAATATATATATTTATATATTTAAATAATTATTAAATTTATTTAAAATATGTATAATTATAATATTTATTTTAATTTCATACATATTTAAATAAATAAACAATTATTTATTTATTTATATTTATGAATATATATAATTAATATATTTTCATTAATTTCATTAGTATTTAAAAATATATTTATGACTAAATAAAATATATATCTATTTATAATTATAATTATAATTATAATAATTTATAAAATTAGAATTATTATAAATATATTTATCAAGATTTTAAGTATTAATGCAGACATAATAGCTTCATGAGAACTAGAATGAATCAAATTCACAGAGTAAAGTATATATAATAAAAACGAGCCATCATATATATGGGAAACATGAATAGTGATGAGGTGTAGTGTATAAATGACCATTCATGATGAATACATAACATATGGATGTCAATTATATTCATGCATCAGTTGACCAAATTCATTAGAAACATATATTAACTTATATATATATATATATTTATAATTATAATTATTTTTATTTAAATGTATTTATATATAATTATAGATATACATATTTAAAAAGTATTTATCTATAAGTATAAATATACATATTTAAATACTATTTATATAAAAGTATAAATATATATTTTTAAAAAGTATCTATATATAAGTAGAAATATATAATTATAATTATATAATTATAAATATATAATTATAAATATATATATATATATATATAATAAATGTAATTAATATATTTATTATTTAATAAAATTTAATATATACATATTTGAATTATAAAAAGATATATATTAATTACAAAAATGTTGTTTTTATTTAATGTATTCAAATAAAAATTATTTTTGAATATATATATATAATAATAATTTTATATATATTAAGAATATTATTTATTAAAAACTATTATCAATGTTAAAAATAAAACTGAAAAATAAACCCTTTATCAGCGCTAAAAAAGCACTGATAAAGGGTACACATTTATCAGTCTTTTTTTAGCGATGATATACGTTAGATTTATAAGCACTTTTTGCTAGCACTGATAAAGGCCCCCTTTTATAAGCACTTTCTACTTAGCATTGATAAAGCAAGACACATACCTTGCTCGGATCTTTAGTAGTGAATTTCTCCACTATACATTTTAGCTCCCTCATTTAATCCAAGAGTTAACCAAGTATATATAGGCATACATTATTGGTTAATATGTGGTTAACACCTAATTTTTCCATAAAACATGCATAATGTTTATGACATTTCCTCACTCCGTAGATGACTTTGCCTCCATATGCTTAATCACCATAAGAAATTTTTGGAAAATCATCTTACCAATATACAAACCATCTCACACTCAACCTTTATGGTAAGTGAAGTTATCTATTTCACATAGTATATGAATGTGTTCAATGGATACTGCCTCCCTCAATGAAAATGAATTCCTTTCATGGAATGTCAATCTGTAGTCAATATCAATGATTTCATACTAAAAAAATTCATTACAAACTCCAGATCCTACCAACTATTATTATACACATTGTAGATTCAATGAACAACATATAATTCACATAGGAAGATCGCATCGTAGAAACCATTCTCATACCCACAAACTAACCATCGCCGTTTTTTGTAATTAGAAAAATTTTATGTTTCTCAGAACATATGTTAATCTCTCATGGAATTTTAAAATTCATTAAATTTACAATTGCATACTACACTCAGAAGCAATGTAACAATTACATCCACAAATTCTACCCCACATTTTGAATGGAATTTATAGATCACCTACTGAATTTTCACATATTATTTTGTTCTCAAACATACATCACCTTCCAAGAATTGTAGTCTATTCTAAAAATATACACATAAATGGTTTTGTATGATTTATAAAAATTCATACATAGATGATTATTAGATTTTATTTGAGTATATGATATTCACAAATGGAAACTCACTAGAATAGTATCTCTCATGAACTATGTTTCATCCATTAAATCAAATCCATCATAGACTATTCATTTAGTTTGAAGAAAATCAATAATCAACAGATTTCCACCATTCCATAAATCTTTGGATGATTCCATATGGTGTTTGGGGGGGTTATGATTTCTCATCATGAAAACTCTCATTCACATAGGGCTTCATACGTGAGAGTAATAATAATAACTTCAGCTAAATCAGATATGAAATTGTTTCATCCATCAGACATTTATGAAAATCTATTCTCTTGGCAATGAGGGTTTGAAGATACTACTTCTTGGGGATTTGTATAATGATTTGGTTGAATAATATTAAAGTAAATCCATCCTTATGATTTTAATGAGTACAACATCATATGATGATTCCATTGTATGAATAAAAAATCACATGTTAAGATAGAAGAGTTGTTCTTAATGTCAGAGAATAGTACTAAATGACATAGTTTTGTCTAAAATATTTGATTGAAGTTGGATGTTTCAAGCTTATAGTGGAGTTGGAATTAAACTTCATGCTTCATAAGGTGTTAAAGAAATTGGTAGGTCTATATATAAATTTATCCAAGACATGGAAGGTGTCTATATTTCACATGGTTGATACATTTCATTTGTAATGTTGAGACAACCCTGAATATAAGGTGCATACAATTAATTATAGGGTTGAGAAAACCATCAGTGTATTGTGAAGACAAGTCGATTGAGTCTATTCATAGTGATTTTTATGGAACCACGCCATGTCCATATAATGTTGAGACAACCAATTTTTTAGGATGCGATAATGTTAATATATGGTGGGGACATATTCACATAAAGTTGTGGAAAATTCATGGGACTGATTTCTGAATGGATAAATCATGCCACTTGTTGTTAATATATACCATCACGATGTTTATAGGTACTTGTTATGAATCCTCAATGAACACCACACGGTTCATGAGTTTTTGAAAATTGAGAAGCAAAATTTTGTAAAATATTTATTATGATAATATTTAATTTAATGATGCTTGACATATTCTGAATGGATTCAAAAATCACAATTGTTTTTTATTCTTGTTTTAGATAAATGTAAATCCACACTTCTTCTCAGTATGGATTTGAATATAGTGAAATGTGAAGATAAGTATATCAACACTATAGTAGAATCCATTTCACTAATATTGTGAGTGTTATTCAAGATGGAGTATCTAAAAATAGATGAGTTAGAGAAGACTATGATGAAATAGTTAATGTGGTGTATTAAAAATCCACATATTAGAGAGAGTGAGAGAATGGTGACCAAGCCATACTAGGGATGATGACGATTAAATACTGAATTCGATTTCCTCATGTCACTAGAACATAGTAATGAATGAATTATGTTGATTCTAAATGAGATTTGATTTCAAGATGAATATATATTGGTGATTTGATTGTGATTATTTTAGATTAATTAAGAAGATAAATTAGTGGTTTCCACACCGTATTGAATGAACAATATATAATAACATGTGAATATTTAAACCATTTATAAATGATATTAATTCAAATAAACTTACCAAATTATTATAAGTTGTAGTTATGAAAATTTTAATATATGTGGTATTAGAGATAAAAGAGTGTAAAATTAACTCAGATGTTCCGAAAATTTTAATCAGAGTCTCCAATAGAAATTTAAAAACAATAAATAATATTTTACAGAGTTTATTTTTAAGATTGATTAAGTGGTAGATTCTAAATTCTGAGACTTAAGGTGATTTATGTAACCGGCCAGAACCGGATTCTACTGAAAGGTTCCACAAGCCCAGTTGACCACCGGTCATCAAGCACATCTCCCCAAACTCCAAAGGCTTGTAACTAGTAGTGAGGGCCCAATGCGAGTTACTGTGAAGACTATTCCCTCTTACTAGAGATTAACACAACCAAACCAATAAAATAAAAGTAACAAAATCAATTTAATAAAAAGAAAATAAGTAAATACTTGGAGACTGATATATAAGAAATGCCAAAAACAACCTCATATAATTTTTTTGATACATGTCATATGTCTCTAATAATGAATCAAAATCATGTATACAAGGTAGATATACAATACATGTAATAAAAGAAAAAATTCATAAATTTGTCCAGCTTGCATCGTGAGACTTAACTTAGTCCCCTGATCCTCCTCCTTAGAAGCGATAAATATCATGTATAAGATAGCTTTCCCTTACCAATACATGTAATCATATAGCATTTTTGGGTACCCAAAGGCTTCCCAAAGAGGGTGTGAGATATAATCCATGTATGAAATCTCCCATGTTCAAGTGACAAGTAGTTAGTGAATTTATAAATACTACATTATGCATGCAGTAATGCAAAGTAAATTAATTATTGAAAAGTAAACATTCTATAAAGGCTAGGTTCACAATTATATACATGTTCATTTAATCAATTTCATTTAAAATGGAAATTATCTAAATTAATAGTCAAACATGTTTCATTTTTTAGAATATTCTGTTAATGATTTAATTTCATTTAATCCATATGTATTTGGACCCAAAATGTCACTCAAAATTAACCATAGTAATATACTCATGGATGCCTAAACAGGCTATCCATAAAGTGTAAGGAAAGACATAATCCAAGCTTGTAGTTTTTATTGACAGAGACTTCCTAAAAACATTTTATTCATTATTATATTTAAGACCTAAGCCCATACTAGATATACCTATGTTGGAACCCAAGTGTTGTAACGACAAAAAATTTTATCAATATAAATTTATCTTAATCCGATTAAATGTCTTATTATGTAATATGGTTATATAAAAAGTGAACTTCCTTGGTTTTATGTTTCTGTATTTAAAAATACCATTATAAATTTTTACCATTCCCAATATTTCCATTAAATAATGATCCCTTGATTAGTATAAATATAAGGATTTAACAAATCCAATTTACTTAGACAAAGGAAGCGATGACCTCATCCAGTAAAATTAAATCATACGAAGACCATTTGTCGGAGCTCGGAAAGGAGGTGGTGTCTTTGGGATTCTCTCTTGACTAATCCCAAGCCAAGATTCAACAAGTTATTCTCAAGCAGAACTGCCTACGAGGGAAGTGGACGTTGATAGAGATTACCACCCGAGTGATGTTATCTAAGCCACCCGAATAGTCTGTCACTATCACACACATTAACCTTCGGTCTTATGCGGGTGTTATAAGGGCTTATGTAACATGACCCTAGTACTATGTTTATGTACATTATTTTTTTATTGAGAATATACATTAATTTTATTACTGTAACTTTGTAAATAGTTTTTAAATTAAAAATAGAATTTTTAGTTAATTAAGAAATCTATTTTAATGAATTAATAAATTTATGAATTAAATAATATTTTAAATAAATATTATAACTAAATTACTTTTTATACAATATAAATGACCATATAATTATTATGAATATGATTGTTATTTTTATTATGGTTTGAAAGCTATTTTTTAAAACTTATGAATTTTTGATAAATGTCTAATTTTATTTAAAAATTAAAAAAATTCACATATTTAGAAATTGTTTTAGATAAAATGAATATTATTTTTAGAATCGGGATGTTGAAATTATCCCAAAGTGAATTTTTCATTATTTTTTAAGACAGTCAAATTTTTGGGTAATATTTAAATACTGTTTAAATATATAATGTGTTTTATGACATCATAATGACCCAAAAGTGATGAAAAAAAATACTCTAAAAATTATGTTCTGACAATATATGTTTCAAAAATAAAATAAGGTGATTTTAGGTATGTTTTATTTATTTTACAATACATTAGTGGACCCTTCAACACTTATAAAACATTTCAACTTTTTAAATTGATTTCATTGAGAGTGTGACTCACCTCCACATAATCAACCCTATTATTTTAAGAAGTTAGGCCATTGGCCTTTTAAAATAATGTTCACACTCCCCTTTGGAAAAAAACAATGGGAAAAAACCATGGGTTGGTTTGTGGTTTTGATTAGTTTAATGTGTGTTGTCCCAAACCAAAATAATAAAGAATTCCCTCTCCTTTCCTATATAAACCCACCCAAGATCCCACTTCCTCTTCACTCAAAGCCTTTGGAGTTATTCCAACCTATGACCTACACTCTCTAGAATCCCTGAAAGGCACTCCATATACCACCCCGAGATTTTATGAGATATATTCTTTTTAATTTATTTCATATATTCTGTTGTACGCTACACTAGGATTATCGTTCGCTATACGCAACACCATATTAGCTTGAAGTATACACAACACTATTCTTGGATCGTGTTACACAAAATTTCAATTTCGTTTGATAGAAGATATTCTATGCAATATTGAGTGTGTGTAAATATATATATTCAATGTATAAATGAAATATGGTTGGATTCTATTATACAAAACAACAAAGGAATCTTTCACCACACGCAACCTTGACTTGGCTTGCATTACACGCAATCACGACCTTTCTCGATAGCGTGTGTTGTACGCAATACCGGGTTTTACTAATCAACGATATGTTATATAAACTAGCCGTTATGAATAGTTATACCCACGTTTTGAAATTTTATAAATTTTAACTTTCAAAATGGACTTCAATTTTGGATTCAGAATATCGAAATTAGCATAGGGTGAATTTTTGTTATTTTTCAGAATACTTTAAATTTTTTAGGAATAGTGAAAACACTAGGTTACAATTTAAAAAACGACTTTTTATTTAAATAATTATTTATTTTATTTAAATTTACTTTAGGTGAAAATTGATACATAATACCTATATAAGTTCAATGTAATTCATTAGAGTCATTTTATTATAATTTTAGATATATAAAAATTTTATTGAACTTTTCACCGTCTTTTACCCACCTTCTAGGAGAATTTGAAAATTTACCTAAAACATAATTTTACAGCTTCTGTGAGTGGAATTTCAAAAATACAAGAGACAAGGTTAATATCAAGGTGTAAAATTTGGTTCAATAAGATAAAAATAATTTTTCGTGAATAGTAACTTTTTACTTTTTTTACCAAGTTTAAAAGTTAATATGGTATTTAAGGGTAAAAATGATATTATTATTACCCTAACACATTTTCTAATTCTATTTGATAAGTTTAATTTAACAAAAAGAAACCTTAGGAATAAAATATGACCATTTAGGTCCACTTGGATTAGATTAGGACATTTATTATTATTTTATTTAAAGAAGAGTTAAAATAGTAACAATCAATGTTGAATAAATAAAACATTTTTAATATAGGGTTATCCATAAGATAAATTCGACTATAAATATTCATTAGACAGATAAAAAGATTTTCTACATAATGGTATTTTATTGATAATATTTAGACATTAAATAATTTAATTTATTTATGACACAATGATGATGCAGTAATTACCTTATTAATGAAATATTAACACAATTGATATTATAAATACCCAAATAAATGTAATTTGAGACTTTTTATGAATTAAAATAATTTTATAGGTTACTATGACATGCTATTATATAATTATTAAATTTTTTCGAACTAGTTATGCTGTTATGATTTTCACAAAAATCAATTACCAAATAGTGTCAAAATTGACATAAAATTGTTTAAGGTTCATCCAAATGACTTAGATAAGGGTATATATATTAATAATGAACCACTTGGGGTTCTTTTGGATTGTTATAGTAAGTTTATTAACCATATAGTGTAATAAAACAAGAAGACACGGTTAAAGTTAAATTATTTAACTTAGAGTTATATCTAAATGATAAGGTTAAAATAGTAACATAAAATTTTCTAAAACCTATTGGTTGAGAGGATTTCGACACATCCCAAATTTAGCTTCAAAATTAACTAATTTGGATCTATTATAAACCGAATATGACTTTATTATAAAATAATATTTTACGTTTTTCCAAAGGTTCTCCTCTCCTCCCTTATAAAAAGGGAACCCATTCCCTCTTCTCTTCACACCCTTTGGAGGCTTGAATCTCGGACAACCCCTGACAATTTCCCTTCTCATCTACCCTATAAAAATTATAGAGGTTCTGGTCTCCTCAAAAGACAAACCCTAGTGCCTTAAGAGGTGGTTAAGAAGAGGTGCGTCAAAGAAGATGTAATATCCTTTACCGATTCTTTCCAATTTATTTCTTCTTCTACTTCTTCTTATCTATTTGTTTCATCATAAATTAATAAAATCAGTATCAATAATATACTTATATATTATTATAAATACGAAACTACCCAATTTCATCTTATATCCATCCTACGGAAAATGAAATCACCGCGTGTGTGTACGTACAGAATATCATCTCCACACCGTGGTGTAATATGTTTTCCACCACCACCTTATTGGATGGGTATAATGGTGTAAATAAATGAATATATATGATTATTATAAAGTGATATTTATTATGAAATATTATACAAACACTTCAATACAATTCCACAATCATGGGAATGATATCATCGCTCGTGCGTACGTACGGACTACCGTCTCTACGAACGCGATGAGATTCATTTTCCATAATTAACCATTCAAGTATGATTATAAAGTATATGTGATAAATAATCATGAAATATATTACATAATAATGATACTGGATATATGTACATATATGTTTCATGTACTTAATTTCATTTAATTCAGTAAGGAAATGAAAATGGCGTTCATGCGTACGCACGACCTATCGTCTCCATGAATAGTGTATTTCATTCCATTTATCGATATATCATATATATTTATATACTACATATATATTATATATAATTAATGTTTTAAATTCTGGAATTAAGTAAATTAAGATATAAGTAATAGTAATATCAAGAACAACAAGTCCAAACAAGTACGATAAATAAAACGATTTTACCCAAAACGCTGCTTTAAAATGGAACTTACAAAAGAACGGGTAATATAAAGTCATAAGTGAACCATACATGATATGAAAATGATGAATATAATTCTGTAATAAGTAAATGAAATTAATTAAATAATTATATAGGAGGTTATGATATGTACGAAGCATATCGGACCTATGTTAAGGGATAACTTTTCCAATCTCGTTTTTATCCGAGATTGTTTATTCGTAAGTATTTACTGGGGTTATATTTATCATCCATGTCCCTATTTTCTAAAAATGGTTTCATGTATGTTTAAAGTCTTTTTTACCCATTTTTTACTTTTACTACATGGTATGTAAGGAATCTTTATTTTGATTACCATACGAGGTACTTTTTGACTTTTCTGGAAAAAGTACGAGAAGAATGTTTTTTAACTTATACGGCACGAACTGATTTTTACGGTTTCATAACGCATAATTTTCATGAAGCTTATTCTACAAGATTTCATGATTATTTTCAAAAAAAGTCATTTTATTTTAAAAATATATGGAATTTCGTGAAAAGAAAATGATTTTTAAAAGAAGGGATATTTTCCCCATGAATTAATTTCAAGTGTTTTATCCAAACCAATTTCCATATAAGATAAAATTATTTCATATGTGTACGTTTCAAGTATAATGTCTCTATGATTTACGTGGATTCAATTTTCTTATGATGAAATGATATCCATTTGTTTTATATGGATTATGTGATGATGGGATGATGTTTATGAAACCCATTTTATTCTTTGTGTTATGATGAATGATTTATGTATATTTTGTGGCACAAATAAGAATGGTTTCATAATGAGATGGGTGGGACCTATATCTCCCTCCAATTCATTGGTTAAAGATTTATATCTCATGAGATATACATGGATGGAACGGTAAGTTACTCCTATTCATTGTTACAGGACTGGAACGAGGAGTGAACTCGACCTAGAAAGAGACTTTCTCCACTAAGATGGTCTTGGCATCAATGCCTTGGCTACTATAGAAATCATATCATGTGTTTAATGGTTTGACACAATTAAATGTTTTATTACAATGCTATTTTATCATGATTAATGTTTCTTTATGATCTATGCCTTATGTACTGCCATGTTTTATGTCATTTTTCAAGATCTTGATTTTTAAACATTATGTTCATGTTTTTATTTTTAAATGTATCTGATTTGTTTTATTTTCTCCATGATTACCCTTACTGAGCATTTGAGCTCACCCTTTTATATGTTTTCTTTTCCCCAGGATTTAAAAAAAGGTTTTAGGTAAGAAAACAAAAAGGGGAAGATCTTTATGAGAGATGTTGAAGATCTTTCACCATGATTAGAAGATTATGTTCCGAGTTTCCAAAGACACTAAACTATTAAAGTCCTTGTGTGTTTGTTTTTATTATGTATTAAGTATTTTTCAAAAGTGATGTAATGTCTATGTATGTCACGCTTTGGGTCTCTATAGATGGTATCAGAGGAAAGGTTTAGTCAACCTTTGAACACTAGGATGCGAGAACTTTAGTGAGATCCCTAAATATATTTCTAAGGTATGTATAGGGATGTCTTTAAGGTCTAGTATAACTGTAGGTTACTGTCCTAGAATTATGTTGACGATCATGAATAACCTAGGGTGAACCTAGGATGTCATGGATTAAATAATGTGTGATAAGTTAGAAATCCCATAAGTGACTTTTTATGATTATGTGGTTCCTTGTTATTTTAACCGTTTCTTACACCATGGTTTTTGGTATTAGTCAATGGATGGAACTAGAAGGAATTGGGTAAAAATTGAATCCAATGGAAAAATTGGTGACTATGAACAATGAAATTGTGCAATTCCTAGAAAGAAAGTTTTTGTGATTACGTTGAACCAGTCATCATGATATATGATTAACAATATGAACTTTAGCGGTATTCCTAATTCATCAAATAAGAGGAAGATATAATTTTATGCATATTCGCCTGGTGAGGAGCATAGGGAAAGGAATATTGAGATTTCTAAAGAAGGGAAGAAGAACCATGATGAATACATCAAATGGAGGGGAATATTTTATCTTTGTGCAGAGAAGGGTCATAGAGTGACAGATTTTTATGGAGTTCAATGTCTTATCTGTGGAGAACATGGGAATTACCCAACTTAATGCCCCGACCTAAGAGGTTACTTCTAAATCAAGGAACGACTTATTCCATGACAATCATTGAAGAGGATGGATTGAAGTGTTTATGTATTGGTATTCAAGAATAATGTTTTTGATGTACTTTTAAGGTATATTGGAATATATATGTATTGTTCCATTGTTGTTTTCCATAAGAATATGGTACCGGTAACCATGAAAAGTGATTGAAATATTTTTGGAAAGCAGATGATATGTTCATAATTAAGGGATAAGGGGAAAATAATATGTTGGATAGTATTCATGAGATCATGATTGATATAAGGACAAAGTGATATCATGGTTTAAGTATATAAATTTTTTGGGATTTTGGTATGTGGAAAGAGTTGTCTTTTAACAGCATTCATGTTTTACTAATGTTCAATGGGTATTCATTTTTCAAGAGAATACATGATTAAGGTATTCACATGTTTGGAATGTGACCAACAAGATATATCTTATGATATATGGGGGGTAAATGATGGTATTTACATGCTTGTTATATGAACTTTCTGGAAATTGTTTTCTTTTAACTATGAGATTGGACAAAGTATTTTGGATAAGTCTAAAGATTTGAAATGGATTATGTTGTACATAAGATAATATTGTTTAAGGATATAAACTTTTTTCGATATTATTTCTGGAATGTTATAATAGTGTAGTTTTAGAAAAAGGAAAACCTGCAGGATGGGTAACAACCCGTCGTGTTGTACAAGGTTGCTGGAATCGAACCCACAACCGAAGTCCGACATGCCTTTATCTCCTAGCACTGGCCTATAGGAATTCCCTGGTCAGTAGAAACTATTTTTATTATATTAAGCAGTATGATATATTAAGTATAAGTACATTTTAGGAACCATATACGATTAATCTCACTATAGATGGACTTATTTATATTTAATAACTTTTGATATCCTTTTGTTTGAGACAGATGAAATGGCCTATCATTCTATCGCATGATCTGCTAACACTTCACGAAAGACAAATTCAACTTCATTTCTTTCAGAGATGAAGTTTAAGTTGTTCCTGGCACAAACAATAGTAAGATTGTACCAAAATCAAGTGAGTATTTCTTTTAATTCAGCAATTCTTCAACATTAGGGAAATATTTTTGAAAACAAAAAAAATGTTGTCCTAGTGTCCTTATATCCGATGAATTAGATGTTACCATAAATCATCACAAATTTATGGCTTTGTGATTAATGGATTTTTCATAGCCATGTTCTCTACCACTCTCCATCAGAATTTGATGGTTATGTTTCTCTTCCATATCCATATTTTCACCTATGTTCTCCTATGTGGAAACCTAGTGATGAGTTAATTTGGGTAACCGTTGTGTTTCTTACTTTATTTTTTCATATTAAGTTTTAGAATTCTTTTTTACGATTTGGGTTTCTATGAAAGAAACTCTCAAGTAATAAACTATTTATAACCCCAACAAATTTCGAGGGAGAAATTCATTTTAAGGGGGGTAGAATGTAACACCCTGAGATTTTATGTGATATATTCTTTTTAATTTATTTCATATATTCTGTTGTACGCTACACTATGATTATCATGCGCTATACGCAACACCGTATTAGCTTGCAGTATAATCAACACTATTCTTGGATTGTGTTACACAAAATTTCAATTTTGTTAGATAGATGTTATTCTATGAAACATTGAGTGTATATATATATATATATATATTCAATGTATAAATAAAATATGTTTTGATTCTATTTTACACAATAATAAAGTAATATTGCACTACACGCAACCTTGACTTGGCTTGCATTACACGCAATTGCAACCTTTCTCGATTGCGTGTGTTATACGCAATATTGGGTTTCACGAAACAACGATATGTTATATAAACTTGCCGTTATGAATAGTAATACCCATGTTTTGAAATTTTATAAATTTTATCTTTCAAAATGGAATTCAATTTTCGATTCGGAATATTGAAATTAGCCTAGGGAGAATTTTTGGTATTTTTCTGAAAACATTGAAATTTTGATGATTAGTGAAAACAATGGGTTACTATTTAAAAACTGTCTTTTTATTTAAATAATTATTTTTTTATTTAAATTTATTTTAGGAAAAAATTGATACATAATACCTATATAAGTTCAATGTAATTCATTGGAGTCATTTTATAATAATTTTAGATATATAAAAATTTTATTGAACTTTTCACCGTCTTTTACCCACCTCCTAGGAGAATTTGAAAATTTACATAAAACTTAATTTTACCGCCTCTGTGAGTGGAATTTTGAAAATTTGAGAGACACGTTTAATATCAAGGAGTAAAATGTGGTTCAATATGATAAAAATAATTTTTGGTGAATAGTAACTTTTTATTGTTTTTACCAATGTTAAAAGTTAATAGGGTAATTAAGGGTAAAAAAAATATTATTATTACCCTAACACATGTTCTAATTCTATTAGATAAGTTTAATTCAACCAAAAACAATCTTAGCAATAAAATATGACCATTTAGGTCCACTTGAATTAGATTAGGACATTTATTATTATTTTATTTAAAGAAGAGTTAAAATAGTTAGAATCAATGTATAACAACTAAAACATTTTTAATATAGGGTTATACATTAGATAAATTCGACTATAAATATTCATTAGAAAGATAAAAATATTTCCTACATAATGGTATTTTATTTATAATTTTTAGACATTAAATAATTTAATTTATTTATGACATAATAATGATGCAGTAATTACCTTATTAATGAAATATTAACATAATGGATATTATAAATACCCAAATAAATGTAATTTGAGACTTTTTATGAATTACAGTAATTTTATAGGTTAATATGACATTTTAGTATTTATTTAATTAAATTTTTTCGAACTAATCATGCTGTTATGATTTTCACAAAAAATCAATTACCAAATAGTGTCAAAATTGACATAAAATAGTTTTAAAAACAAATATTATATTATAAATTGTTATATTATTTCTAAAAATATATGGTTCGGCCAAATGACATAGATAAGATTATATATATTAATAATGAACCACTTGGGGTTCGTTTGACTTGTTATAGTAAGTTTATTAACCATATTGCGTAAGAAAACAAGAAGACACACTTAAAGTTAAATTATTTAACTTATATTTAAATCTAAATGATAAGGTTAAAATAGTTACCTAAACATTTATAAAACCTATTGGTTGATATTATTTCGACCCATCACCACTTTATCTTCAAAATAAATCAATTTGGATCTATCATAAACCGAATATGACTTTATTATAAAATAATATTTTAAGTTTTTCCAAAGGTGCCCCTCTCCTACCTTATAAAAAGGGCACCCCTTCCCTCTTCTCTTCACACCCTTTTGAGCCTTGATGCTTGGCCAAACCCAGCCCATTTCCCTTATCATCTTCCATAGAAACATTATAGAGGTTCTGGTCTCCTCAAAAGACCAACCCTAGTGCCTTAAGAGGAGGTTAAGAAGAGGTGCGTCAAAGAAGAGGTAATATCCTTTACCGATTCATTCCAATTTATTTTCTTCTACTACATATTCTTCTCTATTTGTTTCTTCATAAATTAAAAACATCAGTATCACTCATATAATTATATGTTATTCTAAATATGAAACAACCCAACTTCATCTTCTATCCATCCTACGGAAAATGAAATCACCGCGCATGTGTACGTACGGAATATCGTCTCTACACCGTCGTGTAATCTGTTTTCCACCACCACCTTACTTGGATGGGTATAATGGTGTAAATAAATGAATATATATGATTATTTTAAATTTATATTGATTCTGAAATATTATACAAATACTTCAATACAATTCCATGATCATGGGAATGATATCATCGCTCATGCGTACATACCGACTTCCATCTCTACAAACGAGATGAGATTCATTTTCCATAATTAACCATTCAAGTATGATTATAAAGTATATATAATAAATAATCATGAAATATATTACATAATAATGATACTGTATTTATGTACATATATGTTTCATTTACTTAATTTCATTTAATTCAATAAGGAAATGAAAACGGCGTTCATGCGTAGGCACAACCTACGGTCTCCATGAACGATGTATTTCATTCCATTTATCGATCTATCATATATATTTATATACTAAATATATTTTATATATAAATCATGTTTTACATTTTTGAATTAAGAAAATCAGAATATAAGTAATAATAATATCAAGAACAACAAGTCCAAACAAGTACGATAAATAAAATGATTTTACCCAAAACGCTACTTTAACATGGAATTTACAAAAGAACAGGTAATATAAAGTCTTAAGTGAACCATATATGATATAAAAACAATGAATATGATTCTGTAATATGTAAATGAACTTATTTAAATCAATATATAGGAGTTTTGGATATGTACGAAGCATATCGGACCTAAGGTAAGGGATAACGTTTCCAATCTCGTTTTTATTCGAGATTGTTTATTCGTAAGTATTTACTGGGGTTTTATTTATCATCCAATTCCCTATTTTATAAAAATGGTTTCATGTATGTTTAAAGTATTTTTTACCCATTTTTGACTTTTACTACATGGTACGTAAGGAATCTTTCTTTTGACTACCATACGAGGTACTTTTTGACTTTTCTGGCAAAAATACGAGAAGAATATTTTTTGAATTATACATCATGAACTGATTTTTATAGTTTCATAACACATAATTTTGATAAAGCTTAATCTACAAGATTTCATGATTATTTTCAAAAAAAGTCATTTTCTTTTAAAAATACATGGTATTTTGTGAAAGGAAAATTATTTTTAAAAGAAAGGATATTTTCCTCAAGAATTCATTTCAAGTGTTTTGTCAAAACCAATTTCTATCTAAGATGAAATTATTTCATATGTGTATGTTTCAAGTATAATGTCTCTGTGATTTACATGGTTTCACTTTTCTTATTAGGAAATGATATCCATTTGTTTTATATGGATTATGTAATGTTGGGAGGATTTTTATGAAACCCATTTTATTAATTGGGTTATGATGAATGATTTATGTATATTTTGTGGCACAAGTAAGAATGATTTCATTATGATATGGGTGGGACCTATATCTCCCTCCAATGCATTGGGTAAAGATTTATATCTCATGAGATATACATGGCTGGAATGGTGAGTTAATTTGGTTCAATTTTACAAGACTGGAACGAGGAGTGAAATTGATTTAGAAAGGTACTTTGTCCACTAAGATGGTCTTGGCAGCAATTCCTTGGCTACCATGGAAATAATATGATGTCCTTAATGGTTTTCCACAATTAAATGTTTTATTCCAATGATATTTTATCATGATTAATGTTTCTTTATGATATATTCCTTACATACTTCCATGTTTTATTTCATTGCTCAAGATCTTGATGTTTAAACATTATGTTCATGTTTTGAAGTTCAAATGTATATGATTTGTTTTATTTTCTCCATGCTTACCCTTACTGAGAATTTGAGCTCACCATTTAATATGTTTTATTTTCCCCAGGATTTAAAGAATGGTTTTAGGTAAGAGAAAAAAAAGGGATGATCTTTATGGGATTTGTTGAAGATCTTTCACCACGATTAGAAGATTATGTTCCGAGTTTCCAAAGACACTAAACTATTACGGTCCTTGTGTGTTTGATTTTATTATGTATTAAGTATTCCAAAAAAGTAATGTAATGTATATGAAAGTCATGCTTTGGTTCTCTACACTCCAACCTCCAATGAATACCTTATCAAGCACCTCCCAATCTTTTGGGATCACACTTCCATGTATGGGATTTCTTCCTTTCTCAATTTTGTCCAATTTTCATTAAGTTGTTATGACCTTTTATTTTCAATTAAAAATGTTGGGGTATGATTTCTCACCTACCCCATACTTCCCTCATTAGGTTACAATTATGAGAATCCCCTTTTTCTCTCATCAACTATTATTATGAATTCTTATGTCACGCCTTTATGCTGCTACAATTGCTCCATGATTTTCTAGGCCAAGGTCATTGTGTCGTGGATACCATGCCAATTTCTCTATCAAGAGTGTTAACCTTTATTAATATTAAATTATTGATTATATAGTTTCATGTATTAATTCCAAATTTCTTTATCGTGGAATAAATGATGATCTTTAATGTTATCAAGTTGTATGATCCATGCGGCACGCTTATGCATGAAAGGAAATGTTTTATGAATGGTGAGCCCTGATAGCGCTCCAATGATTTGGGTAAATATTAGTACCATGACACGTCAAGTGTAATGAGGTCTTACAAAATATAATTCATGTGCAGTGAGGGTTTACTCATTCTCCATGTGCAATGAGACTTAGCTCATGCTAAAACAATGTTAAATGTTGTTGCCGCATTTCTAAATTATGATAATCATGTTATATCATGCCTTTCTATTAATGCTTCTATTATTCTCTATTGATATGTCTATTTCTTAACAGGTATTGAATTATTCATGTTATTCCTTCTTTACTCCCTTATTAGGCTTTATAGCTCACCCTTTTCTTATGCATGTCCTCAAGTTATCCCATGCAATGATTAGTACGAGGAAATGTAGTGGTCATGTAAAAGAAGTTTTCAATAAAGATGTTGTGTTTCGTGATTTAAGTCATTATGTAATGTTCCTAAGCCCCAAAGACACAAGATATATCGATATTACATGTTTTATCAAGTGAATAGTTTTTGTAATAAATCATTATTAATTGTGCAATAATGAGCAGAGTTGTTATAGTTGGTATTAGAGGATATGTTAAGTTATTTCTGGGATTAAGATTATAAAATCCTAGTGAAATTGTTTAGGATAAGAGTAAGTATATAAAGAACATCCCTAAATATTGGTGAGTATTGAGTAAATGGTTTATCGATAAAATACATCCCTGTTTGGATACAAGCATATAGAGGCGGCTCTGACATAGATGTGCCTAGGAGTGAAAACTCTGACAAAGAGTTTCGGGCATGACTCAGGGAATCCTGGTACATGAAAATAGGCCTTGCTACACTCTTGGTTACGACACTCCTAGGGGATATTATTTGATAATTTCTCATGCTTAGTATGAACCATTATTATGGTTATAAAAAATCCTATAAGAATATATGTTTCGATATAGATGATGGATAATATCTTTTGATTCTTAAAGATTTATAAGTTAAGGAAATAAAAGTTATTTATAAGTCATAAATTTTGGTCCTTGGATTCTCTATTATGTGTTACCCCCAACTTTCCTTTAATTTCATCTAACGACTGGTAATATGAGGACTCAGGCTAACAACCGATGCAATGATCAATGTAACAATTTTTCTAATGAGATGCCTAATCCAATGGGAGTGAGAATCGGAAACTTTGTCATGATAGTCTCTCAGTTGACCGATGCTTTGAAAAGAAACATGGGTCAAGAAGAACATTCAACTCCCCCTCTAATAAAGAACAATTCAAAATCGAGAGCTTAATGAGTCAAAGTCTGCCTACTTTTAATGGATCATTCGATCCCATTCCGAACAATGGATCAACTATATTGAAAAGGTCTTATCTATCCTTCAATTTTCCAAAAAAGATTAGGTTCTTCTAGCTGCTTATCATATAGAGGGTAAAGCTGATCAATGGTGTACATTGATAAAAAATATGAATCCTGAAGAGGAGATCGAGGCATTGGAATGGAAGGATTTATGAAAGATGTTTTCCAATAAATATTTTCCTGTACCCTCTGACTTAAGATAGAAAGAGACATCCTTTCCCTCAAGAAAAAAGATGAATAATCCATTTGAGCATATGAGGAAAAGTTCACAAGCCTTGAACGATATGCCTCTGGCTTTGCTGTTACCCCAAATGCAAGGTCAACCACTTCTTTTGTGGGCTGAAACCTAGCCTCTAGAAATCCCTAACGATCCGTGACTTTGATAGCTATGATGAAATTGTCCGATGTGACCTCAATGTTGAAATGGAGATCGTAAAATCTCTGGGATATCTAGGGGATAAAATGCATAAGGTGGACTTCAATTCTGGTGGTCCGATGGATAAATCCAATGGTGTTAAGAAAACCCAACACCACACTTGCCAAAGGTGTGGAATTAAGAACCCCAAAAATTTCATGAAGGGGACGAGGAAATGCTTTAGGTATGGAAGAGAAGGATTCCTAGCCAATAACTATCAACAAGAAAAACCCGCAGCTACAATATATAAGAAGAATACTCCATTTGAATCTCAATACATTTTTCATTGCTTCAATTCAAAATTACTAAGGAACCATGGAAATCAGTACCCTAAGCTAAGGGTTTTCATAGGCAACCAATAACCTCCCA
Source organism: Viscum album (assembly GCA_963277665.1). Classification (NCBI taxonomy): domain Eukaryota; kingdom Viridiplantae; phylum Streptophyta; class Magnoliopsida; order Santalales; family Viscaceae; genus Viscum; species Viscum album. The sequence goes on along the minus strand of OY728130.1, from coordinate 623,180,344 downwards.
GGCTGTGAGATAGATCTTTTTCCATCACTAACACTAATGTGAACCCCAAAAACGAAGTGGTGATAGGTACTCAAGTTAATAATCCAAGAATATAGAATATACTTTTTGATTATGGTTGTATGCATTCTTTTATATCCCGAATTATTAGTTGAACAATCCCAACACCACAAAAAAATCATGGATGAAAAGATGTCAGTGAGTATAGAAAATGGTGCGATCATTGGATCCCATGAATATAACTCCTCCGCTGTCATAATTTTTGGATTGAACTTCCCAGCGACCCACTTCATACTCCCTCTAGTGGAATTTGATGCAATTATCAGCCTGGATTGGCTTTCTTTATATAGAGTCAACAAAATTTCCATGAGAGGGAAATCACTATTCATATGGAGAATCGACCCCACGATTCTATATAAGTGAAAGGAGAAAGATGAATCTTCTTTAGAACCATCATTTCAAGCATGGATATTAATTCCCAATGAACACGTCTACAAGACATAGATGCTTGAGTCTATGGAAGCAACCATCCTTGAATACATGCGTATTGTGAGGGAATTCAGTGAAGTATTTCTTGAGGAATTTAATTATCTCCCACCTAGAAAATATGTTGAAATATCAAATAATATTATACCCAGGGCATGGACAATATCCAAGATTCCATATAGAATGGAAATTTTGGAGCATGAGGTGCTGAAGAAGTAACAAAGAGAGAATCTGGATTAAGGGTTTATACACCCAAGTGCTTCACCATGGGGTTCTCCAGTTCTCTTTGTCAAGAAGAATGATGGGTCAATGTGCCTTTTCATTGATTATCATGAGCTCAACAAAATCACTATAAAGAACAAGTATTCTCTTCCCCATATTAAGGAATTATTCAATTAGTTATGTAGAGAATAATAATTTTTCAAGGTGGATTTGCGGTCTAGATATTACCAAGTAGGGGTGAAGAAGGAAGATATACCCAAAACATTTTTTTCGTACAAGGTACGTGCACTATGAATTAATTTAAATTCCTTTCATACCCACTGATTCTATATCAATATTCCTAGACATGATGAATAGAGTCTTTAGATATTACCTCAACAAATTTGTGGTAGTCTTTATAGATTCTATTCTAATATACTCTAAAAACAATGAGGGGGGTGAAGAGAATCTAAGAACTTCACTAGAGACCTTGCGAAAGGAGAATCTATATTCAAAGTACTGCAATTGTGAGTTCTAGTTGATGGTGGTCTCATTCGTAGGTTATATCATCATAAGAAATGGGATATATGGGGATCCCTCCAAGACAGCTGTAATGGAGGGATGACAGGGTTCAACATCGGTAACAGATATCCTTAGCATCCTTCAGTTGTCTAGATATTATCACCGATTTGTGAGAAATTTCACACGATTGTCCAAAACTATTACTAAGATAACATAGAAGGAATAAAGTTTTCTTGGACTGATGAATGCAAAGATAACTTCAAGGAGTTGAAAAGGAAATTTATCACTATTCCTGTGCTCACACTACACACAAGTGGAGAACTATTTTTGGTATTCAGTGATTCTTTGAAGAAGGTCATGGTCTGTGTGTTAATGAAAAATTACAAAGTCATTTCCTATGATTAAAGTCAATTGAAAGTTAATGTGAAAAACACTCCAATGCATGAAATTGAGTTGGCTATAGTGATCTTCAATTTGAAAATTTGGAGGCATTACTATTTGGGGAGAGTATGAAATATACACGGATCACAAATGCCTCAAGTATATATTCATACAGAAAGAGTTAAACATGATCTGATGAAGATTATTTGAGCTGATCAAAGACTATGACTGGTCAATCCATTACCACCTTGGGAAAGTGAACAAGGTGGAAAATGCCTTCAGTAGAAAGCATGAGAATTGAAAAGGATCCATTCTTCTTAGATTTGATGAATACAGACATGAGAATCATAAAGAAAGGGAACATCATCAATCCTTTCACAAATTATTTCTCAACCATATCTTTTGGAAAGGTTAAAGGATGCTGAAAAGGATTTTAATGCCCTAACCCCAGTTACCCAGATTCGGTGCATTAATACATAACATTGGCATGATCACAAGGAAATCATGTCTCGAAAGACCGATCAGTTTAGTATTATTGGAAACAAGATTCAAACATAAGTTTAACTTTACAACATGAAAATAAATAAAACACTAATTTATTCCATTAGAAACATCCAAGCATCCTATATTATGCCTACAAGTCACTCATAACTAACTATTTCATATCCTGGAAATATGAAACATAAGAAAGGGGTGAGCTCAAACCTTGAGCAAGGGTAAGCAATATAGCAAATGATAACATAAATATTAGGCATGGTAAATAATTAAAAACACATGCCTTTACAAATAATAAACATGAACAATTTTATGGCAGGAATATAAGCTGAGTAAATAATGCCATAATAAAACATTGTCACGAGTATTCTACTAGTCGAATAACCACATGATCCATCAATATTATTTTCATAATAAGGGAATTTATAATGTTGGATATTCTGAAACATCTTATCAAGGCCTCGGCCAGGACGTCTAAAAATGATTATGGCCTCGACCAAAACCATATATCAAATTTTGAAAGGCCTCGGCCAATTCCATGTCTAGTTGTCTCGTGAGACCTACCGATGCACTGACGCGCTATAGTGGGATCCACCCATCACATACTAAGTCCAATACATTCTTCATATGAAATGGTTGAAGCATAACATAAACATTCGTTTTAAAACTAGCATACAAAATGTCAATATTTTAACCATAAACCATTAATGTTATAAATAAAAATAACACATCCACAGTCAAACATATCAAAAAACATTCAATAAAATATGGAAGATTTGTATCATAATGAATAGACTTCAAACTAGTATAAAATCCATCAAAAGATGTTGACATAGATGAAATCAAAACTATTTGACAGAAATATCTCTTTCTTTTTGAAATCATTTAATGTCACGTAATTATAAAATAAAAAATTTATTTTGAAAATATTGTTATAAGATTTTAAGTGAAGCTTCGACGATGTTATAATGGCAGAGAATAACTGCACCCGCTGTATAAGTTTAAAAAAACATTCTTACCTTAATTTTGTCAAAAAGGTTGTAAAGTACCTTGTTCGGAAAACAATGGAAATATTATTTTCAAAACATATAAGAACAAATAAGGGTATAAATGATATTAAATCATAGTTTTGTAAATAGTAAAAATGTTTTGAAATACATCTTTAAGAAAACATGGATGTGGATGATAAAGAGGTTCCGGTAGATACTCATGTATAAAACAACCTCAGATTATAAAGAGATTGTGAAATTAACCCTTGCCTTGTTATTTTCCTTGGTATAGGGTAGGTTAAACTCTTGTATAATGATGAAATAATTTTTTATTAAATTATATAAGAACCATATAGATTAATATGATATCATATATGTTCTTGTAATATTGCTTTGATAATGATATTTCAGTAGTATCGTCGTTTCAGGTGTTAGCTGATTCATTTTCCTTTACATGTTTTGATACATAAGCTGTATTTGTTTTTATGGATAGGATGTATTTGATTCATATCCAGAATGATATTATGTTCTGAATAATTTTTCTATGAAATGAAAATTATTCTTGAATGGTTACGATGGGGAAATG